>OU744286.1:24805000-26005000 GCA_916610205.1 Griposia aprilina
TACATAATGACAAATAAATGACTGACTTAGGCGGTAATCTGCAAAAATTTTGACAGTTCCTTTGATCAGTGACCTACCATTGGACCGTCATTGTGCAGTCATTGCTTTTAATAGCTCGGTTGTTAAAAAGTCTTTGCTAGCTATCGTCTTTGTGGAATATTGAACGGAGAAATGTATTCACTACGAGCAAATATTCTCGAGCTAGCCAACGCAGTGGATGCTAGAGAAAGAAGATGGGCGGAATGGTGGTGAATGGTCTTGGTGGTTTTCCAAAAAATCAATTAGAGCCGAAATTTGTTCAATTAGAACCATTTTGTATAAAATGTATCATATAAATAAAAGATCATTTAAATATACAAACAAAAATAGAATTAAAACACTCAAATGAAACTAAATAACAAACAAAACACCGGCCGCTAGAAATAAAAATAGATTAACGTCAGTAAGCCCTAATGTGACATTAGGGCTTACTGACGTTAATCATATTTTTTTTGACATTGAAAGCTAACCAGATAAAATATTATTGAGTTGTATAGTTTCACATTTATCCGCGATACACATGTAAATGCAATGTTTATGCTATTTATGAACTTCTTACCACTTCAGATTGTTTAAAACACTAATAAATAATATGTAAAAATATAGTGATTTTATACTAAGAAAATGTTTGTCTTCAAACCGGTGATCTCGGTCGCGAAACACTATCCCGACAATTTTTTTTTTTAATATTTAAATGAAATCTGGCATGACTAAATGTTCAAATTTAGTAGTAGTTTTTCGAAAATAATTTCTACTTACTGGTTTTATAATAATGGCAATACGACAATGTCATTCTACCACGATTCTATTACGACCAGAACTGACCGACCAATGATCGACCATTATGAATTTAGCAGATTACGAACTTTTAGCAAAATGACAATGGGATCGTGTTGGAATGACGAATTTATAGAAAATAGCAGACTTGAGGACCAGGTCATACTTTACAAGAACCAGTGTAGCTCCATCCTTAGAGAATATTTACTCATCACAAAATGTTTTCTGCAAAGTGCACCAATATATAAGTACCTCACGTTACGACTGAGACGTGCACTCTTTGTTTAACCATGAGAAGGTACTAGCAATCTTCTGGTGATTGCACGGCAATACTTGGAACCAATATAACTTACTGCAAGACCCATCGTCCACGACGCTAGACGCTCAAAAGAAACGTGTTATGGTATTATATGTAGTTAAGTATATGTTTTATGTATGTATGTATTTGTTGTATAAGTAAATGGTACACCACTGACTACCTGCATTATTGTCTCTCCTTCTCCCTTGAATCCATCCAAAGGTTGTCTGTAAAAGATCGCTTCTAGCGATAAGACCGCCCATTGTGTCACCATGTAATATTTCTACATTTATGTCTGTAATTTGTATGGTGTACATAATAAAGAGTATTCTATTCTATTCTATTCTATAGTTACAAGCGCAAATCATAGAGTACACGACGCAACTAATTAAAATCTAGTTAATAAAGGCTCCTAAAAACAGGCACGACGCGACTCTACTAGAACGATTTCTATAAAACTTCATGGAAATTGCCGCAGGATTGGAATTTAGAAGAGTCACATCGCGCTGTCGCGTCGCGCCTATCTGCGGGAGCCTTAACGCGTTAGTAAGTCGCGTCGTGTACGGACCACCATTGAAATACCAATGCTGTGACGTTCTGGCTACTTATTGGTGATTTGCGTTTGGGCGTTTGTGATCGGCCTTACTATAATTAACTACGGCATTAAAGAACGATGTGTACCACCATTTAAGGGCTTGTACTACTTCAGATTGCGAAAATTGTCTTACTATGAATGGCTGTAGTTTCAATAGTACTGTAGTATTCACTTTGAAATTAATATGCAGTACAGATAAGGATTTGTACTAAGTACTATGTGTTTCGAATACACGATTGCATACAATTTCCTCGATACAAAGAAATCTCAAAGTTACCTCTGAACCGTACAATAAATGGATAATATTCAATGAAAATTTTCAAATTAGGTCATGAAACTTTGCAGGCTAATCAAACTATGCCTAAAGCAGATACTATCTGTTCTCTTTTATTTTTTCACTGTTATATTAACCGTAAAAAGATGAGATGGCAAATATCAAGTTTTATAACCACTCAAAACTTGGACCGCCCTGCCGCCCGGCCCCCGACAGGACCCCGATTCAGTACTTGTCAGTACCGCCTCGGCTATCAAACGGGGAACCTGTGTCACTTCGCTTGCACTCAAAATACCCGATTGACAACGTTTTATGCTCTGAAGAAATTATGTATTAAAGTAAAATGAAATTTACGTGTAAAAATAAGCCATACGTATTTTTATTTTTTCCATATGTTGTAGTTTTCATTTATAAAAACATAAGGTAGGTAAGGTCTATAAGGGTTCAATATCATAATTTCATGTCAATGTCAAAAACTTGTCAAAATTTTGGGTAGGTAAATGTACCTATTTTCGAGAGTTCAGAAAAAATCTTTTTGGTTTAATTAGATACTTTAATAATTTTATTTTTTAGAGAACGGTTTGGAGAAAGGTTTGAGGATAAGATTTTTAACAAATTTATAAACATAAATTTAAACTTAATGAATATTACAAAACAGCCGGAGATTAATAATAATAATAAATAACAAAAATAGGGCGCTGGTGGCAGCTCTGGATACGCAGCTGTCAAACTATTTTGATGACTGCGAAGACCTCACCGATACTCATTCGAGTCTGTATTGCGCGGCTGTAGTGGCATTTCGTGTAGCTTACGTCAAATTTGCTAATAATTCTAGAGCTACACGACCGAAACCAGCCGTACCAGCTTGGCAGTGCAAAATTGAGCGCCGTATTGGTGGGGCCGAGCGCTCATCGGCAAACTAACCTGCTTCAGGAAGGGCAATACTCGTCCTAGGGTGCAGGTTCGCAGGGACTGATATCAGCCCTCAGGACTATATGTCCTGTGTCACAGAGCGCATCGATTTCCTGAAGCAGAAAGTGTATGCATGGGCAAACCGTATTCGTAGGTATAAGCGGCGAGTGGAGCGGTACACTTAGAAACCAACCTTCCAGCGCGATGAAATGTGGGTTTATAGGGGTTGGGACCGCCGGATCAAGGTGTGGCTGACACGTGCCTTCCAGATGATGATGCCATGTGTTCTTTCTGGCGCAATATCTGGTTGGTGCCTGTCAGTCACACCGAAGGTGATTAGGCTCGGGAATTCGAGCGAGCCTGCAATCCAATACCAGAAATGGGGGCTATTACCATCTGCCCCCAAGATGATGCAGTCCGTACGCTGCCTAACGGGAAGTCTCCAGGGCCGAACGGACTGCACAACTTTTGGATCAAATGGTTCGGTAGGTCGCACGCTCGCTTGGCGGCTCAGTACCAGGTTGCTTTGGAATCTGGTTCGCTACCCCAGTTCCTAACAACAGGAGTTACCCGCCTGCTCCATAAATCGAGTAGCATTGCGGAACCCAAAAATTATAGACCGATCATGTGTTTACCGACGGTCTATAAAGTTCTTACATCCATTTTGAGAGCTAAAATTAACAAACATATAGACACCAACTCCATCATGTCTCCTTCTTAAAATGTATGTAGGAACGGGTCCCGTGGTACTAAGAAGCTACTTCTCATTGATATTGCCATTAGCCAACAGGTTCGTCGTTCCCGAAAGCAATTGTCGACATGTTGGATAGATTACAAGAAGGCCTATGACTCGGTGCCACATACATGGCTTGTGAGGGTGCTGGAGTTATATAAAGTAGATGCAACTCTGCGCACCGTCCTGAAGTCATGTATGGGGCAATGGAGAACGGTCCTTCACTATCCAGGATGACGAAATGTCCAGAGGAATAATGAACCGATAAGGATCGAGCGAGGCATATTTCAGGGTGATAATTTGAGTCCACTTTGGTTCTGCTTAGCCTTGAATCCTCTAAGCACACTGTGGGAGGATTCAGGTCTAGGCTATCGGCTGAGGAAAGGTGGTCACCTTATATCCCATCTTCTTTACATGGATGACCTAAAACTCTTTGCCCCCAACAATTTGCATTGCAACTGATGGAGCTACTGAAAGTAACTAAAACTTTCATTAGCGCCATCACGATGGAATTTGGTGTGGACAAATGTGCGATAATGCATGTAAAGCGAGGGGAGATTGTGGAATCCGTCAGAACCCAAATCAAGGATTCTATAAACCTTAGAGCCCTCTCTGCATCCGAAAACTATAAGTATTTGAGTATGTCGGAAGCGTTGGGCATCAATGGTACTGACATGAAGCAGTCGTTAAAGGAATGCTTCTTTGGCCGCCTGAAAAAAGTATTTAATAGTCTTTTATCAGGCGTAAATAAGGCCTTTAACGGTTGGGTCATGCCGGTTTTGATGTACACTTTCGGCATACTCAAATGGACTCAGAACGAACTCGACGCCCTGGATAGGAAGTTCCGTACACTGCTATCTGCAAATCGAATGCATCATCCACGATCATCGGTAATGAGGCTGTATAATAACAATGACGAGGAACGGAGCTCCCACCTCTTCCTTGCGTTTATTGGCCGGCTTGAGTGGAGATACGCAAGAGCAAACGTGCTCGGAGGAAGGAAGTAGTCCAGTAAGATGCTGGTAGAGATCTTGACCGTACTTCCGGGATTGTCCTGATAGCCGTGGGGTACCTTTCCACTCCTTATAAGCACCTCCGGACATATCGCCCCCTTGTCGCTACGACACTATCTGCTAGCGACTGTTTTTGGGGGCCCATTATTGAGTGTGCAAGTCACCCCCTGCCATTTTATCTTTGTATTTTATATAAAACATTGGTCAGGCAGGGGCTATAGTCCTTCCATAGTCCTAGATAACCAGTCCACTTAAGCTACCCAAATCAATAGTCCAATATCTTTGTTTCCATATCCTGCAATAATCCGACACCAACCGGGGGTTGTCCTTGGGTGCACTTGCACAGTGCATACAGGGATAATCGTCGGTAGGTGCCCCATTCTATTTATTTTTTTCTAAGGGGTCTCTGCGAGTTGGCCTCGACCCTTCGTACGCCTTCCAAAGGTCCGGGACCCCATGATCCCGAGATATGTTACTAAAATAAAAATATAATAATAATAATGTCTTTATTTTCTCTCTTCACAAAGGTTAACATATTTATAAACATAGAGACAAGCGTTTCGACAACAAATGATAAATGATAAATGATTTTATTTCTGTAAATAGGTTTGTACAAACACTTTTACACGTCAATCATATTTTAAAACTAGATTAAATTGAATTGAATTGTTTTGATTGAATTGTATTTTAAATTACTATAAAAAAAAACTATTCAATTTCATTTCATTAAAATATTGTGTTGACTCCCTTGCGTCATCCCATCTTCCTAGCACGGCGGGCTGTGCTGGAGCGGCTACTGCAGGTGCGTAAAACCTCAAAAGGCGCAAATACTCCAATCTTATAGGGACTTATATGTTTCAGCCGTACGAGTATTGGGCTAAAACCTAGGGCCATGCGGTCCGAGTGCCCACTTAGTTTTTGAGAAATCGCCAAGCGGTTGGTCGATTCTTCGCATGACCAGCGGGCTGGCCTATATTTTGGCAGAAAAATCAGCAAAAAGACAAGTTATTTTATTTGGCTGTCGCTGTTTTAGGATGACAATGTATGGCGGCAGAGCAATTTTCTTTGGTTGGTCATTGAAAACTAATCCGGCATATTGCAGATTTCACAATAAACTTTGCTTCCGTGATGTAGGATTTTGACGTCAGTCACATATCTTGCGTAGTTCATTTGTGGCGGTATAAACGTCGGCCCTGGCCACAAATCCATCCCAGCCATCCATCGCCATTTAATTTTGTCGTTGTTTCTATACAAAAGATGAAGACCTTCCATGTTTTTTTTTGTGATACTTATTATTTACCTGCCCATTTAAAAGGCTATAATCTTATATACACTGTACATACAATGTGAAACCAATTTTTTATACTAATGTAATAAATTAATGATAAGTTTAATCATTTTATTTCTGACATCCTTCCAACAATAGTTCAGTTCACCCTAACCGAATCAGTTTGACAGTGCGAGCGGGATAGAAAGATACAGGGCGCGGGGAAGTGGGGTTGAAATATGAATTTCAGCTGAACTATTACAAGCCCTTAATTTAAAAACATAAGCAAACATTACTACACAATTAAAAAAAACCGCACAAATCAGTTCACCCGTTTAAGAGCTACGATGCGGCGGTGCCACAGACAGACACACACATAGCGGTCAAATTTATATCATCCCTCTTTTTGCGTCGGCGGTTAAAAATAGAATACTGACTACAAACAAGTTTACAGCTATTTCCATCGCTAAACTAAAATAATAATTGCATCTTCAATACAGGTACCAGATTACTGTACGAAACTTGTGACAATAGTGCAATAGATACCAACTAGACCGAGTTAGTCCGTACTAACGTTCTCACTGCTATTCGCTTCTCAGCTTCCCGGTAGAACAAACAATGTAAGCGCGCAGAAACTTGACGAAAACGTATCACGTTCCTAAATGTTTGGTTGTTTGAAGCTAGCGCTCGGATTTCAGACGAGCCGTCAAATATTCGATATTTTCATCCAAGAGAGTAGGTACATAAGTATTTTAACTTTGTTTATTAGCTATGGTGGCCCAGTGGTACCGGCCGCGACTTAAGAGTTGTTGGTCATCGTCGGTTCGAACCCAGTCAGGCGCTTTGCTTTTTGTAAATAATTTCATCACCACTGCTCTCAAAACGGTGAAGGAAAACATCGTGAGGAAACCGGCATGTCTTAGAACCAAAAATTCGAAGACATGTGACATCTACCAACCCGCACTGGGCCCGCATGGTAGATTACAGCCCATTCCCTCTCAAAGAGAGGAGGCCTGAGTCCCAGCAGTGCGAACATTATAGGCTGATTATGTATGTTATGTATTCTCCAGTGATAGTTCCATTTATAAATCAGGTTGCCCAAATTAAATTTCGGTACTGTTATATCTATTCCTTCTGTTTTTGGAATGCAAAACTATTTACGCCATCTATTTAGGTACAAATGCCATTATGTTGACAATTTGTCATCATAATGTCAATAATTGCATAAATAGAAAATTAACGAATGAATGAATGAAAACATTTATTTGCTATACACAGGTACATACAAATTTTGGTCGCCAGTAACAATTCAGTTGACTCTATATTTAACCGACTTCCAAAAAGGAGCAAGTTATATGTTCGGCTGTATGTATGTTTTGTTTTTGTTTCAACAACATTGTGAATTTCGAAAATTCTTTTTTTTTTCAAAGGGTGTGCTCTCGAGGTGGTCCCATTGTCACCAAGTCAAAATCTGATGAGGGGATCCCATGGAAAACGAGGGAAATTCTCAAATTTTATAGGAACACCTATAGCGATTTGGATATTTTTTATAGTAACTCGTGCATTTGGTCTCGGAATTTTGACGTTCAAAAGTGCCTTTTATGTGCCTATTTGAAATAAATGATTTGACTTTGACTTTGAAAGTACCATTTGGTGAAGTGGAACTGATGATGAGGACCAGAGGTGGCCACCGGAACTACTCATTGTGGTTGCGATTCGATTACTTTAATATGGTTGCTACGCAAGTTAAGCTCATCGCAATACATAATTATGGTGAAATGGAGCTAATGGTGGCTTCACCATCAGCTCCAGCTTCTCGTTTTTACCTGGAGAACTCCTCAACTATTAACGTCCCTGCATCGGGAAAAGCAATATTTTCTGAAAAGTGGTAAGCAGTTGAAATAAGGCTATTGTAACTTAGATAAATACAAACCACCCACCAACTGTCCCACCCACCCACCCACTCACCAACTGACCCACCCACCCACCCACTCACCAACTGACCCACTAAAAAGTGAAAAATAAAAAACATTTTTACAAAAAAATACAACCGCCTTCTAAAAAACCACTACAATGTGAAAAATAACTTTAATTTCGGAAGTTGGTGGCAAAAAACTAAAATACTGCTCCAAAGACACCGACTTCTGAAATTAAAGTTTTATTTCATTTTGTAGTGTTTTTTTAGAAGTCGGTTGTATTTTTTTGCAAAAACGTTTTTTTGCGTACAATTTTCGTTGCAGTAGGTATAATAAAATAAAATAAACATAGGCAGTCATAGGGACTGCCGAGATATTAACTTTCATTGCTAGCCAAGCGCAACGCGTCAAGCTCATAGCTACAAATATATTGTTAACATTAGCATATCGGTGACGCGAACCCATAAGCTTTTTAAAAGTTTTCACTTCAAAATAGTTTTTTTTAAATAATATTTATTTATTTATCTATAACTTGGTGACAAAAACAATTGTACAATAATTTGGTATAGAGATGTGACACTAATTAACCTCCTGGCTCCAAAACTAGGTTTATTGCCTGTGACTTGGGAGTCGGTGATTCCAAAACTTATGCTAACATAAACTTCGTCGACACACTACTTAATAGATTTATTATCTATTTATAGTTATGGTTACTTATTAACTACTTTACAAAAGCATTTGGAAAATATAAGAGAAGAGAAATGCGTGAAATGAGTGAGTGTGTGTGTGAGAATAGTGGCGTATATATATGTGTCCCAAGTTGCTTAGGATTGGGTGAGAAGCAATTTTTCTGTTTCATCATAAGATTGTTCCATCAGCCACACCTTCACTGTATTTTTACATTGATGATAATTCGATTAGTGCATCTGGAGAAATGTATTAATTTGATTATATAAACTATAGCTGAGGTAGTTAAATTGACGTTTTGCGAAGGTGGTCTTATGTTTTACTGGTGGGATAACAATATCTGCACGACGTTTGGTACTTATTTGTAATGGCAGTCGATGTCTCCTTAGTACACAATGTAACACATATAGTCCTCTCACTGACAATATTTTGCTATTCCTATAAAGTTCCATTGTTGAGTATCTGAAGGACTTGCAAAACATAACTTCGAGAATAGCCCTCTGAGCCCTTTCTAATTTTAGAAAGTGTGATTAGCATGCGCCGCCCCATGCTGCAAACAGAATAAGAGGAGAGATTGGCGAAGTGAAAAATACACCAACTTTAGTGTACGAGTATCTGAGTCTGCTGAGCAGCGAAGTTTTTTGAAAATAGAAGAGATATTAAGTTAGGTATTTAAAAATTAAGTTAATTAGTTTATATTAATTATTATTCAATTCAATAAACAAATTACACAGTGTACAACAAAACACACACATTTTTTACTTAGACAATTTATATTAATATTATGCATGCATACATGCATAATATTAATATAAATTGCATGCATGTTACGTACTACATACAGCATGCATGATGGCTTTTTGGCGTCGTACAGGACTTTCTGTTGTTATTTTCATTTTACTTTTGTTTTTGTTTTTTGTTTTTAAGAGTGTGTTTAGTTTAGTTTGTGATAATCCTGTGCGAGTCACAATAAATACTTTTTGTTTCTTTCTTTCTATTAGAAAATTCAAGGAGTCAGACAACTTATTATATATCCTAGGTGCTAATGCCAGCAAGCTTTTACGCATTAGAGGTGCCTTACATATTTTCATGGCACATAAACCGCTTACAAGACAAGCTTATTATGTACATAGCCTGTTTCATCAGTTCATCATCGCCATCAGTCTATTAGCATCCCACTGCACTGCTGGATATAGGCCTCGCCATTAAACCGCACGCCATTCAAACTGAATCCTCGGCCACTCCCATCCAACACCTAAATATTAGTTGTGTCATTTTTGAGCGTGTCGGCACTTTGTAGGTACTGTTCTTAATTACGGGGTAGCCACCTCATTACGTAAAACAACCTTGTAATACTCCTAAATGTTGACTAATAACCAAAATAGGGGACCAAAATCACCCTCGTTAACAATGTTAACATCGGCCATTTTCATTCCTTACCCAAAAAATAAGATTTATAAAATCTTTGGTAATTGGCCGTTGGGGCACCCGATCGGGTCCAGCAGGGAATATATTAGAAAAATATATTATGGAAAAGGGACACGCTCGTCTCATTTTTTGTATTGACGGTTCCGCATCGCGAAATATTAAAATTTTACGTATTTTCTCATTAGATTTATAATTTATATGGATACGCGATTTGTGGAACTTTAAGGTTAACGCACATTTGGGCGGGCCGCACCGCAAACCAAAGTTCTCCTACATCACTGTCGCTATCTAACGCTTACTATTGCACACTACAGACGCTGCGGCCCCCGCGGTTGTAATGTGCACTTGACTTAAGGGGACTACATGACCTAAACGCAAATTTATAATGCCTAAAAATATATGATCCACTGCAGAAACCAAAAGCAGAAAAATATATGATATTCTTCTGGATATATGATAGTTAGATAGTGTGTTGAAAACATTAAACAATTAACTTGATATGATCTGGAATTCTTTTTTTACACACAATTTCTTCAGACCCTTTTACCATTACAGGGACAAAATTTTATGACGGAAGGACAGATCGAAGGCGTAGCAGCAGAGTCACATTATTACCCTTTGAGCACGGAACCCTAAAAAGTGCGTAATTCTTTCGGTTACGAAGCGGCGACTTCCTAATGAAGACGTGGACTGTTTAGCATAATGAGAACTTGTATACGATTAGCTTTTAACGATGATGACTCCCTTCAGATAGAAAAACACCACCACAGCAAAACTAAACCTTAATTTGAATGCTGTTAAGTTCAAATTACCGTGAAGGTATATTTTAAGATTTTGGCATCTAATTTGTATGCTGGCGGCGTCCGCAAGCGTCATGGTTGGTAGACAAAATAATGTTTTTGGCGGAGATCGTGTGCCGTAGATTAAAAAGTGATATAACAGGCTTACAAGTCAATGGTAAATTAAATCTGAATCCACATACTATTTCAACGTGCCTAAATTAGTTAAAACGATATCTAAGCAAAATATTTAAAAAAAAATGCCAGGAGAAACGTACGTACGAGGACGCGCGACGTAGTGAATGTGATGTAGCTACGTCTGCTACGCTGCCGAAGCTGGACTGCTACGCGCCACAATAACTTCTAATTTGTTTGCATTAATGGAGGTCATCTAAGCTGAGGCAGAGGCGAACTCCAAAGGTCAACGGAGGCGGAGCTGAAGCTGGAAAAAACAATACTTTTTTAATAAAAAATCCAATTATTTGCATATTTTATAGCGTTTGTCTCAATTCAAAGCATTATTTCGAGGTTCTTAAAAAAAAAAATTGAACGGTGGTATTTAGAACACGAGACCTCATCAAATAATATAATTTTAATATTAATTTACATACTATAAGCTCACAATAAGTGAAACTTTAAAGCTTGGTGAATTAAGGTTTGCGGTTGTTTTCAACTGAAACTTCTAAGAATTGATTGTAGTGAACATAATTTACGCAACGAGATAACTTTTACAACGAATTCATTGGGTCTTATCTTAAACAGCGAAATTTCATAGAAATGCCTAACACCAAGATTTTCTAAACCACCAAGATGAAGTAAACTATCTGAATTAAATATTCTAACTTAAATTAATTCGTAGTTCCAAGCTATGTTACATATTTAATTAATTTGAGTATTTGCTTAGTTTCAGTTATTTCAAACTGTTTTTTTTTCGGTCTAGTAGCCGAAAACGAGCAATAATATAGACTAAAACAAGTAAGAAAAAATACTAAAGACTTTGCTTACACCATTGGTTAAGACAAACAAAAAAGAGCTCAAAATAATAATAAAAATCTCTTTCTTACACACTTCCTTTTAATATGAAGCTTGCAAAGAATTTGCATTTTTTCCACGACGACATTTTTTTATATTTTTTTCTCTCTTGAGAATAAAATGACTGCGTTTCCTTTGGTCTCGAAGGTTTTGAATTGTTTAGATTTTTTCTTTTCGTGTCTAAAACTTCCTTTGCTATGGTAATCGGAGCGGAGAGGGACCGCTGTATCTAATGAAGCCGTGCTTCTCACTCGTTATTTCCTGGAACTCCAAGACTTTTTAAGAAACGAAATGCTAAGAAAATCTTGGAGAAATCAAGAGGATGTAGGCTCGATGTAAGGAGTTTCTGGTTATAATGCTTATGCACCGTCAAACGGGGTGAATAGCAATGCAGGGATGAATCAAGACGAAACTATAGAAGGGATTTTAACATTGAAATAATATAGTTTGTTGCCAACAAGTGCACTTAATCTTTAATTGTAATACAGTAAACACATTAAGAGTCCTTTTTGGCAACATACTATATTAAGTTAAGATCCCTTTAAAATTTTCGTCTCGATGAATCGAACCCCTGCATTCCTATTCACCCCATTTGACGGTACCATAATTTTTGTGTGTAGTAACTTTTGTAGTTCTATTATTGGTCACAAATATAAATTGTCTTGTACGTAAGAAAACTACAAAGAATTATTTAGACTTCAATACGAACTTCATGTCACTTGATGTCAACCAAAATGCATTAACAAAAAAAAAATCTTTGTGCCCATTTTCGTTATAAAGGAACTGTAGTGCAAACTTTCAACTTCCTAGACCCAGCGGTTTAAGCTATGTACTGTTTTTCAGTGAATTTAAAGGTTTTATTATGTAGATTTCTAACCACCCTAAAACTTGCGTACACCGAACATCAATCCGCAATATTTCCTACTATAAAACCGATCAGTTTCTTGTACCATATTGTTCCCATATCTATTGATCATGGCCCAAACGGCTCCAAGTTACCGTCAGCTGATTCACAACGCCATAGAAAGCCCATGGGAGCCGTCACCTCCTATGTTTGCCATTAACTTGATTTTATCTCTCCTGCGGTAAAACGGTAGCTTTCCCGACCGTATCAGGAACTACTATCTTAAGTACCTCCAGGGTTCATAAACATTTTAGCAAGAACAAACAGAGGGTGACAAAAGGTTAAGTGATTACGTTGATGTGTTATTAGTAATTAAGTAGACCTTGTGTGGACGGTTTATTTAGGTTTCTGTTTAATTTATAGGTATTTTTAAAGAGCTGACAATGATTTGAATTAGTAAGTGAGCTAAGTTTTGGGCAGGAATGATGGCAAGCTAAAACTTAGCTTGCTGCAGTTAACTTAGAGTCGTCATTTTCGGCGTTGATTGCCAACCTTCGCTTGCATCGATGGTGGCGTTTTTTGGGTACGCTCCTTTTATCGTAGACTACATCCATAGCTATCCACAAAAGTTATTTCATACAAGACAGGGCAATGATCGCACATAAAAAATAAAGTAAGCAAAACCATCAAACGAAAATTCATTGTTTTTCTAGAAAGAATTTGATTTTAACAAATAGCTGACTTTTGCAGTTTCTTAGAAGATTGTATTCACAACAAGTGATATTGAAATATAAAGAAAAACTTAAAAATAAAACAACGCATATTTTTTCAAAAACTTTTCTCAAGCACAGCACATACCATATCGCCCTCAAAACGACGCCTATAAAACATCTCACCACATACTAACATAACCGAAAAACTTTCCATTGCAAACTATCGGGCCGACACCCACTAAAAATATCGTGTGGCCAATTTTTTTCGTACCCAAAAAATCCTTTTTATTTCAGGTAGGGTCAGGCCTTATAAATCTTCCGTCCTAAGTTGTAGCGGCCATAAACTCTTCTGGTCGGATCCGATGGTATCAAGATTGCTTTTATCGAATATTGCCTGTACCAAATGTTTATTTATTTATATATTTTATTTTATTTTATTACAACGATGGCGCGTGAGCCTGAATAATGTTTTGTTTTTAGATTGTAGGTGCTTTTAGGGAATATTTTAAGGAGTAGGTACCTAAGTTGAGTATCAAGCTTCAGGTTTCCTGCTGGTGGTCTTGACTTAATAAAACTACATGATGTCGATGATAAACAAATACTGTATTTCTTGAGGTAGCTGATTACAATAAATTTCTGAATGATTTGTTTTTGAATGTTCAGTCTTGTGATGAAGGTCAATATATTCTGCATGAATTGCAAATATCTGTTTTTAAATGTGGAGTCCCGCTCTAGTCTACGCTCTAGTGAGAGGAATCGATGCTTCACCATCGCGTAACTTGAGCGAGTCCTTCAATGGTATGGTGACAACTAATTGACCATGCGTATCCCGACGTGGAGTCTCTTCAAAGGGTTTTTCACGAGCCTGTTCTTCAGAAGAGAATCAGTTTGAAGACACATTGGATGATAGACGCTATTGGGCGCCAATAATTCCTTAACTACGGTGCCAAAGTTATCACCTATTCAGGTCATAAACTCCGAACTGACTAACAATTGGCAAAAATCGTGTTAGTAGCAAAGATAACATTTGAAAAGCTCTTTCCATTGGTCAGACACACAAACTCAAACTCAAAGCATTTATTTCAAATAAACCAATTACAGGCACTTTTGAATTGTCAAGGGGTCGGTCAGTCAGAAAGATGAAGCTAGTTACCCATTCCAAAGTGTAGTAGGTACCTATGGAGAAGAACGGGCAAGAAACTCCATGGACACTCTTTTAAATCAAAAAATGGTTACAAAATATTGATTACATCGTTCATGTTGAAATTATGCATGTGAGAACGATGCAGAACGTTAAAAGCGTCCGTAATAAAAAGACAAAAGCAATTCAAATATTAAATTAAATTAAAATAAGCCGTGGCAGCCAAGAAATTACCAGTCCCCACTGACGGCGCCCGTTCACGAACATGACGCATAGATCAGCACCATTCAGCTCAACCATTTGCACATCACACACACTGACTTGAGCACTCGCACACACTTGGATAGGTAAGAAGGGTACCGCCCTTGGCAGCATATGATAGACAGGCTCAGCAGATGGGCGGTAGGCCTTCTTAGGGCCGCAAGTAGCGTCCCTTTACTTACCTCTCATTAATAACACAAATAAAAGTCAGTATAATTATGTAGAAAATAGGTCAGGTTTATTTTTATATTACATTTTTAACAAACAGCAGATTTACTAGAATCCTTAAATTATAATAAAAACACAATAACATCAAAAAATACTAACGAAAACAACAAACCTAAAAAGTTTCTGACAACAACAAAAAATAATAACAATTATTAATTAAAACAATTATAATTCGGTCTAGGAGTCAATATCAATATTGTCCCATTAAAAACCAGTCAAAGCAAAAAATATATTAATACTCGTACATAATAATACAACATCTAACTTCCTAAAAACGAATGTAAAGTGTCTTTATTCCAAATTAAAGTAAATAAAACCGTATTCGCAGAGACATAGCGACATCACAAATACAGAAACAATCAAATCGCGGAAGAAGTTCAGATGTATCTTTTATATACATCCATAGGAAATTTTAAGAGGAGGGGCTATTCCAAAAGTCCGGAACTTAAAACGATGCGATACCATTTTAATCGGTGCAAGTGACAAGATTTTTTTGTGTATCTTGAGTCTAATTAAGGTAAGTTTCAGCTGACGTGATATTATTCCAGGCAAACCTGCCTAAAACTAAACATGATTTAAGTTGCACCAAAATAAATTAGTTTCATCATTTCAATCAAAAGACGTTCACTCATTGACCGGTCCTGTGCTTCTCGCATCCAGCAAATTCCTGTTGTCTTTACAAGGTCATCGGTCTACCCTGTGGGAGGCCTTCCAACGCTACGTCTTCCAGTACGCGGTCTTCACTCCAGAACCTTTCAGACCCATCGGCTATCTGTTCTGCGAGCAATGCCCTGCCCACAGCCACTGAAGTTTGGTATCAGTTTTATAAGCAGTCCTTCGGTTTGAGGATTGGATGAATCAATATACTTAACTACTACAATAAGTATATAATTAAAAAAATCGGTTTCCTACATCAGGTTTGTTTTTCTCTCCGTGTCGTGACGTTTAAAAGAAGTTCAGCTGTTCTTTGATTTGTTAAAATTATTACGACGATTTCTTAAAATTGTTTGTAAACTTGCTGGACTGCTTATCCCACAAAATGAAGCTAAGTTTTTGGCAGCAATATTATCCTCAATGGCACCATAAAAAAGTGTTGCTGTTAATATCCCCTAGCATGTTTCACTTCTGTTAACATTTAATGATGATTTGGTTGTCTTCTTTTGACAACATTTAGAAAAGGCCAAGGAGCCGAGTTGCAATTGGAGAGGCCTACGTCCAGCAGTGACTACTGTAGGCTGATGATGATTAGAAAAGGCGGTTCAGCAGTAAGAACAAGCGGTTATTAAGTTAGTTTTAACATATT
The DNA here is from genome assembly GCA_916610205.1 of Griposia aprilina. Lineage (NCBI taxonomy): Eukaryota > Metazoa > Arthropoda > Insecta > Lepidoptera > Noctuidae > Griposia > Griposia aprilina. The sequence continues at coordinate 24,821,241 of OU744286.1, forward strand.
TCACGGACCTGCTCATAACTTGACCCCTCAGCGAAACTTGTTTTCAATTCATAAAAGGACCACGGTCACAGTTGAAGAGAGTGCTCCAATATTTCATTCAACGCTGTGAGCTCCAAATCGTCCGTCTGACGAATTTCTGTCCTTTTCTTTTTTATGCTCAGCTCGTGTTTGAGGGTTTACTGAAATGTAGACTTTCAAAATTATTTGGCTGTTTATATTGATTTTAATTTTTGAGTACCTAACTGATGAAAAGTGGAGTCTTTTTTCGGTCATTCTTCGACATGGTACAAGGTACGATCAACTGCACATGTAGCCTGCCTAGAACTACGAAAACTAACCTTACTGCTACAAAATAATTGCGATGTCAAGTTACAAGGATTGAGCGCCATCGGTACCTCTTACTCTCGGATATCTTTTTACGTGTCGGATTATAAAAAGATGTGAGTAGTTTTAAATAAAAAAATATTTACCTGTGAAAATGGGAGCCAAGTTCAATATTAAAACATGTGTAGCTGTCGACTTCGCGCACAAAAGAACTGAGATCTAAATGGGTGCCAAGTTCTGTAGATAATCCTGAAATTTATTTGTAAGAACATACAACATTCTAAAAAGAATTAAAACGGAATTGCTTTTTTTTTTTTTTTTTTTTTTTTTTTTTTTTCTGCTACAACTATGTTTGTTAATTAAAAATATAACTTCTTAACATTGAACAGTCGAATTATTTACACAAAACAGATAACTTAGGATAAATTGAAGCTGGGGGATCCCCCACAGCGCATACTTCCACGTAGTTTCCCCCGGGCAACGCCGTGTCTGACCACCGTAACGGAGTGGCAGACCGGCGGCTAAAGTGCGCTGTGACTCGCAGACAAAAACGCGGTCGTCTGTGAATATGACGAAGAAGCCGAGCCGTGACGCCTCCGGGCGTCTTTGTTTTAACTCGAATCGCTCCTCCGAGGGTGATTCAAACGGCCCTTCTCAGGGCCAACCCAAAGGCCCTTCTCAGGGCCAATCCAAAGGCCCTTCTCAGGGCCAAACCAAAGGCCCTTCTCAGGGCCAACCCAACGGTCCTTTTCAGGGCCAACCCAACGGCCCTTCTCAGGGCCAACTCAACGGCCCTTCTCAGGGCCACGCCGGCGGCGCTTTGGCGTCGGAAGCTGACCGTGCACCGTCTGCGGCCAGCTTTTTCAGCAGGCCGGACGAGTTGTCGGACGCTGACGAGTCCAATATGGACACGTCGGCGGCCGAAAACGATCGCCCCAAGCGGAAGAGGGCCGATCTAAGGTTCGGGTCTGGGGGTTCCTCGGAGTCGGTTGCAAGCAGGTCGAAGAAGAAGTCGAAGTCTAAAAAGGCTTCTTCTTACGATGTGGGCTTGGTGGACGCCGAGCGCCAGCTAAATCTGGCGAAACGGGTGCAACTCCAGGAAGACCTGGAGGAGAGGGTCGCCGCAAAGGAGCGGCAGGCGCAAGCCGCCAGGTCGAGAGCTGGCTATGGTACGTCTAATGTGCTATATGCTGACCACTCCCTGGCGGAATTGGAGCGCATGGCAGAGGAGGACAAGGAGGAGGTCCTGGAGGTCGCCTCAAAGTCCTCCAATTTGAAGGGGACCTTCCAGAAGGCTCTCAAATGCCGGGCCGCCAGCATGCACGGCATCGTATTGGAGCTGGTGAAGCGGACGGCCACAGACGAGACGCGGCAGCTGCAGGCGAAGGTGGATCGCCTGCAAGCGGAGGTCAGCCAGCTACACCAGAAGCTGGCTGAGGTCACGGCCCGGCCTGCCCAATCTGCCCCAGGTACGGGGGTAGAGGACCCCTCTTCCCCAGCCAGCCTCGAGGCAATAATCCGCGGGGTTGTCATGGAGGAGAGGGCCTTCATCAGAGGCTGCTTCGCGGGCATTGAGGACCGACTCTTGCCCGAGAAGCGGCTCCGCCCGCCGCTAGCGGCGGATAAGAGTCCACCGCCGACGGAGCCGGAACCTGCGCCTCTGGGAGGCCCGGCATCGGGCGAGCAGCCCCGGGCCCAGAAGCCCTCCAAGGGCAAGGGCAAGGGCAAGAGGAGCACGCCCTCTCAAACGCCCACAACGAGCGCGGAGGGAGCGTCCGGGTCGTCTGCCACTCCAGCAGCAGCCCCCCGGAATTCGCAGGAAGAGGACGCCCTTCTTCCCTCCACCACCCCGTCCAACCCGCCGTGGACGAAAGTGGTCAGGGGAGGAAAAGGGCAAAGGTCCACCCCCAACCTCAATGCAACTGCCCCAGCGGCGAAAAAGGGTCTAGCCGGCGGGAAGAAGCTGGTTCCTCCCAAAACCGCGGCGGTCGTGGTGACCATCACCCCGGAGGCCGTGGAGAGGGGCGAGACGTACGAGTCCGTCCTAAGACGGGCTCGTACCAACGCGGATCCCTCCCGGCTGGGGATCGGCAACATCACGTGCCGCCGTACCCTGGCCGGGGCTCGAATTTTCGAGTTTTCGGGGGAGCAGCGCAGCGCAAACGCGGACCTCTTCGCGGGAATGCTGCAGGAGGTCATCGCGGATGCGGCAACGGTCGTCAGGCCTGTAAAGACCGCAGCCTTGGAGGTGGCCGATCTGGACGATTCGGTCACCAAAGAGGACGTGGTGGCGGCCGTTGCAACGGCCGGAGGCTGCGACGCTGGCGCAGTGAAGGGTGGAGCTATCAGGCCCGGGCGCCGCGGCATGGGCACCATCCGCGTCGAGTGCCCAGTCGCTGCGGCCGGGGCCGTCCTTACTGCGACCAAAGGACGGCTGCTTGTGGGGCTCAGCTCGGCTGTGGTCCGGCCACTTGAAGACCAGCCTATGCGCTGCTTCAAGTGCTTCGCGTTCGGCCACACCCGAGCCACGTGTCCCTCCAAGTCCGACTGGGGAGAGTCTTGCTTCCGGTGCGGGCAGGAGGGACACAAGAGTGCCGCTTGTCGCGCTGCCACGCTACGCTGCGCGGCGTGTGCCGCCAGTGGCCGCCCCGCGGACCACAGGATGACGGGCAGGAGCTGCAAGCCGCCCGCGAGGAAGGGCATAGTGCCGGCGCAGGTTCGCCCTGCTGCTACCACCACCACCGCCGTCGTCGCCGCTGTAGCTCCAGCGGCGGTAGCCGAGGAGGGATGTGGGATGCTGGAATAATGGTTTCCAACTATCACATCCTCCAGGCGAACGCCAATCACTGCAGGGCAGCCCAGGACTTGGTGGTGCAGGTCATGGCCGAGTGGTTGGTGAACGTAGCGGTGGTCGCCGAGCCCTACTCAATCCCCGGCAGCTGGCTGGGTGACGAGGACGGCTTGGTGGCACTAGCGGCGCGGTCTTCCACAGACTCCCCTCCCCTCTCGCTATTAGAGAAGGGACCGGGATACGTGGCTACCGCGTGGGGAGAAATAGCCCTTGTGGGCGTCTATTTCTCCCCAAACCGCCCTCTTCAGGACTTCGAGAACTATCTCGGAGTCCTGGCCGCCGTGGTCGGCAGGGCGGCGCCGCGTCAGGTCTCCGTACTGGGAGACCTGAATGCCAAGTCGGTGAACTGGGGTAGCCCGGCCACCAACGCTCGCGGGCGGGCAGTGGAGATGTGGGCAGCCTCCTCTGGACTCTCCCTCTTGAATAGAGGAAGCGTCCAGACATGCGTGCGGCGGCAGGGTGGCTCAATAGTGGACGTCACTTTCGCCACCCCTGCGTTGGCCGCGCGCGTGTTAAACTGGCGGGTGGACCTGGTGGAGACTATGTCGGACCACCGCTACGTACGGTTCGATATCTCCACCGGTGGCCCCGGAGAGACGCGGCCCCTCTCGGGGCGATCGCCGTTCCCGCGGTGGGCTCTCACCCGCCTGGACAGGGAGGCAGCAGGGGAGGCAGCGTTCATCCAGGATTGGTTTTCGCCGCCTTCCGCTGGCCTGGATGTGGATACCGTGGCGGGGCGCCTGAGGGGGTCTCTGACCGAGGTATGCAACTCTAGCATGCCTCGGTCTCGCCGACCACTACCCAGGCGCGCCGTGTACTGGTGGTCGGTGGAGCTGGCGGGGCTACGAGCAGCGTGTGTGGAGGCAAGAAGGGCCTACACGCGAAGCCGGCGGCGGCGTCGACGAGCTCACGCCAACGAGGACCACCTCTATGAGGTGTATGTGAAGGCAAAAATGGTCCTCGATAGGGCCATCGCCGCCGCCAGAGACTCGGCGAGAGCGGAGATGCTGGAGGGTCTCGACAGAGACCCCTACGGGAGACCTTATAAGGCGGCGCGCAACAAAATGCGCCCCTTTGGTCCCCCAGTGGCCGAGACCCTGGAGCCCTCATTCCTGGATGGGGTGGTTCAGTCCCTATTCCCGTGCAGGGACAACTTCACCCCACCAGTGATGGGCGCACCGCTAGGGATAGCTCCGCCAGCTGAGGAAGAAGAGGAGGCCCCCCCTGTCACGGAGTTGGAACTCCGCGCGGCGATTGTCCACATCCGCGCCAAGAAGACGGCTCCGGGCCCCGACGGTGTTCCGGCAAGAGTGGTGGCGATCGCTGCCACTCAAATGGAGGAGAGGTTTCGGGACCTCTTCAGCGCATGTCTTGCGTGTGGAAGGTTCCCGAAACCGTGGAAGGAGGGGCAGTTGTGCCTCCTTCGCAAGGAGGGCCGCCCGGCGGACTCCCCCTCGGCATTCCGGCCCATCGTTCTGCTCGATGAGGTCGGCAAAATGTTCGAGGGGATAATCGCTGGCCGCCTGAACAGCCACCTGCGGAGTATCGGGCCGGACTTGTCGGACGCTCAGTTCGGTTTTCGGGCTGAGCGCTCCACGGTGGACGCGCTGGCCCACCTCAAGGGCCAGGTGAAGGGGGCGATGGAGGCGAGGGACGGATTGTTGGCTGTGTCATTCGATATAGCCAATGCCTTCAACTCCGTTCCCCACTCCACCATCCTAGAGGCACTCCGATTCCACGGAGTGCCCCTATACATGCGTCGTCTGCTGGCCAGCTACCTAGAGGATCGGACGATCGTCCTCGTTAATAGGGCTGGCCAAGTCCGGCGGTACGCCGTCGAAGCCGGCGTTCCGCAGGGGTCAGTCATAGGACCTGTCCTCTGGAACATCGCCTATGATTGGCTCTTGCGGGGAACTCTCCTTCGGGGCACGAGTGTCATCTGCTATGCGGATGACACTCTCCTCACCGCCCGGGGGGGGAGTTTTAGGGAGGCGGCCAATCTGGCCTCGGCAGGTGGATCCTTGGTCGCGGGGAGGATCCGCCGCCTAGGTTTAACGGTGGCGCTGCACAAGACCGAGGCCGTGTTCTTCCACGGGCCTCGGCGGCGCCCCCCACCTGATGCCCACATTTTCGTGGAGGGCATCAGAATTGAGGTGAAGGCCCAGATGAAATATCTGGGCCTTGTACTCGACAGCAGGTGGCGCTTCGGTCCGCATTTTAGCGGGCTGTCGTCGCGCCTGCTGAAGGCCGCAGGCGCGCTCTCGTGGCTGCTACCCAACTTGGGGAGGCCCAGCGCGCGATGCCGGCTACTTTACGCCGGCATCTTGAGGAGTATGGCCCTTTACGGGGCTCCTATCTGGGAGGACTCCCTCCAAAGGAGGGAGAACGCCGCCGCCTTACGGGCGCCCCAAAGGGCCATAGCCCAGCGGGCGGCGCGGGCCTACCGCACAGTGGGCTTCGCGGCAGCATGTGCTCTGGCCGGCACCCCTCCTTGGGAACTCGAGGCGTGGGTGCTCGCCAGAGTATATGAATGGACGGCGGGGCGGAGAGCGGGAGGAGAACGCCCAGCCCCGGAAGAGCGGGAGGCCGTCCGGCGAGAGGCGAGGGATGCCATCGTCCTCCATTGGACGGGGGAGCTCGCCACCGCAGCTTTTGGCCGCCGAACCCTAGACGCGATTGGGCCAGTGTTGCGAGACTGGCTCGAGCGGTCGCATGGGTTCCTCTCGTTCCGTCTGGTGCAGGTGCTGTCCGGACACGGTTGCTTCGGATCGTACCTGCACCGGATAGGACGGGAGGAGACGCCGTCGTGCCACGACTGTGGCGCGGTGGACGACACGGCGCAGCACACCCTCGAGGTGTGCCCGTCGTGGTCCGAGACGCGCCGCAGTCTCATCGCGGTGATCGGACCGGACCTCTCACTTCCCGGCTTGGTTAATGCCATGCTGCAGGATGAGAGGTCCTGGGCGGCAGTCGCCTCCTTCTGCGAACACGTCATGTCCCAGAAGGAGGCGGCTGAGCGCGCGCGGGAGGACGATCCTCACGCGGCGTCGCTCCGAAGGCGGAGGAGGGGTCGAAGAAGACGTCAGTTTGATAGTCATCTCCGACTCCTCCCAGGTGGAGGCCAGCAGGCAGCGGGTGCGGGGGCGCCCTTGCCTGTATTGCACAGGCCTCCACCAGTGTCGGACGGGAATGGCCAGGTGTTCCCGGCCATTCCCGTAGCCCCCCAAGCTGGGGGGCATGCGGGGCCCACCAGCTAGGTGGGCACGCGCCGGGAGGGTTGTGGATGCAAAGGCTGAGCCGGATTCCCATGGCCTTCCCATCACGGCGATGTGGGAACACCGCTGAGTTTTAGTGGGTATACTGTCAACCCGACAGGAGTCCCACATATCCCGTCTCGTCTCCCCACGAGCGGGAATGCATAAAGCATTTCTCAGCGAAAAAAAAAAAAAAAAAAAAAAGGATAAATTGAAGCTCATGATTTGACTTGGCTTGGCCTTTAACCTCTCAATTCTGTTAAAATACGTTTTTATACCCCTTTGTGGTTCATATATTTAACAGCTCGTCCCCACTTTCCTCCGCAGCCCCGCGCGCGCCTCATTGTGCGAGGCGCGGATAGTCATCGGGAGTCATTCAGCCAGCATAATTATTAATTATACATAACTCTAATCAGTGTTGCAAAACCCGTAAGTATAGGCGTTTCGTTACCTTCATTATATTTGTATGAAGCATGTATGTTTGTTAGGGAATATAAAGAATTGTTTAAAACAGCAGAGGAAATAAGTTCTCGCAGTCGGCGTGACCAATACAGACTTGTCTTAGATGAGCTCCCTAGATTAGCAAAATATAACAAAAGCTGCGTGGCTATGTGTGTACGTTTTTATAATAAATTACCTAATGTATTAAAAATAATAATAAATTATATGAATGGCTGAATGAAAATAATTTCTATAATATTAAAGATATTTTTGAACATAACTTATAATGTTTTTAAATTCAAATTTGTTTAGTCGTCTATGTTTGCATGCTTTAATTTAAAGCAAAACATGTATGATCTCATTTTCTATAATAACACCTATGTATACCATGTTTTAAGCAAATAAAATTATCTTATCTTATCTTCTCACACACCACCATCGCCTCTTATGTATGTAGGTAAGTATAATAAGTAAAACAAATAACCCAAGTAAGGTGTAGGACCTATGTATGTGTCGGAACACTAAATGTTTTCCAACAATCTGCATTCCGACTAGTTTTCGATCATATTAAACATGCTGATGAATCCTTTCTTACGTATACCTAAATTTTTTGTGACTATTATGTACATTTTCACAGTTTCTATTAAACGTTTAAAGACAACAGGAATCGAATATGGGCTCTTGTAAACCACAGAATGTGTAAGAATGTATTTCTTTCGTAACATAATTGTTACAATTGTTCGCAATAATGTGAGATCGCTGAGCCGGCGCTGCCAGTTGCAGTTTGTGTTATTATTGGTTGTCTAACTTTTATAAATTATAAATAATCTGGTATACAAAAATATAAAAGTGACCTTTCATCATGGAACCTATTCTCCTGTGAAATAAAAGTTTTTTGTTGCTCTTATAATTTCGAAACGCGCCAGGTGTTAGTAAAAATCTATTTCATGGAAAATACTTAAAATCATAAAAAAATCACTGATTTCAGTTTTTTTTTCCTTTGTATACATACAATTACCCAGCTGGGCGCCAAATTTAAACATTTTTGGTCATCTGAAAGTGTGTTAGGTTTTTTATGTCAGTCAGTGATAAAAATTACGATTTTTAGACGTTAGTATCCCCATACCCGTTTGAGCTAGGTGTCTTTAAGAAATTTGGGGTTTTAGTTAACCTAAGGGGTTTTAATAAATAAACCAAATTTCATGTGTTTATGTTAAATAGATTTTATGTTATTAAGGGGTCAAAAGTGTCTCCAAATGGTTCGTGTAATATAAACACTGCTTCTGCGTTGCCAGTTCCTTTTTTTTGAACGTGGTTTGACTCGTGACTTTGAATTTATTTTCTTTCTAGATCATACATCAACTGCTTCTGATAAATATAACATCCTACTGTTTCAGTAAAATCCGACTCAACTTGATCGTGAACACCTGTAAAAATAGCGCAACAATAAAATATCAGGTAAATTGAACCTGTATATTTTTCAGTTCTGACTCCTGAAAACTCCCAATACAAGCAAGTTAAGCTTTAAAACCAGCCAGTAATTCACAGAACGGATCATTTGTGTTCCGATTCATGAGCGTGGCCGGGTAACTGTTATCTGCGAGAATTAACGACTGCTGTAAGTGGTGATTCACACGGTATCACTGTATCGATACTATTCTCCTTTGTTGCGTTCCCGCGCTGGTAAGCACGCTGTTATTAACGTTACGCTTGCGGATGCGATGCGGTTAGTGGAAGAATGTTCTTGTTTGACTGCCTCGTTCAGGTTCAGGTAGGACCTGAACCCGCGATGGCTACAATGTCGTCTGTCCATCTCGCCGCTGGACGACCGACACTTCGTTTCTTTGGACGCCCCTCGGTCACTGCCTTACTCCACCTGTCAGCTCCGCGCCTTGCCACGTCCTACTTAACCCATTTGAGTACCGTAATAGCTATCTTTTTATAGCTGCTCAATCCCTGGTCAGCCCAATACTAAATCTTTTGCCTGATCTCTCTCCGGTTGTGTCGAATTGCCATTGCACTAGACTACGAGACTGAAGGAAGAGAGAGTGCAACAACTGCACTCTCTTTTATTTACAATTTCGGTGGTGGTGCAATGCGACATGCATACAACTATGTCCAGCAATAGACTGTGTTAGGCTGAGTTGATTAAAAATATGTCTATAATCTTCTTAATTCACTGCACAGGAGTAATTCGTACATAACAATGGCCGACTTAAAAGTTACGCCAAATAACAATATTTTTTGAGGTTACAACATAAATTCCGAGTAAAGTAACTCAATATCGAAAATGCCGTTCCGATTCAATTCTCGATAGTCGGTGATTCGATATTGTGTGATTCGTGAATGTTCGTTGTCGACGTAGTGTTGTTTTTTATTGCGTGAATTTCGAGGTCGGAGAGCGAATCGTGGTTCGTTCCGTTGTTTTTAAAAGGTAGCACTGTTTTTCGATCTTCGGGCCTTTTGTGATGAAAGGGACTGTCACATAATAGAAAATGCAATCTTCTCAGTTACTGAGCCGCGTATTCTTTCTATTCCGAAATTGATCCGTAAATAATCTTCGCAACACCATGACCCTTCTGCTTTTCTATATAAATAAAACCAGTCAAGCGCGAGTCGGACTCGCTCACGAAGGGTTCCGTACCACAGTACAATATTTAACACTACATTTTTTACACCTTTCTTGTATGGGGACTGGGGACCCACTTTCATTTTTAACTTTATTATATTTTTATTATTTGTTGTTATAGTGGCAATAGAAATACATACTCTGTGAAAATTTCAACTTTCTACCTATTACGGTTCATGAGATACAGCCCGCTGACAGACAGACGGGCGCACAGCGGAGGCTTAGTTAGTAGTTGGCACCATTTTGGTACGGAACCCTAAAAATTAAATGCTGTTCATTGGTAAGCGCATCAAAGAGAACGGCTGGACCGATAATGGTAATTTATTTATTTTAAAATGTTCGTAATAGTCCGAATAAGATTTTTAAGGAAAGAAAAAATTGACTTGAATTGACCCAGAAAATCTGTAAGTACGTCTTTTTTTCTATGGTGTAATTGTATGAACTTTTGGACACGACAACGTCCGTTGGATCAGCTAGTTACAAACAAAGATCATTTAGCCAGACATTAAAAGGTAATTTATACAGTCAGAATTTTGTCAATACCTCCTAGAAAACATAAAAAGTATTCGAAAATATATCAAACACAAAATATCAACTATCATTAAAGCAGAAATGCACTTCCTATCTACTAAGCACAATTTTTCACACTCGATTAAGTCTTCCCTACCTCGGGGAAATAAGCTTTACTATACTTCAGTATTTTTAATTACCATCCACGTGGTTTTAATGAATATGCCACTTTGGGGGCGACGACTGAAAGAAAATGTTCGCAGCAGGCTTCCATGCTTATCGTTAATGCTGTCTCTCATAGAGTTGGTTGAACGTTGGCGTCCAATGAGCCAGTGAGCGATGTTTGTGGCAACTAGTTTAATTATCATAAATGGTACTTCCTTTATTTCTGCATTTTCATCATGTTGAACCACGGTAAATGGATATTTTTAACCGACTTCAAAAAAAGGAGGAGGTTCTCAATTCGTCTATATTTATTTTTTATAAGTGTGTTTGCTCAGAACTTTTTTCTGGGTGAACCGATTTGGATGATTCTTTTTTTATTTGATAGCTGGTGCTTTACATGTGGTCCCATTTAAATTTGATCAAGATCTGACCCGTAGTTTTGAGTTATCTTTAATACTGCATATTTTTTCCACTTAGTTTATATTGATGAGTTGGTAATAATTTCCTATCACTGTTATTTATATACCAAGTAGTGGTATACTAATTTGTGTGGAGTAGGTACCGCAACTAAAAAGTGAAAACAAAAACAATTTTTACAAAAAAACCAACCGACTTCCAAAAAAACCACTAAAAGACGTGAAAAATAACTTTCATTTCGGAAGTCGGTTGTTTTTTTTTATAAAAAAGTTTTTTATTAAATGAATTTAAGAATGACTTAAAACTGGCATTAAATAAATTAGGGTACGGGGTTACGTCCATTTAAAAAAAAACCTATATCTGCGATGCTGTTTGATTTTAATTGATCATATTATTTTAATCTCTGTTCTTTTCCAATCATGTAAGAACAACTTTAGTAAATAAGCAACTGTTATTAGAAAAAAAGATTCTATAGTCTCAAAAAAATTACTAGTAAGTATTAATTTCCAGCGCTTTCTCCTATGTCCCGTACCACATTTGACAACATTGGCGTGTACAAGCCAACACGAAATCTCTTTACAATCAGCATTGGCGTGCATGCGGTGGTGTTGGCCCAACATTTCGAGAGAGTATTCAGTAAGTTGTGACGGAATGTGATACGCGTTTTGTGCTTGATTGCATTTTATACTGCCATTGTTAAATTGTAAGTACTTTACAAAAAAAATGTACCACGTATGCTTATAAAGAACAAGAAATTGTAATGAAATGAAATACTAAAATTATTTGATTTTAAATAAGTTTGTTACTTCATTTCATTGCAATTTCTTGTATAGAAGAATCGTGAGGTTTATTTTTGTTTTTGATGGTGTGCTGTGTATTTTATTATGGCTTAGTTTATCCACAAATAGAACCAAAAAATAAATTGGACCTTTATCACAAAACTGTGCAGCGCCGAGGCTAGCAATTGAATGACTACAAAAGATAGATAGATGACAATTTAAACAACAAATTGCACCAACTCATCAACCGAAAACCGTCGTAAAAACTTAAACAAAAGTAATAAGAGTAGTAATAAAACCAAGTGACCTAACAAGGTTCCAGCAAAGTTTAGCAGAAGAAGTACGTTTCGATTCATTGAACACTGCTGCTTCACTAGTTCTACTGAACCTAGAAAAACTTAAGTTGTTCTATCTGCAGGTTCTATGTGTTGAGGTATAACCCTGTATGGTTATTGGTAAAACACCAGCAACCTCTTAATGGGTCATTATGTTCGCATATCACGTCAAAACTTAGGGAACAGCTGTTTTTTTTTTTGCGATTTCAGGTTTGGTCCACATTAAAAGTTGTTTATAATGATGAGTACAATGACCCCTTAAGAGGTTGCTGGTGTTTTACCAATAACCCTGTATATAGGGTCAAATTAAATAAGCTAGCGAAACTGCAGATGTGGTGGGCATCAATATCTAAACACGATAAACTTTTTTTTTTTTTTATGTTTTTTTAGGGGTAGTCCGCCGTCCGGACGGGGGAGGGGTGCTGGTAGTTTTGTTACTTGAAGTATGAGTTGAGAAAATAATTATATTTTATCATGTTTAGACATCGATACCAATCACGTCTGTGAAGTTTACACAAAAAAAAAAACTAATATTTCAAGTGAATACACTAACTGCGGTTGATGACCCCACAAAAATATCATCAATTTAATATCTTTTTTATTTTATCATGTTTAGATATCCATCCATCGCGTCTGTGAAGTTTCGCTAGCTAATTTAATTTGACCCTGTATAGTACCAGTTTAAGAAAACTAAGAGAAATAATATGTAAAAAAATGCATGAATGACTGAATATTATGGAAACGTCATCGGAATATTCAAATTCCAGTACTTTTGCCTTTATTTACACGCCACTTTCCGGGGCCGGTAAACAATTTTCCCAATGAAGGCTACCCTGTCATTTGTGACAAAAACGTGTTCTTTGCGAAGATGGAAAAATAAATCTCAATTTTTGGACTCCACCACCTCACACTGAGCCTGCCTGGTGGATTACGATCAGGGAACGGGGGCCTGAGCGCCAGCAGAGAGAAAATTATAAACTATTTTTTTAAAAGGGGTACCTACTTGCTGCCGTCCCGTGTCGAACTTGGAGTAGACTGGTACAAGAGCATGGCAACTGGCACAATGAAAGAAAGCATGGGCCTCCTATGCTTTCTTTGATTGTGCCAGTTATAACAGTAAGTGAAACTGAAATGTGGATAACGATGATGTGGAACGAGTGAATTTTCTGTGACAGTGTTTGTTAAATCATAATTATTATTTTTAATCGTGTCTGTAAACCTTAAGGGGGAAGCGCCAGGGTAGTCCGCGGTATTAAAATTTTCTTAAGTTTTTGGCAATTTGCAGGTCAGTATCAGGTTGTATGTTGTTTAAAGTAGATTCGCGACCGTAATAAATACGGTTTTATAGAATTATAATAATAAGAATCAGCAATACAACTCCTTAAGTTAGAATTGGCCTCAAATGTTATGATTTCATGAAATAGTCATTCAATAGGGCAGTGGTTCCTAACCTTTTCGATCTTGTCCCCCGTATAACTTAGCTAGGGAAACTGATTTACTCCCCCCCCGTCTCCCTCATGTTACCAATAACAATACAACACAGTCACCAAAAGAGTTAAGTAACCAGGGTCGTCGGATATAGTTGAAGTTTAGTAACAAACCGATGGATGTTTTCGAATGAAATTTAATTTCATATATTAACTTTTTGTTTTCTATTCATTAAATTAAATTTTTATTCGAGTTCGATCCATCGGTTTCTTACTAAACTTCAACTATAACCAACGACCATGGTTAGTTATCACTTTTAGTGACTGTACATATAAATATAAATTGACTTTATTAGAAATATGAAAATTGTACAAAGACCTTGAGTAAGTTCTTACAATTAATATTACACAGCTATAGGGCATGAAATGCACTGGCGAGCTAGATTCGGTCATAAGACCGAAACTACTTATTAAGGTATAATCTTTGTTATATATTACCCCCGCAGAATACCAGTTTTACCCACGCAGGGGCAATTACCCCCACCAGGTTAGGAACCGTGGCATAGGGTAATATGAATTTAGAGGGTTGTATTGATGACTAGCTGGTGCCCGCGACGTCATCAGCGCGAACGCTATACAGTACCAAAAATACCTACGATTATACCTTTTAAAATAACAGTCATTTACCCGTTTCTTCTTTACATTTCATATCTACAGAAAGTGCAGTAACAGAGGGAGACTGTCTTTTATAAAATTGACTTTCAAAAAGTGCTGATTTTCAGCCTGCTTTGAAAAAATGACTTTATGGTGATTCTGCTGAATTAAGTCATAAGTTGTGACTGAAGGAGATGGAGAAAATAAGGAATACAGAATAGGGGAGAAGTCCTATAAATACTTATATACTGTTCTGTATTTAAGTATTTAAAGGACTTCTCGATAACATTAGTGGTTTGGCTCTCCGCAGCCAAAATGTAAAGAGAGTCAGGACTGGTGACGCGGGAGTAAGCGACGTACAGCTGCCCGTGTGAGAAGCAGCTCGTCCTGAGGTCGACAGCCGCTGCCCTCAGTGTCTGCCCCTGCGACTTATTGATGGTCATCGTGAAGCAAACACTCACGGGAAACTGTACGCGCTTGAACTGGAACGGGAAGTTATGAGGTATGAGGGGACTGCGTGGTATAAATACTGCCTCGCCGACGCCACAACCCGTAAGAATTTCCGCCTCAATGGTGTGTCTGTGGAGCGAGATGACCATAAGGCGGGTCCCGTTACACAACTTCGGAGGAGATAGGTACCGAAGAAGCATAATCGGGACACCGACCTTCAGCTTGATGGTATGCGCTGGAAGTCCACTTGCTGACAGGAAGTTCAGAAATTCTACGGGATAATGTGTGGCGTCATCTTGCTCGACGACAGTGTTTATAGAGGTGTAGACCACTTCATTCCCCTCAATTTCCGAGAGAATGCATTCGTTAATTGCTGCAGCCTGATCATTTTTGGGCGCCAAAATGGCCGCTCACACACCCAAGAATTCTGCTGGTGCGGTATAAGACTGATGTCCCCGTACACACAGCGAATGAGTTCTTCTAAGCTGGATACAACTTTATATAATTATACTATATTACTATAATTATACCATTTGATAATAAAATAGTCAAAAGTGTTTGGTACAGTCCGATGTCATATGTACTCCGTGGAATGGCAAAAACGCGGCTTGCCACACGCGCGCCTGCTTTTGTGGTTAGAAAAGAAGATCAGGCCCAACCAGATTGATCAAGTCATAAGTGCTGAGCTTAATAATATAATTACCACTTTATTTTGTACTTACTCTATTAATATTTATTCTGTACTGTAAAAAAATGAGCATGTCTTATCTTTGAGATATAATTATATGGCATGCTTAATTTTCCTCTTTCTTCGTTATTTAGCTCAAATTCCTTACAGCGTGCCGTTTTCGAGTTAATTTTTTTTTATAAATGTATGCAGTTATTTTTGAGTTCTAATTGTTATTACATACAGACAAACTCGATGAATTTTATAAGAAATAGATGAAGCAGCTTAAAACTTATATAAACACATTTTTTTTTAATTGTCTTGCTCATCTCTGAAACGAATTAACGATACAATTTTTAAGAAGAAAATGCACAACTCCATCTATGACTCTTAAAAATAACTATTAACCTCGCCAACATGATTAAATTTAAATTATTTATATCCAAAAAGGGCTTACACATGTCATGTAATTCGACTTGATGTTTTTGAAATCTCATAATTGGCGCTACTTTTAAATTGTCTTACCGATACTACTTATATTATTTTAGTGGATAATTAGACAATAAAATACAGGTACACACCTATTCATTAAAAGCTTAGTCAAATAACCCACCCCTAACTGTTCCCGGTGCAAAGGTGCCCAAAACGCTTGCTGCATTGCCACGTTGGATGGCAATGGCTAACCTTTGCACCAAGAACGAGCCGGCTACTTATATTCATTTAATTATGTTTATCGGACTAAGTTACTTATAATGCGTGATTTTTATAGTGTGAAGCTAGCTTATAGCATGGTTTACATAATAACAACATTCAAATATGTGTCGTTAGACTACACGTTGTTACACCTATATGTTGGCCCGACTTCTTAATACTATTCGTGCCAAAGAAGTAAATCCATGCAGTACTTTTTGAGTTTATCCCGGACATACATACAGACAAACAGACAAAATTTCAAAAAACTATATTTTTGGCTTCGGTATCGATTGTAAATCACACCCCAAGTATTCTTTAAAAAAAATATTCAATGTACAGTTTTGACTTTTCTTACCATTTTATTATATGTATTTTAATGATTATAATTCTGTAAAAACATACTTGTTACGGTCGCGAATCATATTTTATTCAACATACAACCTGACACTGCAAATTGCACAAAAAAAAAAAAACGCTGTCTACCCTGGCGCTTCCCCCTTAAGGCTTACGATTACACGAGAAAATCACCTTTATCTCTTGATTCCCAGATGGAAGTTGCCTACGACATACACGCAGAAGGTAGGTACTCTTATCATCAGATGATACCAGCTCTAGAAAGCAATTCTAAGCACATTCTAAGTTCCTGACTCCTTCGTACTTTCCTAAGTATTTTCCTTACCCGAAGCGGAATCAAATTTAGCAATTTAGTTCAGTAGATCGATCATAGTGTGGTAAAGAAAGTTAGGCTTCGGTCCCGGTGATTGATTGTGTGTACTTACATGTAATTTCTTAGTTTAATAGTGGGTATTTTGCTTGTACATTCCATGGTGTAAGTATAAAAGAAAATATTTTGTCAGGTGCTCGTTCTATCAAAGTGGTGAGACAGTTTGGCTGGACGAAAATAGGATGAGACATGAAGGATTTAATTTATCTTCTCGATCCTTTGGCTCACTTATGGCATATCTTCCTAAAAGGCAAACTGACGGTCGACATTCCACTCTTGTAGCCGTTGTACCAGGCTATCTCTATCACTTAAAGGGAAATTGTTGCGACAGAAAGACCTTTAAGAGAGTCTAAAGTTAAATATAATTGAATACACGGACTTGAATGTACATATATTATGAACTACTCAGTATTGGATGGATTTAAATCGAGCTCTCTAGAACAATTCTTTTGCTCGCCTTCAAACAAACATTAATATTTATTACAAAGAAAACTAAGAATAAAAACGCCATCTTAAAAAACTTCGATTCCAAGATGGCGGTCCCAATAGGCTCAGCAGATTTAATTATTCGTGCCCATTCTCCAACAATTGTGTTAAGCCCCCTTACTTTAATAATTCCAGTTTGTTCTAGAACATTCCGGGGTAAGGACTTTTGTCGTTTCCCGATCCAATTAAGGAAACTGAAATAATATTTCGGCAGTTATTGAAATTCTCTTCCGAAATATTTTGGGCCGTTTAGTTTAAGACATAATGACCGTTACAAATGATTTTATTTTAGAAAAGTATTTTTGCAATCGTTAAAAGAAAAAATAAAAAAACACAGGTCGAGGTCATAAGCCACATGAGTAGACGCTGCTGCCGACGCCTTTAAGAATACTCACTTCTAGTCACTTCATAAAAATAAACTAATCAAATACCTACGTTTATTTGTGCACAAGCTACAAGGCAGGTCGCGGTGTATATTCACGGCTGGAAACGGATGTTTCGCTCTTCACTAGGAGCTGCAGGGAATTAGGGGTTTTAAAACAAAAATGTATCTCTCATAAATTACTCCACTCTATAGGTAATACCGCAAGGGTCAATGTAGAATGACCACAAAGTCTGGCCAATGCCACTAACATTCTTCAAAGTTTGTCCCCAACATGACCCGTCTGTAATCTAATTCCACTAACTTATTTGTCCAATAAAGCCTGATACATACGGTATATTTTATTCGCAGCGACATTCAGAAACTTTCAAATTCAGCAGAAGTTTCAACTAACAAAATTTTGAAAACTCAAAATGTCTTCAAACAAACGGGTAAACTGGTATAAAATATGGAAAACAAATTTGAAAGTTTTTAAACTATGTAGTAAAACAAATAACATATTACATAACATCACGCCTGTAATCCTCGAAGGGTTAAGCAGTGGTGTACATAAAATTCGCCAGTTATGTTTAAGTCCCATGTAGGTAATAGGGGGCGAGTCTATTGACATTAATCGGGCACAAAACCAGACTCCGGGCTCCCCTAGTCGCCGCAGGAGGAGACACCCTGGGCGTCGGAAGTCGATAGCTGACTTCCGGCCACCGTAGGCGTGGGCTTGCGGACGGCGAGCAATGGGTAGCTCACCGTCCGGTAAGGACCAGGCCCGGGTGGCCGGCGCGTTGTGTTCCACGCGCGTCTCAAAGAATTGTCAGCATAATTGAAGGGGTCCGATAGGTCCGATGCCTGCCGGGGTGCGGATTGTTAAAATGAGATACCGTGGCCCTGGCGCACAGGCAACTGAAGGCACACGGGTGGGTTTTAGTCAGTAAGAGTCTGACACGCCGTCCCGCTCCACCCAGAGCGGGAGAGGTCATTTGATGATTTCCCAACCAAAACTCCGGACTGCTACTGAGAAATTCCTGACGAAAAAATAGTTGTGGTTGTAGATTTGAATTTTCAAGTCATACATTAATTCTTTTGTCTCGATTGTTAGTGTCAATGAACTTTGGTTTAGTACTTAAAATATTCTAAGATGAAAATTGAGTGTTTTAGTACAGAGAACCGAGATTAAAGAATATTTTAATCCAGTCTTACGATGTTTGAAATCTGTTTGGTGGTTGGATTTACATTAGAATGGTAATTTAAGATAGCTCTAGGTATAATAATAAGATTTTCATAACGTTTTGTTATAATATAGTGAATAATACTACAATATGAATTTATTAAGGTTACAGACATATGAAATTGCTCATATATTTTGTCGTCGAGCGGCTTACTTGGTAATAGGTATTATATGTATAAATGCGAAAATGAAGAAAAAAGTGTCTCTATTTGTTCAGTATCTTACATATTTTGCACAGATAAACTAAGTGTCTAATAAAAAAAAAACTAGCTTATCATCTGTAGGTACCTAACCTACATTTATTAGTACACTATTCATCAGGAAAAATCTCTCGCCTTATCGAGTAAAAAAAAAACAACTTTTCAATGCATTTCTGCACCTAAGTTACGTTTTATAACTTTTTACAATTTTTTTTTTTTTTAAATTGCAACCACAAATTCTAGTTGAATTTACCATAAAATATCGCCGATCTTCTACCGCAGACTACAAACGAATTTAACAAGATAAAATTTTACGAAACTTGGTTCTGATAACGAGGGTCTTGGAAATTTTAGCAGTTCCCTTATCAGCTGTGATAGATAAGTGCGGGTTGCGGCTGTTACGGGCTTATATTTAGAGTAACGCCTTGCTCAGAGGTTGATAGCGGTGAGATAAGTTTGAGATTTTTATTTACGGGGGTTTTTATTTACTTATTTATTTACGTTGGGGCTTAAAAATATTGCGCGTCAAAATTACTGAAAAATAAGCTGGTTGTTTTTTTACAGAAAAGTTAGAATATATTACAACTAGCATAAATAGCCAGACCCGTAACAATACACTCGTATCAAAAATCACATGTACGAGCCAAGCCGTCCCGTATGAACAAAGAATACGGTTGAATACTCACTGGATTCAGCTTCGAAAGGGACTTATAGGAAACCCATCGGGTTATTTGGTTACCTGTCTGATCCTCCAGAACTGAGTCCCTATTCCAAATCCTATTCATATCGTGTCACACCGAAGCGGCTCTTGACCTCTCTCCTGATCAATGTGACAATCCTTCTAGAAGCTTCGACCACCATAGACCAAATAGAACTGTTGTCTATTGGTTATTTTGCATGTATTAGGCATTGTTTTAAATAAAATGTGGGAAAGTATGTCTCTATGTTTATTTATTTATATTAACTAATAATCTTGTATATAATTTACATGACATAATTTCTCTTGGTCTCTCTAGTGTTACAGAAGCTACGTTCTTTCGAGCCTGTCTGTCCGGACACAAGATTGCTGTTTTGCAACATCGCAGTGTCAACTTTCCATCCTGTATATGTCAGAGTCAAATCATTTATTTCCAATAAGTCATACCTACCCTACCCTAGGCTTTGTACCTATTTTTCTGTTCCTTTCTTCTTGTCTGTTTATATATGTGTGTACTTAGATGGTTAAATAAATAAATAAATAAAAAGGAACTTTTATTAAAATTCACAAGAAAATAGAATTGATTTCGGATGGTCGCAAAATGTAGTTTCGTTTGGAGAAGAATGGACAAGAAGCTCCATATTTATTATTTTAAAATGTTTTACAATATTTTGTAATCTACCATAAAGAAGATATAAGTTGATTAGGTGGGTACCAAAAAATGCAAACAACCGATTTAAGGTAAAGACTGATCACGAACAAGTTTGTCTATAACATAAAAAATGATATTCTTTTAAATTAATAAACATTTTCATAATCGTAAAATCCAAAGAGATTCCGATAAAACTTGTTTACAAGTTTCTGTAGCCAAATTCAATATCTTTAGACAAAACCAATAATCTGATCTCATTTTCTAATACGTCGACATTCAACGTTCACCAATTACCACCCAAGTAGACTGTTCTCCTCTGAACCCGACTTTATCACACCGATTAGTAGTTTATTAAATATAAATTAACCGTCCGCAGAGTTTTAATCTTTTGCTCGTTCCTAGCACTCTAGAGATAATTGATAAAAATAATAAAACGAAAACTTAAGCTTGGATATTATTTTATAGTCAAAGGTATTATTTTGTAGTAGATGGGTTTGTGTACCTTCCCATGGTAAGCTTATTTAATGCTTCATTTCAGTCTAATATTAACAATGCCGAAACAAACAAGTCGGCATCTAATTAAACCGTAAATAACAATGAACAAACAGTGTTTTCATGTATTAAGGACTAAAACCAAAATAGGTACCTACATTTTGATTGAAGTGGAAGCCTTTGATAAGATTTAAAAGCAATTTACGTCAAATCCTTTAAATACTATTAAAATAATCTGAGAATAAAACAGATGAGCTAAAATAATAGCGAAATTAACAATAATTACCTACATTGGATTTGCGAGGTCCAGTTGTACTTGATTCGGTTAACCCGGAGATGGGTGACCATTTTCTACACACAAAAAAACCATTCAAACATTATTTAGCTAAGCCAATAAGTTCTTAGAAAAAAATAAAAGAAAACTACACGACGAAATCTCTATCCTTATTGGAAATCAGACTTTAAAACGACGTCTGAAAGTCTTTAATTATTTGCAACAATCCCTCAGGTCCTATCTTTTCAACTGGAAACCATTAAGAGTTTTATAAATTTCGAGATACATCTATCGGAAAGTTCGTCGGAGACACTTCAAACGACTTTCGCAAGTAGTAACTAGAAACAAACGTACTTAAATAAAATGCATGTTATAAAGTAGGTATACCTGTAGGTACCCAACATACTTATACCCGAGTAGGTACACAGACACACCTATAAATATAATGTATGTATTACTCACGGTTAAACGAGATGGCCAGCTGCTATGACTGATCTTTTCCTTGGTTATCAGTTAATCTAGTCACGTAAATTAATTGTTAAGCAAATTGACTATAAACTTAAATTCCCTGTATATTCAAATCACAACTATTCTTTGACGGTTGTATGAAATGGCTATAACACAGCAAATTAACGAAGGGAGACGATTTGCTTAAAAGAAAAATAACTGACTAAACACCAATTATGAATTGCCTCTAATTTTTGATAGTACTGTCATTTACCAGCTCCCTAATTGCGTAGTCAAAATCTGAGGGTTTTGAAGGAAATTCGTAAATCATTAATTCGTAGGTTTGAAAAAATCGTCTGCTCAACAACGTAAATAACGCAATGAACATGGATGAACTGTCAGAATGAAAGGCATTGCGATCAAATGCTATAAAAAATAAAATAAAAAGCTGTCTTTTTTGTTTGTTACGCAATTAACCTGCAGATTGCACACACCATGTTGCGGGTACAAACCTAGCAAGTGCCAATATGACTTTTGAACATTATAATTACTATCAAAGTTTTTTTATAGAAATCATTGATTGACGATGAAGGAAGGTAATGACCAGAGATTGGATATTCGGATGCATATTTACCTAAAGTATTTTCTTTTATTATGAACGTATGGAAGCGGCTTCCAATTTTTTTTTTTAATCTCGGTATGCCAGGAACACCGGAAATGCATAACCAGTCAGGTGTAAAGTATGGGAGCAATTTAAAAAAATTAAAATCCTCGGGATTCTTGGATTGCATAAATGGTCGGATGCATATATATGTATGTAGGGTGTAAGAGGAGACGTCGTGTGTGTTAGTTAAAGTTAAGATTTTTTCGATACAAAAGCGCATTCCATATTAGCCAACGTCTCAAGTTTAGGTGAATATGCATCCGAAAATCCGATCTCTAGTTATGACTGAATAATCGCCAACCCGCACTGAGCTGCCTGGCAATACCCCTCGTAATTTACAGGCCAGTATTGGATAACCTAAAATCCTTTCAAAATAAAACAAATCACCGCAGAGTCCAATTCGCGTGCTCACCGAGTTACATGTCAAAGTAACAACAACTGACGCGGAATGATAGCATTGAGAACATCGACGTCACACTACGTCATAGTGCAACAATTTAACAATCCTTTTTTGACAAAAACTACATGTCAAACCTAGTGGTACGCGTACAATTGATGCGCTAAAACGAGGTTTAAAAATGTTGTAGTGGTAGCTTTTTCGACCAGCCCCTTTTTGGAAAATACAGCCGTGATGTTATGTTATCTTCTTTTTATTTTAGAAAAAGACATAGACAGAGAAAGAATGTGGAGTACTTACCTTCCTCTTCTCCCTATAAAAAACCCATTTTAATTACATACATACATACACATACATAAACTCACGCTTTCTTCCCATGGGGGTAGGCAGAAACTACAGAATGCCACCTGCTACGATCCTTACATACTTTCCTTACATCCTTTCGCCTCGTTTCTGTTCAAACATCTGGTCATACACGCACGCCGGTTGTGAGTACTACGCAACTGACCTTTCTGAAGAACATGCCCAATAAGGTTACTACGAGTATATGTCTTCCTAGGGCGTCCCCTCCCGGCATTTTCTTTTATCAATAATTATATATACATACGAGTATATATAGTCCTCCAGACCGTATTCCGGCCATGACGGCCAATCTCAACGGAACTAGCCTCCGGCGCGGGAGATAGTATAGTGCACAAGTGTATGCGCAGACACAGGTGCACTCTCTCTTCCCTCGTTTTCATAGTCCGATGGGACGGCAATCCGACACGACCGGAAACAGAACAAGCGCAGGACCTAAGGCTTAACGTGCTTCCGAGGCACGGGGGTATCACACCGCCAATCAATAGGATTAACCAAACAGATTTAAAACCGTAAGTAGGTATATTTAAATGCCTTGGTGTCATTCTTGCTTGGCATATCCATTATTTTTATTTTCCTTTACACTTATCCTCCATGATTTTCAAACACATGACGTGCCAAAGCCACAGTTGTTGAATACAAGCAATGTGGACGACACGTGACTAGGAAATGCGAAATGATTGGCAGGGGCAAAAAGGTTTTAGTAAAACCCATGGATGTTCATGGCCATTGACTGAAGGGATCCAATTTTTCTGAAACACAAAATTGCTGGTTTGAATTAACAACGTGTAGTTATGTTATTTTTGCAATTTCCTATTATAAACTTTACAAGTTATCAAAAAAAATCGTTAGGAACGTTGAAATTTATAACAGTCTGAATTCGTCAACTCACATAGTATAAAAATGGCGATTAATGCTTGTACTTCTGTTTATAGGTAGAGGTTGTGTCCTGTACTCTATAATCTATACATCTATATACAGATAAATAAAATTGGAGTGTCTGTTTGTAATATTAAAGTAACCAGTTTTAACTAAATGCATATGGATGTATACACGGTACATATACCAAAATATATTTTTTATACATTTTTTGTGTGTCTGTCTGTTTGACCGGCTAATCTCCGTAACAGCAGGACCAATTTTGACGGAAAGTTCACTGAAAGATAGCTGATGTTATATGGAGTAACATAGGCTACTTTTTATCCCGGTAGCACGTTTCTGTAGGATAATTTCCGACGTCCACGCGGGCGAAGCCGCGGGCAGCAGCTAGTAAATAACATAAATACGTCATCTACATTATTCTATGCTTGCATTAAATATTTTCGCAAAGCAACCAAAAATCGAATAAATAACAAATAAAATAAAAAAACAAATACGCATCTCCAGTCTTCGGTATTCATATCACGGAGATAGTAAATTTGCTATATGATAGGCTGTAAATTTTATTATACAAGAACATGTAGGTATGTACGGATTTCTCTCAATATTTTCCTTAGCTAAAAAGCTGATGACAGATTGCTTGAACAAACTTGCTTGCTTAGACTAGAGATGTGATTTGGCTCCATAGACAAAAGAAGTTTAGATACATGCATAATGCATACTATACACGTTTACATTTTTTTTTATTCCTACAATTTATTACCTATTTCAGTTTGTATGTGTATATAAGTAAGACAATCTTGCAATTTTATAACGTGAATAATGTAAAATTCAGGAAGCTTTAGCCTTCCTAATTTTTTAAAGCGACTCAAACCCACAATGGCCCATCATGGTAAATTACTAAATTCGAGCAACGGGAACATTAAAAGACTGAATATGTTACGTTTTAAAATCAACAGGAAAAGTAATTCAAACTTGTCACACTACGTCAATATGCAGGGTTACAGCCATTTCAAACAACTGTCAAGAAATGACAGTTTTGATTTGAATATACTGACAATTTTTGCAGTCAATTTGCTTAACAATTAATTTCGCTGACTTCACATAATATAAATTTTAATCACCAACTCCTAAACTTAAACCTACCAACATCTTCAAGGAAACACGACAGTCTTCCATATCTTACTTGGGTAACTTCTCAATCAAATTGTTAAACTGAGGGGAAGTTGTGCGGAATTTTTAACTAACGCTACAAGCTCGCGAACTACGAACCGCTTCGAATCAAGTTTTAGTGAGATTTCGAAACTTTTCTGTCGTTTTAAACGGCAGCTTCCGAGAGCTTGAATGTGTTGTGTGTGTCTTTTTTGAGAATTGAATCATGTGTGAAAGTTCTCAGTTCCTGCCTATACCAGAGCATCTTACCTTAGATAGACATTTAATTCAAATCACGAACGAACAAAAAAAGTCGGACAGATGGTCGCTAACAAAAAACTGTGTCACTCAAGTCGGCCAGCTCGCAGTGCGTACAGGCCGCAGTACGCACACATTCACACATTAGTCGGCCGACGAAGTTCGGCCATTACGCGCGCAAACGGCAACACTCACATATACACGGGACTCAGTTTTGTCTTACCGGAGTTCCATCCGAATTTTTTTGTTCGTCCATGACTCAAATAAACAAAATACACTTGACCATAAATGCGACTGATTTCTCGATTTGTTCTCGAATAACATATGCGAGTAAATGCTCCCCGCAAGCAGGCGCGACGCGACACCGCGGCACGACTCTAGTAGAACAATTTCTATGAAAGCTTCATGGAAATGGTTCTACAAGAGTCGTGTCACGCCTGATACAGTAATCTCAATTGCTTTTGTCAGTCGTCAATATGCTTTTAAAAATCACTACAATACGTAGAAATTCAATCTCAATCTGCCCGCCATTTCCCAACCATGTTGGGGTCAGCTTCCAGTCCAACCGGATGCAGCTGGATACCAGGATGGAGCGACTACCTTTTTGACCTCCACAACCCAGTTACTGGACACGATACTCCTTGGCAAATCTGGTTGTCAGACTTTCGGGCTCCTGACTACCCGTAACGACTTTCAAAGATATGAATGACAGCCGGAACCAACTGCTGAACGTGCTTTTCCGAGGCATGGAGAGTTCTCGGTATTTTATGGGTGGTCACCCATTCACGGACTGACCTCGGCCAGTGTTGCTTAACCTTAAAGATCGACCCGTGCGGCTGTTATTATTTAACCTCACGAGCGTAGTAACTCTCAATACGTAGAAATTAACAGTTGAAAAAATGTTTAATGTAGTGTATTAGCGAAACAAAGGTCTGTTTGACATTAAAGGGTTATAAGTATTTACTTAAAATCAAAAAATACCATTTTGGTTAAATAGCTGGGCCCGTTCTCACATTTTGTAATTTCCTACCTTTTTATGTTCAATATTCACCTGCCCTTTGTCTTTATAATGTCTTTGAAACTCTCACAGTCTCACACCTCCTAGAAACGACGATGTCTCTTAGCAAATACGAGCAAACTAAAGCTCTTTCAATCCCCATATCGATTCGATTGTTCTAGCTCACATTTGTACTCGTTTGAGTAAATTCCACAATCGATACTAAAACGCTTACTGGACCAGTGCTGAAACCTCAGGCAATGGAGGAAATTCTTTAACGCGTTTCCAAGTGTAGAGGTACGTTCTTTAGAACCTATGTTGGATAATGTTATTGTTTAGATCAATGCTTCGCTTCACTATCGAGTAATTTACAGAGCCTATTTCACAGAATGCAGATCGGCAACACATACAGATAAATGTCTAAGTAAATTATTTGAAAATTTCTCCTTTATAAGTTAGTCGGTGGACCAATGACCTTGTGAAGGCCGCAGGAATCCACTGGATATGGGAAGCACAGAACCGGTCGAAATGGCGGTGCTTGGGGGAGGCCTATGTCCAGCAATGGACGTGTGTCGGCTAAAATGATGATGTTAGTCGGAAGTTTTCCGAAGGTCATAAGACAAAACATACATCATTTACAGGTTTTCCACTAATAGTTGTATTCAACAAGCTTCGAAAACGAAATTGTCGTTTAAAGAGGTGACAAAAGGAATTTTATCCGCAGTAGAACAATAATAGAGTTCAAATTCGAACGCAACGCACCGATTACTTCATTAAACACAAAGACAATTCAGTAGCAATTTTTAACAAAAACACCAGTTACAAAACTTATTTGGATCTCAAAATAAGACGTTGTAATACTAAAAATAAACAATAGACGTTATTATGAAAATGTCGAAGATGAGGTATGAAAAATTAAAGAAACCCGCTTTGCGAAAGACAAATCCCTTAGAGACGGCGTTTGAATTATTCAATTCATTCGATTAAGGTGGTACGTATTAATTCGAGTCGCGCACTGAATTTGTAAAAGGACTTTTTTGAGAATCAACGGAGTGATATTTTGGACGCGTCTGTTGAGATCTTTAAACGATAAAAAGATGACTCACTCACAAGGTACGCTTTAGGAAGATACATGATTTGATATGGAGTAGAATTTAGCTTGCTTCCCGTCTTAAAAAAAACAGAGTTTGTCTAAGAGCGCCTTCACACTAGCGTTTGTCCGGTTTGCGTGCTAGACAAACGCTACTGTGAAGGCGCTCTAAAATTAAGAGTTCTGTACGATCATAAAGGCTTTTTCTACGTAGATATAAGTATGATAGTAGGTATGTATATTTGTAGTTAACAACAAACATTTATTTAAATCAGCAAATGATGTAAATCCCAGAAACAGACGAGATCCTCATAAACTGGTATTAAGTGATTTGCCAAGACTTGCGAAATACAACAAAAACTGCCTTGCAATGTGCGTACGTATTTATAACAAAATACCAAGTCGCTTTAAAATATTGAACTCGAGAAAGTTTAAGATAGAATTACACAAGTGGCTTATTGAATGTAATTTTTACAGTTTAAAAGATTTTATGGATGTGAGATGTTGATTCCTTTTGTTAAAATATAAATTTTTGCATGCTATGTTATATCTTAGCGAAACATGTTGAGCTACTGTAATAATATTAACATCAATGTATACCATGTTTTACGCAAATAAATGATTTACTTACTTACTTACTTACTTATACAAACTAATAGACTCGGCACGTCATCACAATTTTTGTTACCTGAGTCAGAGTGACAGACTTTTGACAGGCCAGACGTGGGCTAGGCTTTATCGTGTGGCGTAGCGTTCACGCAAGTTTTATCCTTCCGTATATTCATTGTGCACCCTAAACGTAATGGAAGGGAATCGTTTACATAATAATTATTCAAAGTACTCGTTATTACAAGTTAAAACGGTCCACCTATGTATGAGATATCAAATAAATGTCTAATTTGTGTTTAAATTTTCATTTATGAATACAGAAGGATTAAAGAGTTAAATTTAATTCAATATTCAAACAGATTTAGCTGTGAAGTAATTTGAATAAATATAATGTCTATTTTGATTAATGTTTTCGACGTGAATTTAACTTGGAGATAGTGTAATGGGGTAGGCATTTATTGGCTCACTGAGCTGTTGGCAATGTTGGCACATGTTCTCGTGCAATATGTGTATTGGGCACTATTCCAATCAGCGGAAATGGCTAAGATTTTTTGCAGCACTAGGTACCAAAACATCTAAATAGCCACGTTTGTTGTCAGACCAAATTCTCTTTTTCTCTTAGCGAAAAGTCTGTCGACCCAGCTGGTCCAAAGTGATTACTGCCGCCCACACACACTTGCAGAAGTAATGGCATGGTTCCTTTCCTATTATAATTCATTAGGAGCTATACTTGAAAACTGGAACTCAATAATGTTTAGTGAAAGAAATAAGTTTAATGCCAATGGATACCTTGAAAAAATATTTCAGAAAATAACTCTGCTTCTACGTTCTTGACAGTTTAAAAGTTACAAACGAGATTTAACAACCCAGTTATTAAACTCCAAAATGCATTCAAAACTTTTCAAATTCAAATATAAAGAACAATCTGAAATATAAAAATGTAATACAAACTCAAAGTAACAACTTCTATTGCGTACTTACACTTTTTGGAGTAAACTAGTTTTGTTGAACAACTTTGTTCGTGAATACCGTTTACATTTTGCTACATGACATGTTTTAGCAATGTTATTAAATAAACAACAGTAAAAACCTACATGCTGAGGTTCTTTATTTTTTTGCCTTAGCATAAACATAATCAGCCTATAATGTTCCCACTGCTGGGACACAGGCCTCCTCTCTTTGAGAGGGAGTGCGCTGTAATCCACCACGCTAGCCCAGTTGGTAGATTTCACATGTATTCGAAATTTTGGTTCTAGGACATTCCGGTTTCCTGTGTTTTCCTTCACCGTTTTGAGAGCAGTGCTGATGAAATCATTTACTCAAAGTAAAGCACTTGCCTGGGTTCGAACTCACGACCTACAACTCGTAAGTCGGGGCCGATGCCACTGGGCTACCACTGCTCTGCTGCACTGTTGCTTTACTTTGAGAATAATTTTACCCTTTACTAACTAACTTGTATACTCAGCCCCGTAATTGCTTGAAGCTACCCTAAGGTTGAGACTGTCTATATTATGTTGGTCTTAAACAGTCTGAAAGTAAAATGGAGTTCGTCGTGGGTTGGACTTGGTCGTTTTATGACGTGCAAGTGACATTCAATCATGGGGCCGTAAAGTAATTACAAGGTGGACTGGTACATTCTGTTTTGTCTGATTCACACAATTATAATGTTCTTTGGAATTATGATAACTTGCTACCAACGTCTGTTACTCCACTAATACTCAACTATTGCCATCGTCTATTCATCTAAAACTAAAAGAATCTTCGTAAACAATTCTTCATATTATTTTCCCTCTCTGAAAAAAATATTCGTCCCCGTGCAATCCCTACTGCCCTCATTAGCAAAAGTTTGTGCGAAAGAGAGCAGAAATTTTCTCATAAACTTATCATCTCACGAACAAACAGGCCAAATTGCCGGAGAGATGCGCTGCGAAAAAATTGTCCTCTCATTAGAGTTAAGAAGTCTGACTGCACTTTGAAAAAGTTCGAAAAAAAGCGGCCAAGTGCGAGTCGGACTCACACACGAAAGGTTCCGCTACAACGTACGATATTTTATTTTATTTTTTTATTCTATTTTATTTATGAAGGGTTTAATCATAAACTGATTATGCCACCCTCATCGGTACAAACAAATATTCCTTATAATCTAAATCCTATTTTTGCTAACTTATACAAGCATCTTGTATCCTTTGATAACGCGGATGCAAGATTGTTGTTACACATCCAACACCCACTGACTTGTTTAATAATGTGATTCTTTCGGCCTCGTTCCATACGCATTCTATCAGGACTATCTACTACTTGTTTAAAAAATATATTTTAGTAAAACAGAAACGTGTTTTTCGCCTTCATTGTTTACTTTATTTATAGCGGCCATAGTAGTACACACCGTGAAAACAAGTGTCAACCTAGTACGGTTGAAAACATACAGCCCTGTGACAGACGTAAGGATGGACAGCGGAGACTTGGTAATAGGGTAAAGGCGTTGGCACGCTTTGGGTACAGAACCCTAAAAAACAAGACGTATTTTTTTTTTCGTTTAAAAGTTTTTCAGAGAATGTGTGTAGCTGAAACGGTTTTGCTAGCTTTGAAGTATTTTAAATTATGTTTGCATATTAGATCCTACTTTTACGTACCTACAGGAGTAAAAAGGCCGCCATCCAAGAAATATATGGACATTCCACTTATTTTTCACACACATTTCCACCTCTCTATAGACCCTATTGTCAAATGTTTGAAAGCGAAATACAGTAAGACCACGTGCGCACAGACGTAAAAATATCGCGGCGAGATTTTATCGCACACTGGATGTTCAACTCTCGGTGTTGAACCGAGCATTGAGAATCCGACAGAGTGCATCCCAGCGCGTCGAAAAAACACACTGTTGGATTTTCAACTTTCGGCGCTAAGCAGTGCGTTGAAGATCCAGTGCGCGAAAAAATCCCGTCGTGATAATTTTAAGTCGTGAATTGTGGACTTACTGGTGTTCGATAACGAGGATCTAACAACAGCTGTAAAAAAAAAACATGGAAAATCCGAAAGTGCATGCCTCAAAATTTCATTCAATTCTATAAAAAATAACAAAAAGTTTAGAGAATAGATAATTAATTGATTAAAAGAGAGGATGAGATGTAATATCCAGCTACTCAGCTAATTTTTTCTGATTTTTTATAACTCTACTCTATACTCTACTTATGAAAATGTTGCAAAGTAACATTAAAAAAAAACTGCATTGTATTAGACCGTGATTTTCGAAAGGACTTAATTTTCGACAATACTGAAGCGATTAACAAAAATGAACTCGATTAGGTGAGTTTTTCGGGAGTTATCGTGACCACGCCAGGATCCACACATACAGACACACGGACGTCCACAGAAATTTTTTTTTACATTTTTTTTTTTTCATTATTATTTATTATAGCAAAATGTCTTTTGAAAATAACATGAGTGTTGAAACTAGTGTTTTTTCTTGTTGTTTGTATGTGAATATTATTCTACAAGTGCGATATGAAGTAAATAGAGACATTTTTAGCTCAAGGAAGTACTTGTTCGTTGTAAGGTGAGAGTAGAGCATTACCTCACGCGCTTCGCTTATGCAAATAAACTTTTGAGTTGTTAATTGTTAATACCTGTGGAATATAATATGTTTGTGTTAGTTATGTATTTTACATCTATATTGTCTTGTTTTTCTTTTTTACGTTTTAGATATTTTGTATTAGTTATTTTATTAGACTCCCACACCAGAAACCGGGCAGAGTATGACGGAAACCTAATAATGTTGTTATATTCATCAACTTATGTACCTGTACACACTTATGTTCTTGCGACTCAAAAACAATAAGTAGCTATTGAAAGGTTATTAAATGCATCTACCGCTAATTTCCAATTCCTTTAGAACCCACAACAAAATCTAACTTTAAAACCGACACCCCGGAACTCAATCACGCCTTAAGAATCCTAAGGAACTATTAACGAAATTCGATCAGCGAAAAGAGAAAAAGTCTTCAGTTTCCCATTCCGAAGAAGGGATGAAACAAAATCTTCAACAAGAACGCCTCTAGCGCAAACGGGAGCAAGGGTGCGGCGGCGCGGGCAGGCGGAAGCGATCCGTCCCGGAATCTATAGTATTTATTCATCACTTTGATGTTTATTTAGTAGTTTATACTGAACACTGTTAACAGGAACTTTGTGATATTTTGGATAGGGAGGGATTGAACATGCTGTAAGAAAACTGGGTTGAAAATGGTTGATGATATCGCAAATCGATATAAATTAGGTACTTAAGAATTGTGTCATGACGTCGTAGCAAGGCTGTTGAACTTACAAAAACTCAAAATTCACATTTTTGAATTGTTAAGTAGTCCGTTCAGTTAAAAAGCTGTACCTAGTTGCCCATTCATAATAGTAGGTTTCTACAAAGAACAACTGAAAATTACGTCACCCTTAATACATATTTGTTAATTTAATGTTATACTTAGGATTATGCCTAGTGAATATTATTCAATTTGTAAACTGGTACAACAATACTCTATTGCTAACTGTGGAGGCTTGTAAATGGCTTGTTATGAATTACCTCATTATTACTCCTGTAATGATAGCTGTAAGCCACCCAAACATAATAAAATAAAATAAAATATTTGTAGTTTCGAAATACATTATTTTTAAGTTATGGAATCAGGCGTTTCTTTGCGGAAATCCATGACAGTACATTGAAATATTTAATTTCAATTCCGCAGTAATTAGATCCAGGCTTGAATGTAGAATGCAGCACGGCCCTCCTGACCACAAAAATGCACATGCAGAAGATGACGTTATTATGAAGCTTTTTATACACATTTTTATAAAAACCCTATCCTGTATATGAAGATATGTATAAAAAACACAGGACTAGCCAATCACAGCCGATGCTGGAATAGTTCCAACGTGCTTCGGTTCAAACAACATCCTGTATAGGCCCCTTGCTCGTTCAAGTTGATCAGTATTTGCTATTTGGAAGACACTATTGCCTGCATGACGTCTATATTGCCCCGTTGATTAGTTTGTCATTACTTTTTATTGCTATGAGAGCTATTCTTGCTTCTTATATGTTACAACCTATTATAATCTGGTAGCGATAGTGTTATATTTATTACGCGACTACGACGAAAAAGGAAGTATTATGAATATCAAACATATATATTATGTAAGATAGTTCGGTACTAGGGAAATTATTTTACAAGTTTAATATGACGGACGATCTGATACATATATGATGTGAATTCTCAGTTTTCAGTTTGTCAGTTCATAAGTTTCATCTTTGTTAACTCTGCTCTTTTTAAATAATCAAAACAAAGTTTTTAAGGTTTTTTTTTTTTTTGGTTGGGAAATCATCAAATGACCTCTCCCGCTCTGGGCGGAGCGGAAGGGCGTGTCAGACTCTTACTGCTTCACAGAAGGAGGTGACGGCTTCCCATTCCCTCTCGCTCCGTACCATGGCCTGTACCAGGGCCGGACGCGAGAGATCGCCGCCGCCGATCGCCACCACGAGGACACGGCGGTGCTCCACCCAAGCTGGGCAGACCTCCACCGTATGCTCCACCGTGTCCTCCGGTCGATCCACACAATTCCAACACCCGGGCGTTTCCTCCCGCCTTATTCGAAACAGGAACCTCCCGAAACAGCCATGTCCGGTGAGGACCTGCGTCAGGCGGAAGGTGAGGACGCCGTGGCGCCTCTCAAGCCACTCCTCAAAGAGGGGACTTACCGCCGCAATTGTGGCGTGCCCAGCGCTGGGTTGCGACAGTCGCACTCTCCATGCCGCCATAAGATCCCGCCGGAGCTCTGTCCGCTGTGCCGCGATTTCTCGCGGCAGCGGAGTAACGCCCCGGCGTTCCGCCTCCTCGCGCCACTCCCAAATGTGCGCGAGGACTTTTCCCTCCAGATCCCATGGCGGCATTCCGGCAAGGAGGCTCGCCGCCTCGCAGGAGACCGTGCGGTATCCTCGGACCAGCCGGATGGCCATGACCCTTTGGGACGCATTCAACCGGCGTGCTGGTCGGAGCCTCAATGAACGCGCCCACACCGGTGCCCCGTAAAAGACCATGGACCGCACGACCCCCGCATAGAGCCTCCGGCAGGAGGCGTTTGAACCCCATAGATTGGGCAGGAGCCGCTTCAAGGCAGCCCCGGCCCGGTCCAGTCTGGGAGCCAAACGTCGGAAATGCTCAATGAAGTTCCACCGGCTGTCGAGGAAGAGTCCCAGGTACCTCATCGTCGACTCGATGCCGATGTGAACCCCTCCCGCCATTATTTGGGAACCCGACAGTGGCGCGTTCCGAGGACCATGAAAACACATGGCCTCGGACTTGTGCAGGGCCACCTCGAGTCCCAATTGCCGGATCCTCTCAATGACTGTCGCAACCCCGCGTGTCATTAATTCGGCCGCCGCCTGGTGCGACCTCCCCTGCGCCAGGACCAGCGTGTCGTCAGCGTAACAAACGATGCTGACGCCGCTAGGGAGGACGGTGCGCAGCACCCAGTCGTACCCGATGTCCCACAGATGCGGCCCCAGGACCGATCCCTGAGGGACACCGCACGACATCTCTCGCCGGTTCCATTCTCCCTGGTTACCGGGGTAGATGACGGCCCTGTCCGTCAGATAGGCCTCGACTATGCGACAGAGGTAGGTCGGCATCCGGTGATACCAGAGTGCCTCCCTGATGCAACTCCAGGGCAAGGTATTGAAGGCATTGGCGTTGTCTAGAGACACCGCCAAGACGACCCCACCCCGGGCCACAGTATCCCCCGTCGTGAGGGCTCGCACGCGCATGATGGCGTCTACCGTAGAGCGCCCCTTGCGGAAACCAAACTGGGCACCAGCCGCCCGACGAGGCGGTCTGCAATGACTCTTTCAAAGAGCTTGCCCACCTCGTCGAGCAGCACGATGGGCCGGTAAGCGGACGGAGAGTCCGCAGGGCGCCCCGTCTTCTTAATGAGGACCAGTTTCCCCGTCTTCTAACGAATTGGAACCTGGCCCCCCTCCAAGCATGCGCTTAGGAGCCCTCTAAGTCGAGGCCCGAGAGCCTCCAAGGCCAGGACCCAGGTTTTTCCAGGTAGCCCGTCGGGTCCTGGGGCGGTATTTTTGGCACTCAGCCTACGTACCGCCACTCTCAACTCTACCTCGGTCACCTCAGGAGTATCGTCGTCGTCGGTTACGTGGTCCACAGTTGGCACCGCAGGAGGCGGAGCCATAGGTGGAGGAGTATGCTCTCCTCGCGCAGGGAACAGAGCACTCACCACGCCCTCTACAAGTTGAGGCCGGAGACTCTGCGTCAGGGGGGGAGCCCATGGGCGAAGTTTCTCCCGCACCATTTTGTATGGGCGTCCCCACGGGTCCCTGTTCAGAGTCCTCAGTGACTCCTCAAGGGCCAGTTCCCTGGCCCGCAGTATCTCCGCTCGGAGGGCGGTTTTCGCCGCTCTGTAACCCTCGTACAGCTCCGCCTGAATGGCTTCCGTATCCGGAGGGCGGATACGGAGCCTGCGGTGCCTGGTGTACTGGCGTCGCGCAGCAACGCACGCCTCACGCAGAGTTGTTAGCTCCGGCGACCACCAGTACACCTGGCGCCAGGCGCGTTAAGGCTGGACACGGGGCATTGCCACGTCACATATTTCGGACATGCCGCCATGCCGCATGCGGTTATTTCGTCGGCCGCCGCCGGTACCCCGTCGCTCGAGGCAGTCAAGAGGGGACGGGGTTGCGTGGCAGTACGGTTCAGGGAGATTGTTGTCGTAGGGGTATACTTCTCCCCGAACCGAACTCTCGCCGAGTTCTACAACTCCCTTGCGGAGTTGAGAGTCGTCGTCGTCGGGTACCATTCCCTCCCCGTGCTCGTACTCGGGGACTTCAATGCCAAGAACACGGCTTGGGGTTCCCGGTATATGGACACGCGGGGTAGGATGGTGAAGGACTGAGCTCTGGAGACAGGTCTGGTCGTCCTAAACCGGGGTTCTGTCCCCACGTGTGTGCGGATGCGGGGTGAGTCAGTGGTGGACATTTCGTTCGCAAACCCCACTCTGTCACCGCGTGTCATTGACTGGCGCGTCATGGAGGGGGTAGAGACGTACTCCGACCACCGGTACATCCGGTTTGACGTCTCCGCCCAGACCTCGAGCGCGCTGGTCCGACAGGCCCCGAGTGGTCCGCGGTGGGCGCTGAAGCGGCTGGACCGGGAGCTCCTCCTGGAAGCCTCGATCGTGCAGGCCTGGGTGTCATCACCGGACAGGCCTGCTGATATTAACGACGAGGCGGAGTGGTTCCGGGAGGCCATGTCCGAAGGTTTTTAAGGCTAAGACTCTAAGAATCGACCTATTTTTGATTCAACATTAAATAATCAAGTATTCTTTGTGTTGATCTGATAAAAATATATGTTGTAGTTTAATAAATATTCTTGATTATTCTACGATTCCAAACACGATATTTAAGACTTCACTCGATCATAATACATAATCAGTAATAATTACCTGTTTACTATTGGCAAAGTGCAGCTTCGTGCCGCTGGCATAGGTGGGATTCGAACTGACAATACTCATAGTCGTTTCGGGGCTTACCTGTGTCGGTGGTGCGGAGTTCCACGGTTTTTGTTATGGGACCCCTAACCCTAATTGCGTAAGAAACTTTCAGTCAAAGTTTTAGTTTTTTTAGATAATGCTAATCCATTGCTTCAAAATTATGTTCTAAAGGTTTGTCTGCTCGACAAAGTTAATAGCGCGATGAATGTTGTTGAACTGTCGAAATGAAAGCCATTGCTCTGAGTTGGTTCCTCTTCCTAACAAACAGTTGGGCATGCAAACTCACACATTAACACACATACAAATACACACACCCCCACAAATACAATTACACACACACATACACTAAAAAATATACTTTCGCGCAAAAGAAGAACCGTAATTATTGTTTGTTTCTGTTATTTTATTTTTATTTTTTATTTTTCATTTTTGTTCTTAGTATACATGTTTAGAAGTAGGTACCTATAAAGTGAAGTACCTTTTATTTCCTTTTTTAATTTTTTTTTTTGTCTTGTCATAAAACATAAAATTGTGTCTTTTATTACGGGAGGACACTGGCTCCTGCAACACAGTTGTAACTAGCGCAGGAGTCAGAGAATTCTATAATTGTTGTAAAACATGTTTTATGTCAATAAATAATTTTTGTATTTTTTGTATTGTATTTTGTATAAAAAATCGCGAAAACAGGGAAGTTTTTGATCATTTTTCAAGTTTTACTTGAAGTAGACCAAAGTTTTTTGGAATTTCTCGGTAGCAGCCAGGAGTCTGGATTTGTGCTCGGTTGATGGCAATAGGCTCGCCCCCTATTACATGGGACTTAAACATAACTGGCGAAATGTGGGTGTACTATAGGTACACCTCTGCCTAACCCTTTGGGGAATACAGG
Source organism: Griposia aprilina (assembly GCA_916610205.1). Taxonomy (NCBI): domain Eukaryota; kingdom Metazoa; phylum Arthropoda; class Insecta; order Lepidoptera; family Noctuidae; genus Griposia; species Griposia aprilina. The sequence goes on from OU744286.1 coordinate 24,858,249, forward strand.
CGTGATGTTATGTTATGTTGGACCAAACTTTTACTCCCAAAAAACTTGCCACGCGGGGAGGGAGGTAACGCTGAATGCCTACTGCGTTCGAATATCCTGGCCTTAAACAACTGTACCTTGTACAAAAAATCACCATAATCCAATCTATATATATATATATATATCTAGAACCCCAACCTACATCCACATACCTAAACTATAATAAAACCAGTAGTTACATATTTATAGGCCCACTCCAAGTAAACGTCCATTCCCTTCAAGGCTAACCTTTTCAGCTTAATATCTCGTAGATTTTTTTTCACGGTTCCTTTGGGCGTGTCGTCAAAAGGAATGTTCTGTATTACTTTTTTATCATGGACCTTGAAAACTTTGTGTCGTCTTTATGCCTTTGAGTTAGAAGTTATACAGACCCTGCCGGCGGGTATTTCTCAATGGAGCCGGTCAAACGGCTATCCGTTATTAAGCCTTTCGTCGTGACAGCACGCGTGAAGTTTGAGATCTTTTGTTGGATTTTGGATCGTGTATACGAATTGAAGCTCATTTTAAGACCTTGGCACCCGCGTCCGCTGTTTGGTGACCTGTGAATGTTTTATTAAACATTAGAGACCATTTAGTCAATTGTAGGCCTCATAAGCGAAGCGCGTGAGGTAATTTTCTACTCTCGCCTTACAGAGAACAAGTAATCAACACTCAAAATCAACACCCATGTTATTTTCAAAAGATATTTTGCTATTTAAAATAATTAAAAAACTGTTTAAAATAATTATTCTGTGGACGTCCGTGTGTCTGTATGTATATGTATCCTGGCGTGGTTATGATAATCCCGAAAAACTTAACTAATCGAGTCCATTTTCTGTTGTAAATGCTTCAGTATTATCTAAAACTAAGTCCTTTCGAAAATCGCGGTGTACTTCAATGTGGTTTAATTGTAATTAGTAATATAAAAAAACGACTGGACATTTCGTTCGTTGTATATTTTACATAGAATTGAATGAGATTATGAGGCGTGCACTTTTGGATTTTACATTTTTTTAAGGATTTTTTTTTACGTATGCAATTATATAAATATGAAAATTGGGACAGTTTAAGTCTTCTTGTAAGAAAAAAGTATTACAAGGCTCAAAACCCAACCAAAATAAATCAATCACTAACATTCCTGAGCCTCTCTCATCAAACAAATATAAAAATGTTTCATTAAATAGATTTCCTTAACTAAAGTTCTCGTCGCGATTGGAAAATATTTCAGTAGGCACCAACGAAAAGTTGTAGAGTTTAAATGATTGCTTTCAAGCGGCCAAATGTAAACAACGTTGAAAGTGGTACTGAATAGTTTCAAGAGTACGTCCAACACGAATATATTTTTATTTTTTAACTTGTTTTTATAAGACAAACTTGACGTATATTGGGATCCTATTTTTAACCGACTTCCAAAAAGGAGGAGGTTATATGTTCGACTGTATGTATGTTTTTTTTGTTAATGTAATTTCACCGATTTCTCCGTCAATTGTGGACCGATTTTGAAAATTCTTTTTTTTTTGTTTGAAAGGGTATGCTCTCGAGGTGGTCCCATTGTCACCAAGTCAGAATCTGATGAGGGGATCCCAAGGAAATCGAGGGAAATCCTCAAATTTTATAGGCACATGTATAGCGATTTGGGTATTTTTTTATAGTAACTCATGCATTTTCTCTCGGAAAGCACCATTTGGTGAAGTGGAACTGATGATGAAGACCAGAGGTGGCCACCGGAACTTCTCAATAATAAGTATTTCACGGGCTGCGATTCGATTTTAATATGGTTGCTAAGCAATTTATGCTCGTCACAATGCATATGGTGAAATGGAGCTGATGGTGGCTTCACCATCATACCACCAGATACAAAGACACCGACTTCCGAAATTAAAGTTATTTTTCAGTTTGTAGTGTTTTTTTATGAAGATGGTTGTTTTTTCTTTTTTTAAGTTTTTTGGTTTCCTAATGTTATCATTTCCTAATTGTAACATTGTTATGTTATCTAGGTCGTCTCTTATAGTTTTAATTATTGTATGACGTTTAGATTCTGATGTGTTCAGACTTGTACGGTAAAATTATACTTCTTAGATTGACGGTATTTATTTACTTTAATATTAACTGCCATTGGGCAACATAAAAACCGGCTATTTTTGCAAAAAAAGTCAGAAAACTAAAGCCGTAGGAAAACTACAAAGAATAAAAATAAATAAACGCGTTACTTTTAGGCATTTCTAGAATAGAATTCTAAAAGTATATACTGTCGTAACACACTAAACCGTCTAGACTCGCCACAAATATTTATACACTAAACAAACATTTAGTTTAGGTTGCCAGAATCTGAACGAAAAGAGGATATTCTTCGCTATTTTTTGGCCAAAAATGTACAAAGAAACAGCATCTCATAGTGTTTTCTATAACTTTATTTCAGTGATTTTTATAAAACTCCAAAATAAATTATTAATGACGCAAAACTTTTTCAACTGAATAGAATCCTTTGGTTTTTAATTAATCTGGGCCCTAATTCACTATGACTACTTAACGATTCCTTACTTCGAAACCACGTCAATTCCTTATCTAACCACGACATCTGCTAATAACGTATTCTCTATGATACAATAAACGAAACAGTTTCTACAAGACACGATATTGACGTGGTAAGATTACGCGGGGAATAATAATTACCATACGGAATTGGGGCTCTGTGTGACCTAAAAAAACTTATAAACCTAGTTTTATAGATACATATTACAGTATTGTTTGCATATCATTTCCTGCAGCTAAGTCTCGGCTTACATAATGCAGTATCGGCAAACTTAGTGCTCTGGTATCAAGCTTGCATTACGAGTTCATTGATTCAAAGGAGTTCATAGTAAATGGAAGACTCATCATTTTTAAATACAATTGCTGGCTTCTATAAATCAAATATTGCAAAATGTCTGCACTAAATATCAAAACACCTGTTTATTAGTTTTGCAGTAGATATCCTTACGGAGAAACAGGCAAATGGTATTGCCAAAAACACTTTGTCTCATGACTGGCAAGATATTCTCTGTTGTGTCGATATGCGACGATAACTTATTTCCACTATATTAAAAATGTACTTTTTTGGGTGTGAAATAATCATATAACTTCTCCCGCTCTGGGCGGAGCGAGAGGGAGTGTCAGACTTTTACTGACTAAAACTCACCCGTGTTCCTTCAGTTGCCTGTGCGCCAGGGCCACGGTAACTCTTTCGAACAATCCGCGATACTGAATGAGTAGGTACTGACTTCATCATCGCGACTAGTACCTATCTGCATCTAGGCGATTCATGTAACGTTAGTGCAGTGTCATCTTTCGTGCCAGTCATCTCCACATTATCACTCCATGTCTTACCTACTCGTGACAGCTAGGTGCAAAATCTTAGCGATTGTTTCTCTTTGGTGTTATAGTTTCTGGAGCGAGTGACCGCCTCGATACTTGAGTTAGAATGTTAGAGTGGCTTACAGAGGAACTTTTAGTGTTTGGTCATACACGGAGTTTAGTGATGTTTAATTATACATACCCAAGAATTAGGGCTGGCACCTTACTATATGTACTTACAGTTTAATTTCTAGCAATATTTTAAAGTTTGGACTACCAACTGGTCCTATTTTCAAGACTTATTTACTGATGTATCTAATAATCACGAAGAGAAACATGTTTCTAGACTACTGGAAGAAAATAGTCACATTTAAAAAAAAAACTATCTCAGATCCTCCATATTTAGATACAACATAATCTACCCAACGAATAAATCCGATTTTGACAATCAAATAATCGAATAAAGTAGAATCTTAAATTGAATCGTGAGCTGGTTGCAGGAACACGATTCATCGTTTAGTCTGTATCGATATTTACTCGGATACTGGAATCGAGTTATCGGCGTCCATTCTCTTGGAATCTAGTTGATGCGTTGAAACTAGGTTTATTGGTGACGTTGGTTGTAAGGGCTGTTAGGTAAGCAGTTTTGACGTTTGTGGGTGGGACTTCTACTCTATTTTTTCTATGGCAATGGTTTAATTTCTTCGGCTTAAATCGTAGTGTCAGTTTTTAAAGCAGGGCTGAGAATTGTCAGTTCGTAATTATACCTTTTTGTTATTTAACAAGCCTTAAACCTCTTAATTGTACAATTTATAATTTTTATGACATTGTTTTTTACATTATGTAACTACTTTAACTCACACACTAAATTATTACTTGTTTTTTTTTTTTGAAAAATCATCTACTTCTCAATATTTGTAAATATGTGAGCACCATGTATCTATCTCATAATTAATTTACCTGTCATGCGTTATATTTAATTATTTTTACCTATTGTGGTATAGTAATTTTATTCTAGGTGCATCGTCTTCACATATAATTATTATGTATACATAATATTGTAAAACATTTTTAAAAGAGTAACGGTGGAGTTTCTTGCCCATTCTTCTCCATACGAAACTACCTTTTGGAAGGGGCAACTAGAATCAATTCAATTTTTTGTAAATTTTGACGTTCAAAAGTGCCTTTTTATGTGCCTATTTGAAATAAACGATTTGACTTTGACTTTGACTTTAATTGAATAGCAGATTGGCAATAGAATAGAATAGAATAGAATACTCTTTATTATGTACACCATAAAAATTACAGATATAAAAGTAGAAATTTTACATAGGGTGACACAATGGGCGGTCTTATCGCTAAAAGCGATCTTTTACAGACAACCTTTGGATGGATTCAAGGTAGAAGGAGAGACAATAATGCAGGTAGTCAGTGGTGTACCATTTACATATACAACAAATACATACATACATAAAACATATACCTATCTACATAATATAATATATACAATAATAAACATGAAACAAGAGTAAGGAAACTAAATGTAATGACAATGTTTAAGGAGAGAGGAAGTGTCAATATTCATTATTGATAGGTACCTACACTACCTACCTACCTACTTATCAATTATTTTCATCTTTTTTGTCTATTGTCGAATCGTGTCGATTGAAGAACCGTTTTTAACCATTTCAAGCTTCTTGATTAATCAATAGTTATAAATAGTATCAAAACATAATCGAATATTATAGTTTTCTCCCAACATCTCATACAAGTATTTGATTTAGAAACACATCCGAAATCATTATATCTTGTGTATCTGTTATGGTCCAAGTGATAATAAGGGCATTATTCATACTGCCCGGGCAGCATATAAGCAGAGTCCACCAACTGAGTATTGAATGTGGCTTCTTTGTCTACAAAATCCACCAATTGAATACTAGTTTATAAAAGGTATTAGAAAATTCTAGACACATTTAACGAGATGGCTTATTGAGCCGTTGTTCAAAATTCCTTCTCAGTCACGAGATAATACTTTTTTAAAAGAGGGGCGCTAGTGGACCCTTATGCGCCCTCTTAAACCACTGAACGGATTTCGATCAAAGGTAAGGAGTTAGATATCATCCTGGGGAAAAACATACATAGGCTATATGTTGTCCTGGTAGCACGTTCTCGCGGGATAATTTCCGACATCCCCGCGGGCGAAGCCGCGGGCAAAAGCTAGTCTTACAATAACAATATAAAAAAGACGTGTGGCACTCGGGGACTGCCGCGGTAAAGCTATTGCATAGCATTTTGTACAGGGTGGGCCAGAAAGAAATGCGAATTTGAAAAAATGATTAAAAAAAAACTTAGTACAATTCACATACAAATTTTTATTTTTATAAAAATTTACATCTGGGAAATTCATTTCTTAAAAATAACGTCATCCAGGTGTGCACCATCCCGCTGCAAACATTCTTCGAATCTGAACCTCAAATTGGTAAAAACTCGCTGGCACATTGCACGGGGAATAGCTGCCATTTCTTCCCGGATATTGGTCTTCAACTGGTTAATCGTGGCTGGGTTATTGGAGTAGACTCTACTTTTTAGGTATCCCCACAAAAAAAAGTCCAGTGGCGTTAGATCCGGACTTCTAGGAGGCCATGCAATGTCACCTCGGCGCGATATCAGTTTCCCAGCAAACATCTCGTTTACGACCGCCAAAGAGGCATCATTTGGCTGTAATTCCTGCACAAGTTGAATTTTATACGGGTGCAATTTCAGATCTTTCAACAAAATGCGACGCAAAGATGTTCTGGATACCACAAGTTCGGCTGAACGCTTTCGAGTCGATAGAGCAGGATTACGTTGAACTGAAGCTCTAACTTGTTCAATTGTGTCTTCCGTTCTTGTTGACCTTGGGCGTCCCGCAGGCTTCTGTTTGAGAGTCGAACCAGTATCTTCGAACTTTCTGACCCACGATCGAATCACACTTTCTTTCGGACACTGATTTAGGTCATGTAATCCAAACTCACGCCGAAATAAACGCCGAACAATAACGCACGAATCGCGATTTTTGTAATAATGTTTAACGCAGAATGCACGTTGCGCTCCGGTGAAGTGATCCATCGCGACTAAATTTCCGGGAACCGAGCTACTTAACCCCACCACCCACGCAGTCCCCTCTCTAAAGCTTCAAACGCAAGAGTGTTTTTAAAATCGTACGCCTTTCTGGCCCACCCTGTATAAGAATAAGAAATAAGAATTTAAAAAATTTAAATCTAAAATAAATTTAAAATGGGGCGCTTTACCCTAACCTTATTGGGGCCAAAAGATAGGCCCTTTACTGCCGATTCCAAAGACCCCAAACTCGATACCTCTACGACCTCCGGTTCAAAAGTTAAGACCCGGGGGGGTGAAGTAGCCCTGGACGGGTGGAGGGGTTGGTCGAAAGGGGTGACGCGGGGGGGTCCCGGGATCATATATAAGTGGGATTGATTTAAATATAAATAAATATAATACAACTTAATATTGGGGTCAAAAAAGGGGGGTCAAAGGGGCTTGTCTGTATGTATGTACTATTTGAGAGGGGGATCATAGGGGGGGGGGGGGGGGATTTTGTCAGAATTTTGATATTCCCAGCCGTTTCCGAGATATTGGGATATTGAGTTTTAAGATAGTGGTGATTATAATAAATATATGGTGTCCGACTGGTAAATGATAAATGGTACGAAAGTAAATGGAAATAAATATTAATTCAATTTACACTTTTTGATAAATAACTATACACCTATATACTTTCTCATAAACAGCTGCTTATGTATTCGTCCGATTTCGGAGCAGCTCGTCTCGATTCGTGCGAGCTTCGTAGAGTCGTACAATACGTCTAGTTGGACGCACACAAACACCGTGTCGAAGACTGCCGAAAAGAAACGACGTTAGACAATGCACGGCCTTCAAGCCACACCTCCGTGCCCGTCGGAGTGGGGAGCGTGAGGTTTTTTTTCGTTACGGAATTTCTGGCTCCGGTCCCCGCGCTCAAGGCCCGCGATAGAAGCTTGAAGAAATAATTGATGTAAATTATTAAAACTCCTGTCCAATATTTGTTTACAGTCATTATGATAAATGATAAATGATTTTATTTCTGTAAGTAGGTTTGTACAAACACTTTTACACGTCAATCATAGTTTTAAACTAGATGAGGTCGGCGTTTCCTATCTGACTACTCTGAGAAGACAGGCCGAAACAAACTCAGAGGTCACAGTCTCTTTTAAAGTCCAGGCATAATCTTGGTCAGATCATGTGAAGACCATGTAGATTGGTATCTGAAATGGTCTTTTGAGGAAAGAACCACACAGATTGAGTGGACCTGTCCAGTCAGTGCACGCATTTGTCAGTAATCGTGCAGCTCAACTCAGGAAGTCAGGACTTAAGGAGTTCAACGATTCGACGAACAATACCAAAGAAAGGACATTTGGGTAGGCCACATAAATTACTCAGTCTGCCAGATCATGATCAAAATTAACTGCGAAAAAAAAGCAATGACCCACATAATCCTCACATTCACAATAATTAAAATAACATAATACTTTACAAGTAAATACTCATGTCATTGTGTATATAAAATTCAACAATGTCAATGTGTATATAAAAAATCTGAGATAATGTTTGAAAACCATGTAGATTGGTATCTGAAATGGTCTTTTGAGGAAAGAACCACACAGATTAAGTGGACCTGTCCAGTCAGTGCACGCATTTGTCAGTAACCGTGCAGCTCAACTCAGAACTTAAGGAGCTCAACGATTCGACGAACAATACCAAAGAAACGACATTTGGGTTGGCCGCATAAACTACTTAAACTGCCAGATCAAGAATATAACTGAAACAATGACCCACATAGTCCTCATATTCTCAATAATGAAAATAATATAATACTTTTTACAGTAAATATTCATGTCTAAAATAGCTAGCAAATTAAAATCAACATTCACCGTGTAAATTTATTGGAGCAGCTCAATTCCAAGCCTTTTTGTCCTCAATATAGTCTTTCACAGTATAATAGGCTTTCTGGCATAGTTTCCGTTTTATAAAAGATTTGAATTTATTAAAGCTTATATCTTGAATGTGGCTAGGAAGTTTATTATAAAAACGTATACATTGGCATCTAAACGAGCCACCTATTTTCTTGAGCCTGGTTGTAGGAACAATAAATTTGTGTTTGTTTCTAGTATTTATATTGTGGATATCACTGTATTTTTTAAACAGATTAATATTTTTATGTGCATACAAAAGATTTTCATAAATATACTGAGAAGGCACAGTAATTATATTAATCTCTTAAAATTTATCTCTGAGGGAGTGTCTGGGACTTAATTTATAGATTGAACGAATTGCCCTTTTTTGTAAAACAAAAATTGTCTGGATATCGGCGGCATTTCCCCACAACAGAATACCGTACGACATCACACTATGAAAATAACTAAAGTATACTAAACGGGCTGTCTCTAAATCAGTTAAACCACGAATTTTTCTAACAGCGTATGCTGCGGAGCTAAGCTTTTTTGACAATTTATCTATGTGGGGGCTCCATTGAAGCTTGGTATCCAAAGTTATGCTTAAGAAAACTGTGGTATTTTCGGGTTTCAGCACTTCACCCTTTATGAGAACACTAGTTTCTACTTGTCTAATATGAGGTATCGTAAACTTAATACAATTAGTTTTTTTCTCGTTAAGAAGTAGGTTATTAACATTAAACCAATTAACTACTATTGCAAGGGCGCTATTTACATTGTCAGTAATCAGCTGCTGACGTTTCAGTTTAAATAAAAGTGAGGTAAGGCAAGTCATTTATATAAATAAGAAATAAAAATGGCCCAAGAATTGAGCCCTGGGGGACCCCCATTCTTACTACCGATCCGGGTAATCTTTTTCCATTAACATCAACTCTCTGAATCCTATCACTTAAGTAGGAAGTAAGAAGATCCAGAGAGGCGTTTCGGATTCCGTAGTGGTGCAGTTTCCTGATCAATGTTTCATGAAGAACACAATCGAATGCCTTGGACAAACCGCAAAAGATTCCCAAAGTATCGCATTTGTCCTCCCATGCATCATAAACATGTCCTAAAAGTTCAACTCAGTAGTCGAACGACCCCTCTTAAAACCGAACTGTTTGTTATGCAGTAATTTGTGATTATTAAAAAATCCTTGCATTTGATTCAAAATAAGTTTTTCAAAAATTTTACTAAAGGTAGGTAGTACTGAAATAGGTCTATAATTAGTAGGATCTGATGTACTACCCGATTTAAATAACGGTATTATTTTACTGTTTTTCATAAGATCAGGAAACTCACCACGATCAATACAATTATTAAAAATAACAGCTAAAGTAGGTGCTACAATGTTTATTATGGACTTAGCAACGTCCACAGAATTACCCCATAGATCTGCGGTCTTTTTAACATTTAACGTGTGAAAGGTTTTAATTATATCTTTGCAGGTGACATAATGGAAATGAAATTCAGAATCACATACAGGAACGTTTTCCTTAAGTAAAGACTCTGCAGCAGTGGGTGATGAGTTTAGAGATTTAGTAGTGGATACGGGAACATCAGCAAAGAAATTTTCAAAGGCCGCGGCTACTGGGGAATCTGAATTAATTATATTGTCATCAATATCAAGCGTGTAGTTACTACATCGGTTGCATGACCTTCCCGTTTCGCTGTTAATGATACTCCATGTCATTTTAATTACATTACTACTATTTTTAATTTTTGAACTCAAATAACGTGACTTGGCCATACTGCAAACTTTTTTAAATAATTTTGAATAATTCTTAACATATAAATTAAATTCAGCAGTGTTTATACAAGTCCGTTCATCATATAATTCATAAAGTCGTTTTCTACTTTTATGTATACCAATGGTGGCCCAGTCACTGAAGGAAGCGTTACTATTCACCGAGAAAGTCTTTGGACTGAATGTGTTATCAAATTGTGTGCAATACATATTAAAAAATCATTATATTGTTCATTAGGGTTATCATTAGTCGACAAAAATGGTAATTTACTTAAAAGTTTAGTTTTAAATGTTTCCAAGCGATTACTAGTTTTTGGGGTAACAGTGATATCTTTTTTAATAACTTTTTTGTTAATATTAGGAATAATGATCAATTGTCCGCAATGATCAGAGTCTATTAAATTAATCATTTCTCTATGGTTTGGTGTAACATCTGTGTAAATGTTATCTAGGCATGTGGCACTAGTGGGAGTTATTCTAGTGGGCTCCAAAAATTGGTTAGCAAGATTGTATGACTGAAACAAACTTATAATTTTAGTACTTAACCCAGAATTTTCTAACAAATTAACATTAAAATCACCACAAGTTATGATAGACTTGTTTGAATTACAAATTTTGTGCAACACTTCATCCATAACCGTTTCAAAACAATCAAACAATCCTGAAGGTGGTCTGTACACACTTAATATAATGAACTGCTCCAATTCTATACAGGCTATTTCAATTGTCCGCTCAACAGATAGGCTCACAATATCCTTGCGGTCTTTAAATTTAAGTTGGTTATTTACTATAATTAATGAGCCATTGATTATATACTATACTGATACTAATTTACTGGATCATTGAGTAAATTGTTTTAATTGGTTCGCGGTCACGAGTAATTTACCTTTGAAATTACGCGGTACTACCGTTTGTGAACGTTAATAGTATGGAAAAAATATTCAATTTATTTACCGTTAAATTTTAATGGGCTGCGCAGTACGATTCCCTTTGCCTTTTTTTTATTTTTTAAGCTTTTAATGTCTTTTCCAGATTCTTTATTGAAACCTGTGGTTTTTAAATCTGGCACGCACTGACCTGACTGTCAGCTTTCCTTTCTGAGATAGCCTTAGAATACGGAGACTCAGAGCTATCTGACAGAATCGAAATAATATCTAGGAAACTCGCAATTATTGACAGTACGAGCGTGGTAGTAGGTAATTGTCTAATTAGAATTGACCTTAGATATTAGTTATATCAATTATTACCTATAGTAAAAATATTATTACTTATTCTAATAAAGATTTATCCAGATTGTCTTGCTCATGTTAGTGTAGGTAACAAAAGCTTGAAGGTCACTCATCTGCTCAAAAAATGAACAACCATAGGACGAAAATCGAATGTATGAGTTACCACTAAAGAATGATCCTGAGGCAGACAATTGAGAGTCAAACTGCCAAAGCTTTTTGTCGGAGCTACAAACGCTTGGTAAATCTATTTTTCATGCAATACTTACCCTAATGTGCTTTTAAGTGACTAACCCATCCTACGTCTCTACTTTGACCGCTAAACGTATCATCTGCTAAAAAAATAACCGCTTAAAATATTTCTTTTTATAAATTGAAATAAGCTTTTATTTTCAGATCTTAACAAACACACGATTCACACAAACTTTACATAATTTTGCATTTAGATAAATTTTGCATTACAATTTAAATTATTCATGTCTATCTTAAAATTTTGGATGTAAGCTGAACGAAAATCTTTGTTTTACCTTTTTATTTTCTTTTTAAAACGTCGTTGTTTATTTATTTGAAAGTTGAATACAAGGCTGAGATAGAATTTGTAATGATTCGAAGAAAATAATTTAATGTGTTGAAAGTGTTTTTACATTTTCAAATAGTTAAAGTTATTATTTCTCTATTATATTAAATTAAATCTAAAATTATGAAGCAAAAGGGTATATCAGTTTCATAAAACCAAGAATCAAGAATCACTTTTCGCCTACCTTAAAAAAAAACGACCTGATTTGAAGGTATGTATGTATGTAAATCTCAACCACGCTTCACTACGCACCCAAAATATCAGTTGATGAGGCATAAGGACAACCGTGGGTCAAACTAGTACACACGACTACATATCAAGCATACATTTCCAGTATAAGCTGATCTCGCATTGTATATGATTTCCAGAAAATGAGAGGTTAGCTTATACTGGAAATGTAAAGCTTGATATGTAGCCGTGTGTACCTATATAATCTCGGACTTTCTCAAGAGATTGACATGGCTGTCGCAGTTTCAGTGAATATCCTTCTTCCTTGTGTCGATGACTTCAATTTGAGTGCCCGATGGCTCTGAAAAATGCCGTGGGTAAGATTCCTAGGGAGTTTATTTCACATAAACCATTCTAAGGCCCCGTTCACGTCAATCGAAGCGACTTGCGTTGTTGCACACGTTTCACTTGTTTCCATCTGTCCCCAAGCCGTGTCGCGGAGACTCGTGGCTTGCTCAAAACAACTTCTTTTTTTTTATCTGCCCTCACTGTCGCGACACGCGTTTCGCTTGAGCATGCAGGTCTTAGCCACGGGGTTACTCGTATAATTATTCGAACGTAATAACCATCAATGTCTGCAAAAACCAAAGCGTTTTCTCTCAACATACCTATCACATTTAATCTTTTCAAAAACAATAACTCTTGTTGGAAAGTTTTTTAACAATTCAGAACACAATCCGACAGTCATCCAGTCAATTCGCTGTTGAAAATATTCAGGCTCCCGCGGGGCATGTAATAGTTGGGCGGCCGCAATATTGCATTACATTCAACAAAGATTATAGAAATTATGGATATGTTATTAAAATCTACGCCTGTTGTTACTCATACAAATGTTAAATAAGTAATTTTTGAGCCATTATGAGGATAAAGCCACGGTACTGTAAAGATTATCTGCTGTTGTTGGTCAGGGTGGTAGTAAAATAGCTCTAGTTATATTCGAACATTCAAGCTCTTTCTGCCTATACCTATAACCTAACGCCAGAAATAAAATGTACAATGTGAGGTCTGACTCTTGCAGGAGAAGGCTTAAGTCAGGATGAACGAATCCCGAATCTGAGACTACGACATGTGTCAGATAAGTTAAACATTAATATGTGCTTACATGCACCCACACAAACTAACGAATAATAATTCAATATTCTATTTTATGAATAGTCTAGTCTTAGTCTTGTTTGGAAACACCACTACTTCGATCCCTTAATTCAAGGGTGGGCGTTGCTCATGTAGTTGTCTGCAAAATTCAACCTTATGTTGTGCAGACTGGTATTAAAATAGGTAACTGTAGGTATATTCGAACAGTCAAGCAAGTTTGGAATGAGCTTTCAAATGAATTGTTTTTTTTTGTTTTTTTGTTAAAACCCCCAAAAAGACAGGCGCGTTCATGTAAACACGAACGCTCAGAATAAACATAATAATTAATTTATAACGTGTTTACCTCTGCTACATCCCCATTTATCATTATAGTACTATGTATTTTATTACCCGCATGCGGTTACATACGTGCTATTAATAATTATTTATAAATCTTGTATAAACATGTGACATAAAACATCGCTTCGGAGTCTGCAAAGGCGTTGTAATTGTGATTTGTGTGATAAATATTTACTTTTTTAAATCGTACATTGCAGTTACACCATTTCTCTAAGTTCACGTAAAAAGTTTAGAATAAATACACTTGAGGGCTGTTCGCATGCGTACCCGGCAGCAGATGCTGGCGGGCAATCCCATCGTGAAATGTAGGGTGTAGACACTAGAAGCTTACCCAACCCATCTTTTTAAGTACATTTTGAGCATGTTCAGCCAACGAGCATACTTTCTCGGGCATGTCTCAGTCTACATTATATGATCTGCGACATTGACGTACCTCGGTATATTGGAAAAGTTGCTGAGGTCGCGAACGCGCGGTGCATTTCACGCCATATTTGCCCCCAAACGTCGGTGACGGGTGCATGCAATTATTTCAAGTGTCAAGTGCTGAGAAATAGGTTGCTTCTTGAATATTATTTGTCTAAGAGATTGTCTAAAATGTTGGACGTTTCAACGAAACCCATTTCAAATTAAATTATTGCCTTTGTGAAAAATGTTCTTTTTAAACTATAATTTAGAAAAGCGAAGTTTTTTGTAAGTTCGTAATTTATCACGATTCTTTAGCAAGTTGAATACGGTTATAGATTGAGCATAGCAGAATTAGTCTGTAACTTTCCAACTGCTGGGACACCGGCTTCATCTCTGTGATAGGGAGTGGTCCATAATTCACCACGCGGGCTTAGTGCGGGTTGGCGGATATCACATGCCAGTTTCCTCACGATGGTTTTTGAGAGCAGTGACGATGAAATTGAATTCACAAAGTAAAGTGCCTGCCTGGGTTCGAACTCGTAAGTCTGGGCTGATACCACTGGGCCACCACTGCTCTATGTAGAATTGATTGACTAAACTAAATAAAAATAACCAATAACAGTCACAATTTGAAAATAATGAACAGTCATACAATGACATAATCAGTGTAAACGCGCTGTTAGAAATGTGCAAAAAATATGGCATTTCAACAAAATCACTAAACTTGAAAAAACAGCAACCTTTCAAAACACGTGCTATCTACAGAGATAGCACGTGTAACACGATACATTACATTACGTGTGTAGCACGATATATTAGCCGCTGCATCCAACGACAGAAATTTATTATAAACGAAGCGCATAACTCCGAAGTCGCGCAAGTTCATGCATTAAGTACACCGTGTTCTAATTTATTAGAGGCTTTCTCGTGTAAATACAAATTCCTCCTTACAAATTGGTGTGAACTCTGTGCAGTGTTATGATATGGTGTGGTGTTATAAGGGCACTGATATCATCAGCAGTATCCATAGGTTTAGGTCGATGGTTTGGGTCCGTTTAGGCAGAGCTAGGTTGTAGCTGGCATTCTACACTAGAAAATCTTGAGCTTGTGTGTGTATGTGCTGGCGACCAATCACTATACTCCTTAATATTATTTCGTAGACCACCGATAGTAACGCTCCATTGAAGATTTTGGAGTCCCTTTGCTTATGCTGAGGATAGATACTTTAAACTTGAAAAATAAATATAACATGCTTTATGCTTAATTATGTCAGGAATTAGTATCTAGTGCTCTTTTTACCCTACTGTGGTAGAGCCCGAATGGAGGGCAATGTTTAGTTAAATAATATGACACATGCTTGCATAGATTATACGAAGCTAACAGCCAATAAACGAATGAAACTAATATTACTAATAGCCCAGAAATTTGCTGGATACTTGACCTTCCAATTGGCGGTCAAACGTACCACGCATGTTTGGTACGACAAAGTAAGTCAGCAAAAACTATTTATTTTAAACTAGCTGACCCGACAGACGTTGTCCTGTCTTAACTATGAATATCATATGTCGTTTGGTTTTAGTTTTGACTATTGACTAAAACTAAAACTATCGACTCATTTATCAACCGATCCATTTAACGATATTTGCAGCGCGCATTCTGTCAATCACTGACAGTTATTTCAAACAACTGACAGTTATGTAAAATTAATATTGGCGTTAAATTTTCTTAAATTTTGTAACGTTCCGATCAACTTCCTTATTTTTTTATTTCATAAGATCCTTCTCCTGACAATAAGGAACACAACAAAAAAAATATGTGATATCGGTCCAGCCGTTCACGCGTGATGGCGTGACCAAGGGAAATAGGGATTCATTTTTATATAAATAGATAGATGAGGAACAAATGGGATCTATTAGAAACGGATTCTATATGGAGTTCTTTTTCATAAGAACAACTGATAGATTAGGTAGGTTCTCCTCCATCTAACAGAAAACCCTGACCCTGATAGCCATTTCAGTCACTAGTCAGACAATTGTCTAGTGCTGTAGATGCAGTAGTAACCCATTAGTAAATAAGCAAACTCAAACTCAAAGCATTTATTTCAAATAAACCAATTACGGGCACTTTTGAATTGACAAGGGGTCGGCCAGTCAGAAAAATTAAGCTAGTTGCCCATTCCAAAGTGTAGTAAGTACCTATGGAGAAGAACGGGCAAGAAACTCCAAAGACACACTTTAAAATCAACATATCGTTACAAAAAAAATGGTTACATCATTCATGTTGAAATTATACATGTGAGAACGATGTAGAAAGACGTGCAAGTAAAAAGCGTCCGTAATAAAAGATAACAACAAAAAAAAAGGTAAACATTACAGAAATTAAAATAAGCCGTAGCAGCTAAGAGATGACCAGTCCCTAATGACGGTGCCAGTTCACGAACATGACGCATGGATTAGCACCATTCAGCTCAATAATTTTGAAGGGAACTTAATGATCCTGTTGGATCATAAGTTCCCTTCAAAATCCAACAAATCAAATGCCTCAAATGACATTTATTCATTTCATGACTCAAATGTCTCGCTGGTGGTGGCTACCAGCGAGACATTTGAGTGAGCATAACAGGTTAGGAGCATTAAGGAGCAGGTTATAGCAAGGAATACTAAAGGCTGTTGATTTAAGACTTAAAAGAAGATGATGACTGATTTGGTTTAATCAACTTTGAATTTGCAGTTAAATCGAAAGATCGTCATAATTTCTGGGCCTTAGAATAGAATAGAATATTCTTTATTATGAATTACAGATATAAATGTAGAAAATTTACATAGGGTGAAATTTTACAATGGGTTTAATGGTTCACAGCTTATACAACATAGACCTCTAAAGCACACAATGAGCCAAACGAATATACCAGACAACATTACAGCAGCTCAAGTCCTCAAAGGACAGAACAAAGACATCCAAATCCTCGGATTAAATACTTATTCGTCTAATGCACGTAGAACAAGGCGTAAATTAGTGCCTTGTCCGCGGTCACCCCGACTAAGTTTTAATGAAACGTACATTCATTTGGGGAGTCCCAATGCATTTGCATGAGAAATGCTCTTATAAATCTAGAGTAAACAGGAACGCAGGTAAATTGCACATGTTGAATTTATTGTTGAACTCGTCGTCGCCTCTATAGTAAGTTAAGTTAAGCTTGCTACTGTTTGTTTTCGTTTGTTATTCGTGTCAGGTTAATGTGTAAGTTAGTAAATTTGGAGTTCCTGAGATTTACCGCATTTTTACATGCAACAGTGTAAGCAGGTTAAGATTTTCACGCGCATCTGTGTATCTTTGTAATTGGGATTCTATAAATCCTTGAAGTATTCTAATGCTGGATGGATGTTAATACATGACGTATCCATCGACCCGTCTAGGTCATGCGATGGATAAAGACTAGGTTTTGTTTTTATTACAAGCTTTTATTTAGCTTGCCTTGTTAGTTAGTTAGTGGTTTTAATTCAGCTTGCAAGATTGATCGGTGGTTTTAACTGAGCTTGACTTGAGGAGTGAACGTCGTTTTTACACTTTAAGGTTAGCCTCAAGCTTTAAAGACAATATTAAAGTACTATGTTTACTTAAGTTTTATTTTGTAATTTTGAGTTCATTAAAAGCTTGTTTTTAAAAAGGTTTTTACTGAAATTTTATTATAACATCAAAATGCTTTCTAACGATCCGACTTTACATGTCTTCACATGTCGATCGATTCGATCGATCGATGACGATCGATCGATTCCGCCAACTTGACGCTGTGCGATGCTAGAACTAATTGCTAGCAATATTGTTTTTAACTGTCTGCAAGGAATGAACACTAATAATTCCAATAAAATAAAAACTAGACATAACTTGGTTAAGAAAAAATTCGGGGCAGTCTTTGGGGACTGCCGATAGAAGTGAAAACTAAGTTACTTGTGAATTGTATCGTCGAAGCGTGCGGTGACGATGACTCGAGTTCCATGATTTTTGTTTACCCAAAAAGTACTAAACGCGCCTAAAGATTTTTTCACTTCAAAAGCAAGCTAAGGAGCTAAGCAAGCTACTTGAGGTCGCGGAGTATGATAATCGAATAGCCGATATTGGAAATGAAAAACAGCATTACCGAGGAAGTCAGATTATTCTAGATGATGTCACTGTTAGTTAGACTACTCTTTGTTTGTAATTACCCCATCAGTAATATTATGAATTCGAAAGTAAGTGTGTTTGTTTGTTTTTTACGCTTTCACGCCAAAACGGCTGAACACATTTAGATGAAATTTGGCACATGGGTGGACCATGGCCTGGAGAAAGACATAGGTTACATTACATCCCGGATCGCAGACGAAATCGCGGGCAACAGCTAGTTTATTATAACATTAGAAAAGTAATGACCAATTAACGACAGTTATTGAGTAATAATACTGAAATGAGCTGCTTTTTAGAGTTATTTTAAAATGTAAATGGTAAATAGATTACATTACTTTGTATTTATTGTGAAATAACGGAGTTTATTATACGTTTATATTTAAATAGCGAAAGGGTGACCACCGTTATTTTTCTAATATTTTATTACATAGAGTAAAGGTGGTACCTACTTGTTCAAATTAACAATGAAATATTGCAAAACTTGCCTAATTATATTAGGTACAAGCATTTATAAGGGAAATATCCAATTTGTCTAATTTTTACAAATTGCTTGGAATAGCCAAAGAATTGTGGACGTTTTAGAGTGAAATATTGTTTACACTTAAAAGCAAGCTGTAGAAATAGCTCTATACAGTAAAAAACCGGCCAAGTACGTGTCGGACCACGCACAATGAAGGGCTCCGTAGTTGGGATGAATTTATCCCAAGAACAAACTTATCATTGTAGTTGAAAAACATTTTCTCTCATACATCGACATAATTATGTCACGGTCAATTCTCCAACTGCAGATGTAAGTTTCCAAAGTGCAAAAAATGTGATAAAACTACAAAAAAACGATTATCGGACGTTTTCCTTTACTTGTGCTGTGAGACCTTTTCAACTTGATACCTCCACACATTCCTGAGAAAAAGGGTCTTGACAGACTGACAAACAGACAGACGCACAACAATGTGATCCTAAAACGGTTCCATTTATTCCTTTTGAGGAACGAAACCCTAAAACTTGGTGTGTGCGTATGACTACACAATATAAGCAAAAACGTACGACTACAGCCGAATACATATCCAATTCAGCGTCATCGACCGGCTCGAGCCAACTATATCCGATTTGGCGTCACCGACCGACTGGAGTCGAGTACATCCGATTCAGCGTCAGTAACCCAAGCGAGACGTATTATCATTCACTGTTCTTTATGAGCGCAGTGCGCCTACTGAAGTTATCACTTCAATAAAACATTAAGCAAAAATACCACAAATTAATCAAAAAAACGTCAATAGGTACAAGATGTTAAAGGTTTTGTTGAATACTAATATCGTAATTTATTTCTGTGTGAAAACGAATTGTTACGACACTTTAAGCACACAATACTGCTTCCTAATCCGGTATTAAAACTATTGTAAGCTGAAGTATTAATAGCTGCAGACGTTTACCGAGTACACGGCACCGTCCGATGAGAGTCCGGTAATATCTGAGCAAATATTGGAATTCCAGCAGATATCAGAATCACTTATATTGAACCGGACCTGGTTTTGTTGAAACCGTTCCTGTGATATTTGATAGTATAAGATGCATGCTAGCTTTGAGAATTAGTAGGAATTTGGAGTGGACAGAGTATGAAGATATTCTTCTTCTGTGTATGTAGGTAATTGTTGCGAAATCAGTTATCATTCATAGCTTACGATACATTACGTTTTTTTTTCCTAGAAACAGTGTTTTTAAATGAAAATTGGTCGGATACGAGAAGCAAACGATCGGCCGATGTGGCGATCGATGCGCGTGGGAGACCTATTTCTAGCAGATGTTGTCTTTCAGCTGAATTAATCATGCCTAGGCTTTAAGTCTAACCGGATACATTAGAATACCAGTATTTTAAATGAAGCGACTACCTATCTGACCGTCACAACCCAGTATAGTTACTGGGTAACACTGATCGGTGGTTTACGATTTTGAAAATGTTTGAAGTTTGATGCGACCAGCTGTAAAATTTCAAAAAGAGGCTCGTTGGCAATAATGTGTCCAAGTACTCAATTTTATCTGTGATACTGAGTTTTTCGACCAGGTGGTTGAAAAACATTCCATGAATTATTTTAATTAATTTAATAACGGTCCCTAAAACAATGTTTTGGCAAAAACAAAGCGACATCTTAGCTCTGAAGTAAAACCACTGCTACTGGCAGTTAGCAGTATGTAGTGTGTTAACAAATAGTCGACAACTCGACGCTATTTGCCGCCGCACAGCGAGTGCCTAAGTAACGAACTTTACGTCAAGTGAAACGCTCAGACTATTTTGTGTTAGTGCGATTTTGAAGCTGTTTCTAGTTTTATTTGTTCTAGTTTTGCGGTAAATATTGTAGGGAAATGTGTTTTCGTGATACGTTTAGGGTTCCGTACGTGCTAATGAAAAAATGGAATCCTTCTTCTTAGCGTGTCGATGGCAATCTAAATGGACTCGGCCCAGAATTAGGCTACGTGTTTGGCGCCATCACTAGCGTCCATTAAACCCTGTAACGTGCAGCTGACAGGACACGCAGGACATGATATTAAATGTCCCATCGTTTGTGGACCATGGAGGGGTGCATGAGAAGAGCCTCCCCGAGCGACGTATCTACAGGGCCACTATACGTCCGGCGCACCCTGAGCAATCAGCGAGTTTCCACGCTGATCGGCTAATCATTTCACCACGATGGCAATCTAAAGTCCACTTACAAAACGTGCTCTGTGCATAGTCTCGATTAACATCGAAGGGTTCACGCTAGATAAATCTAAAATTGTTTCTGATGTCTACCGCAAAAATCACTGTGACATTCTTTGCGTCCAAAAGACCCATCGAGATGAAACCCAAAGCCGACCACACATCCCTAGACTTACACTTATCGCCGAGACCTGTCACCCGAAGCACGGTAACGCAGTGTTTGCTGCTCCCGGCGTAAGCTTCAAACCAACAAGTGCTCAAACGGAACCCTTACAGAATCACTCGTCTGTCTGTCTGTCCGTTAGTCACAGCCAAATAGCTGCGAATCTACTGAACTGATTAAGGCGACAATAACTGCCAGCGACCTTGAGCGAGTGCGAGGAGCATGCGAAACTTTTAAGCGAATCTTTTAAGCGAATCAAATTGCACAGAGCGTTAGCGTCTACTCGGACATTGGTCAGCGATGCACTGCCGCCCGTCACCCGCAAGAGCCCCCGCTTCAACGCGCATCAAGTTTTTTCGCAAAAACAACCCCCCTTGATTTATCAAACACAATACAAATAAAAGCCGTATACAAAAATTTGAGTAATTAAATTGTCTTTTAGATGGTGCAGATTTCATGAAAATACGCCCGATAGTTTTTGCGTGATTATCGTTTTTGTTTTCGCGTTAGACATTACTTTACAAATTAATTACACTATGTTATAAACTATAATTCTAAATATTCACATATCAAATTACAAAGAAAATAGTCTAGTTTATCATATATTTTTTTCAAACAAATAAGAATATTCGTTTAGACGTGATGTTCAATTTAAAATCATTAAAAGTCGTATATCTGCGCCTTAAGTTGAAAACTGGTACACATATGAATTTCTGTGACCCAAAAACGAAAGTGTAAGGGCTTGTTGTGAGAGTCTCAAATATATTTTTTGGATAATTTTGAAATGAACAGTTTTGAAGTTATTTATGAAAATATGTGAAAATAGACCATTCTCCCCCCTCCCCTATATGTCCGAATATGCAGAACCTAAAATTTATAAAAAATACCTTTACTCGTTCTTTAATTATAAATTACAGGAAAATCTATAAGAAGTCTATGGACTTAAAATAACATGGTAAATATTTCAATATTGTGCGTACAAACTTACGATTGGCGTTGGAATGTATGGGACAACATATTTTTCAACCACAATGTCAAGTTTGTTCTTGGAATTTGGGGGCATGGTGTAACCCCCGCCAAGACGAGCCAAAAACAAAAAGCAGGGGCACTACCTACCTTTCGAGCAGTGTCCTTGTATTTTCATACCCTCATTCATAGCTTCGGCCTGGATAATGCTAGAGAGCTCAAATTCTCAGGATAAAATGTAATTAGTAGACTTATGAAACACACTAAGTTCCATATTATGTCTAGCTTTGATTGTTTAGATTTTATTAATGCCTAAAAAGCGCCCATTTTGGTCACTGACTGACTCACTCACTCGCTCATCACTCGCACGCACTTCTCGAAGTCCTAGAAAGCAGAAATTTGGTATACAGGCTAGGATTTGCACACAATAAACAACAAATAATCAGAAAAAAAATACTTTCTCCCACCAACCCCCTTAAAGAGAGGTGCAAGTCTCTATTTCTTACGGATAATCGGTATACCTACTTCCATTCGTTATGAAAGCTAGATTAGCTTGAGCCAAGCCTTACATTTTGACCGAGATATAAGGTTTGTAGAGTTAAGCCTTGTAGAGTTAGGGGCTTGGCTTTACATTAGATTTGTTAACTTTTTAACAGTGAAAGCGTTATGTAAGTTTTGTCAACCCACTTTACATTAAATGTTTTTGTTGGTTAAAATATTCATCGTACGGAACCCTCTCCACGCGAGTTCAGCTCGCACTTGTCCGGTTTTTTTAGGATGGAATAACATTGCGTCAAAGCAAATGAATGTGTTGACGATGATTTGTTTTAAAGCAAATAAATTTTTGTTCAAGGTTTTCTTGAAAACAAACGAATATTTTGATATTCATATGTTTTGAACAAGATAAAGAAGAGAGATCAATTTATTTGTTTAACATGAGTAGATTACAATACATAGATGCATGCAATGGTGTTAAATACAAGGACGTGCTACATGCTATACCATAGAAGGCGTACAAATCTTACAGGTTTTCAAATACCTAGTCATTATAATTACAAAAAAAAAAAATATAATTATATAATGTAAGTTATCCAAATGGAATCTACTTCTTTTGTCGAGGCCAAATTGTAAGTTAGTCGTCAATTAATTGAAGCACTAACTACCCAGTGTGTTGATGTGCTCGTCTAAGTATCTAGTTGTCCTGAAACTGTGATAATATTGATATCTCTGCACTCGTTTTCAGTATAAAATCTTTACATCAGATATTTCACGTAGCAAGAACATCATCGAAAGATCTTAATATTCAGCCTTAGTGTTAGCTAAACTTTACACCACTAAAGCTTCCGGCCGCACTAGCGTTCATCGTTTTACATCGCTTTATTCGAGTATTGGTATTCGAGCCGCGTTCACGGCTAAACTGATTCATCGAGTTAATTTGGGACAACTGTCGGCAAAACGACAGTTTAGTTCAGTCGATGGCGTGTTCACGAGAATTGTTGATCGTTCTAAATTTGAGTGGAGTTATACATAAGATAGGAATATTAATCACGGCAAAAATAGTTACTGTAATATAAAAAATCGGTGTGAGTTGGTTTGGCACTCACTAAAATTGATGTGTAAACATGTGAGCTCGCATCAGTTTGGTTCACGCGCTCACATAGACACGGGTCTTACGCTGACGTCATCTGACGCTCGAAGTCTCACGCTTACGCGTCTGACGCTCGAAGTCCCAGCTAGCCCCTACCGTAGGCCTATCTGACGGACAGGGCCGTCATCTACCCCGGTCACCGGGGAGAATGGAACCGGCGAGAGATGTCGTGCGGTGTCCCACAGGGATCAGTCTTGGGGCCGCATCTGTGGGACATCGGGTACGACTGCGTGCTGCGCGCCGACCTCCCTAGCGGCGTCAGCGTCGTTTGTTACGCTGACGACACGCTAGTCCTGGCGCAGGGGAGGTCGCACCAGGCGGCGGCCGACTTAATGACACGCGGGGTTGCGACAGTCATTGAGAGGATCCGGCAATTGGGACTCGAGGTGGCCCTGCACAAGTCCGAGGCCATGTGTTTTCATGGTCCTCGGAACGCGCCACTGTCGGGTTCCCAAATAATGGCGGGAGGGGTTCACATCGGCGTCGAGTCGACGATGAAGTACCTGGGACTCGTCCTCGACAGCCGGTGGAACTTCGTCGAGCATTTCCGACGTTTGGCTCCCAGACTGGACCGGGCTGGGGCTGCCTTGAAGCGGCTCCTGCCCAATCTAGGGGGTCCAAACGCCTCCTGCCGGAGGCTCTACGCGGGGGTCGTGCGGTCCATGGCCCTTTACGGGGCACCGGTGTGGGCGCGTTCATTGAGGCTCCGACCAGCACGCCGTTTGAACGCGTCCCAAAGGGTCATGGCCATCCGGCTGGTCCGGGGATACCGCACGGTCTCCTGCGAAGCGGCGAGCCTCCTTGCCGGATTGCCGCCATGGGATCTGGAGGCAAAAGTCCTCGCGCACATTTGGGAGTGGCGCGAGGAGGCGAAACGCCGGGGCGTTACTCCGCTGCCGCGAGAAATCGCGGCACAGCGGACAGAGCTCCGGCGGGATCTCATGGCGGCATGGAGAGTGCGACTGTCGCAACCCAGCGCTGGGCACGCCACAATTGCGGCGGTAAGTCCCCTCTTTGAGGAGTGGCTTGAGAGGCGCCACGGCGTCCTCACCTTCCACCTGACGCAGGTCCTCACCGGACATGGCTGTTTCGGGAGGTTCCTGTTTCGGATAAGGCGGGAGGAAACGCCCGGGTGTTGGCATTGTGTGGATCGACCGGAGGACACGGTGGAGCATACGGTGGAGGTCTGCCCGGCTTGGGCGGAGCACCGCCGTGTCCTCGTGGCGGCGATCGGCGGCGGCGATCTCTCGCGTCCGACCCTGGTTCAGGCCATAGTACGGAGCGAGAGAGAATGGGAAGCAGTCACCTCCTTCTGCGAAGCAGTACTGCTCGCGAAGGAGGAGGCGGAGCGCGTGAGGGAGAGGCAATCATTGCGCCCTCACGCCCCTAGTCGCCGCAGGAGGAGACACCCTGGGCTTCGGGAGTCGATAGCCGACTCCCGGCCACCGTAGGCGCGGGCCTGCGGACGGCGAGCAATGGGCAGCTCGCCATCCGGTAAGGACCAGGCCCGGGTCGACGGCGCGTTGTGTTCCACGCGCGCCTCAAAGAGTTGTCAGCATAATTGACGGGGTCCGATAGGGCCGATGCCTGCCGGGGTCGCGGATTGTTCGAAAGAGTTACCGTGGCCCTGGCGCACAGGCAACTGAAGGAACACGGATGGGTTTTAGTCAGTAAAAAAAAAAAGCCCCTACCGTAGACCGAGTGCTAAGATGTTTACACATCAAAAAAAACACGTAAAGATGTAGAAAAATTAAGGGTTTTCTTAAGCACGATTGCAGGCTTACAATCTGATAAATACACGGTGACAGGGAGATCGACGCACAACCTGTTACCATGGGATCAGTACATGATTCTGAACCACCCTGCGTTTAAATATTTAACAAGTTATTTAAAAAAAAATATGCTCTATCATACATTTTGACCGCGTAGGTATTACACTTTTCTATGAAACAGAATAGAATAGAATAGAATACTCTTTATTATGTACACCATAAAAATGACAGATATAAAAGTAGAAACAGCTGATTAAAAAAAAAAAACCGTTGATAAATTTCTACGTTCGTCTAGAATCATGTGCTGAATTCATGGTATTAGACAGCGCTTTTTTTTTTTTGGGTTGGAAATCATCAATTGACCTCTCCTGCTCTGGGCGGAGCGGGAGGGCGTGTCAGACTCTTACTGACTAAAACCCACCCGTGTTCCTTCAGTTGCCTGTACGCAACCTTGGTAACTCTTTTGAACAATCCGCGACGCCGGCAAGGCGTCGATGTCCCTGCCACCCTGATAACAAGTGTGACTTCTTCGTAATCATTGCTACTTTTAAGTAAAGCTAGAAAGAATATGAAGTAAGGAACCGAGACGTCACAAGGCACTCAGCGTGATAGTGATTAAAACAATCAAGGTATGGCAGCTTGATGGGACAGTTTTATGCAGATTTTTTTAAGTTAGCTGAGTTTCTTTTGTTCGGCTTAACGACCATGGAATAGTACCCAATCTACCCGATTGCAGGAAATTATCCTATCCTTAAAGTCTTCCAACTTTATGTTAATATTCGCACATTTTTTTTGGATTTTTTTGTGAAGAACCGTGCGCCTCATGGGATTTCCGATCGGCATAAATTACGACCTTCCATCTCCTATTTAACCCTATTAGGAGATGAATTTTCGAAAATCATTAGTGCTCACTTTCGCTACATATAAAAGGAACTCCTTGCGTAGATATTTATTTAATAATAAATATTTTATCATTTCAGGTCCACCAATAAATTAATGATCCAGGACCTTGGCACTATGCAGGTACATACGCAGCCAAGTCGTCAGTATTGAAAAAGAACGAGCTCTCTTGGCAAGATTCTCAAAAGCATTTATGAATTATTGTCCGTTCGTTGGCAAACTTAACAATTTATTATCACACGGAGTATGTGTCTTGTCTTTAGGTAAAAGTTGGAAATGTATGTTATCTGTGCAAGAAAATCTCAGATTATTAAATCTGCGCTAACTTCATTATTGGCGCAAAAAAAAATCAGCAGTTCTATCAAAGGAAATGTGATAACTTGATTTTACTAAGACTGTTTATGAATTAAGATCCAGGTTGGGAACTATATTCATGTAATATTATTACACGTAAATAGTTAGATCAGAATTTGTGGAATAAGTTTTAATAAAAAAAAACATCATCAAGCTTAATTTTCTATCAAACTTAATACGGCAAAGAGGGTTTTCCCTACTGCTATTCATGTTTACCACTGTTATAACCGGAACAAGTCTTAGTATGCCTTATACCTCGTTTATTTTCCACTCAAGACTACGTCGTTCCAGATGCACTTAAGCCCTCATAAAATACATCAACATCAAAATTGGTCTTAAATTAATGGCCTCAGTTAGGAGCACGGCAAGCCTCATGTTCAAGGGAGCACATAAATTGCGAGTGACTGCACTTTGTCACCGGTTGGCATGGCCAGAATGCGTAGCGTAGGACCGGGTCCCGCGGCTGGGGTACACCAAGGGAAAATTGGCTTGAAGGAAGATAGTTATATTGTAATGTTTGACGTAGGAGACTGTTTAAGGTTTTGTCTATTTTTTTTCATACATTGTCAAAAGGTGTCATAGTTAAATGATAGATTGTCAAAAGATGGCCACACTTACTTGACAAATCATCATCAACCACCAATCATTAAAAAAGAACGAAAAAAAATCTCTAACACATTCCAAATCACGCTATTACCCTACCGTTCTATATACAGGCCGTATTATACGCCCAGCTTACTACCATATCGAGTTGTGTTTCCTTTGTTGAATATAGCCACAAAGCAGGTACAGTTACTGACACTAAAGTTGGAAAACATAAAATAAGTATTAATATCCATTAGTTTTGCATTAGTAAGCCTGTGATGAAAAGGTTCAATAGTTCAATGGAGTCTGACTCGAACCCGCGCCCTTCCGAGCGGATATCCGCACCCTGACCTATTGTCGCTTGCGACGTCAATGGGGTGACAATGCTAAGGTTTGTAGGAGATAAAATAAAGGTATATTTAATATACATTAATTTTATACTGCAAATGTGCCGCCGGTCTATTTTGTAATAATCTCACCGTGAAAACTTAGATGAAGTGAGCTTAACCCTAATGGGTGAAGCCATACATTTTGACTAAGATGTAACATTTGTAGAGTTAGGCCTTGTCGAGTTAGAGGCTTGGCTCTACATTAGATCTGATAACTTATTAACAGTGAAAGCGTTATGTGAGTCTTGGCAACCTACTTTACATGAAATGTTTTTGATGAGATTTCATTTCTTTTTGTAGGGTGCTTTATTTATTTTTATTTTAGCAGTGATATTTTACTGATGCTGCACAGACATATTAAAATCATAACCCTTAATTCTAGCACAGTCGGGTAAAAAAGGTATTTCTTGCACGCTTTCTTTTTTTAGGGTGCTCTATTTATTTTTAATTTAGTGGTGATATTGTAGTGATATTGCGCAGACATATTAAAATCATAACCCTTAATTCTAGCATAGTAGGGTAAAAAGGTATTTCTTGCAAGCGCTTACTTTCTTCATAGCAAACAAAAAATTGTTTCTTTTTTGTTGTTTATATGGATTTTGTCCGAAATAAAATGGAAATAATAATAATATATACATGCTAATCTAGCTTTCATAAGAAATGGAAGTAGGTATACCGATTATCCGTAAGAAATGAAAAATTGCACCTCCCTTTATGGGACTTCGAGGGTGAAAGTTACATATTTCTTCTTATTTGTTGTGTATTGGTTTGTTTGTGTGCAAATCCTTGCCTGAATACCAAATTTCAGTTTTCGAGGACTTCAGGCGGTGCCCTAGAGGTTTTGATGAGTGAGTGAGTCAGTCAGTGACGAAATCGAAATATTATAGGTATTAATAAAATCCAAAGCTAGACACATGAAATTTTGTCTGTTTTATAAGCTTGCGAACTACATTTTATCCTGCGATTTGAGCTCTCTAGCATTATCCAGGCTGAAGCTATGAGAGTATGAAAATACGACGAAACGCTTCGACAAAAGGTAGGTAGTGCCCCTACTTTTTGTTTTTGGCACGTCTTGGCGGGGGTACTACCGTGCCCCTAGATCCCAAGAACAAACTTGAAATTGTAGTTGTACTTCATGTTCTCCCATACATTCCAACTGCGATTGTAAGTTTTTACGCACAATATTGAAAGGATCAACATGTTATTTTAAGTCCATAGACTTCTTATAGGTTTTCCTGTAATCCGTAAGTAAAGAACGAATTTTTCACATATTTTCTTACATAACTTCTTATCAGTTATTTTTAAAATTATAAAAAAAAATTGAGACCCGCACAATAAGCCCTTTAATTTGATATATCACAAGGTACAGTTTGCATAACTTTTATTTTAAATTTTCTAGTTTGCACCCCAAAAGTGGCCCCATATTCAAAATTCATTTATTTATGGTAAAAGCGTCCATTTTCGGGTCACAGAAATTCATACGTGTACCAAATTTCAACTTAATCAGTTTAGTAGATTTGGATTAAATTGGCTGTGACTGAGAGACATACAGACACAGAAACACGAGTGATCCTATCCTTGGGGTCCGTTTTTTCATTAGAACTTATGGAACCCTCAAACAGAACATAACTCCACGTTTACCAAGTGCAGTTTTCAGCTACCGTCAATCAGTGTTGTCTCTGATTAACTTAGAGAACTCATAGATAATTTTGATTAGAGAGATTGATAAAATCACATTGCTAATTTACCAGGTTGGAACTCATAACGTAGTAGGAACTCGATACGTATTTCCTATTTCCAGGGCAATTACAGTTATTACACTGGGCACATACAACAATATATCCGAACAACATTTTTTGAATGATACAGTGAAGGGGCCATATGTCACGGTTGAACGAGATGTTTTGCACGACTACACTTCAGTTCGCACGCGTTCCGAACACTGCCAGTGACAAGTTCCCACAAATTGAAACTAGTGGTTCTACTATACGATTTAAGCTTTTAACAAAAATCTATTTGCAGCTAAAAGCTAGCTGCATGTTTTGTTTGCTACGCCAGACGCAAACAAACTTCAATCTTACGTGAAATCTGTTTGGGACTCTCACGAATAATATTTTCTTTGTAAGTACACTTCTACCAGAGAAAAGTCTTCTTCTAGAGAAATTAGTCTCCACCCAAACTGTATATTTCTATATTCAGTTGATAAAAAACTGATGGTCGTTGAAGCAGACGAGGTCACAAGTAGGGACCGTGAATTGGCAAGGGTATCGTGAAATCCAGCTGAATGGACGGATGACCTTACAAAGGATCTGCGACAGACTGGACACGAAAAGTACAGAAACGGAGGTTGTGGGGTTTACTGCTTGGGAAAAGTCTTTGTGTTGCAATGTTTTGCGATAGGGTGACGTAATTGATCTTCAGAATGTCACAGCACTCTTCAATCCATGACACTGCTGAAAAGAAACGTGTTACAAACTCAAATGACCAATGAGTAGCCAGAATGTCACAGCAGTAGTATGTCAATAGCGGTCCGTACACGACGCAATCAATCAAACTAGTTTATAACGCGGAAGTAAGTCGCGACGTATTCGGACTACCATTGAAATACAGTTACTGCATACTGGATCTTTACATAACTTAACTCAAACATTATTTATACCAATAACGTAAAATCCTCCCCTTAAAAACGTAACTACCCCTTTTGCGCCCTTCATGGGTCGACTTGCGAAAAACCCAAAACTTATTATTGTTGCTATCACAAAAAGATAGAAAACGTTTGTAAAGGAGATGTTTCATTTTCGGCTAGCACATGTAAATTACGGCGTATCAAAAAAAAAAAAAATATATATACGGGTCGACTTGAGAACCTTCTCCTTTTTTTTTCGTCGGTTAAAAAGCGGGGTAAAATACACTTTATTAAGGAAAAATATTAATCCGTGAATTTGAGAATGTTATCATAATTGTACACACAAATTAAAGTTTTTCAATTATTGCCATTGTTGTCGTTATGGCCACACTATGGCGGCATCCTGACAACATGCGTTCTGAAATCAGAATGGATCTGAAATTAATGTGAAACCATAAATACAAAAATATTAAATATAATTATAAAAAGGTATCGCTGTGTTATTAACTCATCTAATAAACCTATTTCTAATGTGCTATTAATGGAAAAATATAATAATATCCTTGTTCGATTAATAAAATCTACTTGGCCAGTGTACTTCCGATTTCCGAACTTTTTAATTTGACATACACTGTCGGAATTTTCGTTGCCAATCTTAAATTATCCCCGTTATAGGTTATTGAATGATGACATCAATGTCATTGTCAGCTGTCATTAGGTCTCTATTTTTCTCACAACAAATGTTAAACATTTTCAATTTTATTTTTGTACTTCTACAATACAAATTAATTCAATGAATAATTGCCTGTTACATGTATATAGATACATTTCACAGATTTTCTGGGAATGTACACGTCCTAGCCAAAGTTCCATACTAAAATGAAACGTCTCCTTTGTTTGGAAAAGTTTTGTAGGGTTAAATGTTTTTTTTTGTTACGTATTTTCTGGTGTATAACAAATAATATAAATAAATAAAAGAAAATTTTAGGTGACCCAGGTTAAGGCACACGACATTACATAAACCTCATGCAAGGGCAATTTTCATAAGTTGTGTGAAAATCCTGTTTTCCCAGTCGAGCAGTTTATATGACAAATGTTTCGCGCAGACCCCGAAACATGCCATGAGGGATGTCTCATGTGGAAATTTAGTAATTGTGGGGAAGCTAATTAAATGAGAACGCCCCTAGTAACAGAATAAATTGGAGAAAAAGTTAGTAAGCGTTTGGAAGATGTCAATTGATGCGTAAATGCTTAATAAACCGAAGAACGTTGACATGCAAATGTAAAAATTGCTTTGAAAATAATGGTAAAATCCGATATTTATAAAGCATTTTTTATATTTCAAAACTACTCGGACAGCCTAAAACATGTTCAATGTTATTTGAAAAAATTGCTATTGTCATTTTGTTTGGGTTTAATTTTGTTTTGACCCTTACACCTCCACTTTAAACATTAACATTACGACGCAAAAAATCATGTCATAATTATTCTCGATTATTATGAAAGTAAATTCGAAAGAGAAATTCTGTGTCAAGTATTTTTATATTTTTACTTTGAACTCCTCAGTTTTTGATAAAAACGCAATAATAACCTCATACACATAATAATATAACTGAACAAGCACTTCGCAGAAAGACGTAGTAGGTAAGTGAAGTGAGCACGTACCAACAAGGGGCTCAGGAGTCAGCCATCCAACCGTGACAAGTGCTCCAGATTGAAATACGAAACTCAACAGCTTGACATTTATAAAACGATGTGGAAAGTGGTGTATATTTCAATACGCTCGTGTGAACTCGGCATGAGGTATACGATAATAACTCAGCAGTGAGAAGATTTGCAGGTCAGCTATGTTGATGACTACGTAGATTCAATTTTCATCTTACAAAAGAAGGCAATCCGCGTGATCTACTAAATGGGTCCTCGCGACTCTCTTAGAAACAAATTCAAAGAAATTTATATACTTACTCTGCCTTCTCTTTATATCTTAATATGTTTACAAAAATTAGGATTTTTCAAAATAAGAAGCAATTTCCATAATAATAAATGCACGTACTATAAATTAAATTGTAATACCCCTTAGATTAACTAAAACAAGTAAGTCATGTCTTATAAACAGTATCCGCTTTTATATCAAGTTGCCAAAGTTGGATACAGAACTTAGCGATGGAAAGTTCAAAACCCACATCAAACGTGTCCTTATCAAAAAGTATTCTAAAAGATTAAAGATTACATGGAAGACAAGGAAGTTTGGCAATAATTTCTTCTGCACATGTGGCTTCCCGGGTACTTCATTAACGGAATAACTAAGTAAAGGTCTAATAACTGCTCCCAAATTACGATGTTTATGGCTTTACATCCTTTGACATAATCTTCTCATTATTTGACATTATACATCTACAATTCTAATTTCAACTCTTTACTAAGGTTGTAATGGCAATCATGTCATTTGGTTTAAACAGATTTTTATTTATCTTATATATAGATTGTTTAAATTTTTCTGACGTAGCCCAAAGACTAAGCAAGCTGAAGTGGCAATGGGCTGGTCACATCTCTCGCAGAACCGACAATCGTTGGGGAAAACGAGTTCTAGAGTGGAGACCGCGTTTAGGCAAACGTAGTGTGGGACGCCCGCCGGCCAGGTGAAGGGACGACTTGCGAAAGGCGGTTGGCAGAGACTAGATGAGGAGAGCCGAAGACCAGACTCAGTGGCGTTCACTAGGAGAGGCATACGTCCAGCAGTGGACGAATATAGGCTGATGATGATGATGATAGATTTATTTTATATTTTGTGAATGTGACAACGTTGTAGGCCTTGTAGACTGTAGATGTGTAACCCATTTTCTATTTTATAAAAAATACAAACTCTAACTATAACTCCTACCGCAAGCTGCGTTAAAGAACTTCGTATCAGAATTTTTTTAACAAAAAAATTCAAGGTGTGCCAAGTTTCAACAAAATCGGTTCACAGGTGAAAAATCAGTTGAAATCAATCAAACCCTACTTTTCAAGGCTTAAAAAGAAGGAGTGTTGTTTTTTTTGATTTTTAAATGGGACTAATTTCAAGGAAGGAACGCTATCCAATATAAAAAAAAAGAATCGTCAATATCGGACTACTCAGTGAAAAATTATGCGTGATCCTGATCGTATTACATAAAAAACACGCGTCGACTTGTGAACCTCCTCCTTTTATTTGTCGGTTAAGAATACCATAAAACCGTTTCTTTATTCAATTTTCATAATTAATTTTTCTCAGGAAACTAACTGAAAACATCACGTTAAGATGAGATGAGAAATCAACAAAGACGTCCTTAATAATCTAGTATTACTGATCTAACGTTTACATAGAATTAGTGCAGTTCACTGCATACGTTATTAGATTAGATTTCGCAATACGTTCCAATCAAAACGGTTCTGGCCTCGCTTAAGATGCTTGCCAGACAAAATGCAGTTTGTGTACAAACGCTGCGCCAGATATAATTGTTAATCTGTATAAACTGTTATAGATAACTAAAACTCAGTTGAAGCTATTAAACATATATTATGTAATCGCCTTGACCTATGTGGGTCATTGCTTTTTGTTTTTTTTCTCAGTCGGCTTATCCAAATGTCCTTTCTTTGGTGTTGTTCGTCGAATCGTTGAGCTCTTTAAGTTCTGAGTTGAGCTGCACGATTACTAACGTTGTCTGCGTGCACTGACTGGACAGGTCCACTCAATCTGTGTGGTTCTTTCCTCAAAAGACCATTTCAGACACCAATCTACATGGTCTTCACATGATCTGACCAAGATTATGTCTGCACTTTAAAAGAGACTGTGACTTCTGAGTTTGCTTCGGCCTTACTTCTCAGAGTAGTCAGGTAGGAAACGCCGACCTCACCTAGATCTAAAAATATTATTGACTTGTAAAAGTGCTTGTACGAAACTACTTATAGAAATAAAATTATTTATTATATACTGTCTACTCTTACAAATAAAAAGTATGATTAGTTTGTTTATCATTTAATTCAGAAACAGCTATAATTTTTCTATTCTCCATCATTATTCCACGACTAGACTAATAGATGAAAAAGTTAATTTGATGTCAGCAAAGAACGTTGAAACGCCTGTAGCTGATCAAGTACACAAAATGGTAGGTAAAAGTTCCGTAGATGTTTTACAACATAATATAGGTGACCCTTACCTCTGTGGTATTTCCATTTAGTATTATCTTGACCTGTCCTTGAAGTTCCACACATCTCCAAGTTTATTAACTACACAAATGTTCCCTAACACAAAACTCACAAATACTGATTACAACAACAACCTAAAACACTTCGTAAATGATCACTATACTGAAAATCCATTGCTTGTGTAATACCGACAAGATATGGTAATCTAGTATTTTTTTAATAAATGTCAAACGAATTGACTGTCAATTATAAACTATTACAAACCACAACTGCCATTATCAGTCGTAGTAATTTTATCTTTTTTTTTATTCAGTCCAGTACTAGAAACAAGAACTACTTTAAATTCAACTGTATTATCGAAGATTTTTTATGTTTTATTTTTTTAATTTATAATAGTGCACACTTGCTTTTCCAATTCACTTTAGATATTGGCAGAATAGTCGACATCGGCTTTGCTTGCCATAATAAAAAATAGAATAGAATAGAAATGACTAAGACACGAACAAATTTTTGTCGTGTGTAAATCTGCTAAGCAATACATTTCCCTGACTGTACAATGAGATAGCAAACAGATCGTCTGTTGGTGCCGTAACTAAGGCTACTAGCAGGCAGTAACTGAGGCCTGCACTCAAGTTATTAGTAGGTGCTTGTGCCCGTCGTGTGCAGTTTCTCCTAATCTCCTTTTACTGTGATCATACGTTTAGTTATACATTATACATATAGCTGAGTCAATGAAATACGTGTGTTAGAACTTTATATCTTACCTATGTTATATTAGTTGTGGAATATTTTAAGATGATTTTCGACCAAAAATATTATTTCAACCCACACAATTAATATCCTCCACTTGCCATTTTGTCTCCCAATCAAAATGCACGTAACCAAACAAAGAAAGACAAAGCTTAGGGATGCTGCACACTTATTCGGATCAGCACGATTCGGCACAGCCGGGCGGCAAAATCGAATAATTATGTAGATAATGTTCAGGAAAAGCCGCTCGTCTTTACTGACATTGTGCCAAGCCTGACCCAAACATGATTCAGCGACGGTAGATGCCGAGGGTTGAACGACATTGTTCAAGTCGAATATTCGTCAAATCGGCAATTCGTCAAATTTGATATTGATCAAAGCTGTAATTCGTCAAATCGTTTGTTTGTCCAATTATGAAATTTGCCAAATACGCTATTGGTCAAGTCCATTTACAGTCGATAAAAACATGTGTTTTGAATTCACATTACTTACTTGTAGGAACTTACAAAAGGAAAAGCCGCCTGCTGTAGGTTCCTATTTACATTATTAAAATGTAGTAAATAGTAATTGAGTATTCTGAGGTTTAATTTGTTTCGATTGATACCTCCTTTGAATCTGTAAGAGTAGGTAGGATCTAGGCAGAAAATGCTGGCTAAATCGAATAGCATATTATGCCGTCAATTATGTGACATTTCATTATTTGTAAATGACTACAATTACCTATATTGTTTATTTTCGTGTCTTCGGTTCGGTGAAATATATATAATGGCTGCTAGTAGTAAAGGCAGTGATTCTGTATTTACATTTACAGACACTGAAAAAGGCAAAAAGAAACTATTACGTGCAGGATATCAATTGCATTTTAACTCAACAAACAAAAATTGTATTACAATCTGGCGTTGCGTAAATAGAAGCGAGTGCAATGAATCCCTAACTCTAAACAGTGATTCTGGATCAATTCTGAGGGAAAGCGGACATACCTGTAAGCCTAAATTCGATAAGAATTTGATTGGCGTTAAGATGAATAAATGCAGAGAAAGAGTAAAGAAGGAATGGAAATCAGTAAGTCAATTTTTTGATGAAACTGGTGAACTTGAGAAAGAAGTTGTGGACATACCAAGTTTGAAATCAAAGCGTGATGGTTTATACAAAATGTGAAAGAAAGCAATCGGCGTACAAAAATGCCAGTTCCCAACGGTAGATACAGTAAAATTTCCAGACATACTTTCAAATGATTTTAGGGTTTATGAAAGCAAAGACGATCTACCGAAATTCTTCATCTTTGCTACAGCTGAGGGTATAGAAATAGCAATAAATACGGATTTGTTTTTTGTAGATGGCACTTTTAAAACAGTACCGCGACCTTTTTTTCAACTTTTATCAATACACGTAGACGTGGGCAGTACAAGAGCAAGCACCATTATTATTCCCATATGTTTTTGTCTCTTACCTAATAAAACTCAGCAGACCTAAGTGAGAGTATTCTCGGTTTTGCGTTCTCAATTCAAGCTTGATGTGAATTTTATAAAATGTCATTACGAAATGGCAACAATTAACGCTGCAAAACGCATGTTCTTGTCAAATGCTACTTTTTTCATTCTAATCAAGCAATTTATAAACAATCAAAATCACTTGGAAAAAAAAACTGACCACAATTTGGAAAAAAAAATAGACTAACCACAAATTTAGCATTACTGCCCTATCAGTATATTCCTGAAGGATGAGAATACTTGAGATGATGCCAGAAAATGATAGTAGGGAGGCAAATTTTCAAAAATATTTAACTGAGCCATGGCAAAAAAGGATTTCTCAGGACATGTGGTGTTGTGCGAATGAACGCCATCGTGCCATCAACGCAGTCGAGGGTTGGCATCGGAGATTAGGGATTAAAGTTCAAGAAAAACCTAATATTTTTATTTACATAAGTATTTTAAAAAAGGAAGCGAAATATTATTTAAATAAAGTTAAAAGAGAAGATGTGAAGCAGAGGAAAACGTCCCACAGTATAAAAGATGCCAAAATAGAAAAAAATATAGAAAAAATATTGAGTGGAAAAATAGATGCGTTGAAGTGTTTAAAACAGTTGTGTTGGGTATGAATTCTATGTAAATAAATATGAATTAAATAAATGAGTTAATAAAAAAATATCATGAGGTAATTTAATTTTTACAGTTAATTGTACTTAAATTAATTGACCAATAGCGTATTTGGCGAATTTCATAATTGAGCAAACAGACGATTTGAGCAATTACAGCTTTGACCAATACCAAATTTGACGAATTGCCGATTTGACGAATATCCGACATGACCAATGTCGTTCAACCCGATGCCGAACGTTTTTTGTCGATCGGCACGAGCCGAATGAAACCCTGCGTAGTATTGTTTCGGGTCAGCTTTGTTCTTCAACAAACACTTCCGAATCGAATGTGCCGACCCGAACATGATGTGTGTATACCTCTTACAGAATAACCGCGCTTGGGACACAGACGACGTCAGACACACCCTGAGCAGTCAGCCCTATACGATATTTTTGCCAGCCTGCATTTAAGCCTCTGCTTAAGTGTAATTACTCCAATTCTACCCGCGGGAGTCGTAAGGGAAATAAGATAATTACTACTAACTGTCTTTAGTGGCTCAGTAGTAATAAACACTGTTTTAAACCGCTTTGAAGTTCTTTATGACTATTCCCATAACGTACAGAAGCCTAATGTTGGGTATAACAGAATTGGCAGCGCTTCCCATACTTATATTATAAAATAATACGAAAGTAACTCTGTCTGACGGTCAGTTACCTTTTCACGCCTTATTTTGTAACATTATTTTGATTTAAAAGAGTGTCCATGTAGTTTCTTGCGCGTTCTTCTACAGAACCTACCACGCTTTGGAACCGACTCCGTTACAGTCCAAAAGTGCCTGTAAATGGTTTTTCTATACTAATATTACAAAGAGTTAAAATTTGTTTGTTTGTATGTAGGGAGTGGTCTCTGAAACTACCAGTCGGGTTTCAAAAAAATATTTTGTATTTGATAGCCGAATTCTTGATAAAGGCTATATAACATAACGCTAGGATCCTTAGGAGCTGATTCAGAAAGAACGCTGAGCGAAAACGAAGTTAAAGCGCGGGCAGGTGATGCGATGCGACGCGGTGGGTTGGAGGAACCAGAAATATCACGCGGACGAAGTCGCGGGCAGAAGCTAGTTTGAAATAAATGCTTTGAGTTCGAGTTCAGTTGAACGGATTTCAATGATATTGGGGGCACAATTGGACAATGACGTGGGTTAGGACATTGGATACTTTTTGTCTCGGTAGTGGGCAGTTGGACAATAACCTGGGTTAGGACATTAGGTACTTTTATATTTAGGGCCCAATGCGGTATCTACCTACGTTTTTTTTTTTTTGAAGAGCTTCTGTGTGCTTCACAATATTTTGTAGCAGCAATGCCGCCAATTCAGAAAAAGTCTATGAGGGTAATCTACACATCTTGATCTGTTGGGTATTTGTTTTATGTATTTTACTT
Source organism: Griposia aprilina (assembly GCA_916610205.1). Classification (NCBI taxonomy): domain Eukaryota; kingdom Metazoa; phylum Arthropoda; class Insecta; order Lepidoptera; family Noctuidae; genus Griposia; species Griposia aprilina. The sequence continues at coordinate 24,896,932 of OU744286.1, forward strand.
TACTGGACAGTGATGTTTCTACCCGTAGATTTAATTTAATTGTTGATTTAATAACCAAGAATCCACTCGCACTCCCATATGAAAAGCTAATTACATGAGTGCTTCACCCCATAACATCTCTTTGTACGTGAGAAAAGCTTCAAACTTTCTGCACGTGCATACGGAAATATTATATTTAGTTCATAACCAGAGCACCTACGACCGAAGGCGAGCCAAACGAACGGCTAACCAAACAAACTGCTTAGCTCGAATGGATTTGTAAAGTAAATACGTGGAGCTACTTGCAATTTCCGGTCGGTTGGCGGCCATTAAAACTGGGCTAGGATTATGCTCATACCTTTATTGAATTAGTTTGTGTTTTTGATGTATTAGGTAGGTCTTTCTAGTCGTACCTGGGTCTTTCTAGGTATAAGAAATGGTGTGCAATCGATTTTGAATCGAAATAAATTGACGCCTCTGTTTTCCTCCACTACGTGTGACATTTATCCATTAGAAATTCCAGCGGAATTCCAGTGGAATTCCGATAGAACTATTTCACACCATTTAATTTAAAATCGTCGGATCACACTCGTACCGCAGAGTTCACAAGTTATGTGATATTTCATGTTCGAAAAATGTCACGGATATTCGTTTGGAATGCCTACGGACTAGTAGACCAAGTGTTGGGGTTTCTGCGTCAGTTCGTCGTTGTGTCAGGGTTGTTGGATGGAATCAGATACAAGGCTCCTTATGATGACATGTAATATTGTTTTTTACAGTGTGTGGATAGCTTTTTACAATATTTCACTTGAGCGGTTTACAATTTGCATTAGTTCGTTGGCGTGTCACTAAGACAGTAAACATTCGCAGGGTGTCGCTAGTGTCACGCTGTTGTACTTGCTCCCTCCCTGCGTGCCGCCTTCGTCCCATCGATTGGTACTCTTAGTCACCAGTAGATGGCGCTGTGGTCGTCAACACCAAGAGAGACATAAGTATATAATAGATAAACGTTTGAGGTAGTCTAAAATAAAAAACCCTCACTGAGCAAAGATGTTCGTTCCTTCTCTGCATGAGAAGAGGCCTTTACACTGCAGTGAGCCAGTAACAGACCGGGCAGCCCGACCGACAGAATACCTGTAAAAATCTCACCTTGCCACATTAGGGTGAATTTCACCTGATGCTGCTAGGGATTAGGAGTATTCACAGCTCACTTTGCATACATTTTCACGGAGTGATTTGTACAGAATAGATCGGCAATATAGTATACAATAGATCGGCAATATAGTATACAATAGATCGGCAATATCCTACTAATATTATAAATGTGAAAGTTTGTGAGGATGAATGGATGGATGGAAGGCGGGGTATCGCCGCTTATGTAAGTCAGACCCTTCATTTGATTGACTATCTATTAATTTAGTAGCATTTCCAACCAACTTGCTTCGATACGATCAATATTTTGTAGGAAATCTAGTTGAGTGTTAAATTGTTAAGTCTGGGAGCGCTATGAGTAATGAGTATGCAATCTCCTATTTTAGCTATTTTTATTGCTTTAAGCTTAGCGGTACCCCGCCGCGACATTATAGCGCCATTTCAACGAGCAAACCTTATCGTGCCATCCATCAATTTTTATACCTAATTAAAATATATGGTGTTACTCAATCGAATTTGATGGTTCAACCATAGCCATTATTTTTGACTTTTTAAATGTTCGCTTTTCTTTTTTGCGTTGGGGGTTTTTTTAATTTTTAATTAAAATTTTATTTTAAAATTTTTAAACTTCGTTTAGTTTTGTTTTGTATATGAGTTAACAGTTGTGAGCGTTTTTCAGGGTATATATTTTAGAAACTACATCAAATAGCTTGTTTTGGCGTTTTCGTAATCCCGTATAATACTGTGTGATACGTCATAAACGAAATCATAGCGCGATCAATCGGTTTTATTAAAATAAAGTTTGACATTTGCCTCCCTAGATAGCGTTGGGGTCGAATTAGATCGCGCTATGGTTTCGTTACCAGGATTTATACTAGTATTATATTTGTTTTTTCTGAGCCTTGACCCCCCCCGACCCTTGCTCGACGACGCGCCAGCCCGCGCCGTAGCTGAGCCTGTAGTTTTAAATTCCCCTGTTAATAATAATATTATCTCGATCCAGCCTGTCCCATCTTGCTGCCCTCCCCTCAGTGACGCCCTAAGCCGAGGTTCGTACCCCACAGGGGGTGCCCTTAGCGTGCGGTCACCTAATTTTTAAGTATTTTTCGCCCCTGGCTGGAGGCTTTAAGTTAGTAGCTTAAGGCACCCACAGGCTTGCCCGGTTAAGTAGCCAGGACCTTAGTGGTCACAACTACGAGCTGCCAATTAGGAAAAAAAAAAAAAAAAAAAAACTGAGCCTTGAAATAATAATAGTAATAGCTAAGCCAGTACATTTACATGTTGTTATTATTATCATGTTGCCACCATTGTATTGTATGTAGAATTAAATACTGATCAAAACGAAACCAAACACGATATATCTGCTATTATTTTTTCTAGAGTGTACTGGTGTGCTGGATATCGTGGCTGCAGCATCGGACCAAGAATTCCATAATCTTGCATATTTATATAGCGTACTAATATACATAATCTGGGCGTTATACTAATGTATTAGTATAAACGCCCAGATTATGTATATTATTTCTATTAGTAAATCTAATAAGATGAATCATGGCTACTAATACTCATGAATTCGTTATTTCAGTTATTTTCAGTACGTTTGACATCGATAGCTCCGATAAAGTATGTTATATCAAAGCGTTCTATACTCGTTCGAAGCTAACTCAAAGCAGTTAGAACCTGCGGTATACATGATATGCTATCAAAGAGTATTAATATTGTAGATGTGAGCATAGTTTGTGACGGCAGTGAAGAAAATATAGGTAACTGATCTGAAGTATTACTAGGAAGATTAGTGCTTACCACACAGGCTTGAACTATCCTAATGAAGGACAAATGGATCGACATAATATTACGTTAGTATTCCCCGAAAAGATAAGCAGAGGAACATTGAAAACCCACATTTTATCGGTTTTCTAGCTTTGCTCGCGTGGAAGTCGTAAGACACCAGAAAATACTAATAACAGCCACATTTCCTACCCGCGTTATCACTTCATTTTCGCTTAGCGTTCTTTCTGACTTTTTTCTTTTTGCTCAGCTCCTAAGTGGGTGGTAGCGTAATGTTTAATAGCCTCTAACCTTCCTCAAGAGTTAAAATCCGACCTCTAGTTCCAGAGATTAGCGCGTTCAAACAAACTCTTCAGCTTTATGATATCAGTACAGATGTAAGGACGAAATTATTTCCACACAAATCTTCTGCTAAGACTTTAATATTGACAAACCCAATAACAATTTACCCGACCAGGGGAATGAAGCCAGGACCAACAGAAACAAGATTTCACTAATAATACTCCCAGCTTGGGTAAGAAACAAAATTATTCCACTCTAAGTTGAACTAGTCTTTGAAACATAGTAACCATACCAAAATGCTTTGACAATAAATTAGATAGAACACAAGTTTATGCACGAGCGAGTCTGTTTCATGACGAACGGTTCTGTAACTTTGTGATTTTATTACCTGTTACTTGAGTGGAATGAAAGTTTATTTTACCGAGAATTATTGCATACTAGCTATGACATGCGACTTCACTTGCTTTCTTAGGCAACTTCTTTCTGGTGTAGGATAAAAACTATTCATTATTTTATTCAGAGATATAGTATATTTGTGTTCCAAATTCCATTCAAATCTGTTCGGATCGTCTTTAGAAAACTTTCTCTTTTTTTGTAAATACCTTTGAGTAGAACAGACCATATAGCTTCTTGTTGAATTAAGAAAAGAAGAAGAAGAAAAAGAAAACAAAACGCCTAAAGATGATGCGTACCCTTACATAGAGGTATGAAGAACAGGGTGTAAAGTTCACTCATCCTCCATAGAAAAGGGAGGATCTTCCGACCACATGACTTTCGTGTCTGGTGGGCAACTGCCCAATGATATATGTCAGGACGTTGTATATATGCTAGTTGCACGGTAAACTCTGCTTGCGCGATGCAGGAATTTGAGTGACGGCAGTATGATGCGTAGTTCGCATGTAGCGATGTACATGCCACCACACTCTTATGTCATAATCAGCACTCTTCGAAATTAAATTTAGAAATATGGTTAGCAAAAAGGGCTCCCTTAAATCCACAGCAGACAACACCCTTTGTTTGGAAGATCAGCATAGGAAACCCATAGAAAGAACTTGGATAGGTTAATACGTAGGTAACCTCCGTTTATCAAAACACACTGACTAGTGTAAACCACAAACGCAACCCACGCCACGGCACGAGTAAACATATAGTGTCACAAATTATAGAGCGTGGTGCTTCACGCACTCAGTCACGCGTCGCTGCGTAGCCGCCGCGCACCCGCCGCCTCTGTTTCACACATCACAGCTTTAATTTGTTTGTTGTTTTAGAAAATTACCGGTGAAGCACTATAGAAACGTGTTATGGATTGGTCTTGTCAAAAGTTACAAACTATACAGTTGGGTTCCAGCAGATTAACAATTGTATTATGCACTATCGGCCGAATTCTCACGTGTAACTCAATTTTCGCAATAAAATTAAGACCATGGTAGTTTTATTTCACTTGTCATCATTATTCTTTAAACTCCGGACTCAGATAGGCCGAAGCAAAAAAAACCTGTTCAGGTGGAGAGTCATATGTGACTCCGCCTTGGAGTCTAAATGTGATGCTATTCCACAAACGATGGGACACTTAATATCATGTCCTGCGTGTCCTGCCAGCTGCACATTAAAAGAACTGATAGATGCCAGTGACGGCGCCAAACACGTAGCCGAATTCTGGGCCGAGTACATTTATATTGCAATCGACACACTAAGAAGAAGAAGATTCCTCAAAGGCCTTTGATGCAAAGGAAATAAAAGTAATGAAGTTTTGCAGCTTAAATATAAACGGAAATATATTTAGAAACTTCTGCGAAAATATCATTAGCGCGATTCAGACTCTGCTCACTCATACAAATAGTCATTACGAACTACTAACGAGTTCACCTACTTGCCGCTAGATGTCGCTATTCTAAACATGGCACGTAACCTCAGCAGTAATTGGACCGTTTTGTGCTCTTACACGCGAAGTCTCTTTCTTCGAAGTTTGTTAGCTACACCCATTGTGTGAGATCGTAAAAGATTAAACACTGTTTTATAAGACCGACCTAGATTTTACGATAAAGAATGTTGGTGAAGTTTATTTAAATAATAAACTGTTTCTTTTTAGGGCTTGATTTTTGTTGCATGAGCTTTTTACGTAACGACCCGAGAGGAGTTTCACCAAAAGATTTGTTCTTTTGACATCACCCTTGTGAACTTTTATGACAGTAACGGAAAGAGGTTAACTAAATTATTTACATAAAAACGAGCCTCCGCCCTAGTAGCTACCTCACCTCGATCACCAAAATCACAAACATTATTTGATATTTTTAATAATATTGCGCCAACAAAGTGTGGCAACGACATTAGAGTTCGTGCCGCGTTAAAATTCAAGGAGTAAGTTGGAAAATTTTCCGTCGAGCGGCCGCCATTGAGAGGAAAAACTTTGACATCTGCCCATGAAACTATGAAAATTGTTTACGCTACTATCGGAGGTGACAGCGCTGCACAATAGAGGAGATAAAAAGAAAGGAATTTTATAGTCCTGTACTGAAGTGACGGAGGACAGTTTTATCCAGTTTCATAAAGCAAGTAATTAAATAAGCAGGTACCTATCTGTTCACGCATTTGGCGCTTGCGCTTGTTCGAGTCAAATGGAATGATTACAGGCTTTCCGATTAAAATCTTAACAGGGTATTGGACAGTGCACTATAAAAGGTTAATAATGTTTAAAAAAAGACGTTAAACCATTACCTTTGTTAACGATTCAGACGAATACAAATTGCAACCCTTCATCACGTCATATGATCAAAATGTGATTCGCGAAGGTGATTATGTAGCATCATTAGTTAGAGCAGCAAAAACGTAAAAAACAACTGCAGGCTACCGTATAGCACACCATTGAACATAATTGAGTCTGCAAACTGTAAATTTAGAACACAGTTGGTCCCATGAGGAATACAGCCCTGTCGTCAAACAACGTCACATACGCAAACAATAACGCAAAAAAGTGAAACAGCTGTCAGCATCCTATTAGTCCACATCTCTCCTACAGATCAACGGAGCTATAAAAGCAGTAATTTCGCTAGATTTTTATGACACTTTTTTATATGTTATTGTTACGTTGGTCCAATAATGGAAACTGAACGGGGCCATTATTTTATTTGCACTCACATTTTATGGTTGGAACGGTCGCGTCGCAAAATGTCCGGATTTTATTATAATGAAAGTTAAATTTTCAATTTAGACGATAGCGGATTGTGTTTTGATTTTTGTTTGGTAATTATGAATATTTGTTTTTGTTTTCTTTAACTTTTATTTTATACGACCATCGGTTGTTTATCGTTATCTTTGAGTGACACACTTTTGCAGAGCGTGACCACTAGGATATCTCAAAACGAGTGATTAGCCCCTCGTGCAAAACCATAAAGCTTTTTTTAGTCAGCTGTACTTACTTAATATTTCTTACAGTTAAAAACTTACTGCAGCATTCATACAATGTTACGATTATCTGATAAAATCCACGTTAAACAGAGAGACATAGAACATCAAGGATAATCACCTATCCCTAAAACCCTGCTGATCCACAAGTACGATAATAAACAAATGCACCACATTAAATAGGCAGAGAGAATCTCTAATCATTCTTCACGGCACCCCGACCGGGCGCAGCTGCTAAAGCCCCTAACCGGCCAGCATTAGAGAATTACTCGATATAATCCCTCCGTGGGCGTATTATTTGCTCGCTCTGATGCAGCACTGAACCTCGTCAAACGATATTATAATTCCTAAGGGATTGTGAACAGGTGCCTGTTGAGTTTAGCAGTCGAGATCTATTTTGGATGAAACTAATTAGTCAATTTTTTTTTAGATTATTAACACAGCTTATTCCTTGTATATGTACATATATTTATGTGTATTATGTGTATAAACCATTTCGGGCTAGGACTAGGATTAGCTTAGTATAATCAGCCTATAGTGTCCTCACTGCTGGGATACTGGCCCGCAGGCCAGAGAGGACTCTGTGAGATGGAGTGGGGCGTAATGCACCACGCGGGCCCTAGTGCGGGTTGATGGATATTACATGTTGATGATGTTATTCAAAGTGATTCATTAAAATTATACTAGGTTGCATACTGCGCTTGAATTCAAATGTCATTTTGTCGCCTCATATTGAGTGGCGTTAACTACGCTAGCGTACCTCCCAGTCCCACCCTTAGATATTTGAATTTATTACACTCGTAGAAACATATTATATAACATTGCGACGGTTCTTCCAGTCTAGTAAAACCCCGCCGTGTAATATTAGGTCGGGGTAAAACTTATTTAGAATTTTATATACAAATTTAAGACTAAGAGCTCGTGTGTCATCCAAATATCGAGCTTTTTTTGTATACCCAGACTTTTTGAAACGGGTCGAAATTGTTTTGTGGCCAACCCGTAACTCTTCAGCTATGTCGTAATTACTAATATCTTGTTGCACTTTTTCAAAAATGGAATCGACTTTCTCTGTAACAGGGTGACCAGAGCGAGCTGCATATTTGACATCAAAATACCCGGATTGAAAACGCTTGAACCAACTTTGAGCTACTCTTACTGACACTGCATTAAACGTCACATATTTTTTCGCGACTGGTGTCACATTTTTCCCTATTTTAACCGAAATCCAAAAAGTAAGAGATTATATTATGTTCGGCTGAATGTATGTTCTTTTTTTTATGTATGCTCACCGATTTCTCCATCAATTGTGAACCGATTTAATAAAATATTTTTTGTTTAAAAGGGTATGGTCTCGAAGTCGTCCCATTGTCACCATTGACATAAGGCTATTGTAACTTAGATAAATTAATGACTGACCCAGTAAAAAAGAGAAATGGAAAAATAAAAAATATAACCGACTTCCAAAATAAAACACTAAAAAGTGAAAAATAGCATTAATATCGGAAGTCGGTGGCAAAAAACTAAAATACTGTTCCAAAACCACCGACTCCCGAAATTAAAGTAATTTTTCACATTGTAGTTTTTTTTTTTTGGAAGTCGGTTACTTTTTTGTAAACAAGTTTTTAATTGTAATAAAACTATAAATTGTATCGACATTCTTCATTACATTCACTCATTTTGGCGGACAGAAAAACTGTTGAAAAATGGCGGGAATTCGTTTTTACTTTTTATGTTTCTTTTTTTAAATGTCATCTATTTATTGGTATCAAAACCAGCCAGGTACAAACAGCACAGCCAAAGAGATTTTAATACAACTCTATACCAATAAAATACGAAAAAACTTTTTCCCCGACCCATTATAAAAGCGTGTCACAGTGACAAATCTCTATGCAGTACCGACGCGGCGCAAGAAGAACTTACATTCACCTGAGTAATGGTCGCGTTTCTTACGGATTTACGCTTCAGTCCGACGGATTTTACACTGTCTTCTTGTGGAAAATGGTAGGAAAAGATACTCGGAACAAACATGTTAGGTGCCAAATATGTGAGATAGTGTTGGGTAACATTATTTTGTTCTTGGAAAGGATACGAAAGCTCTCTTAGTGCCTAGAATTAAATCAGTTTGGATATACTGGCATTCTCGTGTTTTTTGTCCTGTGTCTTGAGCGCATTTACAGCAAACACAGAAATCCATAATAAACAATCTTTTATTTTACTGCAAGCAGGAATCGGACCCGAGATCCGTGGCCCAAAGGCCCAAAAGCATGCTCAGTTACGCAATGACTAACGATTCATTTTATGTTCATTTACCGAACAAGCTATGAATTAACTTGACGTTTTCTTACAACAAAGTCAGTCACATAGCCCCATAGCCTAAATGGGTTAACGTTTCACAAATACCTACAAACGATCCTCATGTCCATCCCTCTAAAGTGCTGACCTCTCCCCGATTGACCTTAACTCCTTACGAGATGACAAAAGGCTCAATTTTCCCTCTCGTACCCAAATCAGTTTAAAAATGTAAGAACAAAATGGTAATACACTTTGCTATGCAAAAGGTGAGGTCTCAGATATTTCACATACAAATAAATTTTCCGCTAATATTTCTTTTCAAAGCTGACATCGCGTCAAAATGTCCTGGATCCTAACACGTGGAGACATTATTCAAAAAGATTTTCCTTTTTTTCGTCGCAGATCCTCCCCAGGATTTGTTCTTACCTTGTTAAAATAAGGACCACAGAGTAAAAATGTATTGAGACTTCTACGGGAAAAATAACGGTGTGCCAAACTTTTGTAGTTTATTTTTTTATGCTGTGGATTATTACAGTCATTCCTTAGGATTTAGGTTTTTTTTTTGTAGCTGGGTCGCTAATCTTAGTGTCAAGCGTGAAATAATGTTAGTGAAAGTTTTGTAACAAGTCCTATCTAACATGGTTGACTTGTCTGTTTTTGAAGACAAATTGACATTACTCGTATAATGTAAAGTCAGCGCTAATTCTAGTGAATAATTTAATGTTCTACTCCTTAAACTCATTTTATTAAAACCCTTATAATATTATTTTAGCGACAAAGTTATTATAATAATAGGGTCTGAAATTAATCTTCTCCGTGGCCTCGCTTTTTTCCCGTTCCATTGTGAGCTCAGGCCCGCTTTGCCTAAAGAAACCATTGTGCATCTAGCTAACGCAAGAGTAGTTGTTTGTCAAAAAATGATACAGTTTTCTTATTTCTGGGACTGGAGAACGACCTTTATTATTCAGTAGTAGAGCTTCATTTGTACACAGTTGCTTACAAATATTTTACCTAAAATGCGATGACCTTAAATTATTCAACTTTTTCTAGATTGTGTAAACACGTACGTACCTACATATTTTTAAAAGCTTTTATTTAACTTGAAATGTATGTATGTATGTATGTTTGTTCGGGTGGATTCATGCTACTCAATTTTGAAGCAGATATCTTCAACCGATTGAGCTGAAATTTTGTGTACACGTTAAGTTCGGATGACAATACACGATAAGTTATGTGACGTCATTCTAAATCCAATATGGCGGACCATCCAAGATGGCGGAATAGTTATTTTTAATTCATTTCTACAATATGGGTATCAAATGAAAGGGCTTGTTGAGAGTAACTCGAATAATAATGTGACGTCATTCTACATCCAATATGGCGGAACATCCAAGATGGCGCAATAGTTATTTTTTATGCACTTCTGCAATATGGGTATCAAATGAAAGGGCTTGCCAAGAATAATTAGAAAAATATTCTGACATTACTCTTAATCCAATATGGCGGACTTTTAAACTTTGTTATGCTTTCCTATAGTATGGGTATTAAATGAAAAGGTTCGCTGAGAATAAAAATGCAGGTTAAAAAAAAGTAAAAAGGTTGAAAAAAGTAAAAAATTAATTAAAAGCAAAAATCCTTTAAAAAAAAAGGTTTTATTTGAATGCTCTAAAAGGAAGAAAATAATACACAATTTATACGATCATAAAAGGGGTTTGCGTAAATCCCTATAAGTATTTAATTAAACTGAAATTTAAAAAAAAATAAGCAGCAGATTAAGTTACTCAATTAAATAGGTACTAGTTTATTTACACAAGTATATCACGCGACAAGCTTTTATGATCGTATAAATTGTGTATAATGAGGTTATAAGTTGATAGTTAAAATTTTAAAGGATTTTTTTTTCTTTTTAGAGCATTTAAATAAAAGCTTTTTTTTTAAACGGATTTTTGCTTTTAATTTTTCTATATCAGAGATCTTTGTCCGGGAGAACGACAATTTATAGGTAAATACAATGGATGCAATGCAATGTACTATCTATGGATAATAATACTCAGGTTACTCTTTCAACATAATTGAACCATACAACGCAAGCGCAACACAAACATTGATTCGAGCACAATTAAAAAAGATTCACGCGCCTTCAACTCTGCAACGCGTCCGCCCGGTCGGAGCGACCAACGAGGCGTCGCGTAACATACTGTACTCGCACTTACGCGTAAGTGCGCAACATTACAATAATTCTCTGCGAACGCGAATTTCGAGCCCTTTGAATCCCTTCGGAGCGTGAAGTGCTCTAATTAAATATTGCGTCAATCTCGACACACCTGCCAGCCTCGTTATACCTGGCCGACGAACAAAGGGTTGAATATTTTGTGACAATATATTTTGTATGACAATGTCACAATGTCGAACTTGTGTTGTGTTTTGTTTTGTTAGTGGGATTGATTTTGACTAATTAGTTCATTAGTGTGCCGAACTAACTAATGTTGATTTAAAGAAACGATTTCCGTCATTCCCGTAGTCGTTGAAACATTGTTAATTTACCTTTTACGAGTACCTCTGTATTACATGCTTTAACTATTGACATAAGTTTTTCTGCGAATAGTTAAAATATTTCCACAAAATCGTGATTGCATTGCAGCAGCTCTCGTTTTATTTTCATTTCATTAGTCTCACATAATTAAAATCATAGTAGAATAGAATACTCTTTATTAAGCACACCATAAAATATACAGCGTTGATGTAGAATTTTTACATACGTTGACACAATGGGCGGTCTTATCGCTAAAAGCCAATAATAATGTCTGAAGTTAACAACAAGTTTTGTTTATATTAAAATACGTATGTTTAGGTTAAGGTCTCTATGGGCCTGAGTTGCCTGAAAATAAATGGATTTATTATAATTATTATTATTTATTAATAAGCGACCATGACATAAGATTTTCTTTCGATGCACAGAATAAATCTCAAATATGTAGTAGATGCGCTTTCAAAGTCAGAACCAATTTTATATTTTTGGAACGAAGTTCCTTATCGCGCGTTGCGAAAGGGGGCTAGACGGAAAAAATTAAGACCAGAAGTTGAAACGACACTTTTTGTAACGACACTTTTTTATAGTTGTAAGCCGTGCGGCGTGCGCGTGTTTCTCCGTCTGTCTCTCTCTCTCATAGAAAGCAAGCCAGTTTTTTTTTTTTTTTAATGGAACTTAATCCATCCGGGTGTCCCTTGACACCTCTCAATTTTTTCAAAATAATTTATTACCTAGCTTTTTATTCGTGTATTATAAGTATACCCCATTGCACGTGACACAAAAAATACTCAATTATAGACATAATATGTAGCATAATGCATAATTAGCCTGTAATGCTCCCACAATTGGAACACATGCCTACTCTCTGTGTCGCAGATTGTTGGAAAGAATTACGGTGGCCCCTGGCACAGGCAACTGAAAGAACACGGGTGGGTTTTAGTCAGGCCTCGTCTCTGTGAGAGGGAGTGCGGGTTGGTAGATTTCACATGTCTTCGAATTTTTGGTTCTAGGACATGCCGGTTTCCTCACGATGTTTTCCTTCACCGTTTTAGAGCAGTGGCGATAAAATTATTTACACAAAGTGAAGCGCATGCCTGGGTTCGAACCCACGAACTACAACTCGTAAGTCGGGGCCATTACCATTGGACCACCACTATTCTCCAAAATATTACAAGCTTTTATTTAACTTCCTTGTTAGTTAGTTAGTATGTATGGGTCAAATCTTGCAAGCTGAATTAAAACCACTTCCTCTTATCCTACGGAGTTGAAATTTTACAAGTTGATTCAGTTTTGAAGACAATGCATTTTGAGATGATGCATGACCTGATTCTACAACCAGGATTGTCTCCAAATGAGGGAACTCCTTAACGGTTAATAATAAAGACACGAAATTTTATATACGCATTTAATTATGATATTCCGTTTGAAATTTTACCATGACCTGGCTGCTGCACCCAGGGTTGGTTCCAGAAGAGGGAAATCCTCAGCAATCAAGCGCACAGACGCAAAATTTTATATATGCATTCATATACCATGACCTGTCTGCTGACCCAACATTGGCACCCTAAGAGAGATCTCCTCTGTGGTCAACATCACAGTCACTAAATTTTGTATATGCATTAAATTATGATTGCCCGTTCTAAAGTATGCCATGACTTGGATAGTGCAACTCGGTTGGTTTCACACCATGACTTGTGTAATGGCGTGTTTGGGTTCGTTGGATTTGTATTTACAAGTGTCTTAAGTAAAAGTGATAGTTAGAACAGAATGAAATTTAAACAAATTCTAATGTTAAAAAGTAAAAAATAAAATTTAAGTAAAAACCTTTTCAAAAAGAAGCTTTTTATGAATTCAAAAATACATACAACTTTAATATTTTCTTAAAAGCTCAGACGTGAACATCCTTCTTACACTTTAAATTAGTCTAAAGCTTTTAAGAAAATATTAAGTTATAAATATGTTTAAGTAAGTATTATTTTGTATTTTTGAGTTCATTAAAAGCTTGATTTCAAAATATATATTATATATATTTTTAGATACAGCAATAAATATCATTAGGTTCAATAATCCACCAAAACCACCATGGCAGCCGGCCGTCAAAGTTGCTCAACTAGACTACTTTACTAATAAAGTGACGGCTCGCAATCGGTTTCCAAGACGTGATCGCGGCCACCGTCTGCTTCGGGATGACATATTAATTGTGCTAACCAGACAGTTACGTAATTAGACAGACTCGAGCCTTCAGCACGATTTTGTGGTTAAGAGATGTTGAGCTTGATTCATGAAGTTGTTGCAAAAGGGCATTTCTTATAGCGTCAAGATAGGCCTTTCTTCCAAATAGAAAGCTTTAGCTTACGCATAGCTTAAATTAGTGGATCTAGAAAGAACTCTTGCACAAAAAATCAATAAATAACGAAACTCAGCACTAAGGAAGGATTTTTGAAAATTGTTCGCTTAAAGGGGTTAAGTAGGGATGAAGTTTGTATGGAAGTTCGTAAGTTAAAAATGGAACCATCTGCGATACCGACCCTTATTTGCACTGACCTAGATTTGTGATCATAATTTGTTAAATCAATCATAAATGTCAATATATTAATTCACCATAACGGTCAAAATTCAATATTCACCAATCAAAATTCAATATTTATTTCGCCTTACTTTCTTGATGTTTTCACACCATCGCTAATCTTCTTAACATTTTTTCTGCCAATTTCGAATCAAAAATTTTCCTTATAGTCCCAATTTTCCTTTATTACCCCAAAAAGGTTTTATTTTCCCAAATTAACGTGAAATTGTGTCTAAAATGTTGCCATTATTCAAAATTACACGACGCCTGTGATGGGTAAGCCTTGGCAGTCTGAAGTTTCGGGGCAACAGCGTATAATCTCTGGCCGACGGAAGTGTCCGTCATGGCGATCGGACACGGTTAGTTGTCTACGTTAATTACGACAGCTTTAGTTACCCGGTTCGGGTCAAAATGTTCCTTATTATGGAAAATGGGTGTAACTGACGCTAAATTATGTAGATATTAAAATTATTTTCATGATAATTTGCAAACACCGTTGATTTAAATAATAGCTTTATTAGTCTGCGTTATTTTTCTTTTCCTGATTCCGATCTGTTCACGATTTAAGTCCTCTTGCAATCAAACTCATTTGACATACACATAAGAACACTATTTTGCTATTCTGTCCACAGTTCCACAAACATTATATAAATCATGTAAACAAAAACATAGAACACATAGGTACAGTACTTAAAGTTAGGCAGCATTCGTTAGCAGTATGGACATACTCAAAATTATTAGTTAACAAACGAACAATCTAAGTTTGAAGGGCTAGGCGGTACTGTGACTGTACGGAGTCAGCGTTCCTGAAACGTTCCTCTCTCTGAACAACTGTGGTTGACCGCTCAACGTTCATTATAACTGGTTTAGATGGCCTTCCATATTGCTTCGCTGTCTTCTTTTGCATTTTTATTTTCGTAGTCAGCAATTGGTCTTTTTTTCACCTTTTTTCAATGACAAGGTTTATGTTTTATTTTCTCCAACGGCCTGGATGTGTTTGTGGCTCTAGGGAATCAGGTGGATAAAAATGATGTTAGTTAATACCCAGGCGTAAATTGTGAGTTTGAGAAAGTGACTGTCACACAGATATAAATGACAGACACGACACTCTACAAAGTCAAACTTTTTCTAGAACTCCATGTGCAAATAGCGGCCGGAGAACACAACACACGCGCTGACACGTGTAGAACAATTTTAATCAAGGATTATTTGCCTACACACCTCTGCATTGGCAGGGAATACAAGCATGATGGTATGTGTGTTATGATTATATTTGCTAGTTTCATTCTTTCCGCCAACAATTCCTAGCTTAGTAAATCAACAATAAACACCGCAAACTCACCGACCAATCAAAACGAAAATTAACCACGTCACTGAAGAACATCCAGTCCTGACGTTGGGGCCACGTAGCCCGAAATCAATTAGAGTGGGTCCGTGCCGATCGGAGGCTCACTGAGAAGTTTGCTGACGTCACTACTACGGCCTTTATTACCAACCCGTGTAATTGACTTTTAGAATCAGCGGTGGACGAGTGACAGGGACGGATTGGTGGGGCCGGCTCGCAGGACCAATATTGTTTCTAGTTTGAATGTTAAGTGTTAGACCGATGACTTGAATAGTTTAACTTAGAAACTCCTTAATGTCTTTTGTAAATGGGCTGGTAAAAGATAGGTCTTCAAAAAACAGGACGTGTAAAAGCTGATGGGAATAATCATCACGTTGCTACGGACTATCGGAAGTTTTCCTACGGATGAAGTTAAACACTCTAGCTAAAGCTATCTAAATGCATGTCTATATAACACAAAGCAATACTAAATGCGATTGCGACACGTCATCTCGTCTCCACGGAGTCTTACTCCACATTATATGCAAAGATAAGTTGGTCCTTATGCACATTTATGAAAGTGTTGAGTATACCTAGGACGATGTGTTTAAGTGCCATTTTACATATTATTACGGAGCAGTGAGAAGTGCAATTTTTCGGGAGCTGAATGAAAATAAAATCTACCTACTAATTAAAGCAAATGAGAGTTAAAAGTTAAGTACAACATCACGTAATAATTGCTTTATTAGGTAGGCAAAGGTGTACCTACCTATAGTACACCTACATTTTACCAGATATGTTTAGTTCCATGAAATAGAAGGTGAGCCAATTGCCACTAACCCGTAACAAATAAAGACTCCGGGCTGCTTCTGACAAATTACTAGTTGAAAAACTCATAAACACTTTACCCGACCTGTAGATCGAAACTTCACGCCCAGTAGTGTAGTAATTAAATGTTTCAATTATTTTTAAAAGTAAGTAAGTTGGGTATTAATTCTCTAGATGATGGCGGAAACCGCAGCAAAATTCGCTGTGGAGTTTTAAAGAACAAGGTCACAGGGACAGGCACGAAAAGCGTCTTTTATTTACAACTAGCGGATACTACGATAAAACAATGCATTAGGCACATTCGGTCCAATCATGTAGTATTTTTTATTGATTTAGTAGTCTAAAACTATCTTCGCATTATTGCCTTTCCAATGAAACCGGTTTGGGGCAGAAATTTTGGATGGTTTCAAATGTTATAACGGACATAGGTAGAGGCAATTTTTGTGTTTTTTATAATGTAGATAATGTATAAACATAATTATACAAATCTAAATTTGAATTTTCGCGACCACTAACTCTTTGAGACAAAAGGTTAAGTAACATTGTGTTCACACAAGAAATATCTTCAACAACAACAGTACAATTGCCACAAAGAGTCTGATTATCTCCAGTCAATCCCTCACATCACCTTAGATAACTTCCACACGATATGTACCTACTCGTGAAAGTGTTCATAGCACGCTTGCGGAGCTAATTGGTACTTTGTTTCACCCGTTACGGAGTAGCAAGAGTGTAAACCTTTCAGTTGAAACTTATGTATGCAGCGCTTTTGACTTCACGGAGAGAGACTTTGAAAGAGGTTATGAGGAAAAGGATGTTCCGTTTCTGGCTCAGTTTGTTGACAGATAGAGCTACCTGTATCTTCTTCGTTTGGGAAGATGAAAAGCTTTGTGCAATGAAATGTCACCGAGCTCGAGTGAAGATGGCTTGGTAAGTACGTCCGGCATACCTAGGACAGTCAAGGCTGCTGTTATCCTATGTAGGTATATCTAGTTACTACTGCATAATATATTTTTTTACTGTAACTGGTATCTTTCATTGCTCACTCAAATGTCTCGCTGGTGGTGGCGTGTGTTGGATCATTAAATTCCCTTCTAAATGGTTGAGCTGAATGGTGCTGCATACGTCATGTTCGTGAACAGGCGCCGTCAGTAGGGACTGGTCATCTCTTAGCTGCCACGGCTTATTTTAATTTAGTTTAATATTTGAATAGTTCTTTTTTTCATTTTTACGGGCGCTTTTAACGTGCACGTCTTTCTACATCGTTCTCACATGTACGTATAATTTCAACATGAATTATGTAATCAATTTTTTTTTTGTAACTTTATGTTGTTATAAAAGAGTGTCCATGGAGTTTCTTGCCCGTTCTTCTCCATATGTACCTACTACGCTTTGGAATGGGCAACTAGCTTAATTTTTCTGACTGACCGAACCCTTGAAAATTCAAAAGTGCCTGTAATTGGTTTATTTGAAGTAAATGCTTTGAGTTTGAGTTTGAGATTAACATTTAAAAAAGTTCAAATAGCGCCTCAATAATAAAAACATCTGCAAACTTCTGCTGTAAAAGTTCTAATTTATTTGGTGAACGGGAAATATCTACTAAGACAATAATGAAGTCACTCTAGTTTACGGTACCCAAATGCTATTAATTAACATCTTATCAGCCCCAGCCATTCAATTACCTCATCCACAATCCAGTACAAATTGCAGCCAAAACTAGTCCCGTAATCCGGCTCTGTGCTAATTCGTAATAAACCATTGTTGACACCTGCACCGTGGTTCTAGCTTTATTGTATGTCACCGGCGCGCGGCGGCGCTCTACATTAAAATAAATTGTTAGTTAAAGTTCGTCTGTTTGTGCTTGTGTACTATGCTGCTGTGATTTATGTACTTGAGTACTTGTAAAATGTAGTTTGTGGAGTGGAAAAATGTTAATTTAATTTGGAATATGATACTTCATTGTATGTTATTAAGACGTCAGACTTAAGTTATACTATTGGTCCTTCTTTTGTTGTCATTTATATGTGTATAATTTACCCACATCAAATTATATTGTCCAGTGAAAAAAATCTGTTTAATACTTTCCAGGTCCGAGGCAGAAAATACTTGCGAAAAACGGATCCTCGAAACTCCGAAGCATCAAAAAGTTTCGTTAATAACTAATATTTGCACAAACTCAAAACTTCAAAAGACAAAAAATCTTTTTGTTACCTTCCTACGAGTTCAAACAAATTGTAAACAGAACGTCGTCAAAACTTTTGTGTAAACACTTCAGTAGTTTTCCTCTTTTAGTATAAGTATTCACATTTGCAAAAGGGAGTGCATAATAAGCAAGCATATGGAGTTAATTGGCGCCCGACAACTAGGAAGTAATTAGGCGCAGTCTACTTCTTTTATTAAATACATTATGTTATAAGAAGTTTCCGAGTACCTCCTGTTGAATTTATAAAATTCTTTTGTAATAATTGTTTTAGTTTTGTAAGCGACTTAAAACAATAATGCTATTAGAAAAAAAAAACTGTTGATAACACTGATCGGTTTCTTTACACCATTGTTAATTTATTGGTGCCCCATTGTGATTTTTATATCAGAACCTACATAATTGTTTCGTTGTCAAAAATTATAGTATCCTTTAATCAAATAGATGCATCTTTCAATTACTTAAGTATTAGCTCACCCAGCCACCTACAAAAATACACCAACTGGCCTTAACAAAACATTTTAAATAAGCTATACCCCTACCTTCCTTCGAATCAGCGCGTGTGATAAATTATATCCAACAATTATAATGTACATATTCACGATTTGATTTATCCTCTACAGAGGCACCTTCCTATCGCCCATTATTGTTCACTCAAAGAAAGGTTGGGAAACAAGTTACGTACAAAGAAAATAATCAGCTGACACAGCTCATGTGTAATGCTAAAGAAGCATAAATGTAGCTCGTAATTAAAATTTATCCGCCCAAAAGCTTCTTCAAAACAACCACGTACAATTGATGGCATGAATAAGCATTTATAAGCACGTTTCGAATAACCCCTTTACTCCTACCATGTAAGCACAAGATTAAAGACTCTTCACAAGCTAGTAACTAGCGCAGTAGCGTGGTAGTGTAGATATTATTTAAGCGCTCCTTGTATAGCGGCGCGGCGGTAGTCCCGGCCAATACCTGCTTACAGGGAAGGGGAGGACCCTCAACGAATCAATTCGGGGACTCCCGGACATACCCCGGTGAATTATCCTCTAGGCTGCTACGGAAAGCCTTTGTTTAGAATTTTGTGAGCTCATTTGCAAACGTGGTTTAAAGACTGCTCAAATAGGGGAAAAATTGTGTTTTGTGTTGGATCGGGCATTGAGGTTTCAAATTGTTGTGTGCTGCTGCGTGGCCCAAACTTTTCTTCTTTATAAAAGGTGTTTGTTTTTATCATGTGTACTTACCATAATTTTTCAGGATGAAAGCTGGTTCTGTAGTTTTGAACATAGAAGATAAAACTCAGTGTAAAGATGTGGGATAAAAGAAGCAGCAACCGGTGTGCGTGTATGACCAGATGTATGAACGAAAACGAACCAAAAGGAGTATATAAGGATCGTAGCAGGTGGCATTCTGTAGTTTCTGCCTTACCTCATGGGAAGAGTGAGTTTATGTTTGTATGTACGATAAAAGAAGTAGGTCATTAATAAATTGCCAATACACCTTTTCGATTTTCTACTACCATGTACGTACTTGATATTTTCATACCTACTAAATAATTTGTACCGATTACAAAACATATAACAAGCGACACATTCTCGAATATTATTAGATCATATAAAACATTGAAAAAATAGTTCAATGGAAAAGGATTTACCGTTTTTTTCTTTCAAGGAAAGTATTTTCTTTCGATCCCCGTATTGAATTCAAAGAAAATGGTTGATAACCGCCTGGAGGGTGAAAGTCAAAGAAAACAATGTAAGTATTAATGTTGTTTTTTTGTCTGTTTTAACCGTTCCTTGTCCGATCACACAGGATGATGACAAATGGTGTCAAATTTTATGACCTACTTTACTTAGTTTTATCTAAAAATACTTTTTTACGTTGAAAATTTACGTGGTTTTATTTCTCCCCACCACGTGTCGTTTTCCGTCACATTGGCAATTACCATCTAATGAAGATTTTTAACGATTGTTTCTAATAATCCAAAATTATAAGTGTGGACTTGATTTTTAGGAATTAGTTTTGTGGAATACAAAATAAAATACAAAATACACGTAATAATCCGAAATAATAAAAACAAAAGAAACAAGTTTCATTAATTTTCTTTCCTCTTTCATGAATTTCCACATTTTCAATCTATTTACTTCGTTCTCAATAACTGTGAGCCTTCTGAAGATATCCCCTTATTTTGTAACCTCATCCAATAAGCTCCCCGGATCAAAAACTTTTCGTTACGCCGCATTGTAAATTTTAATATTTTCTCTTCCGCGTGTTGACTGTATTGACACTTTGACTACTGAAATACTTCCAAACAATGTTTTTATAAAATAAATTATAATCTTTTCACTTGATGCTAGGCTATATACTTATATTATGCGCTGGTAGAATCTAGATTAAGATCCAGCATAACGCATTGGAGAACCAGCTATAGTTATAACTGTCAGAAAGCCTTCATTTTACAGAAACGTGCCATAAGGAGAATAGTAAGGATCTCACAAAGAGATTCTTTGTAGAGAGCACTTTAAAGAATTATATAGTTTAACAGCACCAAGTTTATATTATAATTATTAATTTATAGCTCATACATATTTAATAAAACTAAATTAAAAGCCTTCTTGTTGGAAAATGTGTATACTCGGCATCACAAATTTATATCAAATGGTGGAAGTAGTCACTTATAATAATAGCAGTGAACAAGCTTTTAATTAAATTATCTTTTGACTGAAACACTGTGCTCAGCACTAGGACCTTGATTAAGTTGTACTCTTAATATTTTGACATTGAATTTGACATTATACCTGCTTTAATTTGATATTATTTTTATTTGTTGACATATTTTAAATTAATTGACTCTTGAACTAAACATCTCACATCAATTTTAATAAGGCTTTTAAATGTATTGTTTCTGCATGTAAATAATTACATTCAGAAACAATACATTTAAAATCACAACATACATAAGTAATGTTTAACACAGTGTTAATGAATAAATAAATGAAATGAGATATCACCATTGTTGTGCATTTAAAGGAACAGTGCGTTTGACACATTTTTTGGTAGGAAGATTTCAACTGCCCATTCCCATTTCCAAGTATTTGCATACTACGTTTTGACAATTCAACAACATTCATTGCGTCATTTACAATGTCGAGCAGATGATTTTTTCAAAACATATGAATTAATGTACTTTCCTTTAAAATTCCAAAGATTGTGATTGAAAGTGTGTGATGTTATTTGGGTGCAGGACCAATTTGTTATTTGGGTGCAGGACCAATTTGTTATTTGGGTGCAGGACCAATTTGTTATTTGGGTGCAGGACCAATTTGTTATTTGGGTGCAGGACCAATTTGTTATTTGGGTGCAGGACCAATTTGTTATTTGGGTGCAGGACCAATTTGGACAAACCTTTTATCTCCACTTGTCATGAAACTTCACACTTTAAACTTGAAGCAAAACGACGCGTTATATTCCGGGAAAATCCTTAAAATGACGAACAAAACCTCAGAAAACCGTTTTTCGCACATGCATCCATTTTTTACCTACCTTTCTACTTAGCCTGGGGTAGATAGATAAGTAAGTACAGAAGGTCAGCTCCGTACAACGAGCAAAAACAGGCGCACTCGCACATACATAGTCGTGTAAGTAAAGGTAAAGGGAAATGAATTGTTAAGCAAACTGACTACCTACTGTCTTTCTTTGACAGTCGTATGAAACGGCTATAAAACTGCAAAGTGACGTAGATTGTCTTAACAATTAATTTCCCTCAGCTACTCACAGCGATTTCAAACAAATGCCAATCGACTCGCGAGTGCGCTTGCACTCGCTGTACGTGAAGCGTGTCTATGTGTGCGTGTGTTTTCGCTCATTGTATGGAGTATGAAACTAACCCTCTGTATCTATCTATCTAGTGCCAAGATGTAGCCGAGCACGGCTAGGCTAGCCCGCGGCCCAAAACTGAATTTGCAAGTGAAATTCGCGCCAAGCCATAACTTTGTCGGAGACGTATAGGATGCGAGTCTGACGGATACGGCGATTGAACGACCGGGGGTTCGGTTACTGGGTAGTTGAATTATTGTTTGAATCTCGTCTGTATTTAGCATAGAGGTCAAGTAGATAATGTTGATGTGCAGGTACTATTGTATTACATTGGTAGTCACACTCATTAGGCTGTTATTCACTAACATATTATAAAACTAAATCCCTCCGCCGCGCCGTGTATGTCTCTTTGAACGACATAAACTCAAAAACTACCGTATAGATATTCATACGGTTTTCTTCAATGGACGGAATGATTTGTGAGGCAGGTTTAAGTGAAAAAGAAAAGAAAAGAAAGGAAAGAAAGAAAGAAAGAAGAGAAAGGAAAGAGTCATAAAGATTTTGTGTAAATTGGCTGCAATAATATATGACGATGATTGTTGAAGATGTCGGAAAAAATCATGCCGACTGGGGGCTTTACTGGCGTGCGCCGCGTAAACCAATAGAGCATTATTTACCTGGATTATCACATAGGGTTTAATCCCAGTAATACGTCCCCATGGGATATTTGCTGAAATCCACGCGGGCGATGCCGCGCGCAAAAGCTAGTAATAATTATTATACTAAGGCCGAATTTTTGCGCGTTCAAGAGCTGTCCGTGCCAAAATTCGACATGGAAGTATGTATGTACTATTTCATAATCCACAACAATGATGACACTGACAGTTCTTGAACGTGATTTGAATGTGCTGATCGCATTCAGTTTTATAGAGGTATGAGGAACTGGCTGTATAGTTCACTCATACCTCTATAGAAAAGGGAGGATCTTCCGACCGGACGGGTGTCGTATCTGGTGGGCAACTGCCTGACGTTTGATGTTGGAACGTTGTATATATGCTAGTTGCGCGGTAAACTCTGCTTGCGCGATGCAGGATTTTGCGTGACGTCAGCGTTACGCGTAGCTCACATGTGGCGTTGTAGATGCTGCTATAGTTTCATTGGTGAAACTCGCCCTAAGCAAGCAATACACAGCACGAGTTGAATTAAACTTAGAGTGAGTTGCACCAAGTAACTTTAACGGTTACCAATGCCTTGTTAGCCGTCAAATCTCCGGTTAAGGGAAATACGGGTTGCACCTAACTATTGTTAACATGACGTCACAAATAACGATAACATTAACCGCTCAACTTCGGTTGGTTAAAATTACGATTTGTGTCATATTTTTTTTGAGTGTGGCATTGAATTCCTTTTCAATGTTGTCCTATGGTTGTTTTGTTTTGTGCTAGCCCCGTCTGTTTTTTGCACATCACAGATGTGTTTTTCTGCAAGGATTTGTAATCTAGTAACTTCTTCCTTGTTAAAATTAGCACTTCTTTCTCTGAAAATATATGTCAGTTACCTTATCAATAAACCAATCATTTTAGACATCAGAATATGGATAGATTATAGTTTTACGTAATTGGAAGTATTTTTAAGTAGTGGCTATAGTTATTATAAAACATACTCGTAGGTATTTAAGTAATAATAACATTAATTCACATAAATCTTTTGTGTTATTGTGTAAGATCTAACTTTGTATTTTTATTACGTAGGAGGAACAAGGAACTGAAAATAATATTTTAAAAACTATGGAATCAATACCTACTCACTTTTTATTGAAGTTGTGGCAAGCAAATTGCTGTGCTATTTTAACTTAACTTTGTTTACTTAAAATATTTTGCAACAGATTTTTTTGTAATTTAAATAACACGCGTTTAATCAATAGTCCCGCCAAAAAATATATTTTGAACTTTGCTAATTTTGAATGCGTGATGATGACAAAAAGCTTGAAGTGTTGCTTTTGCCAAAAAAAAAAATACCCACATAACTACATTTTGGGGAAATATTTTGTCTTATCACTCGTCACCATTTTTTCTGTAACTTTTACATTTTTCATGATGGTGCAACAGTAGGTAATTAAATGATAGTGGTCATTGTTAATGTTAAACTTAACTTTGACAGAAACCATAACGTAGCTCTTAGTGCAACCCACCGTTAAATTATAAATTTATTTGAGATTCAGTATTTGGTTATATTCGTACATTTATTAGTACTTCACTTAGTAAGTCGCTGGGGACCAACTGAACTCAATGCATTAGCTTGAGTATGTTAGCTAGTTTGTTGTAGTTGAAACAATTTCCAGCCAATAAACGAACCGCAATGCTATATGATTTGAATATTCTATTGCTTATGTTTGTTACTATTCGTGACCGCAATTTTTTATAAATTTATAGTACTTACTTTTTTAATTAGTACCCCACTCTAAATGCTTAGTTTAAAGCTAGCTATTGTGACTGTACCTAACGGACCCCAGGCTGATAAAATTTTCGTTTTTCCTAATTATGCTAACATTAGTATTTAGGTCGGTTTCCCCCTTAGGGGAAAAGGCCGCACTCCACCTCCGTACGGCCCTGTAGTGCTCGTCTCCAGACTAGACACTCTCCCACCGACTGAGATTAAATGGATTCCCAAATAGAAAGAAGTGCGATGCCTTTTCCCATTAATAAGGCAAGGAAAGGATTGAAACTAATAGTAAATAAGATTTAGGAATTCATAATTATGAAAATACATTGAATGTGGTTTTAGAAATCTAAATAATTGAGGTATGCTAAGTATATTATTATATGGAGATATGGTCCCTAGCAGTTCTTTCAAACTGATAAACGTGACGAAGCGGCTTTCCCTGCGGTAACCGTGCGACCGTCCTTGTATAGCAACGGGGTGGCCAGTTTGAGCGGCATTGCGTCGGCATCATGCTCTTTTGGAGACATGGTCCCTAACAGTCCTTAGACTGGATATGAAACAGATGTCCCCCAAACCCCTGGAATGTCACTCTTTGCACAACAAGCATATCTGCAAGATACGAGTTCATGTCAGTCTAACCGAATTATTGGTCTGAGTTATAGAATACAACATTCAAGAATTACTAATAATAGAGTTGAGAATAGAAACTCAAGAATCATTTAACAGAGTTTTGAATAATCTCTTTTAAAGTCCTGATTATTGGTCGGAGCCAAAGAATACAAAATTCAAGAGTTAGTTACATTATAAGGCTAGAGGATCAAAACTCAATAATTGTTTAATTAATAGAGTTGTGGATCAACTCTCTTGGAGATTTATAGATGGTCCCTAAGTGCCCACCCTTCACCACTTCCTAGTGTTTGAGCTGGGGAGAAGAAATGGCGCAACAAACTCCCCAGCACCAGTATCTGTCTGATAAGTTATAAGAACCAGTTAACTAATAATTCTATCGGCCTAGGATAGACTCATTCCGTAGCAAAACTCATTGCGATCGTACTTGGTGCTCACAGAAGTGGTATTTCGTCACTTCACATTTCTATAATCTTTGCCATTGAGAGAATGCCGCTCAGTGTTCACCGCACAGGCATGTGCAGTTCAGTTTCCACCGCACAGGCATCTGTATTCACGTGTCTCGATAAATAGTGTCGATTTAGTAATTGGCACACCATAGCCGGTTGTAGAATTTTATCGAGATACGGTCCCTAGCGTTCTTAGATCGACGACCAATTCAGTTTGTGATTCTGTACGATACCTACCCCCAAAACCCGGAAATGCGTATATACCAAGCCCCACGTAAAGTGTTCTGTGGCCAGACCTTTTGGAAGCAGTAATCATCACTAACGTTTGATTGATTTATAACGTAATTAAAGATCGGCTTTATAGCCCAGTTTGATTTAGATGAACTGTGCATTTACGGTTCTGCCTTCCATATGTGGTGCGTCAGTTAAGGTTCAATAGTCTTCAAGAGTCAAGATTGCTGGTGCTCATTGTCAAGTATGGCGGTAGGCCTTCTCCGTTTCTCTATAACTAAATGCAAGTGACAATATCTGTCAAGGTACGGATTAGGCGGTAGTCACGTAATACAAGAGAAAATAGCATTAATTATAAACTACGATACTAAATATTAAAGTTGACACTTACCAAATATCTCCTTGCAGGAAATTATATTATAACTCACCTACGAAATACCGCACGTATTACCAGTTTCACCTCGGGCACACCTCACTGAACTCAATTGTCTAGCGTACACTACGTCATTCGCTACCTAACGTACCTTACTATCGTAATCGACCGGCATTACTTAAGTCTCCTAACTTAACTACCCTGGACTCTAGTGTCCGTCGCCTCTCGCGATACTGAGTTAACTCTTATCGTGTCTATCGTCTCGCGGTCAGTTCTGGACTATCGTGTATAACTTTCGTGGTTCTAACTAAACTCCTTGACTATCGCGTCTAACGCTTCCCGTGGTTTTAACTCGACTCCCATCCCGTTCGTTTTCCTTTCCTCTTCTCACATCCCCACGCTAGCTACCAGCCCCTGGTTTTTATAACATAGACCCAAATTCTCGCAACTTCGCATTATACTTTTCTGTACAATTTTTTCCATTGTTTTAAGGGTTCGCTTGCGCATTAACTTAGGCTGGCCAGATGTGCGTATTTTATGTGTTTATTTAGAATAACTTGAGTTATTGCATCTTAACTGACGTCGAATATTGCCTTTCGACTAACGGTCGGCCCAAAAGCCACTCATAATACATTTCAAGGAAATAAGATATTTCGTTACTAATTAAGGTCACACTGACAGTTCATAAAATACATATTTAATGTGTCTCTAAGAGTCCCGAAATCGTGGGAAAGTTCCAAACCAAATACAACGTTTTGCTATTAATTAGGAATAAGTGACAGACAGTCACATTATCTAGCCTGTAATGTCTCACTACTGGTCAAAGCCGTCCCCAATGGTTTTTTTTACTAAATGCAATGTTCATATCCATTTATTGCATTTCATGTTGTATTGTTAATGTTTAGGAGATTACATTTAGTTACAAACAAAACAAACTTTAATCACAAAAACAATAAAAAAAAATACAATTATTTATATACTAAATATACATAAAGAATTGAATGTCTCAATTTTCTCAAAGCAAATCCGCATACCAAAAACATATAATACAATTGTACATGTATAATATGTAGTGAAAAATGTATGTTTGGGAAATAATTCAAAGTTTGCTCTAGCGAGAGACGCTGCAAGCCGCACTAGCTCGTGCTAAGAAGCCATGAATATCGTCCCAACACTTGCCTTGCCGATATACAGCGAATGGAAACGCAACATGGAACAAGATTGTAATGAAGAAAATGGTATAAAATTAGTGAAAAAATCAGTAGCCCTTATTAAGCTAAAACCAATTTTAATCAAAATGTCTTTAAAATCATTCCTAAAATAGAAAAATCTGAACTAAAATCAAAAATGTATTGTTTTTTTGTAATGAACTTGCTCCGGACTTTGATTTCGTCTGTTAAAAATCATGTGTATCAAGAAAATCTTATGAACGTGAAGTCAACTGTGATAATCTTAGGGACACTTGTTAGATTTATCAATTATGAAGTGTTCCACGTGATTTGGCAAAAACCTTCAAAGATCTGAAATTTACCCTTGGAAAAATCTTGGAAAGCAAAACCTGCATCTTCATGAAAAACATCATTAAACAAACACTCTCCCTAAAGATCCAAAATTGAAACCGTAGTACCAAACTACTAACAAGTTGCTTTATATTAAACCGCTTGCAATCCCTGCATTCTGCACGGCGGTGATTACCTTAGCTATCCCCGAGCATCGAGCTAAGTGCGGCATTAATACACTGTTACCTACAGGTAATGTGTTGATGCATTATAGTTGAGGGAAAGAGCTTTCAAGTGTTTTCTTGGACAGTTTCTTCGGTAGAGTATTTGCTTTCATGAAAGGATACTCTTACAGCAGGTGTAAATTATCTTCAGTAATACCATGAAAAATATAACTAACACTTTATTTTGTTATATGAGTATTTATACAAAAATCAGACGTCATCAAATCAAAATTCGCCACCTGAACCATCGCCTTCTCTCATACACATGCACGTCACCCGCGCATGGCATGCAAGCTTTCAAGCACTAAGGAGCCTGTCTGGCGCGTTACGGGCTCCCCCTCTAGTCCAAACACTACGTCCTCGCGCCTGGACGTGTTTTATATGAAATTTTTCACTTTTTGTATGGAAAATATGAAAAGTTATTACCTACATTTCGAGTTTTAGGGGTATAGAAGTTTTATAAAGAGGGTCGAAATTGCACGCCTTATAAGCGAAGCGCGTGAGGTAGTGCTCTACTCTCGCCTTACAAAGACCAAGTAATTCCTTGAGCTAAAATTGTCTCTATGTACTTCATATCGCATTTGTAGAATAATATTCACACTCAAACGTCAAGAAAAAACCCTAGTTTCAACACTCATGTTATTTTCAAAAGACATTGTTTTTGCTATTTAAAATAATGAAAAACTGTTTAAAAAAAATATTCTGTGGACGTCCGTGTGTCTGTATGTATGGATCCTGACGTGGTCACGATAACTCCCGAAAAACTTAACTAATCGAGTGCATTTTTTTTTAAACGCTTCAGTATTATCTAAAACTAAGTCCTTTCGAAAATCACGGTCTAATTCATTGTACCTAGTTTTATTGTAGTTAGTAATATAAAAATACGACAGGCCATTTCGTTTGTTGTATATTTTGTAAAGAATTAAATGAGACTATGAGGCGTGCACATTAGGATTTTCCAATTTTTTTCAGTATCTTTGCGATAAAACACACCATTTTCGAAATATAAGCAAAATGAAAGAAAAAAAGACACAGTACTGTTTTTGCACCTGAAGTCGAGGTTTTGGTGTGAATTTTAGTTCATGACAACTAGTTTTATTCCAAACCTTTTTAATCGCGATTAAAAATAGTCAGATATAGTTAGACAATCAAAATTTTTGGTGAAAAACGTCAAATTAAGAATTGCAAAATAGCCATTTTCACTAAATTAATAACTCAGTGCCATCTTAGTGCTGACAAACTAAAATATAGTTAAGTTGTGTCACTTTAGTGTATTTCAGAATGGGAAATCTTCATTTGACAGGAATAAACAAAATTTTGGCGATTTTTAGTCTAATTTATAGGCATTTGTGACAAGAGAATCGGCACCAGTGTAGGCCTGTCAACTAGTACCAGGTACTTAATAAAATAGAAAAAAAATCTACAAATCTACAGTCTAAAAGGCCTACAATGTGGTCACATTCACAAAATATAAAATAATCTATATGACGGCGCGCGATGATTTAGTTGATTTATTGTAACACTTTTTAAAAGTTGTAATCGATTATTTTTACTCTGTGGTTTAGAATTTATTTCTATAGTGGTATTTTTAACTTAGAGTGGGTAACACCGAATGGGTTTGTGAGTGTCATGGCGGCGGTGGCGAGCACTTTTATGATGCGATCGTCACGCGGTGCCCACGCACAAATCCATTGGCTCTAAATGCAAGTTTAACAATGATTGTGATTAGAATTAATCAGTGTTAAGCATTGTAATCATTACGTTTTATAGTTAAGTCTCCTTGCAATAATTGAAAGTAAATTAAGTGCGTTATTTTGCGAGTATTATTTTCCAAACACCTGCACGTACACGCCCATGATGAAGGACGAACAGATGATGGATCAGCAGTGACACAGCAGCGACGATCAGGTGCGAACCTTTGTTATAGTCCTTAGTATATTTATTTTAGTGTTCGAATGTATAGTGGTACCAGTTTTTGAGCAAGTGGGGGCATCGTGTGCTAAGTCGTTACTAGTTTTAGTAAATTGATCACCTCTACCTCCACCATGGACTCCTCAACATGTCGCAGCTTGCATACCATCTCATCGAGAGTATTTACTGACTCTCGTGATAAACGTTTGCGAATTTTACGATCTAAGACTCCGCACACTATGTCAACTTTAGCTTCCTCACACAACGCATACGGTGAGGTATGAAATGAGAGCCCTTATTTTAGACGCAAACACTTTATTGCACTGAGGAACCGTGGGCTCCTCTGCGAACATTTCACGCAACACCTTGTACAGTCGCTAGCACATCAAGTTACCACAAACTGTCAGATTTTCTCATTCGATTTTGAACTTAACTACCAACATTTTAAGGTTAAAAATCGTTTTGTCAGTTTCGTGTAGCTTGACCTGCTGGCTGCTGCTTGTACATGAGTTTACGGTGCCGTACATCCTACGTAGACACACACACCTGTGAGTGCTAACGTAAGACGTCAATATAAGACGAAAAGTGAAGTGGCATGCGAAGTGGCACACGAATATGAACTACATAAGTATATTACCTACTTTTGTCTTGCTCTGTAGATAAAGAAAGAAAACCTCAAGCAATGGACAAAATTGTAAAACTTTGATTTTTTTTGGATACGAGGCTTTTGGCTTCTTTGTATGTCTGTATTTTTAATGCAATTTATTTGTAATGTGCGTTTTTTTTGTGCAGAATAAACTATTTTTCTTTCTTTTTCTTCTAAAATACGTTTTTTTGCGGTAAACATGACCCAAAGAAAAAACACACAAATACAAAAAAGAACAATTTGGGGGAAAATATGCGACACATCCACGCAAAACGGCATACGCTCAGCATTATACTACGACCCTATGTGAGACAGAGCCCAGCGCTGGTTTTCAGCGGTAGACGGCGTTGACGTGATGACGTCAACCAGTGCAGCATACGAAAATAAAAAAAAAATAAAAAAAATAAGAAATAAAATAAATATACTGTACCTAGACCACACGTAGACCTACATCATCTGCCTTGCTAATAATTATAATAGGACCTAGGTTTGATCCTAACTTTTGGTTTTGTTGTCGGTGTCAAATCAGTTATACTTAAATCGCCAACAAGTGTTCAGAAAGCTGGTCTTCATTTTTCACCTTTTATTCTAAAAACAATTGCAACGATGCTCAATTTTTTTTGTGTTGGATATATGAAAATAAAATGAACCGTACGCAGCTGCAGAAGACTTTAAAATTTCGATTTTTTTCATAAAGGAAGGAAAACTTTAAAAATCACACATGCAGGTTTGGCGTCGCTTCCTGCACATAATACTCCACGTTTGCATATATTTCACTGCAGGACGCATTTCACACGGAAACATTGAATAATTTTATGCTAAGAACTTGGCTAAATGAATTCCTAACCGCTGTAGGTATAATGTCGCAAACGTCGGTTTATTTTATTTACTCTTGGGATTTTTTAGTTTACAATATAATCTATTAGCCTAAACTTAGTTTATACTCCAGGGCCGGCAGTCTCGACTAGATAGCGACGCTGTCGCAAACTACCGATCGCTAAATATTAAGTTGAATCCTCAGTTGTAGCCCGCAACATTAAAAATTTTCTTTAGTTTTTTGCAAATTGCAGCTCTGTTTTACGTCGTATGTTGATCAAAATGGAATTCTCGACTGTGGGAATTATATATTTATCGAATAATAATCATCAATTTCATATCAATCGTCAAATTCAATAAAAAATTGAATTTGGCGGGCTACAACTGAGGTTTCACCTTAATATTTAGCGATCGGTAGTTTGCGACAGCGTCGCTATCTATGTCGAGACTTTTTTTTTCTGGGTGGGAAATCATCAAATGACCTCTCCCGCTCTGGGCGGAGCGGAAGGGCGTGTCAGACTCTTACTGACTAAAACCCACCCTTGTTCCTTTTCCTTTAGTTGCCTGCGCGCCAGGGCCACGGTAACTCATTCGAATAATCCGCGACCCCGGCAGGCATCGGCCCTATCGGACCCCGTCAATTATGCTGACATCTCTTTGAGGCGCGCGTGGAATACAACGTGCGGTCGACCCGGGCCTGGTCCTTACCGGACGGCGAGCTGCCCATTACTCGCCGTCCGCAGGCCCGCGCCTATGGCGGCCGGGAGTCGGCTATCGACTCGCCGGCTCGCGTGTCGGGTTTTGGCTTGTTTGGCTTGTTTTGTTTCTTGTATTGTATTGTTGATCGTAGTAATGCGAGTGAAGAGATATTTTTCTTTTCGAAACTCTGGTTCTATTTATAGGGGGGGAGTGATATTCAGTCTAAGCTCGGACCTACTTTGCTTACGGAACGTAGCTCTGGCAAAGGTGTTGAGTTGGCACCAATGCTTCAACTTATAGTTGACGACCCACAGTTCGATCAGCACTGCCTGATGCTTAATGGATATTGGAATAGTGAGATCGGATTCAAGGTATTGACTTCCATCGTGACTGAATAGGCAATTTCGACAAATGTTTGAGTTCATCGCCGTCTTCGATTGCACGTCCGGTGTCATATTCGTGATATTTTTACCCGAAAACAAATTGCGAGCATGATTTGAATTGCATACAGAGCATTTTGAAGTTTGTGTTATGATGGCTTGATAATTTTTGTTAGTGCAACCTTTATAATTTTTTTCGTAATAAAGTTATTTGTGTTCTTTGATTGATTTGGGTTCCACTTGCTTCATGGTCCTTATCGTTTTTATGAATGGGCTCAAGATCGGTAAACTTACTCTCGAGGAATGCCATTAACTCGTCCAACTTTTCGTGATTCCTTGTAGCTATGTGCTAGTCAGCATAAGTTTCTGGGTCCAGTTTTTTGCACAATAAATGAAGATACAACGGATCTCACGTATTCGTATCAACGCCGAGATTGTGAATCGCGTGAATACATTCGGTTGAGGTAGCATACAAACTTTTGATTTCAAACGATGATTGCTTGTGAATGTTGGGTTGATTGAGGAACATTTCGATTTGATTCGTAAAAAGAACTTGAGAATTGTTGTACTGGTATAATAAGATCTCCCACGCAGTATAATAATTCTCTGATGAAATATGGAGATTTTAGATGAGACGTTCTGCTTCACCATTAAGTTTTCCATTAAGGTGCTGCATCTTGTGAGCTCTAGTGATAGAGTTATTGTTATGAATTTTCTCCGAGAACAAGTCATAAAAGATTGGCCAGTGTCTAGAGTTCCCGCTGAACGATGGTATTTCAATGTGCGGAGTTGATTTTTCTAAGTGAGTCGTTGATGAGATTTTCTTATTCAACTCACATTTGATAGTTTTGTAGGCTAAGTCGTGATGATTAAACTCCTCGTCGTATGATATATCTCCACCAGCAAGTATATGATCGATTTGCAAATGTTGAGCTTCAATAATTGTCCACTGAGATTGAACGTTTTTAAGCTCATCTTCTAGTTCCCATTTATCTGTTATTATATCAACCTTGATGCCCCTGATTAGCCGATTAAATTCCCTACAATTAGTGCGTTGCAATGATAACAATCCGTCTAACTTTCCACCTGGTTGAGTAACATTTGATGATTTGCCGTAAGATGATATAGAATTACTAGTTGATTAATAATAGTCTTTACCCTTTTGATATGTGTTGTCAAGTAAATACTCATCTGCCACATTTTTATGCTCAGATATTTTTTGGTGATTTTGCTCGAGCACTCCCCAAAGGTTGTCTAATGTCTCTAACCGTTTCCTCAAGAATTCGGCATTTTTGCGAGTATCCGAGTCCTTGTTGTAGTTCACCTTTATTGTAGTGAAATTGGTGATAATTTCTGATTGACGAGCAAAAAGGGCTTGCATGGTGTAGGTAAAGGAACAGTCTCACTTGGTTAAATGATGATCCACGTAGCTTTCTGCACTGGTACTGCTTCCAGAGGGGTTGAAAGCGGTAGTTGAACTGTCTCGCTGCCCGATGATGAGCTCCACAGAGCCTGATGATGTTGATGTCACGCCGTGATTTGCTTACCACGACCGTGTTATTGACCTAAGCTATATTTGCTCAAGTCAACAATGAAGTGTGTTTTTCACTGAATGAGTACAAGTCCCTGATTCCTGAGTTTTTAAGTCCCTTCGTCACGCTGCGGACACTACGGTGCTAAGACTTGTATATCTCGCCCTCTGCGAATCGCTTTTACAATATTGTATAATTACTTGGGGCGGTTCTGCAAAAACTCACAAGCTGAAATTGGAACGTGCTCAAAGGGCACTCCTTAAGGTTGGATGGCGCTTACCTTACCGCTTTCCTACCATCGATCTTTATAGAACATGTGCGGTTCTCTCTGTTCGCAAACTGTTTATTGTTAACCTTGTTTTAGCCACGCACTCTCGAACTCCCTATGCTCCATGCAAATTTGGCTCCCAACGACGTAAACATACTGTCTGTCCCTCCATCGACTCAAATTGTCGTTCGGCCCAACGTAGTTTCCCTTTCCTCTGTAGCCACGTCTATAATAAGGCTAATAAAATTTTAAATATATGCAGATGTATGTGCAGATCAAAATGTAAAAGAATTATTACTGAATGGCTACTTGAATTGGATTATGCAGATACTGAAAATATACTAAATATCCTACAATAATTTCGTCTACTGGAAATATTAACCTACTCAAATTTATCTTAGATCGCGTTACACCTTGTTTACCACACACAGACACACACACACTCTCGGGCAAGTAGGTGCTCACGCCCAGTGCCCTTCTTGGGCGCTGGGCGTGCGGACTTATTGCACTCGCGGACACATAACACTCTCCATAGACACACTTAGTACATCTTTTTTGTTTTTGTTTTGTATAGTAATACTCTTCCTCTCAGTACTTGGAGGTTTTATAATTTTGTAGTACGTAAGTGCAATTTAATATTGTAATTTTAAGGGTGTGAGCCTGGAGATCTGTCATACAGGTCCCGAACCCAGTATAGACTCCAGCTCACACAAAGGTTTAAATCCGTTTGTAACTTCGATACTATGTACTATGTACACTCGTTTGATCACAGAACCTTGAGTCCGACCCATGCCTCTAACCTGTCCGCTCGCTAGGTCAAAGTTTCGAGAAGTCCTGCAATGCTCGAAGGACCAAAATAAATGTAGGGGACCCCTACACTTAGAAATATGTTAACGGGGCGATTCTGGGATTCGGGATGATGAAATAAAACCAACCGCCGTGAATGTTCATTAAACACTAATTTATTGATATATAATTTTACATATTATTTGCAATAATAGGTACAAAATGGTGTGTGTGCAGAATGCACGGCGCGTAAGTCGGTAAAGTAATGTACGGTTCCGTATATTAATATTTTTTTAGTAAAAAAAGAAACGAATAAAAATAAATCACCTATCTATCACATTCTGAAGTATTTTGAAGCCTTTTGCTAATCCTTTGCTTCATATGTTCGAAATATTTGTCTGTTCAAAACATATATAACGCAATGAATGTTGTTGAACTGTCTTAATGTAACCCATTCCTACTGTTGGTGTGTTACGTAATTACACCGCTGTATAGGATTTTTTACGTTGACTAAAACCGGTGTTCTAAAGAGCGGCCCAATGTCGCTAATTAGTCGAAATTTGACGCAAAATATCAGAATTTGTCGGTCACGGGTTCAAAAGATATAAGGGTTTATAGGTGGCCGATCTGGAGAGAGTCTCCTCAGCAGGGCCACATTTATATCTCAAAAACTAGGGCACCTAGCGAAGATGTATTTTCTCCCACATTTTGTCGCCAATTAGTCGCAATTTGTCGCCAAGTTATAGATTCAGTCGGTGTGTAATTAAAGAGATAATAAAGAATTCAATTTCCCCATACAGTGGTACAAGCAAGTACAAAACACTTTATGTAATTTCTACATCAAAATCTTTATGACATTATGTATGACGTCTTATGCAGGAATGTTTGTTTCGAATTAAATAAATATGAACTTATTCTACAATTTCAACCCACCAAAAGAAAGCTGTATTCATTACCTATAAACAAATGTACAATAAATATATGTAATTATTTACCTAACACTAATAAATTAATTAATTAGAGCTTAAGATTGTAAACTGGTAAAACAGTTGCATGCGACTGTACATCTTGACTCCAAATAGATCAAGAGCAAGGTTTAATGTTTTCAAAGAAGTTTAAGCCACTCTAACCTAGTAATTTATAACATAAAAAATCATGTATTTAATTGAGAATTTATCTCTCTCGGACATTTCTAAGGAATTTAGACCAATAAAACTAGAAGTATATTACACATATTAATAGAAATATTTTTTCTTGGTAATTTTTCGTGAACTCTTCGATCTAGCTCTTTGACTATACCTTACTAATTGCACTCATTATATCTCCTAAGCTAAGACGCTATTAAATCTGTGACTTGGCGACAAACTGCGACTAATTGGTGACAAAATATGGGAGAAAACACATCTTCGCTCGGTTGCCCTAGTTTTTGAGATATAAATGTGGCCCTGCTGGGGAGACTCTCTCCAGATCGGCCACCTATAAACCCTTATATCTTTTGATCCAGTGATCGACAAATTCTGATATTTGGCGAATAATTTCGACTAATTAGCGACTAATATTTTGTGTTATCAAAATTAAAATCCCTGATGGTGGCCCTGCCAGAGTCAGTGACACTAAATACTGGAGGTACAAAAAAAAACATTTTTCGTGAATATGGATGTTGGTTAGTTACCCGGAATCCGTTATCGTGCGAGATTTTTTTGAAATTATGTCGTTATCCACTAAAAAACTAAAACTATTTTATTTCTTATGATTCCGTCCTTCGCCCCGTGTCGTTTTCGATAGCATATTCGGGCGACCGCCTATATTAGGACACGGCCTCACGTGGGCGAAGCCGCGGGCAACAGCTATACTAAAAGAAATCAATTTAACTTAGAAATGACGCATTTGTATTCATTTATTATTTTTATTTACTTTAATGATAAATTATTATCTAATATATAAAAATCTCGTGTCAGTGTTTGTTATCGAAATCCTCAAACGGCTTGACCGATGTTTTTTTAATTATTATTATTACCACGTTTTTCTTATTACCGCGTGGTGTTTGTCTGTTTGTTTGTCTGTCCGAGTTTTCTGAGATTCTTGCAAATAAAAATTCAATCACTTCCCGACTAGCTAGCAGGTTCACTTGATGCAGCAGCTGCATGTTATGATTTTTGAGTGTCAGAAAAAATATTTTCTACTTTTTAGTTCATTAGAAAAACGTGTTTTTTTTGTAGACATTATTATGTTTTTTTTGTGTATATTTGGTAGGTCTGAAAAAAGGTCGTAAAGTATATTGCTTACCACTGCGGGTGAAACCACGGGGCGCAGCTAGTAAAAATATAATATCCTAACCTAACTAAAACTATTAACAAACTAAAATAAGGTGTCGAAAAATTTCTTTCGCATCGCTGTCGACTGGTTGTACCCAAGAGACTGCCGGCATTGCCACGTTCTATAGCACTGCTTAGCCTCTGCCCAAGGTAAAAGCCAGCCCTTGCATCACGGATAATGTCAACCAGCCGTTTGGAGACTTCGTTGATCAAACTATGAGTACTCGGACCCCACAGCCTGAGGGTTTCAACCCCAAACGGCTCGAAAATATATTCACCATAGATATACGAAAGAACTATGATATTATACCGATAAGGTCATTATACTTTCACCGCTTGATGTTTTCCGCAGCCGCAGCCGCAGCGTGGCAGCGCCAGCGCAGCACGCCCAGACTCAGGAAGATGGAACGGAGCAAGAGTATAGATGTCACAGTCAAGACTCTTAATCGGTCAACAACACTTTTAACTGAAAAAATCAGGCAAAAGTAATTTTGACTGAACACGTTGGTCAAAAGTAGTTTTGTCTGAAAATCTGTAGTTATTAGTGATTTTAACTGACGTGACTGGTGAAGTGTGATACACAAAAGCAAGATTGCTCTGTAACAATACGAGTACTGCACCTGTTCTATTGTTTTAAGGATGATTATTTATTTTGGAGGTAATTAATTAATACCGGAGACTTTCCGCTTGTGACTGCGTAGCCTGCTGACCTATGTGTAGGTAATGTGTATACTTATCGGTGTCGAACAGTTTTATGACAAACAGGAAAATAAAATACAAATATATAAAACATAATTAAATGTCTGAAATTAATATTATACATACATACACATACATAAACTCAAACCTTCTTCCCATGGGGGTAGGCAGAAACTACAGAATGCCACCTGCTACGATCCTTACATACTCCTTTCGCCTCGTTTACGTTCATACATCTGGTCATACACGCACGCCGGTTGCGAGTACTACGCACCTGACCTTTCTGAAGAACATCACCAATAAGGTCACTATTTATGTCTTCCTAGGGAGTCCCCTCCCGGCGTTTCCAGTCACATCTGCTTCGTAAATACCTTTTGTTAGTCGCCCTTCATTCATCCTCTCAACATGACCAAACTACTCTTTTCAATTTGTGTCACTACATCTTCGTTCAAACCGCACCGTTGCCTTATCACATCATTCTTCAGCCTATCTTTCATACTCACACCA
This sequence comes from Griposia aprilina, assembly GCA_916610205.1. Classification (NCBI taxonomy): domain Eukaryota; kingdom Metazoa; phylum Arthropoda; class Insecta; order Lepidoptera; family Noctuidae; genus Griposia; species Griposia aprilina. The sequence goes on from OU744286.1 coordinate 24,935,489, forward strand.
CACATGTCACATTAACATTATAATGAGGTAAAATTGTTTGTTTATATGTTTGTAGGAGGTAATCTCTGGAAGTACTGATCTGATTACGAAAATTATTTCACTGATAGAAAGCTACACTACCGCCGAGTGAAATAAAATGTGTGTATTTAGTAAACAGGGACATCGACACACAAACTGAAAACATGAATTCAGCACATGATTCTGGATCCCCTAGCGTAAAATTTTTTCCTCGGTTTAAAAAAAACAAACAGCTGTTTCCTAAAAAAGCGCGCGCAAAATGTGTGGAACAGCAAATTCTTTTTTTAATAACCGACGAAAAATTTCAAGGCAAGTTCAGATTCATGTCCTGAATCCATGGTAACAGGTTGCGCGTCCATGTCCCTGCCATACTGCATAGGTGTATCATCAGAATCACTTTTTTAAATCAAGTCGAACAAAAATTAACTGATTGTATGCATTATCGGCATGTACTGATCAAGTGGTTTTTTAACCAGTTCGGAACATTAATTGATAAGCCAATTAACGGAAGGTGCTATGTCAATTTTTTTCAAATCCTTATTTATGGCTTTTGTGGATAGGATTTTGATTCCGATTCGTTACAGTAGTAATGGCAATCATGTCATTTACGAGTAGTCTAAATAGGCTTTTATTTATATATAGATTCTTCTATATTTTGTGAATGTGAGAACATACGAGTAGTAGGCCTTTTTTTTTTTGTTTGGGAAATCATCAAATGACCTCTCCCGCTCTGGGCGGAGCGGAAGGGCGTGTCAGACTCTTACTGACTAAAACCCACCCGTGTTCCTTCAGTTGCCTGTGCGCCAGGGCCACGGTAACTCTTTTGAACAATCCGCGACCCCGGCAGGGATCGGCCCTATCGGACCCCGTCAATTATGCTGACATCTCTTTGAGGCGCGCGTGGAACAAAACGCGCCGTCGACCCGGGCCTGGTCCTTACCGGACGGCGAGCTGCCCATTGCTCGCCGTCCGCAAGCCCGCGCTTACGGTGGCCGGGAGTCGGCTATTGACTCCCGATGCCCAGGGTGTCTCCTCCTGCGGTGACTAGGGGCGTGAGGGCGCAATGATTGCCTCTCCCACACGAGCTCCGCCTCCTCCGTCGCGAGCATTACTGCTTCGCAGAAGGAGGTGACTGCTTCCCATTCCCTCTCGCTCCGTACCATGGCCTGAACCAGGGCCGGACGCGAGAGATCGCCGCCACGAGGACACGACGGTGCTCCGCCCAAGCCGGGCAGACCTCCACCGTATGCTCCACCGTGTCCTCCGGTCGATCCACACAATGCCAACACCCGGGCGTTTCCTCCCGCTTTATCCGAAACAGGAACCTCCCGAAACAGTCATGTCCGGTGAGGACCTGCGTCAGGCGGAAGGTGAGGACGCCGTGGCGCCTCTCAATCCACTTCTCAAAGAGGGGACTTACCGCCGCAATTGTGGCGTACCCAGAACATTGTAGGCCTAACTTGTAGACTGTAGATTTGTAGACCTTTTTATATTTTGTTGAGTACCTGTTACTTGTTGACAGGCCTACACTGTCCTCCCATATCTATCAACACTGTAATTGGAAACATTGTATAAGCCCCTTATTTTTAAAACAGTAACCGTGGAGTTTCTTGCCGGCTCTTCTCCATAGGACTCGCACAGGATTTTCACAAAACTTAACTAAACACAATCATATAACAAAAACAAAATAAATCACAATTATAGAACACAACTACAAGACACACATTACACATACACACTACATTACACACCCACACACACACACTAATACTATTACATCCATTTGTAACTATAATTGCATTTGTTTGATTAGTAAGTGTTTAGTAATTAACTCTCTACCGTTACTGTGTATACCCACTTATTGTATGTTTATGATGCATGGGAGGACAAATGCGATGCTTTGGGAATCTTTTGCGATTTGTCCAAGGCATTCGATTGTGTTCTTCATGAAACATTGATCAGGAAACTGCACCACTACGGAATCCGAAACGCCTCTCTGGATCTTCTTACTTCTTACTTAAGTGATAGGATTCAGAGAGTTGATGTTAATGGAAAAAGATCACCCGGATCGGTAGTAAGAATGGGGGTCCCCCAGGGCTCAATTCTTGGGCCATTTTTATTTCTTATTTATATAAATGACTTGCCTTACCTCATAAAGGATAAACATGATATAGTGTTATTTGCAGACGACACTTCACTTTTATTTAAACTGAAACGTCAGCAGCTGATTACTGACAATGTAAATAGCGCCCTTGCAATAGTAGTTAACTGGTTTAATGTTAATAACCTACTTCTTAACGAGAAAAAAACTAAATGTATTAAGTTTACGATACCTCATGTTAGACAAGTAGAAACTAGTGTTCTCATAAAGGGTGAAGTGCTGAAACCCGAAAATACCACAGTTTTCTTAGGCATAACTTTGGATACCAAGCTTCAATGGGGCCCCCACATAGATAAATTGTCAAAAAGGCTTAGCTCTGCAGCATACGCCGTTAGAAAAATTCGTGGTTTAACTGATTTAGAGACAGCCCGTTTAGTATACTTTAGTTATTTTCATAGTGTGATGTCGTACGGTATTCTGTTGTGGGGAAATGCCGCCGATATCCAGACAATTTTCGTTTTACAAAAAAGGGCAATTCGTTCTATCTATAAATTAAGTCCCAGACACTCCCTCAGAGATAAATTTAAAGAGATTAATATAATTACTGTGCCTTCTCAGTATATTTATGAAAATCTTTTGTATGCACATAAAAATATTAATCTGTTAAAAAAATACAGTGATATCCACAATATAAATACTAGAAACAAACACAAATTTATTGTTCCTACAACCAGGCTCAAGAAAATAGGTGGCTCGTTTAGATGCCAATGTATACGTTTTTATAATAAACTTCCTAGCCACATTCAAGATCTAAGCTTTAATAAATTCAAATCTTTTATAAAACGGAAACTATGCCAGAAAGCCTATTATACTGTGAAAGACTATATTGAGGACAAAAAGGCTTGGGATTGAGCTGCTCCAATAAATTTACACGGTGAATGTTGATTTTAATTTGCTAGCTATTTTAGACATGAATATTTACTGTAAAAAGTATTATATTATTTTCATTATTGAGAATATGAGGACTATGTGGGTCATTGTTTCAGTTATATTCTTGATCTGGCAGTTTAAGTAGTTTATGCGGCCTACCCAAATGTCCTTTCTTTGGTATTGTTCGTCGAATCGTTGAGCTCCTTAAGTTCTGAGTTGAGCTGCATGGTTACTGACAAATGCGTGCACTGACTGGACAGGTCCACTTAATCTGTGTGGTTCTTTCCTCAAAAGACCATTTCAGACACCAATCTACATGGTTCTCAAACATTATGTCCGATTTTTTTTAATATACACATTGACATTGTTGAATTTTATATACACAATGACATGAGTATTTACTTGTAAAGTATTATGTTATTTTAATTATTGTGAATGTGAGGATTATGTGGGTCATTGCTTTTTTTTTTCGCGGTTAATTTTGATCATGATCTGGCAGATTGAGTAATTTATGTGGCCTACCCAAATGTCCTTCCTTTGGTATTGTTCGTCGAATCGTTGAGCTCCTTAAGTTCTGACTTCCTGAGTTGAGCTGCACGATTACTGACAAATGCGTGCACTGATTGGACAGGTCCACTCAATCTGTGTGGTTCTTTCCTCAAAAGACCATTTCAGATACCAATCTACATGGTCTTCACATGATCTGACCAAGATTATGTCTGGACTTTAAAAGAGACTGTGACCTCTGAGTTTGTTTCGGCCTTTCTTCTCAGAGTAGTCAGATAGGAAACGCCGACCTCATCTAGTTTAAAAATATGATTGACGTGTAAAAGTGTTTGTACAAACCTACTTACAGAAATAAAATCATTTATCATTTATCATTGTAAAACTATTTATATAAAATAGATTAAGTACCTACAATAAAAGTATTTTTAATTTATTAAAATCTTCCTAGTCTACATCAAATATTCACGGGAAGAATGGAGTTAGAATCTGTCAGTTGATAAAGAGTACGGTCAGGGAAATTAATCGTTAAGCAAATTGACTTCGGGTGTAAAGCTTAACAATTTATCTCCCTGACCTTACTGACGTGAATTTGAACTTTATTTAATGGTGAAATAATGGATGGTGCAAAGTGCTATTAGTAGACAAAGTCGCGGGCAGAAGTCGTCAAGAAGTGCTTAGAGACTATTAAAGTAAGAAATATTAAGTACGCCAATATACATAATAAGATATATTAAATTGTTAAAATATTTCTTAATGTGAATTAAAGTCACAATATTCTTCAAAAATGCATTCTACTTTATTTACTCATAAGGCAAAGACATTAAAATATTTTGTCTACTTTTTTATTTCTACCTTCAGGTGTGGATTACTTTTAGCTAACATGGTAATGAGGATAGTTAGTTAGTAACATAAAAACCAAAAAAAAACAATAAAAAACGCTTAGAAAATTTGCACATCTTACTCTAGAAAAGAAAACAGACATTGGAAATATATTATAAATAATAAAAATAAATAATTCCGCATCAAAATGTACCAGGACAGCATGTTAAGGTGAGAGCATTACGGTTGTCACGTATTACTTTAGCTATCGGAGATTATCCAGAAGGCGAGTGTTGCTAAGTGGCTGTCACTGGCCTTTATACATGTAGTTTGTTGTGGGGCTCCGAAGCAAGGTAAATGGACTGGGACACATTTTATATGTAGGTAAAGGTAGCTAGCTAAAAAAGGTACGGAAATTATTGATAAATTTTCGTTTTCGTTTATTATATTGCATTCTCTTAAAGTTGCGAGAGAAACGAGTAAGTAGTACTATAATATAAAATTTTGTTTGGTTTTTATTTATAGAAAGTACCTTCCACGTACTGTAGAGATTATTAACTAGCATGGTTTTAACATGCAACCTTTTTGAATTATAAATGCAGATTATAAGATAAATGCTATTACGAATTAAGAATAGAAGAAACAAAATAGAGGGTCAGCTTAGCAAGCTGACAGAGATGTCATGAGATCAAATGTAAAATATCGTAGATTAATATAAAATCAATTTGATCCCAATAATTACGCTATATGTCGCAATACGTGTTTTTATTGAAGTGCCTCTCCCACCAGTGGGGTCAGCACGCCCGGGTGCTAACTGTTCCTCCCTACTTCTTTACGAGTAAATTAAATAAATACATATTCATAATTTTTCTAACAAAGTACAAATGACACTAATTGTAACAAATAAAAATGACATTGTTAAGTAAACTATTAAATTAGGTGAATATAATTTACCTGATTCTGCTTCTAAATGAAATACATCGTTAAAAACACCTTCGTGAAATTACTAATAGTAACGTAAATAAACAGGATTTAATATAAAATTTGACGTTTAAAATCATGCCAGGAAGTCATCGATCATCACTAATAAACAGGAAGTCCGTGCATTCAGTGGTGGAACTGTATGGGCGGGTATTTGTATCGGCGGAAGAACCGAACTGATTTGAATTAGAGGCAATCTCAATGCACAGATTTACGTTGAAACGATTGTATCAGATGTCATTCCTTTGCGGACGCAATTTGGTGATTTATTGCTGCTTATGCATGATAATGTACGTCCACAAACTGCCAGAGTCGTTTTAAACACACTTGCCGCAGCTAATATCAATGTCTTACCATGGCCTGCTCAATCGCTAGACTTGAAACCCATTGAGCACGCATGGGATATGCTTAAAAAATGAGCTCTGCTAAATAAATATGGATGCCGTACACACACCAGTTTTTTTTTTTTCGCCTGTTACAACGTACATGGGCGAGAACGTGATTTGAATAAACTTAAATTAAGTAACAAACAAACCATATGTAATCGCTGCGATTGTGATATACGCGTTAACGGCGGAAATACAGACTACTAATTATAAACAAAAATATTACAAATTAGATGATTATATCCTAGATAAGAATGCCTGGAAATATGCTGGTCCTGCTCCATAGGATAATCTAGAGTCTAGACAAAATCAAACTGGTTGCTTATTTAATTATATAATTTGTATGACATTGATTTTTATTAAATTCTTAACTATTTTAACTCACACACTAAATTATTACTTGTTAAAATTTTAGAAAAATCATCCACTTTTCAATATTTGTAAATATGTGAGCACCATGTATCTATCACATAGTTATTTTGCTGTCATAGATTTATATTAAGTAATTTACCTATTCTAATTTTATTCTAGGTGCATCGTCTTCTGGTATAATTTTGTGATTAATATATACAAAAACATCATTTTAAAAGAGTAACAGTGTAGTTTCTTGCCCATTCTGCTCAATACCTTTTGGAAGGGGCAACTAGAAACATTTTTTTTTTTTTTGTAAATTTTGACGTTTAAAGGTGCCTTTTATGTGCCTTTTTGAAATAAATGATTTGAGTTTGACTTTGACTTCGCCGAAAAATTATTGCCTCAACTAAAAAAATGTCTCGTGGTGACAAGCCCTACTGATGTGCATGAGGTCCTTCTCCTGCGTTCGATTCCCAGATCGGGCGAAGTATTATTGGGTTTTTTCATCTGCAATTTCTCAGTAGCAGTCCGGAGTCTGGATTTGTGCCCGGTTGATGACAATCTGCCACCTGGGACATAAATATAACTGGCGAAATGTGGATGTACTGTAGGTACACCTCTGCCCAATCCTTCGGGGAAGCAAGGCGTGATGTTATGTGTTATGTTAAGTGAATAAAAAAAACAGTTATATATTTATTTATTTCATAAATTACAATCTTATCTTGTAAAATGTTTAAGTGCTTAATAACAAACGCTGTTCGACCAAGATGAGTATCGTTTAGCAGTTATTTTACGCTCTGACGTTGCATGATTATTTAAATCACCACCTTTACAATGACGATGTAGTTTGAGTAAGGGGTAATCGAATTAGCTTCCGGTATGAGCGACTAGACAGATGGGTTTTAAGATGCTTCATGAATTCACTGCTCCTTTTGCATTTTTTTTCAGTCCCTAAACCAATAAATAAAACTTTTGTATCGGCGTCATTTTGAAAACAAATAGCTGCATTTTTCTATAGCACTTTTCAAAATTACGCCAAAAATGAAGCAAGTATTATAGTTTCAACTTTGAACTTGAATGCAATCGATAATGCGGTAATCAGTTGTCATTAAATGATGTTGACTATTTGTTATCACCATAATATAATATTATTAGAATCCTGTTATCTATGAGCCGATAAGCTACACTTATTTGTAGGTTCGGCATGTTAGTCCATTTGTTACAGTTCTGATAACATAACATATAATCACGCCTGAATTACCATGGCTTAAGTAGAGATGCACCTATAGTACACCCACATTTCACCAGTTATGTTTAAGCCCCATGTAAAAGAGGCCAGCGTATTGCCATTAACCGGACACGATGTCTGACTCCGGCCTGCTACTGAGAAATTCCAGAGGAAAAAACCCAAAAACACTGCCCGACCCAGGAATCGAAGCCAGGACCTCATGCTCAGCTACTGCTTGAGTTTTCAGAATGTGGCTGCAGAAGCGCTACGCGCTTGCGACCACTATAGTCCAAAGAATCAGTCAAGTTCTGAAAACGTCTGAACAAATCGAATAAAACACAAAATTGTGAGATCATGGTTTTCATTCTCATTCTACTTGTGACGCATAGGATCGTGTTGAGTGGAAAAAGGAAAGGGAGGTCTTAGCTCTGCAGTGGGTCAACACAAGGCTGATTTATTTATATTTTTTTCCACTTGTGCGCACAATGGCTTAGTGGCGCATTTCGTGATTACGATGTTTGCATATTTTATGTTAATCTGTTTAATTATAAAAGATGACATTAACAATAAAATTAGCATTATTTCGTGGTCTTTGCCAAAACTGACTTGAAATGAACTACAGTTTCTCTGTCATCAGTTCACTAGTGAGGCCGCAACGAACAGTCCCGTTCAGTTTCGTATAATTATATATATTAGTAGCGGTTTCTGTTGCGCATGACAACTTCCTTGGCTTCAACGTTAGCAAACTTAAGTTGTATTTGATCTGTCCAGGCCAAAAATCGTTTGCCTAATGTATGTGATATTCTGAACTTCATGTATACGTCGTTTGCAGCGGGGTGAGCCTTTATACGAGGCTGTTTCACCACTCGTTTATAAATGGCCAATAACTTATATTTCAGTTTTGGAATTTGGCACCTTCAAAAATTTTTTTTCTTATAGCTTCCCCGTTATATATGTGCTCGTAATTCTCATCAAAATATAATTTGCGTTTAGCATTTTCTGGATTGAGAAAATTCGAATCAAGTTTTTTTTTCTTATTTGCCATAGGCTCCTTAGTAGTATCAAGTCGGTGCTTTTTAGGTGTATTTTCATTTTTCGGTTGCATATTATGATAAATATTTAAATCTTCATTTTGTTTATAGCCCTGAGTGTCTGTAACTTGCATATTATCGGCTATTGATTCGCTCGTTAAATCGATAGTATGGTTGATATTTGACGTACTAGGATAAGTCTTTTCTTCTTCAATTATATCACCATTACGTCCTTGTTCTTCAGATATGTCAGGAATAGCATCTTCTTTTTTCTTTTGTTCATATGTTTGAAAGTTTGTAGCCTTCAATGTTTCTTGCTTAGGCATAACTTGCATACTATCGGCTGTTTGTTCGCTCGTCAAATTGATGATGCTAGAGTCAGTACCTTTCACTTCTTTCCTTTTACCTCTCACATTACGACAAGGTTTGTCCACTTTAAGGATATCATAAAAAGCATACTCACAATCAGCACATAAGAGATCATCAGACAAACTGACATTAAACTTCTGAAGCTCTCGTTTGAGTATGAGAAAATAAAATTTGTGTCCGTTGTGGGAGACGAGGCACACGGGTTTTAGTTGTTGGTTTATGAAATTATTGATCACATTGTAAGTATTCAAATTAAAACCATTAAACCTTAAGTCCACTGTCCTCTTGGCTTGCGGTTCTTTTGTGTTTTCCGGTTGAAGATATTGAGTGCGGGATACAGCTAACAGGCTTACTTCAGTAAGTTTCTTTGGGTCACCGAATACACTCCCGAAATCCATAAACACAAACGTTAGTATCGGCGGCATTTTAAAACTGATAGCTGCAGCCTTTTTTTTTTTTTTTTTTTTCCTAATTGGCAGCTCGTAGTTATGACCACTAAGGTCCTGGCTACTTAACCGGGCAAACCTGTGGGTGCCTTAAGCTACTAACTTAAAGCCTCCAGCCAGGGGCGAAAAATACTTAAAAATTAGGTGACCGCACGCTAAGGGCACCCCCTGTGGGGTACGAACCTCGGCTTAGGGCGTCACTGAGGGGAGGGCAGCAAGATGGGATAGGCTGGATCTAAATTATATTATTATTAACTGGGGAATTTAAAACTACAGGCTCAGCTACGGCGCGGGCTGGCGCGTCGTCGAGCAAGGGTCGGGGGGGGGGGACAATTACGTCGGGGGCGTCGCGTAGGACCTCGGCGGCGAGGTCGGAACGATGGCGGTCTGTGTTTGTGTACTGTACTGGTGGCCCTACTGCTCTCCTGGAGGAGGGTTATGGGGTCATCGGGGTCGGACAGGGCATGCCTTGGACGGCGGGTACGACTAATGCGGGAGGGGGCATATCTGGCAGCCTCGACAACCAGAGGGTTGCGATGTGAGGCCGCGGAGTCGAAGAAGCGCTTGGAAATGCGCTTCATGAACTGACGGATAGTGGGGATTTTAAGATCGAGATGGAGGATCTCGTTTCGAACGAACCAGGGGGAGCCGGTTGCCCTACGGAGGAACCGGTTTTGGAGGGTCTGCATCCTATGGATGTGGTGGGGTTTCGAGTGTGCGAAAACCACGCTCGCGTAGGTCATGAATAGCTGCAGCCTAATTTACAGGAGTATTTATAGCTGTTTATCTTCGTCCTGACACGCACACTGCCTTAAAGTTAAGACGCGATTATATTACTTGGAATTGATGTCATCAGGTTAGGCCAAAGAAATCAGGGCCGTCCAGAAGCGCGTTGGGTTGCTGATGGAACATACATCCAGACAAACGGACAACAATTCGTCGTTACAATTTTATTATACAGGGTTAGTTTTCAAAGACCAGCCAAATTTAAGGATTTGGTACAGACCATCAAACTGAACAACTCTCTCCATGGGACCAATATCATCATCGCGAAAAATTTATAAACTGTCCCATACAAAACTTCAATACCTACTCGACCCAAATGTATAGGACCGCTGATTTTTTTTTCGCGATTACGATATTGGTCCCAAGGAGAAAATTGTTCAGTCTGATGGTCTATACCACACCCTTAAATTTGGCTGGTCTTTGAAAAATAACCCTGTATATACACACGGCTACACATCAAGCTATACATTTCCAGTATAAGCTGATCTCGCTTTGTGTAGGATTTCCGTAGAGTGCGAGGTCAGCGTACTGGAAACGTATAGCTTGATGTGTAGCCGTGTGTATCTATAGAATAAGACCGAGTTGATACGGAATGGAATTTTGGATGGGAAATCTGGTATTTTTTTTTATTTAGGCACTTAATAAATATTCTTAAACAGATTATTGATACTCTTGTAATGTGTAATTGTGTTGTGATTTGTTGGTTGTGTTGATTTGCATGGATTATTTTTTTCTGAAATAAACTGATTAATAATAATAATCCATGATTAATAATAGGTATGTCATATACCTACCTATAAATATTTATAGGTATGTCATGGATTATTATTATTTATCAGTTTATTAAAAATAAACCACCGTACCCTACCTACCTACGAGTATAAATATTTATAGGTAGGGTCCGGTGGTTAATTTTTTTAAACCTTAATGCTCTATTATAATTGAGCTTTGCGTAACTGTAAATCATTAAGGTCGATTATGGCAATATGGGCAAAAAAGGGGCTGAAAAGCATAAGTATAACTATAATAATGTGTCATACCTACCAAAACTTTTGTTTAATCAAAAAACTGCAGTTTGTCGGCAGTTCGTTCTCAGATATTGCGCGCGTCATTCTATCGATACCTACTCGACTAGTTATTATTTGCCATAAATAATATGGTTAGCATATTTCACTTCATACTTTGTAGTTCACATGTATCCCATTGTTTGGTTTTACTCCATAACGTTTTCTAGGGTCGAAAGCATAGAATCTTAGTTAGCCTACCCACAATGTCCCACTGCTAAGCAAAGGCCTCCCCCAATTTAAGGGAGAATCTTCGATGATATTATAATACGTCGTAGGTACCAATCCATAAAGTGATTGTCCTTCAGTCTATATACGCAGTAATTTGCGCTAATGATTGTGTTAGTTCAAGCCGTTGTAAGAATTAGGTTATCGTGGACTCATGTACCAATATTTATTTATTATCTTGTAAAGTAAAACATAAAATTCCAAAGGTTCCATGAAGGTTTCTTCGAGCGATTCTTCAACATATCCAAACGAAACATGTTGTGTCACTTCAAAGCCACTTTCCACTCCGACCACATTACTGGCTCCATCTAGTGTAAACGAGCATGTAAAAGGACGGACTGACACAAACGGCTGCACATCAGTCGAACTACTCGTTATTCAAAGCCAACAAGCCATGAAACGGACACGGCTTGCAGTTTGATCGAACGACTAAAGCAAGCCTTATGTGCGTTTTTGAGATATCGCGCTTTGAAAGTTCACCCACGTTGCGAAGTTTTAACAAGCAAATAGTTAGGTACGTAATTATAGTTTTCCCCCCTAAAATAGTGTTTTACATCCGGATGCATTGTTGCATATTGTACGTGCGTTCAGACATGCACGTGCCTAATATACCTACCTAATTGAGATTACTATTATAAATTAATAAGTCATTAATTATTATGTTTTTCTCCATTAGTTTATGACGCATACTTAAATTGGATTTAGTGCATGTTCAGATAAGGAGATTCACGTGCATTGTGCATACGTGCAAACAGACACGCGCGTTGCCATGCTACCTAATATCCGATGGCTACTTAAATCTGATTTTCTGATCAGAAAGCAGCTGAGTCAATCCCAGGCATGACGGGGATTTGTGACGTCGCTTTAACTACTAAGCAGAACTTGTACTTACAACAAGACTTTTTTCAAAGACTATTTAATTTTTTTGCCACAGACTTTCGAAATTAATGTTATCCCCAAAAAGATGTATACATACACGGACAAGGAACCATTTTATTGTCTACAACCATTGTTCCATAACATTGTATCCACTGTACAGGTACAAAACATAGTATATGTCGGCAGAGGTCTGACATCTTAAATGAAAGTATGTATACAGCAACTTTTATGACCACAGCTTAATAGTTATTAATTCACTATAATAATAATTCAGATTAGATTCCTAATGATTTTAACTGATTTCTGTAAGTAGGTTTGCACAAACACATTTACACGTCAATCATATTTTAAAACTAGATGAGGTCGGCGTTTCCTATCTGACTACTCTAAGAAGAAAGGCCGAAACAAACTCAGAGGTCACAGTCTCTTTTAAAGTCCAGACTACAATTAAGTATCTAAGCGCTACAACATGTTCACCGGGCCGAGCCTGCGACAAGAATGACACCCTCCACTTTTTTTTTTTTTTTTTCCTAATTGGCAAGTCGTAGTTTTGACCACTGAGGTCTTGGCTACTTAACCGGTCAAGCCTGTGGGTGCCTTAAGCTACTAACTTAAAGCCACCAGCCAGGGGCGAAATTCTTAAATACTAGGTGACCGCACGCTAAGGGCACCCCCTGTGGGGTACGAACCTCGGCTTAGGGCGTCACTGAGGAGAGGGCAGCAAGGTGGGACAGGCTGGATCGAAATTATATTATTATTTCCTTTATTTAATTATTTACATATAAATTACATTTTTAAATATTAGAATATAAAAAACATAAAAATATTTAAAAATATAAAAATAGTAGCCCACCGGTATCGGGAACAGGGTCCAAGCTACCGGCGGTCAGGGCTCCAGAGAGAGGAACCTCCTAACAATGCGAGCCGTGTCCAGAAGTACCGCTTTCTGAATCAAGCCCTTGATCCAGCTGCCCAACGAGAGCCTCCTCAGGTGTTGGTCGAGGCTCTTGGCTATTAAGCCATTGGCTGTCACGACTATCGGCACAATGATCGCTGAGTCCACATCCCACATGTCGACAACCTCGCGAGCCAAGTCTAGATACTTGATTTGTTTATCTTTCTCGGCTTTCACGAGGTTCCCGTCATGCGGGACCGTTATGTCAACAATCATTGCGCGCCGCTCTAATCGATCCACCACCACTATATCAGGCTTATTGGCAACAATAGTCCTGTCAGTGATGATGGATCGATCCCAGTACAATGTGATATGTCCATTTTCGAGAACTGGGTCGGGCACATACCTGTAGTACGGCACTTCCGATTCTACAAGGCTGTATTTCAGAGCAAGTTGCTGATGGATAATCCTGGCTACAAGGTTGTGTCTATGCAAGTACTCTTCGTTAGCTAGACGAGAACATCCGGAGATAATATGTCTGATGGACTCACCCGGACGATGGCATGCCCGACACACGTCAACCGTCCCGTCCTTCATAATATGTCTCCGGTAGTTATTCGTTAAGATAACTTCGTCCATAATTGCACAGACAAAACCTTCGGTTTCTCCAAAGAGGTCACCGAAACGCAGCCAGGCTACGGACGCTAGTTGGTCTACATCGGGCCCATGTAGGGCCCGAAAAAAGCGTCCGTGAAGCTCCTTACTCTGCCATACTTCCATGCGATCATTAGTGTCAAGCACTACTGGTTTGCGCCAGTTCTCTTTAGCTAAGGAGAGCGGGGTGAGGCCCTTGTCCACTTTGACCACATCCGTATGCATCCCCACGTCGGCTTCTAAGAAATATTCCCTAAGACTGCATATCTCGCGATTGTGGAGGGTCTTAGCATTTAAAAAGCCTCGACCTCCACACTTTCGCGGGATATACAGTCTCATTACCGATGATCGTGGGTGATGCATTCGATTTGCAGTCAGCAGTGTACGGACCTTCCTATCCAGGGCGTCGAGTTCGGTCTGAGTCCATTTGAGTATGCCGAAAGAGTACATCAAAACCGGCATGACCCAACCGTTAAAGGCGCGCACCTTGTTTCCGCCTGATAAAAGACTATTAAATACTTTTTTCAGGCGGCCAAAGAAGCGCTCCTTTAACGACTGCTTCATGTCAGTACCATTGATGCCCAACGCTTCCGACATACCCAAATACTTATAGGTGTCGGATGCGGAGAGAGCTCTAAGGTTTATGGAATACGGGAGTTGGGTTCCGACGGATTCCACAATCTCCCCTCGCTTTACATGCATGACCGCACATTTGTCCACACCAAATTCCATCCTGATGGCGCTACTGAAAGTTTCAGTTACTTTCAGTAGCTCCATCAGTTGCAAATTGTTGGGGGCAAAGAGTTTTAGGTCATCCATGTAGAGGAGGTGAGATATAACCTGACCACCTCTCCTCAGCCGATAGCCTAGACCTGAATCCTCCAACAGTGTGCTTAGAGGATTCAAGGCTAAGCAGAACCAAAGCGGACTCAAACTATCACCCTGAAATATGCCTCGCTTGATCCTTATCGGTTCGTTATTCCTCTGGATATTTCGACATCCTGGATAGTGAAGGACCGTTCTCCATTGCCCCATACATGACTTCAGGAAGGTGCGCAGAGTTGCATCTACTTTATACAACTCCAGCACCCTCACCAGCCATGTATGTGGCACCGAGTCATAGGCCTTCTTGTAATCTATCCAACATGTCGACAGATCCTTTCGGGAACGACGAACCTGTTGGCTAATGGCCATATCAATGAGGAGTAGCTCCTTAGTACCACGGGACCCGTTCCTACATCCATTTTGAGAAGGAGACATGATGGAGTTGGTGTCTATATGATTGTTAATTTTAGCTCTCAAAATGGATGTAAGAACTTTATAGACCGTCGGTAAACACGTGATCGGCCTATAATTTTTGGGTTCCGCAGTACTACCTGATTTATGGAGCAGGTAGGTAACTCCTGTTGTTAGGAACTGGGGTAGCGAACCAGATTCTAAAGCAACCTGGTACTGAGCCGCCAAGCGAGCGTGCGACCTACCAAACCATTTGATCCAGAAGTTGTGCAGTCCGTCCGGCCCTGGAGACTTCCAGTTAGGCAGCGGACGGACTGCACGAGTTACATCTTGGGGACAGATGGAAATAGCCCCCATTTCTGGTATTGGATCGCAGGCTCGCTCGACTTCCCGAGCCCAATCACCTTCGGTGTGACTGACAGGCACCGACCAGATATTGCGCCAGAAAGAACACATGGCATCATCATCCGGCAGGCACGTGTCAGCCACACCTTGATCCGGTCGCTCCCAATCCCTATAAACCCACCTTTCATCGCGCTGGAAGGTGCGATTCTGAGTGTATCGCTCCATTCGCCGCTTATACCGACGAATACGGTTCGCCCATGCATACACTTTCTGCTTCAGGAAGTCGATGCGCTCTGTGACACAGGACATGTAGTCCTGAGGGCTGATATTAGTCCCTGCGAACGCTCGTCTCACAAAGCGCATCACTCTAGGGCGAGTATTGCCCTCCCTGAAGCAGATTAGTTTGCCGATGAGTGCTCTGGCCCCACCAATACGGCGCTCAATTCTGCACTGCCAAGCTGGTACGGCTGGTTTCGGTCGTGTAGCTCTAGAATCATTAGCAAATTTGACGTGAGCTACACGACATGCCGCTACAGCCGCGCAGTACAGAATCGAATGAGTATCGGTGAGGTCTACGCAGTCATCAAAATAATTTGACAACTGCGCATCCAGGGCCGCCACCAGCACCCTATTTTTGTTATGCATGGGTAAACGAGGTAAGCGTGGTCTAAGTTCGGGCGATATGAACCGATATTCTCGAATCGCATC
This sequence comes from Griposia aprilina, assembly GCA_916610205.1. NCBI lineage: Eukaryota > Metazoa > Arthropoda > Insecta > Lepidoptera > Noctuidae > Griposia > Griposia aprilina. Next base: position 24,951,454 of record OU744286.1, read on the forward strand.
CTCCAAAGCACTCCTCAATTCATCGTTGCACTGGGTACTTACGTTTGTAGCCCTATCATCACTCTCCTCGTCTGCTTGACTTGTGTTAGACTGTGGTAGTACTACCACAGTCTGCGACGGGGGGGCGATGACATGACTACTCTGCATTTCATTTCGCAGGCGATCAAGTACAGTGTCATCCAACATATGATTACGTTGGATGACCCGCACCTGATCCGACAGTCGTTGTGCCGACACGTTGACAGCTGGCTCAAGCACCTGAAAAAGAGAGAGCATCCGAACACGGTACGCGGTCAGATTGTTTCCCCCCTCTGTAGCCCCATAGTATGAGCGCATGACGTTTTCGTTGATGGATCGCGTCCATCTCATGCGCTGCACACTTCCGCCGGGAGCTGGGACCCTATCAGAGGCCGGTGGGCCTCGAGGTCCTAAACCGTCCGGCGGCCGGTGTCCTCCACGTCGACGAACAGGTGGTGGCGTCGTGGGCGGGGAGAAATACTCGTCGCTCGAGCTCGACGCAACTACCGCGGCCGGTGTCGTCACAGCGCTCACAGTGGGGCTGGATACCGGCGGCAGCGAGGCGGAACTGAGCGACGAGTCCGGAGGTGGTGGGCGTGCTCGACTTGCGGCTGATCTTGTCAACATATTGTCTTCATTTCCTAATTATGTTTGTTTTATCGGAGGTGACATCTGTCATGTCACCTCCGATTCGGTAGTTTTTCTTCAAATTTATTTACATTCTGGTACTCGTATTATGTATGTAATCAAAGGGTTTCAAAGTGATTTTCTGGTTTTAGATTTGGTTAATGGTAAACTATTGCAAATATGAGTTAAAATTACTTTTTTTGTTGATATTATGAAATAAAATTTAAAACGAGACGTTTTGTTGACAGGGCGGTGTTGCCAATATTATTATTATTATTATAAGGGGAATTTAAAGCTACAGGCTCAGCTACGGCGCGGGCTGGCGCGTCGTCGAGCAAGGGTCGGGGGGGGAGACAATTACGTCGGGGGCGTCGCGTAGGACCTCGGCGGCAAGGTCGAAACGATGGCGGTCTGTTTTTGTATACTGTACTGGTGGCCCTATTGCTCTCCTGGAGGAGGGTTATGGGGTCATCGGGGTCGGACAGGGACCCCCTCCACGCTGCGCGCTCGTTTATGTAGAGCGGCTTGAGTAGTGGGGAAAGTGGGGATGGCGATATCGCCTGATCGGTCCGGCGCACGTGTTGTTTACAACAGTATGATGACGTAGCGCCGACACGGCCATGTTCATGTGAGTGCGTCCTTGCACGCATACTTTACAGATACCTAGGTATCTTTATGTTCTAAGGTGCCTGAGGGTAGTCGTACGACGCAAACTACCTTGTGCATACAGCCTATGGATGGAAAATCCTCATGGATGTCCTCCGCCCTGGGGGGTGGAGGGGTCTGTCAGACTCTTACTGACTAAAAACCACCCCGGTGTTCTATCTCATACCTGCGCTCCTCCATCAGCTAGGCTCCGTCATGGCACGAAGTTAGCCGACTATGCACGTCATCGCGACGATGCTGGCACATCCCGGAACTCGTGCTGCGATTCTTTTAGTGTCCATACTAATGACCGTCTCTGACACGGCCATCTTGTTTGCACACGTCCTCGTGGGTTTATTCTGTAACAAGGAAAACATAGCACATTACGGTCACTCCTAACATTAAAATCATATTTTATGGTCTGGTCCGATCCAACGACCCTCCAGAGTCCCAATCCCCTGGTCCGGTCTAAGGACCCTTCATTTATAAGCTACTGGCCCGGGTTAACGACCCTTCAGTTATAATCTCCTGGTCCGGTTATAACTAACCCTTCCGGATTATCACTGCTTGGTCCGGTCATAGACGACCCTTCAAGAGTAAGCTTTTAATTCTGGCCGCTCGTTATCGAGACTTCAGAAATTTAGCAATCTGGTCCGGTTCACCCCTTCAGAGTTGCTAATTCTGGACCGCTCGTTATTGAGCTTTCAGAATTTGTCCTATATTTTTTTATTGTTAGCCCGGCCATTTATCACTTAATGACTCTGCAAAACTATTATCCCCAGGACCAGTTATTGCTGACTCTACAGGGTCACCTCTTTTGCTAATTGTTACGACTGCTTTAGTAACAATAGTAATTGAATCTGGATTAAAAGACTTGATGCACATAAAAATATTAATCTGTTTAAAAAATACAGTGATATCCACAATATAAATACAAGAAACAAACACAAATTTATTGTTCCTACAACCAGCCTCAAGAAAATAGGTGGCTCGTTTAGATGCCAATGTATACGTTTTTATAATAAACTTCCTAGCCACATTCCAGATGTAAGTTTTATTATATTCAAATCTTTTATAAAACGGAAACTATGCCAGAAAGCCTATTATACTGTGAAAGACTATATTGAGGACAAAAAGGCTTGGGATTGAGCTGCTCCAATAAATTTACGAGTACACGGTGAATGTTGATTTTAATTTGCTAGCTATTTTTGACATGAATATTTACTGTAAAAAGTATTATATTATTTTCATTATTGAGAATATGAGGACTATGTGGGTCATTGTTTCAGTTATATTCTTGATCTGGCAGTTTAAGTAGTTTATGCGGCCTACCCAAATGCCCTTTCTTTGGTATTGTTCGTCGAATCGTTGAGCTCCTTAAGTTCTGAGTTGAGCTGCACGGTTACTGACAAATGCGTGCACTGACTGGACAGGTCCACTTAATCTGTGTGGTTCTTTCCTCAAAAGACCATTTCAGACACCAATCTACATGGTTCTCAAACATTATGTCCGATTTTTTATATACACATTGATATTCTTGAATTTTATATACACAATGACATGAGTATTTACTTGTTAAGTATTATGTTATTTTAATTATTGTGAATGTGAGGATTATGTGGGTCATTGTTTTTTTTTCGCAGTTAATTTTAATCATGATCTGGCAGATTGAGTAATTTATGTGGCCTACCCAAATGTCCTTTCTTTGGTATTGTTCGTCTAATCGTTGAGCTCCTTAAGTTCTGACTTCCTGAGTTGAGCTGCACGATTACTGACAAATGCGTGCACTGACTGGACAGGTCCACTCAATCTGTGTGGTTCTTTCCTCAAAAGACCATTTCAGATACCAATCTACATGGTCTTCACATGATCTGACCAAGATTATGTCTGGACTTTAAAAGAGACTGTGACCTCTGAGTTGTGTGAAATGTGAACCAAAATGGTTAACACTTTCACTGGTAGTTGTTAAACGTAAGTCCGCAGACGTTGTGTCACTATCAATCGATATAGTATCACTATTCACGGACATGGTATCTCTATTTGCCAAAATTATATTGCTGTTAGGCATGGTATTCGCGTGGCATAATTTTCCACGATATGTACCAGAACATTTAGAGTTAGACCATGAGATACATCACTTAATTTTTTATGAGAATATTTATAGATCCTATTAGTCCCATTAATATGTCTCATATGTCACTTTCTAACACGGGGGTACTGAAAAAAAACTCTTACAATCTGTATTATCATACGAACGCCCGCGACCAGCAATTACTCGTTTCGGCGCTCCAAACAAATGAACTGGATTTTAACTACTTCAAGCGTTAGAGCAAAAACGAACGCATGACTAAATTGATCGAAGGCCAAGCCACGCCCGCCGCGGTCGGCTCGTGGATGGGTTACCATCCACTACATATCGAAACCCCCGCCCCCCCCGTGCCCCGGAACGCACGTTAAGCCGGCCGCCACTCGTAGATCCTTGACAGTCACCACGGATAGTAAGAAGCCCAAAAATCACCCGACTAGTCTAACTTTAAGGTAAATTTTATCAAAGCTATTATATGAATGACTCTTTATGTAAGAAACGCGTTTACCTTAAACAGGCACAGCACACAGACGCGACCACCAATATGAACTTTGCCATTATGATCGCCGGTGGTGCCAAGTAATAGTGGTTTCATTTTTTTTTTAACATTTCCCCATACTAGGAATTTCTCCTGTATTGTGGGTGCGTTTACAAACATTCAAACTCACATACACAAACAGCCAGACCCGGAACAACTACTTGTAGGTCATACAAATATTTGTTCCGTGTGGGAATCGAACCCGCGACACGCAGCGCAGCAGTCAATCGCTTAACCACTGCGCCAACCGTGCCGTCATTAATTATAACCCACAAATTATGCCACTTGCCGACGATACCTCTCCAAATCCAAATTAATAGACGTGCGTCGAATCTTGACGACGCAAGCAACGCCCCATTGCAGATCCAAAAATAGGTCACCACTAACAATCTAGTAGGTACCAAATGGGAATAAAAACCAAATGTATAAGATTCACTTTACTAAATGTCAAAAATACTAATTGTGAGACAGTTTTGAATCAAGAGAAACCAGAACTCGTCGACAAAACTGTTCTTCTGGGGATCACGCCCGACTCAAGGCCTCAATATGGGGCTCCCAGTCAACATCCTCTGCAAGAAGGCTAAGTTGAGCAGCATATGCTGCGAGAACAAGAGAGTTTATGTATGTGTATATTTTTATTAATTAGGTATAATAGATATTTGCACACCTATTAAGGTAGGATATAGTTTAAAGGACTTTTGATAATGGTATGTATCACCTCATGTACCTACCCATATTCAAGCAAATAAATGATATGATTTGATTTGATTTGATAATCCGTCAATTCATCGATGTAGGCACCGCGAAGCTAGGCCGCCTTAGCCACTTTCACAGTACCATATCGCACGGCACTTTACCACTGGGACGGGCTGCAGACGCCGAGTCCAGTCTCACTCCGCAGAAAAGAGCCATCAGAGCCACACATAGCCTCCGTAGGCGCGACCCTCTTAGCGAACTGCTCAAAGATACCAACATCACGACGGCACCCCGCCAACATATCCATGAAAACATCATGCACACAAGAAAAAATCTACATCCTTCCAACAAAAAAGGTGAAAGACACAACCACATCACTAGAAATAGGGACCAATCAGTTCAACCAGGCTTCAGGCTGGGTAAGGTAGACTCATCTTTCATGGGATACTGTTCAAAATATTACAATAAAACACCCCCCCACACACTTCAACCGAATAAAAATAAAAATTTGAATCCTATATACACCATACAACCAAGTATATTACAAGTTGGGGACCACAGCGCCATCAAAAATGCTTGGCCCAACGCCAGTCCCATCTGAAATAAATGCTTTGAGTTTGAGTTTGAATTTAGAAGAATTGTAAATACATTTTCGAACGTATGTAGCTAAACCAATAAATTGTGTAACACAAATTCAGTGTTCTAAAATATCACGAACAATTTTTTCTACTAAGGCATTCAACCGGCCATACAACATGAATTATTTCAAGCAAGTGGTTATGTACCATGGTTGGACATTTAATTTGTAATAGGACGCTACTTTTATTCACACCTATACCTTATAGGATCACCTGTTCATGAAATTGCTCAATGTTAACGAGATTTCAATTACTATGCTTTGAATTCTAGCTTCTGAGCCAGAGTCAAATTATAATAAGGATATCTGTCACACTTATCTGTCATACTCCACCAGCTGCTGTGGAGCAAAAGTTCACCTTCTTGGTGCTGGTGCTCGGTGTGGAATCTTCCTTTTTCCAGTGCTTGGAGCCGGTGTTGGCCGTATGTCCCAGCTCACTGCGAACTGCTTTTCTGGCCAATTTGCTTCTGGTATCTTCTCAATGAGTTGCCGCGGACGAATATCCGCTTCATCACGGGTTTGGAGAACTTGGGAAACAGCATGTCCTCGATTGTTGCCCAAGAGATCTTGTCAGGTTGTATCTTGGTAAGATACATAGCGGCACGGCCCTTCACGGTATGAGTAAGTGCTAAAGTCGGTCTACATCCTCTATTTTTTTTTTTATCAATCATAATTTCACTGAGTGCACTGATTTGTTACTATCATTAGTGGATTGTGGATCCAATCCCACTTCTGATGTCGGCAGAGGGTGTGACATTTTGTAGTTAGTTGTTATTTCATTAGTGGTTATTAGGTATAGTTTGGTTCAGCATCTACATAGTGTTGTATAGGAAGGCTACAGAGGTGTTAATGCAAAGACGGAATGATTCACACTGTTGTATTCGACGCTTGCGCTTAGTATGTGTCGCAGCCACATCTACTTATAGCTATGTAGTTACATGCATACATAACACTTTTTCCCCTTCTCAAAACAAGGAAATAAAAAGTTAAACAATAAGTGGTTAAAAAAAAATATTAAAAGTACTTCTTGTAGTCTATGATAGGTCTGTTTCTACGAACACGGCCTGGCGCTGGCGTAAAGGACTGATCATCATCAACTCGTGCCGACTGAGGGGTACTGAACTCAGGGCTCGCCGCTGCAGATACGCTTGATGGCGTTCCGGGTATCCCAGGCGCACCTGGCGACATACATGGTTTCTCCGTTGTGTTGTCAGTACTGGCATCGTCGTGACTTAAGTTTACACTGGAGTGTGTGTCTGCAGTGATGGTTAGTGGATTTTCTAGTGCCGGTAACACATTACTCGTACTGCTGCTCTCTGGGTTTGTCTCTTCCTGAGGTAAAGTTACATCCCACACATCAGATGTAATGTCGTTAGTAACATTGTTACCTTTATAAGATAGGAGCTGGTTTTTGTGTCTCATTATGTTCTTGTTGCTTCCATGGAATTTTAATTTGTACATTACTTTTCCTATTTTACTAACAATGATTCCTTTTTTCCAGTTATATTTTCTGTTATTTAAAAATTGTTTGAACCATACTGTATCACCAATCGCATAATCTTTGTGTGGTTTGCCACCGTATTTATTAACCTGTGAGCACTGTTTTCGTTCGATTAAAGCCGATAACTCCGATGACAAGGAAGGGTTTAGTACTGTTTTTGAAATTAAATCTAAACGTGAACGTAACTTGCGGCCAAAAACTAATTCAGCTGGAGTAGTCTCAGTGGTGCTGTTGACAGAATTGCGATAGTCGAATAGGTATTTTGACAGTTGATTTTGTAAATCCTCCTTACAACTAGATACGAGTACTGAAATGGAGTTTATACCTTTTTTAATTATTTTTACAAATGATTCTGCTTGACCATTGCTCATTGCATGGTAAACAGGCGAAAATAAGTGAGATATTCCATTCAACTCACAAAATTTTTCAAATTCCTGTGATGCAAATGAAGTTCCGTTATCAGTCACTATTGTATTGGGTATTCCAAACCTTGACATAAAATCACTAAGCTTAGTTATAACTGCCTTAGTTGCTATATTATTGTTCATTACATAGCACTCAACCCACTTGGAATATGCATCCACTATTACCAAGAATAATTTATTGCACAAAGGGCCTAAGAAATCCATGTGAATTCTGTGGAATGCATTCGGCGGGTGTGGCCAAGGTGCGAGCGGCGCGCGAGACGGAGAGGGCCGTAACTGTGCACAAACTTCACATGCACTAGCCAATTTTTCCAAAGCTCCATCAATGCCCGGGAACCAAAATCGAGCCCTAGACTCGGCTTTCATTTTAACAATTCCAAAATGTGAACTGTGGAGTTCATTTAATATTCTACTTCGCAATATTTTTGGTATTATTTCTTTATGGCCTCGCAATAGAATTCCATTTTCTAACGATATTTGCATACGACATAAAAAATAAGGTTTGAGTAAATCATCTGTTATGTTGCGGGGCCAACCATTTTGAACAAAGTTGCTTACCATCTTTAGAACGGAATCCTTTTTAGTTTCAATCTCTAATTCCCGTGCAGTAACAGGTAAACAACCATCAATAACAAAATTCACATACGCTGCTTTCTCCCTCACACTAACCGTATACACCTGCCGCTGCTCTGACTCACTAACACATCTATTACTCGGTATTGCACGTGATAAGAAATCAGCTGTGTTTTGTACACTGCTAATAAACTCAATTTCATAATTATATGCGCTCAAAAATATTGCATAACGTTGCAATCGGTTTGCCGATACTTCAGGTATACCACGACTTGGCTTAAATATAATCGTTAATGGCTTATGGTCTGTACGTAAGGTGAATGGTTTTGGTCTACCATAAAGATATTGATGATATTTTCTAACACCAAAAATGATCGCCGTTGCTTACTTTTGAATTTGCGAATATTTCTTTTCGGCTACAGTCAGTGAGCGCGACGCGTAGGAAACCGGTTGTTCTATGCCATTACTACCTATTTGTGATAATATTGCACCCAAACCAACAGGGGACGCATCTACTGTTAAATAAATTTGAGCATTGTTATCAAAGTGGGCGAGGACCTTATCGGAAGACAATATCTTTTTAATGCTGCTGAAAGCTGAACTCTGCTCGGGTCCCCAGTACCATTTGTTGCCTTTTTTTAATAACTCATATAAAGGACTCAATATAGAAGACGCATTCGGAGTAAAATTTCTGTAGTAATTAATTAAACCCAAAAATGATTGTAATTCACTTACATTTTTTGGTACAGCTGCTTGCACTATTGCTTCGACCTTAAGTGGATTCTTTCTAATACCCTTTTTATCTATTATATAACCTAGATAGGATATTTCTTTTTGAAAAAATACGCATTTGTCCTTTTTTAATGTAAAACCGGCTTCTTGCAGTCGTTTTAACACTTCATTCAGCCGATTCATGTGCTCAAATCTATTACGACCAGTAATGCAAATGTCATCTTGAAAAACTAATACCCCCTCCATACTACCCATTAAGGTTTCAATAACCCTTTGAAAAATTGAAGGAGCGCTAGCTAAACCAAAGATAAGGCGAGTGTGATTAAACAAACCCCGGGGAGTGTTTATGCAAGTGATGTTTTGCGAGTTTTCATGAATTTTCAGTTGATTGTAGGCCATTGATAAGTCTAGTTTACTGAATTCTTCCCCACCATGCAGTTTGGTAAAAAGTTCTTGCGCAGTTGGAAACGGATATTTTTCCACATGTAATTGTTTATTTATTGTTGCCGAGTAATCAGCACATATGCGAACACTACCATCGCTCTTAAGAACAGGCACTATCGGTGATGTATACTCAGAATAAGAGACCGGTTTTAAAATACCCAGCGAGACCAATCTGTCTAATTCTTTGTTTACCTTATCTCTTAACGCAAAAGGCACTGGGCGTTACTTGAAAAACACTGGCCTTGCATCTGATTTAACGGGTAACGTAATTTCAAATTTAGTAAAACAACCTAGTTCATCTGAGAACACATTCGGATAAGCCCTAACTAGTTCTTGTAATAGATTATCAGCATCAGTAATATTGTTACAATGGCCAAGTGTGGATACAAGACGTAATTCAAATGCACGCATAAAATCACGACCGAGGAGGGGAGGGCCGCCATTGCGAATAACGTAAACAGGCAATCTTATTGTTCGACTTTGATATGAGATGTTTAATAACATGCATCCTGTAACTAACATTTTGGTGCCTGTATACGTCAACATTTTGGTGCCTGTATACGTCAACATTTTGGTGCCTGTATACATCAACATTTTGGTGCCTGTATACGTCAACAATTTTTTTGTGGGTGCTGTTAACGGAACTTCAGAGAAAGTACTTTTGTATAAGTTTTCTGAAATAACAGAAACAGGAGAACCGCTGTCTATTTCACATTTTATGCTTTGACCCTCTAGGCTCACAGTTTCTGTCAATGGCACTTCACTGAAACAGTTAATATTTAAAAGCAACTCACCATCATCTCCCTCGTCATCGTCATTACCTTGCTCAATGCGATTCACTTTATTTTTCGTACACATTTTACGCAGATGACCTTTACGATTGCACAATTTACACGAATAGTTTGAAAAACGACACTCTGATGATTTGTGATTCTTGTAACCACACACCGAACATTTTTCATTACGCTGATCCTTTGATGATGCAGTCGTTGCTTTTGTGTCAGTGTTACCACCTTGACTTATTTTGAAGACTGCGTCATGGTTTCCATCGGTGTTTCCTGTTGGTGCAAGCGCGGCGCCTACACGCGCACACCTGGCACTTTCAGCTAGGTCCACGGCTTTACTCAGCGTCAAGTCCTTGATTTCTTTGGCAGAGAGTTTATCTCGCTCATGCCCTGGTAACATGCCCATGACGAACTTGTCTAGAAGATAATCCTCCAAATTCCTGAACGCACAGTAAGTAGCAAGGCCACGTAACCTTGCAGCCCACTGCGAGTGCGTCTCACCCGGTTGCTGCACAGCCGTGTAAAACTTATGCCTTTCTGCAAACCCGCAGCGCTTCGGCTCAAAATGATCATCCAAGATTTTCAAGATATCGTTAAAATTCTTCGTATCCAAGTCTTCGGGCAAGGCGAGATTACACGCTAGTTGGTACGTGTTCTCCGTGAGTGCGCTCAACATAACCGCTTTTCTCTTTACTCCAGCTTTATCATTATGCTCGCCAATGCTGTTGGCAATGGACCATTGCTGAAGCCGCCCCTTATAAAGCTTCCAGTCTTGAATGTGATGATCAAAATTGGATATAGCTCCCATTATTGAATTCACACCGAACATTTTTTTATATACTTATTTATGAATGTGGGTAATCGTCGCCAATGTTGTATAGGAAGGCTACAGAGGTGTTAATGCAAAGACGGAATGATTCACACTGTTGTATTCGACGCTTGCGCTTAGTATGTGTCGCAGCCACATCTACTTATAGCTATGTAGTTACATGCATACATAACACATAGGTACCTAAAAAAATATTAATTAACATTTTCAGTTGTTAAAAGGTGAGGTTGACAGATATAATACTAACTACAATCATTATTTTAGCTGCAATAAATAGTTAACCTCACGTAAGTTGTTCGAGTGTCTCCACAAATAAAAAAGGAATGATAGTCCGTATGTAGACTGCCCAATAATGTACCTACAGTTACAATAATCTAATGAGATACGAAGGTACATTCCTACACACGTAATTCCTATAAATATTGGCTTACTTACTAACTCGTAGTTTCGCTATTGCCAAACTTCTTCAGCAAGCCACATGAAAAATGTTCCAAAACTGCAACATAGGCCCGCCCATGTTTCTGTATGGGAATAGTAAATATAGTTTTGGTCAGTGGGTCGTCTTAGGTTTGTAATGTACGTTGAAAAATATAAACAAAAATCAACGAAAACATTCATACATACATTTACTCGAGTGTTGCCAACTTTTTTCCCGAGTCCACTAGCGGTGTACCGTGTATCACAAAATAATTATGTACTTGAAAAAGTTAGTACTTAGTGAAGATGTTTGGATGTTTGTTAGATACACAATAATGGCTTAACTGTTGATTTTTTTATCCCAAAAGTATGATCCCGAGAGATTTTTTTTTTCGAAATAACGTTGTTTTTCGATCTCCACATGGGTGCAGCCTCTGTGTAACTTCACTATGATATTATTTGTCATGCTGAAAGGTCTTAAAAATTCAGCGTTCGAATCCACAGTGGTTTCGGCATTTGAAATAAATAAATCGTAAAATTACTGACACTGGTTTTAGACAAACAATAAAACATGCCATTAACGTGTTATTGTAATATTTTTTCGAGTCACAGTTTTAGTAGTTGATGGTAGGTAGTATTTTCTACAAATTGAATTAGACTAACCACTGGAAAAAACCACCTGCCACTGAAAGCAAATTTTGTCTGCCAGTAGGGGTGTTGAAACCCCTAGGTTTAGTGGAAATCCCACTTATTTGACAACACTGCTTTTCTAAGATTTTTCATTGGCCACAGATAACAAAAACGTGAAAATAAAAACGTTTCGTTGCGTATTTCAATTATGGTAGCTTTTGGTAGAAAGTGTTTTATAAATTGGTTTTTGATTTTTAGGCAATGATTGTACATTTTTGTTTATAAGCAGTAGTAGACCATCAGTTGTAATTAAAACAAAATTATTCAGAAGCGAATAATTCGTTTATGATGAAATAAAACATACAGGTTCGTCAATAGCGAGCAAAAAATTGTTGCATCCCTAACAAATTTGGCAAAATTGGAATCATTTTTATTACACAATTCCAATTATAGCAACCGATTCCGATCGGAGTTTGCTTAATTTCGGAATCGCATTAAAAATCAAAATTTGTTACGTAATCAGGGAGCAGGCCAGCATTACAGTGCGTACCTGTAATTATATATTTCATAACATTGCAGCAGTGAATGCGGAAAACCGAGCATTGCACCTGAATCGATGTTACATGTACGAATACTCAAAGTTTAAGCGGTTACAAAAGGGAATACTTTTTAGTCAGTGCATCAAGCTGGTGTGCAGTATTGTAACGCAATGCTCAAAATGGAATGTTTGTTAGACGCGATTACCCGGTGAGTAAATCACCTTGAAAAGCCTAAACAACATTCGTTATGAACATCATGATTTATCTATTTGTATTTCAAATCAAAAATCTAAAAACAAAAAATTACACGTCAATGACGTCATGCATAAAATGAAGAGGGCAAAAATAATATTATTGTTGTTCTAATAAACGAAGTTAAAGCGTGTCATTCGATTTAAGTCTTATTAAGCTGTCAGTCTTGTTTACCTTGTTTTGGAACTATCACTGTAAACATTGTTTTGGTCATAGGGTGTTTTGGGACAGTATGCTTATTGATAAAACAAATTATACAATTTGTTTTATCAATAAACATAGTATACACTATGCTTTATACTTGTACGGTGGACACAAAGTTATGGAAAAAAGGTTTTTGACAATAAAATGGTTCCTTATCCGTGTATACATCTTTTTGATGTTAACTGTACCTACCCCACACAAATTCGTATGTACCACTACTTGCTATGGTTTTTTTTACGTCGTTTGATAGTTTACGTAATACGTGACCGGTAGCACAGATAAGTAAAATATAGAACCTGACCATCGTATCCGACAGCGTATCGAGTGGTTGTGTAAAGCTTGTGTAAGAGCATTGTAGAAATCTAAAACGAGGTGTTTCCATCATAGATTCATGCATAAACTGACGCCTTCTTTTCATGGGGATAGGCAGAAACTACAGAACGCCACCTGCTAAGATCTGTATATACTCCTTTTGCTTCGTTTATATTCATACATCAATGTTTCCCATCAATGAGCATCTTAAGCTGTGTCCAGATATGTTCTTTTGTCCGTACCGCTCCTCCATTTCGTATCCGCGTCGCGTACCAAGAACGCTAGTTTGGACGATGCCGTTCGGAACAGTACGCGTTACAGCGCCTCAGAACACGTCGAGGTACGCGACGAGCCCTTGTGTCCAAACTAGCGTTCTTGGATCGCGACGCGGATATGGAGCCCAGGAGCGGTATGGACAAAAGTTCATAATATCTGGACATAGCTCGACTAAGATTACTACAGACAATATAGATGTTAGTATGTAGCACAGTGACCTAATTCAGAACAGTGAAGTTTCAAATAGAAATCATTAATCATCTGAAGGTCCCAAGCTCGACGACCGCTCTAAACAATAGGCTGCTTCGATAACTATCCCAAATCGCTCTATTGTTCCCGTCGACATTACTAAAGCCCAGATTAACGTGTATAATTAACTTTTTAAACTAAGTTCGAGAACTTTGAACGATCGGTTTTATAATTTTTTTATTGAGAGTTCGTTTGAAAACTTTGTTGGAGCAAGTTCTGCTAAAGTATTGTTCTTATGATTTTGCTGTAAATATTAAGGTAGGTATCGTTGTAGTGATCTGTAGGTTATGGACCTGCTTTTTTGGCAGGAAGATTATGAGTTCAAGGCCTTGGAAATGGAATGGAATGTGAACTTGCTTAGGCATCAAAAACATCAAATTATGGGAAACTGATAGAAAACGTGATCTTACGTGACGAAACGTGATGTCTGGTACAGTCTGCCGCACGTCAGTGATAGCCAAACCCGTATAATCTGGCCTCTTATTCTATTGAAACTCCGTACTTCGCTGGCCAGCTCACCGTCAAGATGTTACTACTGACGTGCGGTTGTCTGTAATGAACGCCAACCCGCACTTAGCGTCATTTCCCCTGTTATATATGTTAGGGTCCGCTAATTTACGTTTTTATTTAATTAAATTGAAACGCAAAAAGACTAGTTTCCAGGCCAGTAACTAATTGATTCGAATATTTTGTACTGGCAATACTTTAGTTTTTCAGTTGGTCATTGGATGCTTCTGATTGGCTAACCAATCAGAGGCGAGCACATTGTCATTTGTGATTGGTTGACGACATTAAACCGTTAACCAATCACAGAACTCGATTTTACCGCGCAAATTATAGGAAACCTTATAGGAAACCAATTCTGACTCGAGCTGTTGGCCGAGAAGATCGTGAGTAAGAATAAAGTTCTGTTTCCTGTTACCTGGATTTTCTTCAGTACTACACCTAGGCATCCTGAAAGTCTAAATTTAGTCCATAGTCACATTTAGTATTATAGTTTAAGAGGCTTACAAGAGCTAAAGCGCGGTCACTGTTGAATTGCATAGAAAAGAAAGAGACGCGCGATGACACAACGCTGGTAATTTATTGCAAAATATGAAGCAATTATGGATTTACAAAAAATCTATTCATTGGACTAAAAAATTAAAACACTATTGCGTTAGTATATGTTACTTGTAGAATAATCTGACAAAAAATCTGAATGTTTGCGTGTATAATAAGGTTTTTAATCGTTAAAAAAAAAAAGTTGAGGTATCTTCGTGATTTTTTTCTATCTTATCAAGTTAATTGTATTATGTTTTCAACACACTATCTAACTAGCATATATCCAAAAGAATATCATATATTTTTCTGATTTTGGTTACTGCAGTGCATCATATATTTTTAGGCATTATAAATTTGCGTTTAGGTCATGTAGTCCCCTTAATATATTTTAGTCATCCAGCCTATATCCAATAACTGGGCACAAATCCAGACACCGCTACTGAGAAATTCCTAATGGAAAACCTAATGGGTTCCTAATGGGTTCCTAATGGGTTCGATCCCTATGTCCGAAAAGAGACCATACTAATGGTCTCTTTTCGGACATAGGGATCGAACCCTAGACCACTATACCAAATACACTTATATTTAACTAGTGACCCGCCCTTGTTTCGCATGGTTTTTACGACTTGATAAAACAGCGAGATTTTTTTATTAATATTAGTTAGTATTAATGTATCATACACACATTAACTCCGCGATAAATTCTCTAAATGATGATGAAAACCGCATCGAAATCCGTTGCGTAGTTTAGAATAACAACGTGGTCACAGACATACACGAAAAGTGACTTTGATTTATAATATTTATAGACTGCGAACTGGAATAAACCACTCGTGGATGATGGATCCATCGAAGTTTCACCAACGACTTACTGTAGCTCCTTTATTATGAACGATCTTTTGGTATTCCCCACAATAGACATGTTACGAGTGTTTGTTAGAAGTCGGCACGAAAGGAATTTGCAGACTGTTTGTCAATTATATTGGTTTAATTGTGTTCTTTGGAGCGAGTGTGTTTGTCAATAGAAAGTCAACCTGTGTAAAAGTAAAGGCGCACAAAATAAGTAAGTCTTCCGGTATTATAGTTGGATACAGGATCATACAGGCTGGTGTCATCATACAGGGTGGTATCATCAATTTGGCTTTGCTAATCATCAGAGAGCTCACGAAAGAAAAGATAGACTGGGTCGCTGTCGCTGGATCCGGCGAAGAGCCTGAGCCTGATTTGACAGCCTTATTTCCCACCTTGTATATGACTATATACAAGGTGGGAAATAAGGCTGTCAGTGGAGGGAATATCGAGGGAAAGTATGTACCTTAAATTTTGTTAGGGCTTATAGTTTTAAGAAATTGACTTGCGTTTTTTTCCTTAGTTACAACTCACTGTATACTTTCCTCCGAATATGGCGTTGCCTTATTAATACAAAGGCGTTGTCAGTTACTATAATTTCTTAGTAAAAGCAGTTTATTTTAATGAATAATTAATCATTTAGGTTCCTAGTTAAAGATGCAATTCTTAAGTACGAGTAAGTTAATACTCAAGACTTTTATTCCATTCTACATTAGGTATTCTTAGGTGGTAAACTTATATGGACCCTGTCGAGCACAGCAAAATAAGTGAGTTAGTTCGTGTTTGCAAGTAGACATTCTACAATAGATTTGTTTAATAACACTACATTTTAAAGTAATTCTGACGAAAATACGAACCAAATCTCTAGCACAAAATGTTATAACAGAAACCCAGCATTTGTCTCTGAAACAATTTCACCGGCGACCTGTCGCTGAATAAAGCACATTCTCTCGCAACTCCATGCCACCGTTTACATGAAATTTTACTACTTTAAAATACCAAGTAGATTTATTACTACAACGAATTTGCTTATGTAGGTAAGGAATGAATAAAACACTGACACTGTTTTAATCCGTTTTGATGAAGGGAATCTTATCGTGGCATAGTACAACATAATTGTATTGTATGACCCGTCAATTAATTGTTTTATAAATACCTATGCATGTATAATATGCGATAAGATTTTATCACAGTTAAAGCTAGTCCGAAAAAAAAAAAATTTAAAAAAATCCCCGACACAAAAAAAACCTCTAAAAATATGTATTGACCCGTTTAGTTTAATATATGTAGTGTGGGGATCTCCAGGAAAACGCCAAATCGTTCCAAACAACGTTTATTAACGTAAAACACCTTCACACCTTTGCGACACGACTTTCATAAAAAATCTCCCTCGCCATGTTTTTTTCTTACTCCCCTTTCACTCGTTCCGTTCACTCGTTCAGAAACATACTTTGTTATAGTTTAGAAATGCTTAGCTATACAGCCTATTAAGTTTACAAGTCTTAAATTAATCCTACATATAAGTTGTAGGTAACATTTTGATCCCAGCGTCGCGTCGGGAAACGGCTAATGAAAATAGGAAGTTACCAGCAGCTATCGTTTCTATAATAGCAGACATTCATTATTCCTGGGTATAAGCGTCGTCTTTTTGACTTTCATATATAATATGTATACCTATAATCAAAATATTACCTCCAACTTATGTGGGCCAATACATATTATTTTTACTTTGTAGGGGTTTTTGTTTGTGTCGGGTGTTTGATTTTTTTAATCTAACTTCTGTTACCTGCTTTTTAAACTTAATATGTTATAAATTACCAGTAGAAATGTTACGATCGACACCTGCTGAAATCTGCGCAGCTGTACGTATTGTTCCCACAGTGAAGCTAGTTACTAATTTATCCTCATTTCTCTTTCCTAGTCCATCATCAGACCCTAATCACCATCTGGCTATAACCTATTCATTGAGACCATTCCAATGAGCCGAAAATACGATACCTCTGCTGTAAGTTAAGAGAGTTTAATATCCTGCAAATTCCAGGTGTACTATGTTCTATGGTTACTATGTTCTTCTAATATAATTGAAGTAACGAAATACCAAATTTCGACTCGATCAGACCTGTGGAAGATGCTCACATCCATTTAAAAAAAAACAACAACCGGTTTCCACAAAAAACACTACAAGGTAAATGAAAAATTACTTTAAGTAATTTCGGAAGTCATTGTCTTTGGTTTATTATTTTCATTTTTGCCACCGACTGCCGAAATTACTTAAAAAACCACCGCCTTCAAAAAAAAAACATTACAAAGCAATGATGTTATATAGGACTAGATCAGCAGTGTACGGCGCCGATGCGTTGCTACGTCGTATATGTCTGCAGGCATATCTCAATTCAGTCGTCAGCTTGACGTCAAGTGAGCGATTGTGTGAATGTGTAAACAATGTGTTTTTTTATTATTAATTTATCAGACTCTAAGAAAGTGCTGCGGAAGCGGAATTGTGTGAAAGTGCAATAGGACACTATTCTTAGTTATAACGTAAACTATCACGTAAAATAATAAGTTAAAGTTAAGTTGCTTATTAGTCTATTAGGCTAGATTGTAATAAATTACTAAGAACTTATGTTCTTATAAAACAAAAACAAAAAAAAAGTGAGCGATTGCTTAGCGCTAAAAAAAATACAAAATGGTGAAATATGCGATTAATATTTGCATGACACGGTCTGAAAAGATCAATAAAGTAATTGGTGTTTCATTTTATAAATAAGTTTGCTCAATTTTATTCAGATTATCCAAAAAAACATTACGACACGAAATAAATTTATCAAACATTGTTTTTACCAGCAATGTTACCAGTAAAAACGATTTTGGTTTTGCCAGACTGTTGGGAGTTTAGTGAACAA
Source organism: Griposia aprilina (assembly GCA_916610205.1). Lineage (NCBI taxonomy): Eukaryota > Metazoa > Arthropoda > Insecta > Lepidoptera > Noctuidae > Griposia > Griposia aprilina. Next base: position 24,969,665 of record OU744286.1, read on the forward strand.
CGAATGTATGTTCCTGGAAGTCTAAATTATTATCTATTATTATAGTCTGTTTTGGTTTAAACAGATATATTGTACAGTACATATATATTGTATAAATGATTGTACATAGAAATAATTTCACTCCATTTTACAAAAAAATATTTGATACGATCTTATTAGTTTTGAAATATAATATTTACGTTTACGCATTTGTTTTTCTTCTTCCTATATGTACCTAATCCTTGTCAGTTTCTTTAAATCTTTAATTTATTGAAAGTTCCATAATACAACCTATCTATGTATATAGTAATTGATTCAATAAATACTTTAATTCATACTGGGGAAATTATGTTGATCATTGGCAACTCTGGCCGTTTTTCCGATGATAATATCTTGTCTCTGTAATGTAGGGTATTCGTAAGTTGTGTTCCAATATAAATACTGTTGACCACCCGCGGCGCATTAGTCAATAAATGTCTACCGAACGAAATACTTGTTTAACTTCGCAATACCACAGTCTTATTCCAATGTAATTAGTTTGACGATAGAACAAATGAGACAAACATAGATTCTTTTGACAGATTGACATAACTAGTATCCGTTCCAAAGCTACGACTTTAAACTCGTAAGTGGTTACGTTTTTCAGTTTTTTTTAGTACGACGTTGCTCCTCTAGTATTATATTATATAACCTCATTGCTACCAAGTAAAAAATAAATAAGTAATTTCGGAAGTCCGTGCCTTTGGTATTTTCGTTTTTTGCCACTGACTTCCGAGTTATTTTTCACTTACGTAAGTCGGTTGTTTTCTTTTGTATTAAAGTTTTTTTTCACTTTTTAGTTGTGTTACCTTCCCCACACAAATTCGTAGACCACTACTCGCTATGTAAATAAAATTTTAATGAGTTAACCCCCGGGGCAAAAAAAAAACGAAATCGATGCACAATTGCCGGAGATATCGCGTAACAAACATACAAAAATAAAACAGACGAATTGAGAACCTCCTCATTTTTGAAGTCGGCTAAAAAGAGCTGATAATCTTCAAATGGCTGAACAGATTTTCTTGAATCATAGCTAAGAACGCTCTCAATCAAGTCACCTTTCAAACAAGGTAAATGAAAATTGGTCTCGCCGGTTGGATGATACGATGGCGCAGACAGACACACGTATACACAGGTACACAGACACACAGATACACAGGTACACAGACACACAGATACACACGTTAAACTACTACCACCCCTCTGTTTTCTTTGGGGTTAAAAACAAATGTGCCTGTGAAAACTTAACGCTGGTCAGATTAATAAATGCATGATAATAATAGTTATTAATATTATGAAGATACAAGTTAGTCGGATCTTTTTTAAAGACAAAAGTCGGATCTTTTATTATTATTTTAAGTTATCAAGCTATGTACGAAAGACATAAACGAACTTGGGCTTAATATGAATAAAATTTCTGTGCACCACGACTACAGGAAACCTCAGTAGGCATATGTCGCCTGCCGATGTTTATTCGAAACTACTAGAGCGAAAGTGGCCAAATTTGGCTGGAGCGAGTTATTGACTAAGGGGAGTTGCTGGAGCCGGCGACAGTCACAATACAGTCTAAACGAGACTGTTACACACGGCGAAATGGCTGATTTTCAAGGGTTCCGCAATGCCGTTGAGAAATCTACTGAATTGAATTATATTGAGTTTTGTGGTGTAGTTGAAGAAAAGTCATAGAGTAGTCCTCTTTGTGAAGGTGCTTGGCCGGGGAAGTACTACCACCACATACTTATGACTGAAGCTGCTCCTATTACTTATTAGATGTAAACCAGCAGGGTTTAGCTGCTATGAGAAATACCTTATCCACATTCCAGTTGAAAAAGTATGGAGGTTAACGAGTAAATAGCTTCTACTGCGGTGAATGAACAAGCAAGCCAGCAATGTAAATAGCAACGCTGATAAACCAGGGTGCCCCGTACTTAAGAATACTTCACTATTCGCTCTTTGTAATAGAATAATCTTCTTTTATCTACAGAACGTTTCATTTCAATAACGGTCTCAATTTTTTCATAGTCCATTCTCACGACGCGGCCGCAACATGTCCATTGTTGGTTTTCTTGTTATCTCTGAGTTATAACGCTTTTATTGCTGCGCAATCTCTCCGCAACTCTTCATTGCTCGCTGCAACTGTAACACTGTATTATGAACACCATTGTTAAGTCGTAAAGTTTCTTAAAGTGAGGATGAACTGGTTTATTTTGTCAGTTATGGATGTAAAGATGACGGAAGAAATAAGTTGTATAAATGTTGATTTAAATAAATTAGAGATTAAAATTTGAATCAGTTTTTTTTATTGTAACTACCTAAGTGCTTCTCGAATAACATAACATGACGCCTTTGATCCCCGAAGGGTCCAGCAGAGGTTTTCAGTAAAAGGTGCGGATTTGGTCTGTGTTTGTGTTAGTAGTGAGTGTCTCTCGTATATAACAGATCAAATGCTTTACTTCATGACCCCAAGATTCAACCAAACTATTCGTCGTGATAATTCAATTAGGAAAACCGAGTTAAATATATGTATGAATATTTAAATAGATGTTATTATTATAAAAAAACAACCAAAAGTTTTACTGTGTTTACAATTTTTAAGGTAAAATCATTATACTATATTTTTTCCGCTGGTTTTGGCGTTATTGCGAAAAACAATTCCATACCAACTACCAATAAAACAAAAACAGAATTTTAGTTTACCTTCACCGTACCTAAAACAAAATCTTTTACCACTACTACCTACTACTATAAACGGTCACTAGAACCTTATAGCCCTAGAGCGCACACAACAACCTTCCATACACTTAAGAACGCTCATCCTACCCACTTCTAAATACATTTTGCGTTGTGTAAAATGTTCCCTGGTGGACTAACTGCCTGCGTTCTTTCTACCTGTTCCATAAGGCAAATATTTTTCTAACATATTTTCTTACCAACAACATTTTTTATTTCTTGTTGGTGTGCCATGTTGCGGTATGGAGGATCTGTATTCGTTATTTTCTTAGACAAACTTTATTATTTAGATAAAAAATTATGGACTCAATAAATGACTAAAATCTCTTTTCTGTATACAAAGAAGTCTCAGTGACAATGAGTAACAGTTTTAATATTTTTTTATTAAAACGATCGACGATCGCCAATCAAACTATCAAACGTGGTGATTATTTCGGTGATGTAACATCATGATCAATTAGCCTATATCTTACATTAAAAATCTCGAATTTAAAAGAGATAGTAAATTAATAAAGTTATTGTAGCATATTAAAACAATTAATTGGGAATGAAATGTTAATCATTTTTAAATAAATTACCAGTTTCCTAGTTTAGCAGTTTACCGATGGACGTAGGGCTCTCCAATCGTACATTTTATCACCGGATGTACTCTCATCAATAACGTGATGGACAAAAATCTCGTTAAAAGTTTTCAACAAGACTCAATTTATCCCTTCAAAAACATAACATCCTGGTATCGAAAGTGCACAATGCAAGTGACAATGTATTGACTGGCAGGCGCCTCTTCAGGGAAGCCATCGGCGGTGCGGCGTCGATACGTCAACCGCGTAGCGGTTAGAGTAATGACTGACGGACGATTAGAGGTCGTTGGAGAGTATACTAACAGAGGTGAACTCACTTTTAACTTTGTATGTTACTAGCACCTGCTTTGCACGGTTTTTATGACTTGAAAAATATGGGATTTGTTTATTTTATGTAAGTTTAACATTAATTTATTGTGGAAATACACCTTCCGGAATAAATCCTATTGATGATGTTGAAATCCGCATCACAATCCGTTTGGTAATTTAGAAGAACAATGTCGTCGCACAGACTGATACGAAAATTGACTTTAATTTATATTAAGTAAATAGAAATACATAGATCCTGTTTCTGTGGCAAAATGTCGGTGCAAGTACTATACACTTCTGAGGCGTGATTTTGTTATTACATTTCGTTTTTTGAATTACTTTACTTATCATTGGGACTAAATTGTTGGGAGAAAGTTTTGACGTATTTCATACTTCTTAGGTTTCATAGGGACCTATGGAATATGAAGTTTTTTGCCTGCACCTCTATAGAAATCGAGCGTCGTTTTCAGTACAATTGGAAATCTGGAAACCTTATAATTTTTCATTCTCTTTCATGAAAGCGGACGGAAAATTATCATACATAATCATCCTATAGAGCCCACAGTACAATGCTCAAATTAAATCGCCAAATAAAAATACCACCTCTTCCCATCAAAACCGTTTGTGCCGCAATACTGTGTTAAACTAGTTACAAAGAAGTTGTCGAGAAAATAGCCACGTTCTAAATGACAGGTCTCCGGTTGAGAGCAAACTTGTTCCATTGCGGGTTTATTAAAACTTACAGAGGTTTTACTGTTCATTGCTCTTCATTTTAGTTATTTTTTCTGCGTTGTTGGTCTAGTGGCGTGCAATCCTGGGCTTTCCTCGGAGTGGAGAAATTGTTATTGGGTTTAAGCATTAGAAAATTCTTAGTTGCAGCCTGGAGTTGGGATTTGTGTTCGGTTAAGGGCAATAGGCTTGCAGTAACATGAGAATGGAACTTATAACTGGCGAAATTTTGATACATAAGCACAGCAGCATACCCCGTTCGAGAAACACTGACGTGATGTTATGTAATTAAGAATGATAAATGATTTTATTTCTGTAAGAAGGTTTGTACAAACACTTTTACACGTCAGTAATATTTTTTAAACTAGATGAGGTCGGCTTTTCCTATCTCTTCTCTTTTTTTCTTTATTTTCCTTTTTTTTTTACTCTGAGAAAAAAGGCCGAAACAAACTCAGAAGTCATGAAGTCTCCTTTAAAGTCCAAACATAATCTTGGTCAGATCATCTGAAGACGACCATGTAGGTTAGTGTCTATAATGGTCATAACCACACAGATTGAGTGGACCTGTCCAATCAGTGCACGCATTTTTCAGTAATCCTGCAGCTCAACTCGGAACTTAAGGTTGATTAGAGAGGTGGAATGATTTATGAAATAACGGTCATCCGAATCTTTATGAACTAAGGATCACACGGCGTGTTTATACGCGCGTTCCATGAAAGGCGCGTCGACGCGACGGTGCGTTTTCCCCTTAAAAAACAGTACTTATTGCGTTCGCAGCGCGTATACGCGCGTCGCACATACTATACATGGGCTAAAAAGAATACCTTGCTAGTCACTGTAATTTTAGTATTGTTTAGTTTTCCGGAGATCTCGTTGAAACATTTCAAGCTGAATGTAAATTCCAGTTTTCCTTATTATAAGTTACGACGTTTTTACAGTACATAATCTGTGTAAGTCTTCGTTACGGGACTTGCGACTTTGTTCGCTGTAATATATTTTTGTGTCGCGCGCTGAGAACATAATGTTCTTGTTAACGTTCTGTAGTGACGTATGGGGTTATGATGTTGGTTTGTTTTGCAGGTGTACAGCTGGTATGTTCTGTAAAAATCTCACCGTGAAAAGTTAGGTGAAGTATTGTCACTATTGTGAACTCATTCTTACAGAATAGATCGTAATGCCTACCCGGCAGTAAATATGAGTTTTATTTGTTCATCTTTTTAGATTGTTGTGTCTTTCACTCATACAGGTGTAAATGTGAAGAACAATATATATTTAAAAAAAGTATAAATTTAATAATAAATAAATTAATAATAATATTATAAAAATAATTATAATAATTTCATTAAAAACGTCTAACGGGCCTCTGCGAGTTGGCTTCGGCCCCTCGTATGCCTTCCAAAGGTCCGGGATCCCAGGTTCACGAGAAATGACATAATAATAATATATATAACATTTATTTAATTTTGAAGTATACATTTTGTATTTTAGCTAAAATACAAAATGTACTCTTTTATCTATAATTATCTTTCTTGTTCAAGTTAAACTTAACGAAAATACCTTTATCGATTCAAGGGTGAACTCTTTAAGATAGAGTAACATAATTTTCTTAAACCTACACATACATAAACTTACGCCTTCTTCCCATGGGGGTAAGCAGAAACTACAGAACGCCACCTGCTGCGATCCTTACATACTCCTTTTGCCTCGTTTAATTTTCTTAATAGCGACCATCATTTCGCCATATTGATCTGCGCCTGACATAACGAATAACTTCTACTACAGATTAAATTTGGAGTTGCGACACTGCAACGATAGCGTGTGTATGTAAAAAAATAAATTAAAAAATGTCAGTCTGTCAAAGTCAACGCGGAATCTTCAATTAAATGGCGGAGAAATAATGGAAAGCGTCGTCTGTTTCTAACATGTATAATAAGATCGGATTTTGTCTCAGGAAATTCTTTTTGAAGCCCCTGTTTCAAGTTCTTGTGAAGCTATAAGAGTACTGAGATTTGATTAAGTAGTCGTTTATTTATATCAGCCTATACGGTATTTCAACAAGCGCAGTCCATTTTTTTAACCGAATTCAAAAAAGGAGGAGGTTCTCAATTCGACTGTATGATTTTTTTATGTGTTAGCTCAGAACTTTTTTCTGGGTGAATCGATTTGGATGATTCTTTTTTTATTTGATAGCTGGTGCCTCACATGTGGTCCCATTTAAATTTGATCAAGTTCTGACTAGTAGTTTTTGAGTTATCCTTAATACTGCATATTTTTTCCACTTAGTTTATATTGATGATGTTTTGATAATTTCCTGTCACTGTTATTTACATACCAAGTAGTGGTATACGAATTTGTGTGGGGTAGGTACTGCAACTAAAAAGTGAAAAATAACTTTAATTTCGGAAGTCAGTGCCTTTTGTTTTGTATTTTCGTTTTTGGCCACCGACTTCCGAAATTAAAGTTATTTTTCACGTTTTTGGACGTCGGTTGTTTATTTTTGTAAAAAAGTTTTTTTTTAATTATTGTTCTTACTATAAACAAAATTAAGATGGTCACGATTCTTTATAGGTTATCATACAGCAAAGGCAACAGCATTGATTACCACGCTTGCTCAAGAAGGCTTATAATATAAAGAAAAACAATAAAGTCACCATATCCCCCATCTTTCCCCTAAGGTCGCGATTATTATGTAACCTTAATTGGTGCGTTTCTGATACACCCATCAACACAAAATAGATAAGTACGGAAAGTCAGCACCATACGACGAGTAAAAACGCACGCACAGATAGACACACGTCTACGTACAGTAAGTGTAAGCGCACTCGCGACTTGCATTACTACTACGTACGCGTTTTATGTGTGCGTGCGCCTGGTTTCGCTCATTGTATGGAGCCGGCCTTCTGTCTGATCTGTCTCCTATCTATTCTGTGCCGTCCAATTAATGACATTCGCGTCATTGAGATAACGGCCGTCAAGGAGTATGACAGCCTGATAGATGTAGCCGTTAATTAATTCTCGAGCCAGTTCGAGCATGTGTTGCTTGAGATTGACTTCATGCGGTCAGGGGATGGGCTGCACGGATTATTGGTGTTTGATAGTAGTGGTATTAGCATTGTATGGGGGTAGATAGGTACTACAGAACGCCGCCAGCGCTATCTTTAATAGCTTTATCTTTTTAGCTTTTTTTTCAGCAGTGCCCGAGTCGGCTGCCATGTTGATGATGTTTGCGTCAATAACCTTAGTTATGCTGACGACATGGTGCTGCTGAGCGCTTCGGTCTGTGGCTTGAGAAAGCTAATGGTAATCTGTGAGGAGTGCGCGAGTGGGCACGGCCTTAAATATAATGTGACCAAAAGCCAGTGCATGGTCTTTGAGGCGAGTAGTGCTAAATGCCCGCAAGGTATACCACTAGTTTATCTCAATAGTGTTCCCCTAGACTGGGTGAAACAATTTAAATACTTGGGACATTTGGTCACGGCTGGCCTCAGGGATCATGCTGACATCGAAAGGGAGCGGAGGGCTTTTTCAATAAGAGCGAATATGTTGGCACGCAGGTTTGCACGCTGTTCTGGTCAAGTTAAGATCACACTTTTTAAAGCATACTGCACTTCTTTATACACGTGTAGCCTGTGGGCTAGCTATACACAGGCGAGTTACATTGCCCTCCGCGTCCAGTACAACAACGCGTTCAGGGCGGTATTGGGGCTGCCCCGTTTCTGCAGTGCCTCGGGCATGTTTGCGGAAGCGCGCACCGACTGTTTTCACACCACAATGCGCAAGCGGTGCGCGTCCTTGGTGCGCAGGGTGCGGGTCAGCTCCAATGCTGTCCTAGAGATGATTGCTGGACGATTGGACTGCCCTTATATTAGGAAATGTTGCAGTAGGCATATAGCCAGGGCATGTTAACGGCTGACGTGAGATTTGCTGTTTTATTAATGTATGTTATTATTTTTATCTAAAAATATTGCCTTAAACTTTTATTTTTATTTGTATTTTATATTATTAATTTCCAATTAATTTTTAATTTTTATTTTCATTTGACATTGAGTTGCTTATTTTTATTTGACATTGTATTTATGATTTGACGACATTGTATTTATTTTTATTTTTATATTGTCATTTGTATTTATTTCGTGTTTTGTAACTTGTGATTGTAATATGGGAGAACCTGAAATAAATGGATTTGATTTGATTTGATTTTAATACTCCTGTCGCTTCTTCCACGCTTATATCTGGAATTCATGATAATTTTTATTAGGAGATTGTCCCTAAAATATGGAGAGCATAATAAAACAGTAAAAATAAGATTATGGGACCCTTACCGAGGAATTATACTGAGGACTTACTATAAGCTGCTGCATTTTCTGTATAATTCATTGATTTTGAGTTTCTCGTTGACGTCCCGAACATTTTGCATTGGTCAAGCAGTGTAAGGCCGTAAACGAGGGTTGAGTACATAAAAAAAGGTGAAACCGTAAACGCAACATCTTACGCATTCACATTATGGAATTTACGGGAAGAAATTAAATAAAAATGACGGGGTAAACTGACCACCAGTGTATTGCTTCTTCACGACAACGCTCCAGTCCACACGGTGCGTGTTTCCAAGGCAGCTGTGTAAGATTGTGGTTTCGAATAAATTAACCACCAACTATATAGCCCGGACCTAGCCCCAAGTGATTATTATTTGTTCCCTAATTTATAAAACGACATTCGCGGGGAATGATTTTACAACGATCAAGATGTTAAGGTGGAGTTTTAGTTACGACTGAGTTAAGTGATTATTAATGAGGTGGTCGTAAAAATACTTTTGCTGTATGAGCATTATTGGCTTGGACAGCTATAAATACAAATGTAAATTAGACTGCTGCTATCAGTTTTAAAATGACGCTGATACAAGCGTTTGTGTTTATGGATTTCGGAAGTGTATTCGGTGACCCAAAGAAACTTACTGAAGTAAGCATGTTAGCTGTACCCCGCAGTCAATATCTTCAACCACTAAACACAATAGAACCGCAAGCCAAGAAGACACTGAACTTAAGGTTTAATGGATTTAATTTGAATACTTACAATGTGATCAATAATTTCATAAACCAACAACAAAAACCCGTGTGCCTGGTCTCCCATAACGGGCACGCATTTGATTTTCTCATACTCAAACGAGAGCTTCTGAAATTGAATGTCAGTTTGTCTGATGATCTTCTGTGTGCTGATTGTGAGTATGCTTTTTATGATATCCTTAAAGTGGACAAATCTTGTCGTAATGTGAGAGGTAAAAGGAAAGAAGTGAAAGGTATTGATTCTAGCATCGTCTATTTGACGAGCGAACAAATAGCCGATAACATGCAAGTTACAGACATTTAAGGCTATAAACTAAATGAAGATTTAAATAATCATAATATGCAACCGGAAAATGAAAATACACCTAAAAAGCACCGACTTGATACAACTAAGGAGCCTATGGCAAATAAGAAACAAAAAAATAATCCGTATTTTCTAAACCCAGAAAATTGTAAACGAAAATTAGAATTTGATGTGAATTACGAGAACATATTGTATAAGGGGAACGCTGTAAGAAATATATTTTTTGAAGGTGACAAAATTCCAAAATTGAAATATAAATTAGGGGCCATTTATAAACGAGTGGTGAAACAGCCTCGTATAAAGGCTCACCCCGCTGCAAACGACGTATACATTAAGTTTAGAATATCACATAAATTAGCCAAACGATTTTTGGCCTGGTTGTATTTGGTATGTCCAAATACAACTTAAGTTTGCTAATGTTGAAGCCAAGGAAGTTGTCATGCGCAACAGAAACCGCTACTAATATATATAATTAAACTGAACGGGACTGTTCGTTGCGGCCTCACTAGTGAACTGATGACAAAACTGAAGTAAGTTTCAAGTCAATTTTGGCAAAGAACACAAATATATGCTAATTTTGTTGTTTTGGAGCACATAGAATGTCGTTTTTTTTTATAATTGAACAGATTAACAGAAAAATATGTAAAAAGCGTAATAACGAAATGAACCATTGTGCGCACAAGTGGAACAAAATTATAAATAAAACAGCCTTGTGTTGCCCCACTGCAGGACAAAGGCATCCCTTTCCTTTTCCCACTCAATACGATTTCAGAACTTGACTGCTTCTTTGGACTAGTGGTCGCAAGCGCGTAGCGCTTCTGCAGCCACATTCTGAAAACTCAAGCAGTAGCTGAGCATGAGGTCCTGCGGGGTAACTGCGTAACACTAACAGTAGGAATGGGTTTCATTTTGCAAGTTAAACATTCATTGCGTTGTTTACGTTGTTGAGCAGACAACTTTTTCGAACATAAGAAGCAATGGATTACCAATAGGGTTCAAAACGATTCAGATTGTGACAGATAGTATGTTACGTAATTGGGGTGCTGGGTTTGATTCCTGGGTCGGGCAGTGTTTTTGGGTTTTTTCATCTGGAATTTCTCAGTAGCAGGCTAGGGTCAGGCATTGTGCCCGGTTAATGGCAATAGGCTGGCCCCTTTTACTTGAGACTTAAACATAACTGGTGAAATGTAGGTGTACTATAGGCACAGCTCTGCCTGACCCATAGGGGAAAGCAGGCGTGATTAAATGTTATATTATCAGAACTGGAACAAATGGTCTAGCATACCGAACTTTAACATTACAAATAAGTGTAGCTTATCGGCTCATAGATAACAGGATTCTAAAAATATTATACAAAGACTATTCTATTCTATTATGATGATAATAAATATTCAAAGTCATTTAATGACAAGTGATTACCGCAATATTGATAATGTAATTTTATTCAGAATTAAAAATCACTTATACCTAATTATTAGTTTTATTTACATCTTTTTAAGAAATCTTTAATACAATATAAAATTGAACACTAAAATATATACAAGATGGCAGGGACAACGAAGCACAACCTGCTACCAGTAAAAGATTAGCTATTCACTAAATGATTCTGAGCTTATTTATTACTGTAAAATTTAAACACAGGCGACGTTAAAATATTTAGGCGGTTATAAAAAAAATGCTCTACCACAACGCATCGTTACAACAGCTGCCTCTGAAAACGCACTTTGATCAGAAGTTTGATAAGAGTACTTGCAAAAGGATCAGTGGACTCATGAAGCATCTTAAAGCCCATCTGTCTAGTCGCTCATAACGGAAAAAAAACGATTAGACCTTACTCAAGCTACATCATCATTGAAAAGGTGGTGATTTAAATAACCATGCAACGCCAGGACGAAAAATACCGACACTCATCTTGGTCGAAAAGCGTTTATTATTAAGTACTTAAACATTTTACAAGATAATATTGTAATTTATGAAATAAATAAATAACTGGTTTGTTTTTTATTCACTTAACATAACACATAACATCACACATATTTAAGTCCCGGGTGGCGAGCCTATTGCCTATCAACTGGGCACAAATCCAGACTCCGGACTGCTACTGAGAAATTCCAGATGGAAAAACAAAATAATATTTCGCCCGATCTGTGAATCGAACGCAGGAGCAGGACCTCATGCGCAGCAGTAGCGCTTGTGTCCACGAGACAATTTTTTAGTTGAGGCAATAAGTTTCGGTTAGCGACGCAAATGCGTGTCGCATTACTGTTACAGTTCAATTTAAAAAAAAAACCGACCTTGTAAGATTCGGACTCGCACACGACGGGTTCCGTACTACCGTACAATATTTAACACTACTTTTTTTTTAAAGAACTGCATTTCCCCTTTCCACAAAACATATTAGACACTTTAGAAAAAAGTCTTGAAACGACTATAACAGAAAAACTCAGTAAGCAAGAAAAATACGATAGTCTCGAAAAAGAACATTAGAATACAGTACAACATCAACTAAAATAATTAAAGATCAAATAGGAAACCATGCATAAGAGTTAATAAGCAAACGACAAATCCTAAGGCAGCAAAAACCACATAAAAAAAGGAAATTTCGGACTTAAGTAAGAAAATTTATGAAAGCATTAGGAAACACAAATAATCGAAAAGAAAAGACAAAATCAAAAAAGGTATCACATAGAAAAAACAGGAGGAGTCAAAAAAGCTTGGAAAGAGTTAAAATATTAATGAATGATAAATGGATTCCTAAAATGCGAGAACAGAAAGACATGAAGAACAAAAGCCATTTGTCAGAAAACACACAAAAAAAACGCCACTCTTCTTCTGCCCAATTTCTGTGTTCACGAGCCCATTGTACACGGGCTTTGCGATTGCGGGTCTCAATAGGTGGTACACGTAGCGATCTTCGAGAACGGAGATTGGCTTCATGCAAGCGATTTCTTATGGTTTGATCGCTTATTAACCTCCCTGAAGAGCTGAAGCATCGTAACCAACATCATTACCAGAAAACATGACATGCCAGAATGCATGACTGTGTTAAATAAGTTATGTTTAAATAGTGTAATTGCCTTCGGCCGTTCTATTTAAAATAAATAAATAAATTATAAATCCAATCACGGTCATTGCACGATTTTATTAAGCAGTATTTTGTATGTAACGATCTTGTCTGCGTGTGGTGATGCGAGCTCGTCCTCCATGTCGCCCTGCCACGCTGCCAGTGATGCGGTAACGTGTCCAAAGTCGACTTATAACATTTGCGTAGTGCCCAGAGTGATTTCCACAGCACGTTGGCGAGAACCAGCTTCCAACATTCCCACGGCTCTGATAATTTCTTCTCGGCTCAAATGACGTCTTCACTCCATTATAACGTTCTTTTGTATTGATTCTATTCAGAAGTATGGTAAAATTTTTACTGATTTGGCCTCAAACCCGTTTCAGGATAATTATAAAGGAATATGACTTGACAGAAGATTTTCATCTTTGACCGAAATTCAAAAAGTATTCCCTTTTTAAATGATGAAATTTACTAAAAAGTACCATAGGAGTTACAAAAACTATAATTATAAAAAACCGGCCAAGTGCGAGTCGGACTCGCGCACGAAGGGTTCCGTACCATTATCTATAAAAATGGCAAAAAAACAAGTTTGTTGTATGGGAGCCCCCTTAACTATTTATTTTATTCTGTTTTTTAGTATTTGTTGTTATAGCGGCAATATAAATACATTATCTGTGAAAATTTCAACTGTCTAACTATCACGGTTCATGAGATACAGCCTGGTGACAGACAGACAGACAGACGGACGGACGGACAGCGGAGTCTTAGTAATAAGGGTTCCGTACCCAAAGGGTAAAACGGGACCCCCGTTTTACTCTTTGGGTACGGAACCCTAAAAATCATGATAATATAGATTTTGAACATAATAAAATAATAAAAAATTATGAAAATCTCTCATCTCTCATATAATTTATAATAAGCTTTATTTGCTAGGAAACTAATCTTATGCAAGCAGATATAACAAAATAAGCAGAGAGAGCAGAGATAAGAAAATAAAAAATGTATATTCAAATTAATTTATCTGTTGTGGTATCCTGCAAAACGAACTGTTTTATCTGTGTCAATAAGAAACAATTGAATTTATAAATTAATTATCAGTGTAGGATCGATTCTAATTTACGTTTACGGTATGCTAGTCTGCACCTGGTTCATAGATTAAATAGACAATTAGAATAGCAGCTTGTTTTAGTTGAAATGCATATTCTTACGTCATCAGTTCAGCCGAAAGGCGAACAATGCTCATACATGGACATAGGCCTCCCCTAAGCGTCGCCACATTGACCAGTCCTGTGCTTCATATTCATATTCATTTATTTATTGTTTGTCACAGGTGAATTCAGTTCTTACAATAAGCGTTATAGTATTACTGTTACATACCCATAGGGTATACAATAATTATAAAAAGAATAAAAATAATTTATATTAAAATACATTAGAATCTTAATTGTTCGTGGTTATTATCCATTGCATTACCTAGTGGTTTTAGTGAACTTCATTTTACATTCATTATTATATATAATTATTACGGTCATACACTTTACGTTTAAATAAGTCAAAAAAAATAAAAATAACTTTAACATTTAAATGTTTAGTCGACCTCATCTTACATTTTTTTTAGGCATTATTATTACGGTAATGCAATTTACATTAAATACGTCAAAAAAAAATTAAATAAGTATAACATGTCAAGTTTTAGTCAACCTCATACTACACTCATTATTAGACATAATTATTACGGTCATATATATTACATTCAATAAGTCAAAAACAATCTTAGGTCAATAATTCGGTCATTAAGAAATTCGTTAATTGAATAATACGTTTTACTTATGACAAATTATTTTAGCTTTAATTTAAAAATATTTGACGATGAGATATTCTTAATACAGTTTGGGAGATTTTAACTCCAATACCAAATACACTCGATTTAAATTTTACTGTTCTGCATTTGATGCCTTTAAGTTCAGTTTTGTGTCTCGCACTTCTCAACGTTTCATACTTATCTATATCGCGTTTTATCATCATTGCCTCTTCAAATATGTATAATGAAGGTAGAGTTAAGATTTTCAACCTTTTGAAAACTGGTCTACATGAATCAATCTGTCTAAGTCCAACATAATGCTTCTAACATCCAGCGGATTTCAACGGCCTTCACAAGGTTATCGGTTCACCTAATGGGCGCCCTTCGACCGCTGCGCCTTCCGGTACACGGACGCCACGCACGAACCTTTCAGCCTCAGCGGCCGTCTGGTCTTCGAGCAATGTTGGGCACATTGCTAGCAGAACAGATGGCCGATTAAGTTTGGCAATTCTTCGGACTATGTCGGTTACCTTGGTTCTCCTGCCGATCTCTTTATTTCACTAATTCCAAGCCTAGCCCTCTCCATTGCTCATTGCCGAGCATGTTTCAGTATCATAGATCATTACTGGCAACAGCATTGAGACATTGCCGTATGTGAGAAGACAAGATATTGCATAGCTTCCCCGAAGCTGCCTAGACGAGTCGGATTCAACTTCTTTCTTAGTTGGACCTACGTAACTGAACATTTTGTCCTAGGTAGACGTAATCATCAACAACTTCGAGTGATATTCTTGCGTACGTTGATCTATTAGCTTGTTACTGTCCTACTGCGGAGTAAATGTCTCTTCATATAAAAAAAAGGAACGAGTATTGGTGCCAATTTAAGAAACACGTTTCATTGTTTTCAGGCTATGAAGTTTAGGTTTCATCACAATAGTTTATTTCATCGTAAATCCATGGAGTTCAAAAATAGTTATCAAAGTATATTTTGTTCATACAAATTTATGGCGTTCCTCCTTAACGAACTTAAGAAGCGAATTCGAAAGGAATTGGATGGTTGTGAACAGCTGTCTTGTTCTGTCATTCGCATACATTGGCAATCCTGCTGACAGGTAGGCATACAAAGATGAAAAGTACAGGTATGTGAAAATAGTAACAATTTTTGATTAAGATTGATAGATGGATGGAAATAGAATAAATACTCTTTATCACAACTGGCAAACAATTTATTATGTCTTTTACAAACTTCTTTTAGTGCCTTAAGGTAATGGCGCGGTTTTATTGCTACAAGCGATCTTTTACAAACAACCTTTACGTTACGCCAAGCCGCCATGTTACGTTATTTCTAAAAATCTTTACTGCTCAATTCTCACTAATTTCCTTAGCCCCACACGCAGCACTCCACGTCTAAACCCAGTGGTTTCCCTTCACGTAACACTACGTACTCTCTGCACATTTCCATTATCCCGGCCCTTTTGCCCCAGTTCCCGTCCCCTGCCGAGCTGTAATTAAATATCAAATGCGGAAGCCTTCCACCACTTTCCTCATTATAGTTTTTAATTATTTTAGTTATATAATTTAGTAGTATCGGAAAATTTGTAGTTTAGATATTCTGTTGTGTTTTAAGAGGTTCTAATATCGAATTAAGGCTGATTTTTCAATCATCAGATAACTTTTATCGGCAGAATAAAGGTTGGGGAAAAAGTATAGTATGTATGAACTTATAATAAAATCTCTTTGGCTATACTATTTGTATCTGGCTGGTTTTGGTATCATTGAAAGTTTAAATTTTAAAGAACATAATTCCAAATTCAAATTAGGAAAATGTGTGATTTTCATTTGTTTTTCGTACTGTCAAGATGAGTGAATCTAATGAAGAAATTCGATACCTTTTAAAATTTTACTACAAAAAAGGTAAAAATGCAATACAAGCCGCGAAAAAAACTTTGCGATGTTTATGGACCTAGTGCAGTGTCTGTGAGAGTAGCACAAATTTGGTTTAAGCGTTTTCAATCCGAAAATTTTGATGTCAAAGATGCACGTCGCTCTGGTCGCCCTATTACGGATAAAATGGATGCCACTTTTGAAAAAGTGGAGCAATATCGGCATATCAGTAGTTACAACGTAGCTGAAGAACTGGGAATTGACCACAAAACAGTTTTGGCACATTTATAAAAAACTGGGTACACAAAAAAGCTCGATATTTGGGTACCTCACGAGCTCACTGAAAGAAACCTAATGAACCGTATACTTATTTGTGATTCTTTATTACGACGTAATGAAACCGAACCATTTTTGAAGAAGCTGATAACTGGTGATGAAAAGTAGATCACGTACGACAAGAACGTGCGAAAAAGGTCGTGGTCAAAGGCCGGTCAGGCTTCACAGACTGTGGCGAAACCCGGGTTAACTCGCAACAAGGTGATGCTGTGTGTGTGGTGGGATTGGAAGGGCATTATTCATTATGAGCTGTTACCACCAGGACCATCGATTCTGAACTCTACTGCGAACAACTGATGAGATTAAAGCAAGAAGTTGAGAGAAAGCGGCCGGAATTAATCAACAGAAGGGGTGTGGTTTTTCATCATGATAACGCTAGACCTCACACATCTTTAGCCACTCAGCAAAAATTAAGAGAGTTTGGCTGGGAGGTGTTAATGCATCCGCCGTATAGTCCTGACCTTGCACCTTCAGATTTCCACCTGTTTCGGTCTCTTCAGAATTCTTTAGGCAGTGTCAGGTTAACATCACGAGAGGACTGCCAAAACCACTTGTCACGGTATTTTGATCAGAAGTCCCAAAATTTCTATAGCAATGGGATCATGTCCCTACCTACAAGATGGCAAAAAGTTATCGAACAAAATGGTACCTACATACTTTAGTTAAATGTAAATAAACTATATTAAAAAATGTTTTGAATTTTCTTAAAAAATGTGAAGAAACTTTTTCCCCAACCTATTATGACGGTTTGACATCTTTCGTTTAGAATATAAATGGGAAACCGCTTTAATTATTTATTAGATAAAAGTTATCTGACGATTGAAAATTCAGCCCTTGTAATAAAAATAAAGTACACAATGTGTTGTAGGAACAGATAGAACGTCTCATCTTGCAATGTTTCATGTATCGTTTCATAAAGCATGCAAATATTAAGTTGCAAACAGAGAGGACAATATTATGATAATGTACCCAGGATTTTGTAATATCTTGATATATGAGAGTGTCGTTGGAGTTTCTTGCCCATTCTTCTCCATAAAGATCTACGTTTTGGAGTGGGCAACTAGCTTCAACTTCTGACTAACTGACCAACTCTTTAACGATTCAAAAGTGCCTGTAAATGGTTTAATTGAAATACATGCCTTGTGTTTGAGCTTATCAATTTACATAATCCATGTATGCAAATGTATTGAAGGTACAAAATTAATTCGAAAATACCGACCAGTTTCACAAAAACTGATCTTCAGAATTCTAAATGCCTTATAATTATGCATTAGCTTAGTTAAAATATTACCTTAGATAAATTTTACCAGACAATGACGAGACGGTTAGGTCGACGAACTTAAAAATTATATTAAAATTGTAACTATTGTAAAATCTGATTTTCAAATGAACACTGAACTTTTTAGAATTGTTCTCAGTAAATTCATAGGACTGTAAACTGCGAGTACTGTCTAGTAAGTTATATTCAGAGATCGGATATTCGGATGCATATTTACCTAAAGTTAATTATTAGCTATCAAAGTACGGAAGCGACTTCTAAAAAAAATATTTAAAAGAAAACACCGGATTCTTGGATTGCATAACTATTCAGATGCATATTTATTTAAAATTAATGTTTAACCCCGATGCTAATATGTCTATGTAGTGTGTAAGAGGAGGGGTGGTGTGTGTTAGTAAAAGTTAAGATTTTTTCGATACAAAAGCGCATTACTTATTAGCCAACCTCTCAACTTTAGGTGATTACGTATCCAAATATCCGATCTCTGGTTACATCAGACAAAACTTAGCCTAGGTGTCATGATAAGAAGTTAGTTGAAGAAAGACAAAGTTAAGAAGTATTGTTTGTTCGGTTTTAGTGTGTTTCTCTAACATTTAAGTAGAGACAGGAAAGAAAGAAATGAAAAAACTGGCCAATTGCGAGTCGGACTCACGCACGAAGGGTTCCGTACCATTATCTATAAAAACGGCAAAAAAACATGTCTGTTGTATGGAAGCCCCCTTAAATATTTATTTTATTCTGTTTTTAGTATTTGTTGTTATAGCGGCAACAGAAATACATAATCTGTGAAAATTTCAACTGTTTAACTATCACGGTTCATGAGATACAGCCTGGTGTCAGACGGACAGACAGACGGACGGACAGCGGACTCTTAGTAATAGGGTCCCGTTTTACCCTTTGGGTACGGAACCCTAAAAAGGCAATTTTTGCACAATTTTTTCCGCATTCTCATCAAACTACCCAAACGGAGCACAGCAATGCTTCTTGGTATTTGCTTGCTCCTTACTTGTGGTCAGAAGGTAATACTTGGTGACCTTTAGTTAGTTTGAAACTTTCTAAATAAAATGAAATAATAGCTAGCAGTCTTTGTATTCTTCGCCCCACTTCTCAAAAGGCAATTGAGAACAGTTTCGCTAAACTAAAAGTACCAATATTAAAGTGGCTTCTGTGAAAAACATATTCCAATTATTGTAAAAACTATTAATTAGGGAACTTTTTCATTGTCTCCGATCTTTTTGTCGAGAGCGACCTTCAAAAGTTACGACATATTTTAAGTTTTTTAGTTATTCATAATTCTGTCCCTAGTTCTTTAATAGTAATAGATTTAATTTTATGACTCGCTTGTAGTCGAAGGACATCTAATATTTTAATTGAGACCAACTTTTAACTGTCATAGAGATAACATAAGACTTAAAATGTCGTATCGAATAGAACTATCGATGAAAAATACAGCATTGGCTCATTTTCACCACAAATGAAAAGATGGTCGCATTTTTTTTCATTTACTTTATTAAAGCTTTATACACAAGTAAAATAATACTGTAAAAAGGTGGACTTAATGCCTAAGGCATTTTGTACCAGTCAACCTTAGGGTGATGCAGAGACAAAACATGGCAGTTGCAACGTACAGGATAGTTAGCTCGGAAATAACTATAAAATACAAGAATAAATACTAATACATACATACATATAAACAAAATAAACTTAACACTACCTAACATATCTTATAATAGCTTATAAGGATACCACAGTCCTCATGACGTAAGTCAATTTAAAACTGAAGTTAAACTATCAGAGTAGGTACTGCTTCATTGTGCTGAGAAATCTTTATGCTATTGACTCTGTGGACGAATGTTTAATAAACGAAATATAGCCATATAAAGGCGCAGGATAGCCTTTATTAGAAGTGGTCATCGTATTAGTGGTTCAGCAGCTTCACTATCATTAGGATTGTGTCGGAATATAGCATCATCCCTATCATCAGGAGACAGCCGCCACGCAACCATTGATGCGACGCTCTGCTAGAGTTACTGTCACCAGCCAGTGTCACTCTTATCCGACCTTTTCGGTGATTCCAGTAACTTCATAACAAAACAAGTCAGCTCTACTGCTGCGCCGTCTCATATACTTATAAAGGACGCAGGATATATCCACAAAATTCAATAGGTTCAATACGACTGTTTGAATTCAGTGTTCATCCCCTATAACATGTACGATTTATATCATCCACAAATCATCCCAGTTATGGCGGGGGTAATCTTAAGGGCATTCGTTTACTCCATGGGACATCAAATTTAACGTTCAATGCCGTTTTTATGGGACATAAAACTCTAGACGTCTACGTATTAGTGAAAATGCAGGTTTATTATGTCCAAGTTAGAAAATTGTCGCTTTTGAATTGATAGGTTTGATTGCGTGTAGCTGTGTAGCATCTAAGTGATAGGTAGAAATGTGGAATACTAAAACGCGAGAATACCTATTCAACTCTGAGTAGTTTTTTTACATTCGTATTTTAGAAAACTTCAGTCACTTTTCTACTGGGTTTAATTTTAGAAATCAAGCTATCACAAAGCACTTAGGTGCACAATAAAACAATCGTCCATAAAAATTTGCATATTACAAGTAAATCCCTCACAATTTATGGACAGAGGCGTTATTAAACTATAAAAATGAAAATGGGCGTAAAATGAGGTTGGTTAATGGTTCCGCATAATAAAACGCTAAAGTAATTGTGTCGTATAGCGCTAATAAAGTTTCGTAATTAACGTAAATAGTTTTCTTTGTTATGAAGCGACGGCCAAGCTGTAAAATCCTCAACTCGGCGGGTAGTTTAGTAATTGTATCAAGTTTCTTTACCGAAACTGGTGTCGTGAAACTATCAGTCCAAACTGAAGTTTACGCTTCTGTAGCCGTAGCCGCTAGCGCAGTCGCAGCGCTACGGGGCTACGGCGTAACGCTACGGGCTACAGCGTAGCGCTACGGGCTTAGGCGTAGCGCAATCGTGTATAAATAAATTGAAAATAATATGTTACTGGCCAGGTAATACAGCAAGCAAGTTCACAGGTTAAAATCAAGAAGCGTAGCTGAGTAGTATAGTCATGTT
This sequence comes from Griposia aprilina, assembly GCA_916610205.1. Lineage (NCBI taxonomy): Eukaryota > Metazoa > Arthropoda > Insecta > Lepidoptera > Noctuidae > Griposia > Griposia aprilina. The sequence continues at coordinate 24,990,863 of OU744286.1, forward strand.
ACGTAATACAGAGCTATTTCGAACTCCTAATAGTTTCGTTGTCATTTCTTTGTCCAGCAAGTAAAGAGCAAAATTTTAAATGAACCATTTCTTTTTCTTCTTTTTTCTCTAATTTTAGCACTTTTTGTAGCAAAAAATGTATAAAACCGATTATGACCAGTTTTTTTGACAGAAACCTCCAAGAGTCCAACCGCCCAACTACACAAAATACAATCTAACAACTATCCAGGTTTAATTTAAAATTTAGACCTCTTTATTCTAGCTTATAATTTAACAAAAACTGTACCACAGACTTACACGTTCCAGATCTTTATTCAAGTACAACAAAGGGTTTAATCGCGTGGAAACTATTGTTGGTTTAAAAATAAAACTGGCTCGGCTTAAATCTGTGCATTAGCTATCCTAAACACAGTCGGTTTGGTGCCGTAAGAAGCTCGTTGAGACCACGAATACGATACATTAGAGTAAGTATGTTTATTGTTATTTTAAGTCTCTGGTAAAGTGGCAATAAGAGTATTCGCAAAAATGTTGTATCGTCCTGGAAGTTGCGGAACATGGGTCTCGTACACAATTTTGCAGGTTCTATCCTGGCTTAAAATGTGTATTTCTAATTTCTTAGACATGGCGCGCTGTCTGATGAAGGAAAATATAATGAAGAAACCGGGACTAAAAGTAATCTGAAATCATCAGTAATTTTGCTTGGTGATTTGCTTGTTCCTTGTTTGTATATATAGAGGCATTTTCCCTACAGTGGGTCAAGTGTTGTCCAAGATAAGCTGTTACTAAGAAATTATCATTCCTACAAACTTATTTCATGCATTTTTTTTTGTTTATACTAATATTATGTTAGTTTGTGAGGTTTAAATCTATGGGCCATTGAAGCCTGAATATTACATGTTTACTATTATTATTATATGCCAGTAACACAAGCTACCAAGCAAGCAAGCTACCATTATTCGTTTCCTTAAAGTCCCATTTCAAGAATCCTTTCCTCCGGTGGCTGATTCTCGGCTTATCTGTGAACAGCCAAGACGCCTCTCATTCATTCATTCAGTATTCAATCTCGCTCTCAATCTCATCGCCATTCGTATTAGCGTCCGCGGTAACTCACTAATAATGCCGTGGATTTAGCGTCAAATATTTATTGCAGAATACAAATAAATATAAACTTTATTCTCAAGAGATTTTTTAGGTTCATGGCGATGTTTCGGTGTTGAATAGATTGAACTACATACTAATAGATGCCATTATTATACTTAAAAATAATACCTATAGTAATAAAATTAGTTCGTGACGTTACTTTTTCGTTTCTTTTCTTGAAACCAAATGCATAATATTTTTAGTAGGTACCAACAAAACGCTGAAGTTTACTTGCAGACTATGACTAAAGGAAAAGATCTGCATCGGCACTCTTAATGCAGAGTCATTAAGCAAGTCGTGTTCTGTCGCAGGAACACCGGGAGGCGGAACTAGCACCGCCCGGGAGGACGCAGGCGATGGTGACACGAACAGAAGTGTCACAGCGTGTAAATGCGTCTTCCTGATCATGGTTCTGTTATTGTTATTAATAATTACTGAAATGTACAGAGGCGGACCATTTTCTAACAGTCAACGTTTGAGTGATGCAGATACAAACAGTGGTAGGTGAACTTATGAATAATTTAGGAAGAAATATTTATTTAAATATAAAAATACATATTTTATTTTACCTATTACAAACTATAAATATAATATATATATATATAGGTACCTAATTAAATAGAAGTACAAATAAATATAAATAAATACACGAATATTGATTGATTTATAGATTTTTACTACCGATGGTCCTAGTTTAGTTAATCAGTTGTGACTTTGAGTTACAGCTATATGAATAATTATATTCCAGCATTGCACATTATATAAAATGCCCTTTAGGCCTGGAGGCTTTTATTTAGGTATTGAAGATTTTTTACGTTTTTATTTATGTTTGAGTTTAGTTTTCAATGTTTGTGTTGGTATATTGACGTGTGCTAGCTGAAATGTCGTAATTTTTTATTTTTTATTTTTATTTTAGATGGGTTTGCTCTTGACTCTAGTCTAGGTCAGAGATGACAGAGACAAAGTCTACGATGGAGTGAGCTTACCCAGAAGAAGCCTGTTCACTCTCACTTTGAAGAGATTTGGGTTGTATGCGGTCGGAAACACAGGCGCAGGTAGAGAATTCCACTCTTTTGTTGTGCGCATTATAAAAGATGTTTGGAAGCGCTTAGTGCGAATTGTTGGAATAGCAACTAGCTAGGGATAGTAACTTGCAGTGCGCCTAGATGTCCGATGGTAGAAAGGGGCCGGTGGAATGAGGTCGCGGAGTTCTTGGGCACACTCACCGAAGTACAATCTGTAGAAGTATATTTGTTTTGTAATATTCATTTCTTTGCATACTATTGTATAGAATCAAGTTCTTTTAACTGAACACACAGCTGTGGTGCTGGGAAGTTTGTTGCGCCACTTCTTCCCAGCTAAAGCACTAGAAAGTGGTGAAGGGCGGGCGTTATGTGGGACTGTATTATGTTATTTTGACGTTCAAATAGTGCTGATTCTCAGCCAAATCTTTAGTTGGATACAGAAAAAAAATATGACTGCGCTTGGCTGCTGCGTGCAGTGTTTGAAAAAAAACGGAATAAATGTTATTAAACAAATGGAATGAATGGAATGATAACCAGGTTTCTACACGAAGCTGGACTTTTCTACCTTAAGTCTACAGTATGCGGCCGGTGATAGATATATGGAAATTGGCACATACAGTTGATGAAAAAGTTTGGCAGTGTCTTTGTCCAAAACTGGATACTTATGCCATATTGAAGCTCAAGTAGTGTATGCGTTTTATTTGTCCACCTTTCTGAAAACTTTACAAGTATTGTAAGTACTGGGACTTCTGTTTCTTTCTCTTCTTTGGTGCAACTCAGTGGAACTTGATCTCGCCGCACATTAATCCTTGCCAGGGACAAGACACTGCTTGGATCTTTCGGTTTTTCACAAAGCTCTGCGAGAAACCAAAATGGGTGGCAAAATAACTGTGAACTGATTTCGTTGAGTATTCATTATTAATTTTTGCCTTTTTTAATGGAGGAGGGCAAGGATCAAGCTTAGTTCTGGATTTATGTCCAATTAAGAACCCTACTGCATTGGACTAAAAAATGTAAAGTCTGAAGTCGGGTCGATATGGTTGGATGAGGGAAAAAAGTTGTATTCGACATATTTATTAACAAAATGCAATTTTGTAACTTAATTCGATTGACTAAAATCTTGAGAGGCCTATGTCCAACAGTAAACTGCGATAGCCTGAGTTAGCTGAATAAAATCTTTGCATTTCACAATAACTCTGGCTATGTGTTACGGATCTATTTCATGAACCTACTAGTGTTAAGACCGATACTGTTGGGCGGAGCACCGCCATGTCCTCGTGGCGGCGATCGGCGGCAGCAATCTCTCGCGTCCGGCCCTGGTCCAGGCCATGGTATGGAGCGAGAGGGAATGGAAAGCCGGTACATCCTTCTGTGAAGCAGTAATGCTCGCAAAGGAGGAGGCGGAGCGCGTGAGGGAGGGGCAATCGTTGCGCCCTCACGCCCCTAGTCGCCGCAGGAGGAGACACCCTGGGCGTCGGGAGTCGATTGCCGACTCCCGGCCACCGTAGGCTCGGGCTTGCGGATGGCGAGCAATGGGCAGCTCGCCATCCGGTAAGGACCAGACCCGGGTCGACGGCGCGTCATGTTCCACGCGCGCCTCAAAGAGGTGTCAGCATTATTGATGGGATCCGATAGAGCCGATGCCTGCCGGAGTCGTGGGTTGTTCGAAAGAGTTACCGGGGCCCTGGCGCACAGGCAACTGAAGGAACATGGGTGGGTTTTAGGTAGTAAGAGTCTGACACGCCCTTCCGCTCCGCCCAGAGCGGGAGAGTTCATTTGATGATTTCCCACCCAAAAACAAAAAAAAAACAGCAATTGATTTGATTTAACATGGCTAAATGGAGTTACACTCTTGACTTCTGCCTACCCCATTGGGAAAAAAATACGTGATGTTTTGTTACGATTTATTAAATTCCACCACGTACTGTACATATCCGCGTACCTTCATACCTTACAACCAGGTGCCTGAATGTAGACCCCACGTGCAAGTAATCACTGAACTTGTGGCGTTACTGGAGCAACTCGGATTGACTTCGAACTCTAATACAAACTTCCGATTGCAGTCGGAAAGTTCCGGAATTCTGTTAGTAGTTTGTTGCAAAAAAAAACTACATGATGTTCGAATACGGAAAATTCGTGATGTTAACCAGGCTGCTCTCAAAACGGTGAAGGAAAACATCGTGAGGAAATCGGCATGTCCTAGAACGAAAAATTCGAATACATGTGACATATATCAACCCGCAATGGGCCCGCGAGGTAGATTACGGCCCACTCCCACTCACAGAGAGGAGTTCTGTGTCCCAGCAGTGGGGACGACATAGGCTGAGTATGATGATAATTATGTACGCTGATTGTATCAAAACTTCGAATATGTACAGGAGACAGATATAGGACTAATATTATCTTATCTTATCTTCATATTATAAAATCAAGTTACTTCGTATCTAACTGTCTGTGTGTTTGCGTGGTTCTTCTAAATGACAGTTTTCACTATAGTTTAAAAATAAAGAAAGTTTTTTTTTATTTTGCACCAAGTAGAAGAAATTGACATCTTGTCTTGCAATAAAGATTTGAATCTGAATTAACCATCACGCCTGTATTACCCGATGGGTTAGGCAAAGGTGTGCCTATATTACACCCACATTTCGCCAGTTATGTTTAAGTTCCATGTAATAGGGGGCCTATTGCCATCAACCGGGCCCAAAGCCAGACTCCGTGCTACTACTGACAAAATTCAATAACATTATGCCCGACCTGGGAATCAAACCCACGACCTCATGCTCAGTAGTAGCGCTTGCAACCACTAGACCAATGAGGTAGTCAAAGTTTTAGAATATTATTATTATTTATTTATTTAATGTAGAGAATTTATTCCGGAAGGTCAATGTGTATAATAAGTACATTCATATTAAACTTACTTACAATCAAGACACGTTGTTCCGTCAAGTCATAAAAATTGTCCGAACCAGATGCAGGTAGCTAGTAAAAGTATAATTTTGGAAATAAAATTATGTTTTAAAGATTACTACAGCAATAAAGTGCCGTCATAATTATCCTGGTCGTGATGGAACTCACATGACATGTACTTTCTAATATCTGACTTAGTTTACTACAAAGATTTTTAAGTCACTGATTGCCGATAAAAGAATACATCGTTTGGAAACCCCGACTTATAATTATCAGCCAACACGCAATACGCAAACGTTTACTCTGTATATATCATATTTTCCCTGCAGTCAGATAGGCTGAGCAATGATATGATAGAGCAACGTTGCGGTTTAAAGATGTAAGTAGTGACAAAAATTGAAAAGAGTACACTTAAGTTTATTGGTGATATTGAGAGGATGAATGAAAGCGACTAACAAAAGATATTCAAAAGGCAGATGTGAATAAAAACGTCGCGAGGAGACCTTCTAGAAGGGCATAATTAGTGACCTTATTGGTAATGTTCTTCAGAACGGTCAGGTGCGTAATATTCGCAACCGATGTGCGCGTATGACCAGATGTATGAGCGTAAAACAAAGCAAAAGGAGTGTTTAAGGATCGAAGCAGGTTGCTTTCTGTAGTTTCTGCCTACACCCGTGGAAAGAAATCATGAGTTTATGCATGTGTGTATGTGTCAGATAGTGACATGAATAGTAACACATTCACTTTACATATATCAACACCATTCTATTTCCCGCAAGGAAAAGAGCTTTACAACGCATAGGCCGTGCATGACACCGAAAGGCAATAAAAGCCATCACTCATTGTCTATGGACGCATGTTTTATTTATAGGCGCCATTAGGTTCCGTACAGACATATGGAGGATTCAGAGCGGGTTAGGATGATTTTTATTGTTTTACGTCCATGGTGGTTTATGGGTTAAGTGGCGATGAATGATAGGGTTGAATACTGTTGAGTAACCGAGAGAGAATAGCCAAATTTTCCCACAGTTACTACTTTATAAATAATTTCGAAAAAGCATCAGTCTTTGGGACCAATTCAGAATTACTTAATATACTTTTAATTCCAATCCTAATCAGTATAGGGTACAGTAAACCGCACGTCAATCTTATACTTGAACTACCAAAAACAGGAACGGACAATTTTAAATTGTTACTTACCATGGACAGTTGACTGTACAATAAAGTATATTCTATCAAGCCTTATGATTATAAACGATACCTTAAATGCGACAGAGGCTAAAATATGGAATAAAAACCATAAAATTGAACGTTTAGAGCTCTCAAAGTAATAACATAAATATCAGTAAATGGGAAAGTTTTGCAACCCAGAGCCCATTTCTTTGCCAAACAAGTAACAGGTAAGTCCATGGATGGGGCGAGAATACAAATATTGAATGTTCGGTATTCTGGGCAGGGGGGCGTTAATTTGTACAGGATCCCCATTAGCTAGGGGCAAGCTTGCTTGTACGTACCTATATGTATAAGTAGGTAAGTAAGTTTTGTGCACGGTGGTACACCGTCTAGAAAATAATAGAAAAACAGCTGTTTAATGGACGACAAAGGAAATGTTTCTGCGTGTTAGCGATTTCAAATTGTAAGGTCCTGTCTTGGACAGGTTTCCTCTTCATTCTATCTCCTTACTTCACCGTAAGTCAGTAGGTACGCACGGCTACATATCAATATGTGTGGTTCTGTCCTCAAAAAACCATTTCAGACACAAATCTACATGGTCGTCACATGATCTGACCAAGATTATGTCTGGACTTTAAAAGAGACTGTGACCTCTGACTTTGTTTCCGCTTTTCTTCTCAGAGAAGTCAGAATGTGGTAAAAAATTAGTTCACAAATATCAATCAAATTTACCCAATTTCACTGCAAAATACCGAATATAAGCCTTACTTGACTGTAAAATTTATCAAAATGTGTCCTAACCAACAAAGCGGGCTATTATGTTGCCCAATTGTTAGTTCACAAAGGGAATCGACTTTTTTTAATTAATATCTGTGGCAACACTGGCAACCTCCACGCTTGACGCAGGGGGGGGCGACAGCAATTGATCGACTATCACGACACGATGATTGATCATGCAATAATGCCTACATGAAAAGTTCGAGGGACGTTTTGTAGGGACCTCTGTGTTCCCTCCCTGTTCAGTACGTCGATGAAGTATGTGTTAGGGATTTTAATTTAAAACATTGGATATACAGGCAGCAGAAATATAGTTACTTATAGTAGGAATTCTAGCTGTCTGACAAAATCTTTATTTTATTTTTCAAAATGAATTGTCTTTGAAAACTACTAAACAAACGAACTCTCACATGTTCCTTTCAACTGAAAAATCACAAACACCTGAAATAACATTTTCTTTAATTCCCAAATCAGCATTCAAAACAGAGTCTCAGAACCTCTTTTGTACTGAATAAACAGAGCTCGTTTAGGTCTTAACGGGTCGTGGAATTAGAACTGTTTACCAACCATTTAATAAGCATACACTTTAGCTTTTGGTACTTACCAACAAAAAGTTATGAAACAGTTCATTATCTTAGAGAGGAGTAGGTAATCAAGTGGTATAATATTCAACGTGCATTTCTCTACCCGGCCTCCACCATTATTTAGGAACGTAGGGGTAGAGAAATCAGCTCGCCGTCCGGTAAGGACCAGGCCCGGGTCGATGGCGCGTTGTGTTCCACGCGCGCCTCAAAGAGATGTCAGCATAATTGACGGGGTCCGATAGGGCCGATGCCTGCCGGGCTCGCGGATTGTTCGAAAGAGTTACCGTGGCCCTGGCGCACAGGCAACTGAAGGAACACGGGTGGGTTTTAGTCAGTAAGAGTCTGACACGCCCTTCCGCTCCGCCCAGAGCGGGAGAGGTCATTTGATGATTTACCACCCAAAAAAAAAAAAATATCATATTACATTGACGGGCCAAGTCCTGCCTGTCTACTACTAAACAAAAAAACTGTATTTTGAAACCCTTCAAATGCTTATTCCAAACTTGCTTGTCTGTTCGAACGTAACCAGAGTGAATTTATTACCAGCCTGCTCAACATAAGGTTGACACATGCAGACAACCTCTACAGTACCTAATTACTGGCGAAATGTGGGTGTAATATAAGTACACCTCTGCCTAACCTTTCGGGGTTTACAGGCGTGATAATATGTCAATATTGTAAAAAGGTAGGATAAGAAAGAGACAGTAATAAAACGATGGCGAACTTCCATCATTAAATTACAATAATTAAGATTTTTTTAAGGTCAGACTCACGTGTTTTAAAAGCTAGAAAGTAGTGTCGTAACAAACTTCTTAGAAATACATACATGTCTCTGTCTGTTAGCATTGCTTTGTTTTACTTTAATTCTTATCATGCGTTTCGCTTCACAATAAATTAACTTAGTATTCCGTTTAATTTCCATATTATTAGGGAACGAAACAGTGACCCATCCAATTAGAGTCCGCTCCAAAGCGACGCTTAACGTAATAGCAGCTCTTAGTTTAACCAACCTCTGCGAATGTAGTCTTTGATATAATTGTGACTATGGAGTGGGTAATGTCTTAAGTGTGGCGAGAAATCTGGTAATGAAACCTGCACCCCTAACTGTGAAACACGCTCGGAATGACAATTCCTTTTAGTTTGGCAGCTCAACGATATCCTTTGCGTTATTTTTGTTGTCGAGTAAACGAATTTTAAAACTTATAAACAGAGATCGGATATTCGGATGCAAATTTACCTAAAGTAAAATTTTAGCTGTGAAAGTATTTCATTGGTTTCTTAATTATTACTTTTTTGTAATAAAATCAGATTCATATTTATTTAAAATTAATGTTTAACCCCCGATGCAAATATGTGTAAGCAGGGTGTAAGAAGAGGAGTGCAAAAAAAAACATAAATTAAAATAATTATTTTTTATAAATTAAGTACTCTATCCTGATTGGGCGTAAATATTACCTTGGCTACAACCTCTCGCTCGCTATGATTTGGTCCGGTTTGGTCACTGAATTCTGACGTTAGCGGGATTTTTTCGATACAAAAGCGCATTCCATATCAGCCAACATCTCAACTTTAGGTGAATATGCATCCGAATATCCGATCTCTACTTATAAAGCAATGGGTATTGTTGTGCTGTCAAAATGATAGGAACTGTCATGCCGAGTGTGTTATGCATTAAGGTGCTAGTAGGGTTCCGTAGGCAACAGGGAACCCTTACAGTTTCGCCTTGTCCCTTCATCTGTATGTCTGTACGAGGCTTAGCTCAGAGACTCTTCTTACTAGAGAGCTGTAATTAGGCATGGGTATATATATTAATCACGTCGACAAAGTGGTAAAATAAAATCTTGAAAAAACGTTTTTTCTCATCTATCCAATGGCGTGGGGTGTCGTTTGAAAGGTGGTTCAAAAATAGTGCGGGTGTGTGAAAATTATTTGTCGATTCAGGGATCCGTTTGCTTATTCATCATCATCATCATTTGAGCCGAAAGACTTCCATTGTTGGATATAGCCTCCCCCAAGCACCGCCACTTCGACCAGTTCTGTGCTTCCCGCATCCAGCGGATTCCTGCGGCCTTCACAAGATCATCTGTCCAACTCGTGGAAGGGCTTCCAACGCTACGTCTTCCGGTACGCGGTCACCACTCCAGAACTTTTCGGCCCCATCGCCCATCTGTTCTGCGAGCGATGTGCCCTGCCACTTAAGTTTTGAAATTCTTCGTCTATGTCGGTCACCTTGGTTCTCCTGCGGATCTCTTCATTTCTGATTCGATCACGTACGGAAACTCCAAGCACAGCCCTCTCCATTGCCCTTTGGGTGACTTTTACCCACGTTTCAGTGCCATAGGTCATCACTGGCAACACGTACAAGTCAAAGACTTTCGTCTTGAGACACTGCGGTATGTAGGATAAAAAGATATTGCGTAGCTTCCCGTAGGCTTCCTAGCCGAGTCGGAAGTCTTTCGGAAGTTCTACTGAGGTCATGGAGCATTGTAGTGAGGTCCTCCATCGTCTCACCATTACTACTATACCGACAGCAAACCGAAGGTGAGTGATGTACTCGCCATTGATGTTGATACCAACCCCTTTCCAGTCCAGAACCTTGAAAACATCGTCCAGTGCAGCGGCGAACAGTTTTGGAGAGCCGTAAATACCTTTTAGTCTTGTTTTTGCTATACGTCTTAAAGAGCTCGATTGCAATCGGTATTCTAAGGACGCGCACGTTAAGTATAAGGTTTCTAGAAAATATATTGTTTATGAGACGGCGCTAAGTTAAACCTTGGTCATGGTACGGTCTTAAATTAAGAGGAAAAAGCCTTCTAAAACGAACGCGTGATAAAAATTATTACTAATAAATAAATTTGCAACGTTAATTTGAGACATCATGGAATACTTGCTTCTTCGTCGGCATAATGAAGTCAATCTCCTTTTTGTTACACTATCAGGCCTCTGCCAAGTCCAATTTCTGTGTTCACGTTTTCTGAAGAAGGAGTTCATCATCAAGAGGCCTTCCTTCTCCATAGTTCAGCATTTCTTATTGGCCAGTAGGTGACCCCGGTGGTTCCGACGTACAACTCCAAATTGCCTCACTCACAGCTCATTATCGTCTCGTTTGCCCAGTTTCACGTTGAAGTCCCCCATGACAACTGTGAAGTGAGTTTTAGTAAATATCCTCATACATGGCCTCCACCTTATCATCTAGGTGTGACGAGGTCGGGGCGTAAATCTGTACTTCCTTCAGCTAATACCTTGCGGATATTCTGAGTATAAGGTACGCCACCCTGGTCGACACAATCTCGATCTTCACCACGTTGCTCACAATTAAGCTTTAAAGCGTTTGCTATTTATTAAGCTACATATGTGGGGGACGCGCTCAGGTAGCCCGCGAAATTCAAAAATACATACGTTTCTTGCAATTTGCAGATCAGTGTCAGGTTGTAAGTTGATTAAAATATGATTCGCGACCGTAACAAATATGGCTTTACAGAATTATGATCATTAGAATCAGCAATACAACTCCTTAAGTTAGAGTTGCCCTTAAATGTCAAGATTTCATTAAATAGGTACTCATTGTGGTAATATGAACTTTGTATTGATGATTTTTATGATTATAATTCCATAAATAAATATTTGTTACGGCCGCGAATCATATTTAGATAAGCATACAACCTGATACTGACCTGCAAATTGCAAAAAACGTGAGAAAATTTGAGATTCGCGGGCTACCTTGGCGCATCCCCCTTAAAGTGCATTTTTTGTTAAAATTAAGAGTCCCCCTACCAGCTAAATGGTTTTTTTGGGATATTTGACAAAAAAACACAGTATTACTATATGTTTATAATATCACAGCTAAGCAGGCTTTACAAGTTAACGATTAATAGTCGACCAACTTACATTTGCAGTTGGAATGTATGGGAGAACATGTTTTTCAACTACAATATTAAGTTTGCTCTTGGGATAAATTCATCCCAACTATGAAACCCTACATTGTGTGTAGTCCGACACGCACGAGGCCGGTTTATTTTTTTGCTTGAGGTTACTTTCATTAGCTACCAAAACAAAAGTTTGCTACACTGCAAAATGAAGATAAACTCTCCTATATTCAAATTAAGCTGAGAATCTGCACTTTTTAAACTACAAAAGTTACGTCTTTTGTAACTATAAATTGGTGAATCTTCACAAATTTCTAGACTTTAACTGGAAACAGTGGCGCAACAAACTAGCCAGCAACACGTCTATCTGTATAGATATCATTCGCCATTCATATTAAAGCAGATTTCAACATTACCACACATGATTGCGACCGCCGCGCCTGTTTAGGCAGCGTCACACCCAACGACTCATTATGCGTTATAAATTCGCAACTAATTAGCGGCTGCTCGCTGACGAAGATTAATGTCGCAGTGTGTGCGACGAGCCTAATGCGTTGCGAGGCAAGCCGACAGTGTGCAATGTGTGTTTAGATAATTAGTAATGATTTTGTTGCTATGGGAATCATTAGGGTTTAGCCTTAGGTAGGCATAGATAGGTAAATTAAGTGTTAAGCAAATTAACACCCTAAGTTAATTTCCGTGATATAGCCATTTCATACTGTCAAAGAATGACAGTTGTGATTTGAAGATAAACACAATTTGATTTCTTAGTTTTGTAAAACAATTAATTTCCCTGATCTTACCTACATGATACAATAACCTATTATATTAGAAAAAGTTCGGCAACGTAAAACGTTGATTGTATAGTAGTAAAGTTCCAAGAGAGTGAAGCTTCAGAAAGATTTGGTACAAGAAAGTCTTTCTTTTGTCACTGAGAAGTATGAAGGGCTTACGTTTCAAATACCGAATTATATAAATAAAAATAATAAATACCGAAATAGGCGAATTTATGACTTTATGACTTCTTTGTGTTAAGGTGAATCCTCAGCTGTATTGAGGACGACACAAATAAGTGTAAAGTCAAATCCTTGTTTCCAAATGAAGTTAATCCAATAAAACGAATACCTATAATTATGTAGGTAACAATGCAATTATAGCTATTTGAAACGTTTCTCTTAAATCTTTAAGTATAGGTAATCCTCTTGATTTTCCAGGTGTATACATTTTGCCAAGCTGTAAAATATATCTTAATCTCATCCAATATCCACGAAACTCCCATGGTATTTCCATGGATCGCACAAAATTATGAAGACCATCTCCCATATTTTTCGTCCACAATTACAAGGTCCCATTACAGACCCCATATCCTCATAAATACTAAACTTTGCAACCATTACCGACACCAGGGATGCCAATCCTTAATATTTCCGTTTGAAATGTGAGGTGATTTCATTTGGAGTTTTAGGGTTCCGTGCTAACTTGACCATATTTTTAGGGTGCCCAAAATGTGTCAAATGAACACTATTAGGGCTGTATCTTTGAACAATAATAATATGTAGATATTCGTTAAAACAATTCAAAGAATACGTATTAGGCCTCTCATTTGCTGCCTAGCCTTTTCCAAACTATATTGGGGTCAGTGACTGCGTATCTGACCTCCACAACCCGGTTACTGAAGAACATGATACCCCTTGGCAAGACTATTTGTCAGACTTTCGGGGTTCAGACAACTCGTAAAGAGTGTCAAAGATCTACGTATAACAGCCGGACGTATTAAACCTCTATCATGACAAATAATAAAAGGAAGGATTCTGTGGCGGCACCTACAACGCCACATGCGAACTACTCCACAAACTGACGTCACGCAAAATCCTGCATCGCGCAAGCAAAGTTTACCGCGCAAACTGGCATATACACAACGCCCCAACATCAAACGTCTGGCAGTTGCCCACCAGACACGACACCCATCTGGTAGGAGGATCCTCCCTTTTCTATAGAGATTGAGTGGACTTTAAACCCTGTTCCTTACATCTATATAATACAAATGGTTTTGTGGTACGGAACGCTCAATGCGCAAGTCTGATTCGCATTACCAGTTTTTCCGTCTCTTAATTAAAAGAGAGCGGTCGCCACCGCGCCGCTTCTCAAATTGACTCTTTAAAAACTTTTGATTTGCATTCAGTGGAGGCATTTCAAGGTTTCCTTGGGTTTTCTGTGCGCCCAGTGAAATAGTTTAGGAGATGTGTTGGAACTAAATAAAAACAGGTTGTCAAGTGTCACAGTTGCCTTCAAACGATAAACAAATAAATAAATATGGGTAGATATACGAGATACGCATAGAGCGCCAAAAACAGCCATGGTGATTTAATCAGCCTTTCTTTAATTACTATTTCTATTATTATTCAAGATACGAAAAGTCTCGAAAATCTACGAAACCTTACCTACCTTGGTTACCTACTAAACAATATTGAAGATTTTTCGGCAGCAACTGCTATTTATCGCTGTGACTGACTATATGACAGACTGACTGTATTTCTGGTTCGCTGTAAACTGCAAGTTTTCAAGCCACAAGTATATCGTTGTACCATCATCGACTGCATCATCGTTTACCATCAGCTGGTGAGAATTTACAACATTACAACAGCTAGTATTACTTATTTCATCAATGAAATTAAATCTTTGTCCATAAACTGGATTCATTGAATAATTCATATCGGTTCAGTAGATTTAATTACCTTCATTCACAATTAGTATGGCAGCTCAGTAAACGTTACGTTATGACCCACATTTTACATGATTTGGATAGTAAAGTTATTAAATCTACAAATATGTGCGTTGTCCACACCGATACCCACATACATGCATAAATTTACAGACAGAAACTATAGTATAGAACATCACCTGCTGCGATACCTACGTACCTACTTATACTGCGCGTTTATACGTTCGCGTAAATACCTTCGCGATTTAGTTTCTAAACATACAAACAACTAAGTGGTATTGGAAAAATTACTTTAATTCCTACATATAAAGTTCGGTTGGCGCTGCAACTTTAAATATTTTTACAACTTTTTCAATAGTACCAGTGGTTATTCGGATATCAATTTAATTTACACGGGCATGAAGTTAACCCATTAACCGCCAAAACATAAAGTTAATGTGATTTATTTAAGAAATGCTTATTTACCTATCATAAATTAACCAAATAAATATAATAATAAGAAAAAAAAGGGGGGGAAATATTTGTACCCCTCTAGAGAGTGGTGTACTAATTGGAGTACAATGGCCGATTTCAGAAGCACTGGTAACACTGTTCGACACATTATGTTTTTTTGTCAATTTTGTAACATGTAATGAATAGCAACTATTCTTTTAGGTTTCGAGGATAATATTCTACTCGTCTTGAGGCAAGCCTTGGACCAGCGAAGACGATAGTCGAGCCTAATATTATGTTTTTTGTCATATTTACTACCACGTAATGCTACGTTAGAGCTATAGCTGATCCATGATCACTTTGAATTTTATCGTGCAAATATCAGACATATACATACAATAGCCATAATATTAATATCTCGCTCAATGCAACCTCTCGCAGTCCATTGCTGGATAAAGGCTTTTAAAAAGATTTACCACAACCAGTCTGTCTCGGCCACATGTGTAAGCTCATTGATTCGTCATCACTGAGGAGCATACCACGCTACGCTTACTGCTTCATGATTTAGAGGTCAAGATTTCGTCTGCTTCAAAGGCCATCGGTCCTAGCCGTATCCATTTTGGATATAAACACCACTTGATTCCGTGAATAACACTAAGCTGGACTATACTGTCGACGAATTCAATTTGCACCCAATGGTTCATCATCACGCCAATTCGTGTTAACTTGGAACTGTATTCTCGTTGCTCCTGAATATCTCTGTATTATCAGGTTGATGTTGTCGTGAAGAAGCAAAAGCCGTGCATGACCTTTTCGGCCCCTTATTCATCGGTCTTGACACTGGGTTAAGGCGGTATAATAGCAACTCATAATCAGCGTCACTGTCGATACCTTCTTAGATGAGAAACAGCTTCCGTCAGACCTCTGCAGCTGTGAGAAACGCTGAAATGTTTAAAATATATTTTAGATACCGTAAGAATACAGTGGACATGTACGACATGAATTCGGCCATTGTGCTCAACTAAGTACAGTAGTATTTGAGTCTGAATTACAATTTAGGTATTGATTGTACAAAAAGCGAATGCCATTAGAATTATACGTAGGAATATATCCGACAACAACACACAAGAAAAAAAAAACGAGTATACTTTATTATACAAAAATATGAAATAGTGTGCTAACGCACAAACTTTGTAACAGCTAAGTTAGAATGCTCTTATTGCCATGAATTTTAAACGTAGCCAAATTTATTGTTCCAGTTTTGATAAACCACTGTCCCTATCCCTAAACGAAAACAAATGCTTTCAAAACTTAGTGAGTGCACTTGATTATATTGCCGTACTCAGTTGAGTACGCCAGCGGCGCTAAATGGATATTCGTTTAAGGAAATCACATCAATTAGAAACAAGGACTTTCATATTAAAGACTTGTCACTCCTCTAGCTTCATCCACGTTCATTCAAACAATAATACACGCGGGCCGTTTTATTATTATCTGTGATACTTTGCACCCGACTACCTTCGAAGATACAGAGCAAACAAAATACGTTTCTTTAGCTGCCTACAAATAACTTCAGAAAACATCCGGTCTTTGCTAAAAAACAAAAACCAAGTCAAGATTTAAGCTGTAAAAATTGTTGTTTAAAGTTTCAATTTTCTTATTTCGAATAACAAAGCGGTAGAAAAGTTTTATATCCGTATATTTACAATCTACAAAGTCTTGACGGATTCTCTTACAATAAATATCAGAAAACATAAAATCAATGTTAACGATTGTGTTGTAAACGCATCGGACTGTTTAACGAGACTTTTGATTTATTTGAACGATGCCATTATGAGACGCGACGTCACGGATTGGCATATCCCGGAATTTGAGAATAATTACATACTGCCCGTGTGCCCGATGGGATTTTCCATCGACAAAAATCACAAAATGATATCCTTATTAAACCCCTTTAGGCGATGAATTTCGGAAAATACTTCCGTAGTGCTCACCTTCGTAATGAAAGGAACTCGGTGCAAAATTTCATACTTCTGCTTAGGCTGTGCGTTGTTTGTAAGTGAAAGAATGATTGAATGTACTTATTTACGATTTTTATTAAGTAAAGGTCTAATGTAGTCCAAGAAAATATTGTATTTATTGACTTATTCTTATGTTGACCGACAAAAAAGGATAAATTAAAGGCAATTGCTTGCAGCCGAGATGTTGAGGGACGTTGTTGTTACGACGGTGACAGAGAAATTGTGTGCCAATCAGTTGCTATACCAAGAATTGGCATGTGGTGCGAAGGAAAGTTTTGAGGAAGAGAGTGTTTTGAAGTTTGATTGTTTGACTACTAAGGGCGAACTTCACTAATGAAACTGAACGCTATCAACACATCTAAACTGAACGCTATCAACACATCTAAACTGAACGCTATCAACACATCTGAACTGAACGCTATCAACACATCTAAACTGAACGCTATCAACACATCTAAACTGAACGCTATCAACACATCTAAACTGAACGATATCAACATATCTATACCGCATTCAAGAGCTGTCAGTGTCATCATTTGTGGAATATTGATAGTGACAGTTCTTGAACGCGGAAAAATCTTGGTGAAATTCGCCCTAAGATGACGGCCAATGAAGATATGCAAGAATATAATTATGCTGCACCGACCCCAAACAAATTAGGCCTTTAAGGAGGATGGTGAATGGCTCATGCTTATCTGAATTTCCAAGAAAACTCAATTAAGATACCTCTAACTTAAACCTTGATCCCCAAAATTGTGTTACAAACACCAATCAAAACATTTAGACTTTAGGATTATAATATTAGTTGAATAACTAGGATAGATGAAGTCTAGACTAAGACCTAAAACTCACAGAAACTTACACTTTACAATAACTCAGTTAATAATTTTGCTAACGTCGGTTTATGCTAACCGAAGTTCAAGTCGAGAAAATTGGAACCGAATTGCTTTAGTATTTCGTACAGTGTACAAAGTTTGCTATAGCTCATGAGTATAGTCCTAGAGACTCTTACTTATGTCATGGTGTTACCTACTGGACAGACATTATAAATAAACATTGTGTTAAAAAAATATCTAATACTTTTCTTGGTAATTCAGGCAACATCACTTGGTGTTATTATGACACAATCATCATTATATATGACGGCGCGCGATGATTTAGTCTATTTATTGTAACACTTTTTAAAAGTTGTGATCGATTATTTTTACTCTGTGGTTTAAAATTTATTTCTATAGTGGTATTTTTAACTTAGAGCGGGTAACACCGAATGGGGTTGTGAGTGTCATGGCGACGGTGGTGGTCACTTTTTGATACGATCGTCACGCGGTGCACACGCACAAATCCATTGGCTCTAAATGCAAGTTTAACATTGATTGTGATTAGACTTAATCAGTGTTAATCATTGTAATCATTACATTTTATAGTTAAGTCTCGTTGCGATATTAGAAAGTAACTTAAGTGCGTCATTTTGCGAGTATTATTTTCCAAACACCTGCATGTACACGCCCATAATGAAGGAGCAACAGGTGACGGATCAGCAGCGCCATGTGGTGTCTCAGCCGCCCGAACATCCCGTCATATGTATTAACTATAAGACGTTCATTGCTAAACATAAGATGTGACCCAAAAATCAAAACGCATCATGCTCAATGAAAATATGACAAAAAACGCACAGCCTACACTGCTACACAAGAGATCCTTTTTAACGAAATTGAGCAAGAGCACTAAGGAAGGATTTTTTGAAAATTCATTCCCTAAGCACACGGCTTGTAATAACAAAAACAACAACTACACGGTCCCCACAACATACAGCTATAATTAAATCTGTAACATGAAAGCCGACATAATTATTTATTTTCCGCATACATTTGATACGGTTCGTCGACGAATTAGCCACGATATTATTTTAAGAGCACAACGCTCCACTTGTTTTGTGTGCAAATAAATTAATTATATTTCTGGTATATATGAACCGGTTTTAATGAACCATAGCAATTCGTATTAAATCATTCATATTAAATATTGCTATTCTATTCATTTAAATCCATTTTAATAACACATAACATAACATCACGCCTGTAATCCCCGAAAGGATTGGCAGAGATGCACATTTCGCCAGATATGTTTGAGTCCCCAAGTAATAGGAGGCGAGCCTATTGCCATCAACCGCGCACAACTCCAGACTCCGGGCCGCTACTGAGAAATTTGATTGAAAAACCCAATAACACTTAGCCCGACCAGGGAATCGGACCCACGACCACTAGTGCAACGAGGTAGTTTATTCATTCTTTTTCAAAACATTTCAGTCTTGTTGGTGGTGCTGCTTAATTGGTTTTGGGTGACGTCTCTGAGTTTGGAAATTATGACTACATTATTGTTTTGGGTTCCCACCTGTGAAAACAAATGTAAGTGGTAATCTACAGGGTGTCTTGTAATTTGACGTATTCCTTCCAGGACTTGATAGTGTGACCCATTTGCAACAATTAAGCACATCATAAAGCCTAGGCGAAAAATCATGGAATTCGAGAAAACCAAATTTTGTGTATTATTGTAAATTTCCCAGAATTCGTCATTAAATACGAGTATCGCTTTTCTCTAAACTCTCAAATTGAATTATTTTGTGATGTCTTACGACTTCCACGCGAACGAAATCGCGGGCATAAGCTAGTAGTAAATAAATAAACTAATTAATTTTATTATACCCTGTAAAATAAAATTGTATAAACATTTTTCAATCTTGGCACTATTCCATGAATATACAAGTCTGCTCTAAGAAAAAAAATACTTGTAAAAATTAGAAAATCTTTGCTTTTGTTTCATTAATTTTAAAATGTAAACTACTTTGAAGCTTCTTCAAAATATGGCAATCAATTAAAACAGCTATGAAATATGCACGAAAAGATAAAAGGATAAGTAGATGAAAGTGACTGGAAAGGATTTTTTTGAAATATTCTCTCTTTATAACCGTTAGGTACCAGTTTCGTCTTAAAAGATAAGGCAAATAGCGATCCCGCGTCTTGTGGAATCATATAGGAACCTATGTACATACCTAGATACTTAGGGGTTAGGGGTGGGCGTTATAATCATCAAGGCTCCAACCCAAACACAATACATGATATTATTATACTTTACAAAAACAAAAAACCAAGACCTTATGGGGATGCCCTAAGGCAGCCGGCGAAACTTAAATTTTCTATTTTTTTTTTTTAATTTTCTGTTTGTTTGATGACCAAAATATGATTCACGACTGTAACAAATGTGTACTTACGGAATTATGCTCATTAAAATCATCATACAATTCTTTGAGTTAGAATGGAGTTAAAAACTGAAAGCTCGTCATAGGTGGCAGCTCAGTTCAAGGTCTGCAATTCGCCATTGTTTTGTTTACTTTTGTTTTGATCACAAATTAAACGAAAACTATATAGGTAAATATATGAGACTTGGAGTGTAGCACTACTAAAAGACGAGCTAAGGAAAAGGGAAACGTCTACCACGGGTACAGAAGCAGCTTTAGTGGAACAGACGATACATTATGAAAGTTTTTTAATTTATAGGTTTCTTGTGTTTGTTAACTTGAAGTTCATTTTTCGGTGAAGACTGGAGGCGTACGACAAGAAGAACCTGATCCGAGTTGAAAACCAAGTCGAGGATGATCTTCCTGTCTAAAAAACTTCATAGATGTTAATTCTAGCACTAATCTTTTAAGATGATATAACACAGACACCTTTACTATAATTTACGTAATATCACACCACAAGTGACTCTAGGTAATAAAAATGGACTTAGTTCTCTTGGCAGCATCACTTGTATACGAATTTCTCCCTTAAAAGTCTTCAGGTTAAAAAAGAATAGCGCTTAGTCTCGACGAAACATTGGAATTCCAAATTTTTTGGAGAGCGCTTACTCACTACTGTCATCTTTTAACATATTTGGCAAATATCCCCCCAAGGTCCCCGTTTTTTTGCAGTTAACAGCTGCGTAGCGGAGAATAAATTAATTATGCGTAAAAGAAGTCGCTTGTTTACAAAAAATGTATGAATAGTGACAGCTAGCTGTCAAATTCTTGGACGTCGGATAGCAGCGACATTTGAAGTGAGCAAGTGGCAGTTTTTATCCCCAATAGCTCTCCAAATGTCATGATTTTATGAAATATTCATTCAATCAGGTAATTTGAACTCAAAGAGAATCAATGATTTTTATAATTATAATTCTGTGCATATATATTTGTTACGGTCACGAATCATATTTTGATCAACACACAACCTGACACGGAACTGCAAATTGTAAAAAACGTAAGAAAAAATAAATTTCATGGACAACCCTGGCGCTTTCGCTTAGTTAGCTAGACAATTACACGATTACAATACTTGACAAAAACCTACTAATAAATAAAGCGCGCAGTACGGAACAAACCGCAATTAACAGTTCAGAAGTTTGCGAAAATTGTAATAAGTCTTTATGACGGTAATAACCAGGCTTGTCCATTTTGGGCTGTTGAAATATCTGCATCGTTTATTTCATGGCTAGTTATTAAAGTTACCTGTCCGTATAAACGACAGGGAGACCTTTTGGGATACGCTAATGGCCTGTGGATGGAAAAGTGAAGGGACATTCCGCGGGTTCCATTTTGGAACATTGGTTTGAATATGGAACAACATAAATCATAGAAGTGAAAAGTAGATGGTGGATGTAAGAGACTGAGTAGAAAATGTATCATGTTTATGTCAATCATTGTCAAGAAAACATTCTTATTTTATATCAGAATGCTATTGTTGCTTATATTCTTGGTAATACATAATTTGCTTCTTCAAATTGAAATAAAGCAAAGAAACCTTTGAGAACAAAAAATATTGGATACCTTCAATTATACTAATGTCAATCACATGTACAGGGTCAAATTAAATTAGCTAGCAGAACTCTTCAGACGTAAAGAGTATCGATACCTAAAGAAGAAAAATTTAGGGGTCAACGACCGCTGGCAGTCTTGTTACTTGAAGTACGAGTGGAGAAAATATGTTTTTTCATGTTTAGATACCAATACCAATCACGTCTGTGAAGTTTACACAAAAAAACAGATTTTTTAAACTGATATTTCAAGTGAATATACTAATTGCGGTCGATGACCCCACATAAAAAATTATCAAATTAATTTATTTTTTGTTTTATAATTTTTTGATATCTAAACCCATCACATTTGCGGGGTTTCGCTACCTAATTTAATTTGAACCTGTATAAAAAAGCTGTTCCATAGAATTCCATCAGCTCATGTACAATTTAAATATTTTATTTCTATCTGGCTATCAATCTAAATATACGTACACAAAGTTCGATAAATCTCCATGAAAACTTACATAGCTTCATTATGACAAAATAAATGTTATGTAGGAAGATAAATCGTGCAGAATTATAAGTTCGTACTGGATTGAAAACTAAAATCTTCTATCGAAAGATTTTACAAAAACAAAAGTGTCAGCAAACATGCTGCTTTTTTTTTCAAACTGGGTCCTATTTAATAAAACCAAAAGGCGACAGGTTACAGGCGACAATCCGACAATTCGATATTTTACATAATTTTAGTGCTTCATTAAACAGCGCCTTACGTGAAAATGTGATCATTTTTGTCTTTTGTTGACAAATATGACGCATTGTAAGTTCTATTGAATAGTCTTCAGTTATTTTGTCGATTAGACTCAAAATAAAAATACAAAACAGTAACACAGCATCCTGTCATTTTGTCATTTCCTAATAGGCATACACACACACGTGTTTCCTAACATTTCTACTTCTCCCCAGTAAAATTGTCGGGCGATACAAAATTCAATAACCATGCTCCCTCGGCAAAGAGTCTCGCTTCCGATATTTTAAAGGATATGTTTGCGAAGACTTCTGCTCAGTGAATTTTTATTTCTTTAACAATACGAATGTTACGTCCGGTAACAAAGGCGCCAGTATTGAACGTGCGATTATGTCATTTACACAATGTATGGTTCATTTATTACTCTTTTGATATCAGTAGTAGTTTAGTTCACTTTATGAGACTCAAAGGCACAACGTGCTGTTTCTAAATGGTGAAATTTTACATTAGCTCAGGAACATAATTAATATGAAACAGTATTTATTGTTTCCGAGCTAATGTCATTTTTACTTGAAGTATTTTGAACCATTTTCCTTGCTACAATATCAAAAATAAAATACAACCTCATTAATTGTGCACCTTTTGCTCATTTCAAGCTCCAATGTAATATTGTTGATTTATTTAATCACAGAGAAGTCACGTATGCTCCACATACAAAATATTCTCATAAATGTTCCTTTTAATATTACGTAATATTCTGCAGACTTTTGAAGTTTGTTACCTGGTAGTTTATTAAAGAAATGGTCGTCTGTGTCACTGCTCATTATTTTCATCAAAAGAATCCAAACGCAGCGAGCACTTTGTGCAATTACGAGTTTATTAAATGTGGCTGCTATTTTGTAGTATTTCTACACACAACTACATGAAATTATCTCACGGGAACGTACTACCGGGATAAAAACAACCAATTGGAACTGTGCACCTAGCTTCTGACGTTTCATAAGTGGCCATGTTGGTTTATATGAAATAAAATATTTTTATTTTGAAAAGTATTCTACCTGTTAATCCAGGTTATAAAATATCTGTGTTCCAAATTGCATCTCATCCGTTCAGTAGTTTTTGCGTGAGAAAGTAACAAACATCCATCCATCCATCCATCCATCCTCACAAACTTTCATATTTATAATATTAGTAGGATATAATAACTAGAAACATGAAGATTATTGAAGGAATGTATGTCGGGAAAGAAAATTGTTAATCTTGCTAACTATTAATTACTCATCATACTCAATACACAAGAAGACTTCATTCCAGAGGACTTTAAAACAGTTTCTCCTCATTATTTTATTTATTTTAAACTAAGACTATAACATAGCATACTGCCAGGACGCGAGTCTGATGTAGCGGCAATTTAGCCAGAAAATTAGATCAGTCTGGCTCTAACTGTGGCTAGTCTCTACTTGAAACTTCCGTCTGTGCAACTAGTAACTAAAGCAGGTTTGGCAGAGATGCTAATGTGTTTCTAATTTCTTCTGGTTGCACAGTTTGAAAGCAGTTTTTGGAAACTTTCGCACTTTGAATATGAATGGCGCTCGGGTTTGGGTATTCTTTCTGGATAAAAGTAAAACTAATTTTGTTTTATCGGATTTAACTGAGTTGGTCTCAGGGTATTTGCTGCTCGTGATAAAATTATGTCACAGTAACTAGTTTATTGCAACTATTACAGTCTTGTATTATTTCAATCTGTTAGTTTTACAAACGCCTGCATTAAGTCAGTATTTCTTACACCATTATTATAAAAGAGAGTAAGTAATCAAAATCTATCAAAATCTGAGATAGTTAAATAAAATTCCTGATAACTAGTTAAACCCAAAACAACGCGTTACTAAATCGATGCTAAAAAATAATCTAAGCAATTTGCACTGTCTCGCCTCAGTCTCCGGTTTCCACCAGAGGCCCGTGGCGATCAACACGACGGTGTTAAGTGGGGAACTTGGCACAACTCGACACAACTCCACCGACTGGCCAACCGCGCACTTCGTTTATTAGTTTCACTAGCCGACAGCAGACTGACAATATATTGCTGTGTGTTACTTTGTTTACATGGATGATTTGCCTTTTTTACATCGGATTTGCTAAGCCTCTTGAACATCTTAGAATCTACATTAGTTCAGTAGGTAAACTGTTATTCTATTGACAGTGGATTTTCTATACCTAAGCTGCTTTTGCAAAACCTTTAAGGCTTTCAAAATACTTTAGTGGTATTGATATACAATGCATTCAAAAAGCTTTCACAAAAAAACAAGATGCCAAGAACAAATAACTTTTTAGGTCATATCTAAACGAAAAATGAGCTTGAAAACAAATTTTAATTAATCATACCGAATCATCGATCTACTCAAATGAGCGCAACACTCACAGCGCGTCACACGTCTCCGTGAATGTGCGGGTTCAGACGCACGCGATCGCCGCATAACTTACAAGTTATGAGACGTCCGTGACAAGTGTCACTTGATTTATTTCAACCCGGTGCCACTGACGATAGTTAATTTGTGGTTACGCTGTACAGCACGGTTTTTGTTTTACAATATTTGGAGAAGTTTTTCTGATTTATAGTAGGGTTTTTAAACCTGTTACGATTTAATTAAGTTTTAACATGCACCAATTACTGGGTTCAAATGAGAATATTTTATTATGCCTTAGCCATTGATTAAAATAATATTATTTCGGCAAACAATCTAAACGTACTGACCCTTTCGCAGACTAATTGTATTACAGTCGTTAACAAAATGCTTCGTCATTTACATAATTAAGCCGTTTCGTTAGTCTAGATTTTCTTGGAGGTCAAATTATTTCTTAACCTAATTAGACGTAAGTAAATATCATACCTCCTCTTCCACTAAGTCGTATTCTTTATGAAGAAGGTTACATAATAACAACAACAAACAATACACAATAATTAGGTTTGTTTTTAAACGCATTCTATGACATCTTCATCATCATCTTCATGTTAAAGTATGCCATAACACCGGCTAATCTAATTACCTATAACATCACGCCTGTATCCCCAGAAGGGTATGGCAGAAGTATACCTATAGTACACCCACATTTCGCAAGCTATGTTCAAGTGCCACATAATAGGAGAAGGAATAAAACGTATTGCGCTGACCCCAAGTAACGTGGGGCAAGAGCATGAAGATGAGAGATGAAAGGGGGTGAGCCTATTGCCGTATTAACCGAGCACAAATCCAAACTCCGGGCTGCTACTGAGAAATTTCAGATGGAACAACTCAATAACACTTTGCGCGACCCGGGAATCGAACCCAGAACGTCATGCTCAGCAGTAGCGACCACTAGACCAATGAGGCAGTCTAATTGTATCTCTAGTCTTTATATAATACTAGTTGCCCGGCGCGACTTCGTTCGCGTGGTGTCCTACCTTACATTACCCCTAAACCTTCGCTGGCGCATGCAGAGCCCTTTCGGAGTCCATAGAGGACCAACAAACACCATTGATTTTTATTTATTTAAATTAAAATATATCTACAACGTTTTCCTTTTAATGTCCCATATCTCTAAAATATAATAATATAATAAAATTAGTTAAAAAATATGTCACCCGTATGGCGTTACTTTATTTTGCGACGTTGCCAAACTTACGCAGTAATGTAGTAGAGTAGCGGGATAGCGCAACTTGTAAAAAACATTTATGTGTGGGTGTGGGAGCTTCTTCGCATCAACTAGTGAAGGGAAAGCAAATTCGTCGTCATCGATGAAATCTAAAGTAGTTCGTGTAACTTACGAAGCGAATTTCGAATGACATTATATCTTATTTACGCTTTAGTATATAAGGTCCTAATGAGTTATTCAGACAGTTTTGATAACTACTACTGCACCAAAATACCCGGGTATGGTAATCGTAAAAGTTAACTTTAGCAAATTCAGCGTTGCGTTGCACCATGACAAAAACGTCATTGTAACTTTTATTGTTATTAATGAAATTCACTTTCAAAAAAAAAACCTGAGCCGCCACGGGGCGCCTGGCAAATGTGAAACATCGAAATTATTTTGGCGACGCGTCGCCACGCTCACAGTAGGTTTTACTCGCGGCTATAGATGTTTCACATCAATAACGCTCTGCCGTAGCCAGGTAATAAAACTAGGCATACTTTCATCACCATAGACAAAAACTAACTTTAAAATTTAGCCGTATATTACACACGGTTTTGCTATGTCGTCGTTTTAAGATGGTTAAAATGGTGCAATGACTAACTGGTAACCACGGTAGAATCACCTGTTATGGTTAAAGGGGATGCTTCATTTTTGGCTAGCACTTGTACATTATATCAAAAAACGGGGAAAAATACAGTGAATTTTGGAAAAATATTCCGTGAATTTGAGAATGTTATCTTTGTTGTACACATAAATTAAAGTTTTTCAATTATTGCCTTTGTTGTCGTTATGGCCACACTATGGCGGCGTCCTGACAACATGCGTTCTGTAATCAGAATGGACCTGAAATTAATGTGAAACCAACACAATCAGTCTATAATGTTCCCACTGCTGGAACACAGGCCTCCTCTCTTTGAGAGGGAATGGGCTGTAATCTACCACGCGGGCCCAGTTGGTAGATGTCACATGTCTTCGAATTTTTGGTTCTAGATCATGCCGGTTTCCTCACGATGTTTTCCTTCACCGTTTTGAAAGCAGTGGTGATGAAATTATTTACACAAAGTAAAGCGCCTGCCTGGGTTCGAACCCACGACCTACAACTCGTAAGTCGGGGCCGATACCACTGGGCCACCACTGCTCCGTGAAACTGTGAAACCGTAAATACAAAAATATTAATTATAATTATAAAAAGGTATCGCTGTATTATTAATTTATTTATTACACCTATTTCTAATGTGTTACTAATGGAAACATGTAATAATATCCTAGTTCGATTAATAAAATATACTTGGCCAATGTAGGTACTTCCGATTTCCGAACGTTTTATTTTGACATACACTGTCGGAAGTGTCGTTTACAATCATAAATTATCCTTGCTAGAGGTTATTGAAAGATATTCATGTCATTATCAGCTGTCATTATGACTCCATTTTTCTCACAACAAATGTCAAACATTACAATTTTATTTTTGTACTTCTACAATACAAATTAGTTTTATAAATCATTGCCTGTTACATGTTTATTTATATATATATATACATTTCACTGATTTTCTGGGAATGTATACGTTCTACGTCGTGGACGTACGTTCTAGCCAGAGTTCCATACAAAAATGAAACGTCTCCTTTAAATGTCCTCCAGTAAAAAGTAATCCAGTCTAAATCAAAAGTTAACAGTCACACAAAGCAATGAAAGGCCTTCATAGATGCATCATAATATCATTTACCATTTTTTTCCTTCGGCTGGATGGATGAAGCCCAATTCACGTGTGCTGGAGTTTTTAATACAAAAAATCAGCATCAATGGAAAGTAGAGAATCCGCAAGCTGTGTGGGTGTGTGTCTTACCAAAATGAGTTTTCCGTTAACATGTGGGCGGGAATTTTGAATAGTAAACTAATCGGCCCCTTAGAAATCCCTCACCGCCGTAACTCTGAGAATTATCTAACGATTTTGCGCAATTTAATACTGTTAGAATTTTGTGAGGATGTGGTTCTGGAGACAATTCGCACAATGTGGATCCAGCACGATGGCGCGCCTGCCCGTTATGGAATACAGGTATGGGAATACCTATATCAAGAGAACCCAGAACGTTGGATCGGCCAGGGAAGTCCAACCATAGCGTGGCCGGCGCGATCACCAGACCTAAGCCCACTAGATTTCTACGTGTGGGGTACATTAAAAAGTAAGGTGTATGAAAATAATCTTTTATCTCGGAAACATTTACTTCAGTGACTTGAAGAAGCAGCAAACAAGATGCGTCGAAACGACGTAAACCTAAACAGGCAGATGCGCATCAGGCAAAACGTGTGCTTGGAATACACTGCAGGACACATTGGAAATCATTTGGATTAAATAGATTATTTTAATAAAACATGTTTTATTTACTTCACCTTTAACACATAAAATGTACAGCATAATATCGTCACATCGACATAGCCAAATCTATGAAATTCCCGCAATCAGTTTTCAGCTTAATATCGAACGCTGGCACATTTTGACATATTTGGGTAGGTCGATGTGACGATGATTGTACATTAAAACGCACGTCGCTATTTAAGGCCCAGTTTCCACCAAAACGCAGCGGAGCGGAGATGTGCGAAATCGACCAATCATGTTGTAATCCATACCATCCATCCATCCATCCATACCACGATTGTCGTCTCTTTTGTGAGTGGTCGATTCTACACATCTCTGCACATCTCCATTCCGCTCCGCTTTGGTAAAAAACCCGGCCATAAGCTGTTTTTTTTTGTGAGAAAGTTCATTTCAATGTTACTGACCGAATTAAAATTTATAGCTTAGTTTAAAAATGAAGAAAAATGAAGCCAGTGTAAATAAAACCAAATTGCCAAAGTTCAAGGTTTCCTTTGTTCCTACAACACGTACCTAATACCCGTCTGCCTACGTTAGCTTAGTTGAAAAATGGAGCGATTAAAATTAGGCTTAATTGAGGGATTAATTGAGAACCGACAACGGAGGGGAGTATTGTTTACGATAGATGGAGAACTTCATGAAAGAAGCTGGTATCGTCCATCAGAAGACCAATCCACACACTCCGGAACAGAATGGTCTCTCAGAGCGTTTCAATAGAACTATAGTTGAAAGTTCAAGATGTTTACTGTTTCAAGCAGATCTCGATAATTTTTTTTGGGCTGACCAGTACATACTGCGGTATATTTAAAGAATAGAACGCCAGCTGCCAGTTTAGGCATGATGACACCATTCGGGAAGTGGACAGGTAAAAAACCAGACCTGAGCCATGTCAGAATATTTGGCAGTAAGGTAATGGTGCGTGATCCAAAGTACAAAGAAAAAACTGGGATAAGAAGGCTGACAGATTGATTCTAATTGGATATCCAGATGATGTAAAAGGATACAGATTGTACAACATTGGAAAATTACTACAAGCAGAGATGTCATCATTATGGAAAAGCAAGACTCGGACACAGCTCAAGTAGTAGTAAATCAGAAAGTAGAAAAGTCAAAGAAAGAAGGAAACTCAGAAAGAGAACAAAACTCAGAAAGAGAAGATAGTTCATTAGAGAAAACAGTGGTAGATATAAACGATTCTACATATATCTGTGACTCATCGAGCAGTCAAGATGAATCATATCAAGCTGTGTCCGAAAAAGAAAATGATCCTATCATAGAGGAGGTAGTTCAAGTGGAGGTGGGTAGTAAGTGTCAGAGAAAACCTGTTGAAAGGTATGGCGTATCCAATTTACATATGTTTTGGATGTGCTGGAATCCGGTGGTGGTGAACTCAGCTATGAAGAAGCAATGAACGGACCGGAGAAGAAACAATGGAGACAGGCGATGATGGATGAACTGAAGGCTTTCGATGACAACCAAGCATGGGAATTCGTAGACAGAAGAGCGGCTGATAGGGTAGTGCAACGTAAGTGGGTATTTAAGAAAAAGTTCGAAAGTGATAACAAAGTTCGATACAGGGCAAGACTGGTTGCGAAAGGGTATACTCAGAAACATGGACAGGACTACAACGAAACATACTCACCGGTACTCGATACTCAACTTTAAGACTTTTATTTGCATTGAGTGTAAAACTTAACTTTCAAATTACCAATTTAGATGTAACTACAGCATTCCTGAATGGCTATCTAAACGAAAATGTATACATGCAAGTACCACCTAATTTAGAATGTAAAGATAAAAATTAAAACGTGCGATCTATGGCTTGAAACAATCCGCTAGGGCTTGGAATGTAAGAGTAAATGATTGTTTATTGGAAGCCAACTTTGTAAAGTCAAAATTAGAACCATGCCTGTTAAATAAAAAATGTAAATTAAAAGAGCAGATTCTTATAGCAATCTTTGTTGATGATTTTTTCATATTTTTTTTTTCAGCAGTGTTTTTTTTTCATATGCTAAATAAGCTAAAAATGTTGTTAATATCCAAATTTAAAATTAAGGATCTGGGACCAATAAAACAATGTTTGGGCATGAGAGTAAAAATTTATGAAAATGGCTGTATTTCCTTAGATCAAATTTTACAAAAAGTTTAATATGACAAATTGCAATGTTGTTGATACACCAATAGAAAGTAAATTAAAATTAGAGAAAAGTACAGATGTTTGTGAATCATACCCATATCAACAGCTGATAGGAAGCTTGATGTATTTAAGTGTCTTAACGCGACCAGATATCTCGTACAGTGTAAGTTATTTTTATTTGAGCCAATTCAATAATTGTCATTCTTTAATCCATTGGAAACATGCAAAACGAATTTTAAGGTATTTATGTAAAACTAAATCTTATGGGCTAATGTTTACTAAAGGTAATTGCAATTTAGAAGGTTTTGTTGATGCAGACTGGGCCTCAAATACTTTGGATAGAAAATCCTACGCAGGTTTTTACTTTAAGTTCTCAGGAACAGTTATTTCACATGAATGTAAGAAGCAGTCGATTATAGCTTTACCGAGCACAGAAGCCGAACATAAGGCGACAGTGGAGGCATGTAAAGAGGTTATTTATTTAAAAAACCTATTGTCTGAAATTGTACTCTTTTGTGATTATGTTATTATTTTGGTTAATGACAACCAAGACAGAAAATCCCCTGTTCCATAAAAGAACCAAGCACATTGATGTGCGTCACCATTTTGTTAGAAAAATGGTTGCTAACAATCTTGTAAAGATAATTCATCTGCTAACGTCTGAAATGCCCGCAGACCTACTGACTAAAGGGTTATTTATTATTTATTTATTTTTTTGGTATCACCAACGAAGGATACACAAATACAATATAGATCACAATAATAAACTAGGTTCTTTTACGTGTGCTCCTTAAATAAAAAAATAATAGGGTATAGGGTTAAGTAATGTAAAGCATAACTATTTTGTAAAGAAGCTAGGTATTCAAAATATTGTTTGATGGCTGTATGCTATTAGTTTATTATTTGATTATTTATCTTAGTGTAACTAAAATATAAATGTTTAGATTATTTTGATAAGTGGAGGTTAAAAAAATCAAAATATTTAATTTCACATAAACCAACATGGGCACTTATGAAACGTCAGAAGCTAGGTGCACGGTTCCAACTCGTAATATCAAAACAATGAATTTAAGACACTACTAGCGCCATCTCTTATGTCAAGTATAGTTGTGTACCTACCTGCTAAATTTCTACTAAAATATAAAGGTAGTCTATGCAAAGCCACTACGTGTGTTTCATTATGTACATGCATTATTCCATTACGCTCCGTACGTTTCAATCGAACGAAACACACAATGCTATGACCAAACACATTCAAGCAGCGTCGGACCAATGAGCACGGACCTTTTCATATGTAACGCGAAGACGGTGTATTGAGAACGAGCCTGGCCCCAGAGATAGTTGGAATATATTTAAATAAGCGAGAACAGCCTGACTATTGAAAGTGAGGGGCTGTAAGATCGCACTTTCTGCTGCTAGCTGCCCGTCGCTGAAAACCAACGGAATACCGCGACCGGTCCAGTTGTTGCAATTTTGCATGTGTGTCATTATTTGTCCATGTAATTAAACTGTTTTCATCTATAATTTGGCGCAAATTAATTATCTACATTATATTAATTAAGTAGTGAATTAAAATTAAAATTACTTCTTAAATGGACTTTCGAATTACCAGCGAATTACCATTTAGAAACCATAAGCCTTCAATAATTATGTTCTGTCAAATTCAGGCACAAATATATTAAATTAAATAACCCAGACCCTGAAATATAATGTATGCTCACGTATTTTTATTACTGAAGAAATGTTCTTGTTAAACTTGTACCTATATTCATTAAAAAACCGGCCTACTTTTCTTTAAATTACACGTTCGTCTATAAGCGCCATCTTAGAGCCCCAAGTTTGCATATTTATAGGCATCGGAATAGCGATGAGACGACCTCCAAGAGATTGCAGCCCCATTCACTCAGTGGCTCGCTACCGATGCGCTTCATTGCATTTGTTAGCACTGTGTAATACTGTGTATAAGTTACGGTTATGCGGCTCACAATAGATGAGTACTAACGAATAGCTCTTAGAGACTGCATTAAAGATGAAAAGGTTATCTTACATGATGTGAACACGTCGTCATGTAAGATAACCAGCAACTGGCAATTGTTTGCTTACTAAAAATGAAAATTACAACTATAGGTACTTATATGTAGTTGGAAGTTTCATTTTCATTGTAATTGAATTTGTGTTGCGTAATATAATTTAAAAAAAATATTAAGTTAAAAATAGACGTTGGAACCGTTCGACGACATTTTTCAAATCCAAATTAATTGTAACTGTATGAAACATAGAATGGTATACCTGGAATATACGAGTAGCTTGGTTACTTTTCGCCAAAGAACAAAAATGTTTAAATGAGAAGAAAAGTCCCAGACGCCAACGCAATTCAAATCAAATCAAATCAAAATATTTTATTTCACATAAACCAACATGGGTACTTATGAAACGTCAGAAGCTAGGTGCACGGTCCCAATTGGTTGTTTCCTATGGAGAAGAGCCGGCAAGAAACTCCACGGTTACTCTTTTAAGGGGCTTTTGCAGTGTTTCCAATTACAGTGTTGATAGATATGGGAAGACGGTGAAGGCCTGTCAACAAGTAACATGTACTTAACAAAATATAAAAAGGTCCACAAATCTACAGTCTACAAATTAGGTCTACAACGTTCTCAGATTCACAAAATATAAAAGAATCTATATAAAAATAAAAGCCTATTTAAACCAAATGACATGATTGCCATTACCACTGTAACAAATCGGAATCAAAATCCTATCCACAAAATTCATACGGCCAATATTGAACCAAATATTGCGACCAAACAATTAGTCATAAACCCGAAGTAATACCACACCACTTCAGCTGCGTTACGATATTCGTGACGCCTCAAAGAACAAAGAAGAATCCAGTGTCCCAATGTACATTTAACGTGCTATGATTTATACAACCGCAAGGAATCCTGTCATTGGACAACAGCCAACTTGCTAACTGCGACCAAACACGAGATTTAGCAATTTGAGAACTCCAACACATTAACGCCAAGTTTGGCGGTTGGCGAAAGTATCGCGTATGGATTTTATTCCGTTACGCTGTGATTACAGGAGGAAGGAGGGGAATAATGCAGTGTTAATGGAAAAGTTTCGCAATTTCAGGAGTGTTGTTGCGAATTTGATTTGAGCAGGGATACAGGATGTGTTAAGGTTTGCAAGTGTTTTAATGTACCCCGAAAATAAGTATTAGTTTACTGATTACACAGATTGCCTACAAAAATTCTTGGTATATATATGTACAACTTTCTGCATATGTCGAGTAGAAATTTTTAAATGGACACACTTAAACACTCAGCTGAAAGAAAACTATCTCTTTGTCTCAGTTTTGTTAAATATAATTTGAAAATACTACTCAATTTAAAATATTTTCTAAGTTCCAATCGCAAACCATTGAAGCAAACTGAACTTGGCACTTCACACACACCCTAGCTTTAATTTTAAAAATAATAAATAAGCTTATACCTCACACCACACAAGACCCCGAGCACTTACATACTATACCTATCTAAGTGCCTACTTTTTCCAGCAACCTAATAGTTCCTCGCAACTATTTTATTGTTTTCCCCTTCCTAATGACTTCAATGCGATGTTCCACGTACATTAACAGTAAGACTACACTCCAGATCCCAGTCACTGACAATTTCCCTACAATTAGACTCCAAACGAGCAATGGAATGACTCCTTAAGACTATCGTCGAGTTTATAAGAGATTTTTTTTCAAGTTTCCGCTTTATTACCGAAGTTCTTAATGGCACTTTTATCCATAGTAATACGCTATTAATGTAATATCTCTTAGTTGTCTGCGAGTTGCAATCTTTTGATAAAATGTTTGGGGTTCAAAAAAACGCGTAAAGTAAATAAGTGAGATAAACCCTTGTTCTAAACTTGTAGATCAAAGTTGTGACGTAGTCTTGTTAAATAATTCATATACTTATATGCCTTTGATGCGTACCTAAACAAATAAGTTAATACACTGATATAATAGGTCTTTACCTATGAAATTGCCGTTTTGTATGAAAAAATTTAAACGAATTTTTTTCATGAATTTTTTATTTGTATTAATCGAAGTAATCACCCATGCAATCAATGCATCTTTGCCATCGCAGTGGCAGTTTATTGATGCCCTTCTTAAAGAAATCAGCTGGACGGGAGGCAACAAATTCTTCAAAGGCATTTTGTACTGCCTCTCGGGTATTAAATTTTTTTCCCGCCAAGAAGTTATCCAAATTCTGGAAAAAGTAGTAGTCTGTAGGCGCAAGGTCTGGTGAGTAGGGCGGATGACGGAGAGCTTCCAACCCCAGTTCTTGCAACTTGGAGACCGTCTGCTGTGCAGTATGAGGTCGCGCGTTGTCGTGCAGGAGCAGCGGAGACGAGCGATTGACCAATGCTGGTTGGAGATGCGCCAGCTTCTCCATCATTGTGTTCAGTTCTTCACAGTACACATCTGCAGTAATGCTCACCCCGTTTGGTAAGAAGCTGTGATGAATCACACCGGCGCTAGACCACCAAACAGTGACCATCACTTTTCTAGGGGTAAGTTTTCGTTTAGGGCATTGTTTAGGTGCTGAACCAGGATCCAACCAACTTGCTGAGCGCTTACGGTTATCAAACAGAATCCATTTTTCATCGCAGGTAACAATGCGGTTCAAAATTCCTTCATTTGTGTGTCTGTTGAGCAGTGCAAGGCACGTCTCGACGCGTACTTCGCGCTGGCGATCATTGAGTTCGTGGGGCACCCATTTGTCAAGCTTTTTTACCTTGCCAATTTGACGCAAATGGACCAATATTGTTTTGACGCTAACGTCGAAAGCTGCTGCTAATTCAGCCGTAGATTGTGTATCATCAGCTTCCACAATCGCCTTTAATTCGTCATTGTCGACCAAAGTCTTCGGACGACCGCGAGGTTCATTTTTCAGGTCGAAATTTCCAGAACGGAAGCGAGCAAACCAATAACAGGTGGTGCGTTGGTTTGTAGTGTTAGCTCCGTAAACGTCGTTGATGTTGCGTGCCGCTTGTGCCGCGTTGCTGCCACGACGGTACTCATATTCCATAATTACTCGAATTTTTAACGTATCCATGATGACGAAAAAGATTGAAATGCGATGAAAATGTAACACTAATCAATAAAGAAATGACTACTTTTAGAAAAAAAAATCCATGTTTTTAAAATAAAATTAATTTGAAATTAGAATTCTTAGCCAAACAAAAATTATTTTGATTTGAAATGGCCAGTACTGCAGAACGGCAATTTCATAGGTAAAGACCTAATATTATGTATTACTGACATTAGCGAAGGATAAACATCGTGCGGAAACCTGCACTTATTAATAGTTAATATAATAAATGGTGGTGATCAATGCTCGTGCCTTCTCTGTCTTTTGCCATGCATTGGGTCAATAATAGGCTGGTATTATTATTATTTTAATGATAATATAGGCTGGTATTACAATAATAGCGTCCGTCTCTTGAGGCCATTATAAGATCCCGTTATTGCAATAAATATTATTTCTCAAAATGTATACCAACACCTGGATACCTACAGATTTTTTTCAATTTAGTAAAAAGTACCTTAGATATTATTTTTGTTCATGGCAATGCAGAAACAACTGCAAAAGTATGAGAAAAGTTGACGACCAAAATCATTATCCAAGCAGAAAATCTGTACCAATAAAGCGAACTTTATAATCCATATTAAAAACGAATTTCCCGATAACCGACGTCATTTTGCCATAGTTATGCGCGTTCTCGTTAAAACCTGCAAGAATTCTCGCCTCATTTACCGCTGACGGCCGTAGTACCGTCTGAGTGCGGCCAAATGTATGGAGAAAATATTACGCGATCTATTTTAAAACGTTCGCATTTGAGACGTGACTTAGTGGGGTTTAGACGGCCCACTAACAGTTGGTTTGTGTAAAAAGCCACATATTTTTTGCAGGCGTGTAAATATAACGTTTCCTATACTTAGGGCGAATTTCACCAAACTTTTATACCTAGAATAAGTCTTATCGTGATTTTTTTTTTTGAATTTTTGACAGTTTTTCCATACTAGAACTGTCAGACGTCAATTTTATTCCATGATTAGAGATATCCGACTTTGGTAATATCAGACCTTAGAAAACAAACGCTCTCTTTATAAGCAAAATTCTTCATTCGTTTTGTGACTTGATATTTTTATTTCTGTGCAATCGTTGACTGGGAAACTGTAAGTACATTGTGTGTCCCACAAAAATACAGTTAATTATGACGAAACAGTGTGAAAACGGCGTCTTGTAAATTGACGGATTTCACCAAGTAACCGCCTCACTTCACGAGTTATGACAAGTGACACCCCTCAACGTGGGACATGAAGGAGTGTGCTCAATGTGAATGTTGAGCGTTTTACATAAAGAAACGACCCCCGTCGATCTATGTTGTGATAACTCAGATATTACGGGTTCCTGGCAAGTTATAATTTAAGTATAAGTGCTTCCTTAGTAAATCTTAGACATTCCTACTGGTTGTCGGTGAAAGAAAACATCGTGAAGAAATCTTGAGGTGTCAGAAAGATGGACAGAAATCGTCAACCCACACTGCACAATGCTTATTGGACTTCTGCCGTCTCCGATGCCTTCCAGTGATACAATAAAAGGCGAGTAATATAAAGTATCCGTCAACTTTTTAGTCGCTTGAAAGTGGCGCGTCTGAATAAACACTGAGGAGGCGGGAAGGCAGCACTCTTAATATAGTCGGGCTGTAACATAATATTCCTCGGTGTTTTGATTTCGGTAAACGTCGCAAGCATGTAAATGAAGGTAGGTAGGTACCTACGGTCAACCGTTATTCAGTACTAATAGTTTTGAACTTCGAAAGCCGTCCTTGCTGCAAATTAATAAAAGTGCTTTCAATGTCAATATTTTTTAAATGGGTGTGCAGTTGACTGTACTACTACATTAAGATTTATTTATTAAGTGTCTCGTTGGTCCAGTGGTCGCAAGCGCTACTGCTGAACAGGAGGGCCTGGGTTCGACTTCTGTTCCCAGATCGGGCAATTTTATTTGGTTTTTTATCTGGAATGTCACAGTAGCAGCCCAGAGTCTGGATTTGTGCGCGGTAGATGGCAATAATAATAATTGAGAAACCACCTCCTTTTTTTAAGTTGGTTAAAAAAGGGTTTATGACTTTTTAGGGTTTTTTTACTGAGGTTCCTGGAAAGAATATGGAAAAATCAACTGATTGAAATAAAGAGTAGGAATGTAGTAAAATAAAAATGATTTCCTTCAGTTATTAATAAAATTGCTCAAAGTAAAGTACATGCCTGTAGCTGGGTTTGAACCCACGACCTACAACTTAGTTGCGGCCCCCACCAGCAGCAGTTCTTATCGGTTTTAATTAAAATAAAATCCGAATCGAGCAGTTAAATATAACGGTATTATAAATTCAGAACGCCCTGTATACGGCTAAAGTAATTGTTATACTTAATTAATGTAACACCCTTTACCTATGAACATCCGTAGGGATCTCGTACATGGCATATTGAATTAAATGCGCCATTCGATTAATTAATTTGATGGTACGTTAGGTTATTATATTTGAATTCGTTTGTGGTATTACTGTTTGTATTTTGACAGCAATATATTAAACCAAAGGCAAGCGTTGAAATCATATTTTGTGTATTTCCATGCTTTACCTTTTGGCGGGAAGAGTAAGGTTATACAGGGTGGCCGGGACATCGACGTGCAACCTGTTACCTTTTGGCGGGAAGAGTAAGGTTATACAGGATGGCCGGGACATCGACGTGCAACCTGTTACCTTTTGGCGGGAAGAGTAAGGTTATACAGGGTGGCCGGGACATCGACGTGCAACCTGTTACCATGGATTCAGTACGTGATTCTAGACATGACTTTTTTTTGTTTGGGGAATCATTAAATGACTTCTCCCGCTCTGGGCGGAGCGGGAGAGCGTGTCAGACTCTTACTGACTAAAACCCACCCATGTTCCTACAGTTGCCTGTGTGCCAGGGCCCCGGTAACTCGGCTATCGACTCCCGACGCCCAGGGTGTCTCCTCCTGCGGCGACTAAGAGCGTGGGGGTGCAACGATTGCCTCCCCCTCACGCGCTCTGCCGCCTCCTTCGCGAGAAAAACTGCTTCGCAAAAGAAGATGCCGGCTTCCCATTCCCTCTCGCTCCTTACCTTGGCCTGGACTAGGGCCGGACGCGAGAGATTGTCGCCGCCGATCGCTCCCACAAAGACACGGCGGTGCTCCGCCTGCGTTGAAACGTTTCGTCAATTATAAAAAAATAATCTGCTGTTTCCTACAAAAGTGTAAATACATACGCAGTCAAAATGTATGGAACAGCTATTTTTTTTAATAACCGACGATAAATTTCAACGCTGGGGTGTCCAGAATAAGAAGGCAGATTCCTGTTTTCGGCCCTGGTCCAGGCCATGGTACGGACTGAGAGGGCATGGGAAGCCGTCACCTCCTTCTGCGAAGCAGTAATGCTCGCGAAGGAGGAGGCGGAGCGCGTGGGGGAGAGGCAATCGTTGCGGCCTCACGACCCTAGCCACCGCAGGAGGAGACGCCCAGGGCGTCGGGAATCAATAGCTGATTCCCGGCCACCGTAGGCCTGCGGACGGCGAGTAATGGGTAGCTCGCCGTCTGGTAAGGACCAGGTTCGGGTCTACGGCGCGTTGTCTTCCACGCGCGCCTCAAAGAGATGTCAGCACCGTTGACGGGGATCGATAGGGCTGATGCCTGCCGGGGCGCGCATTGTTCGAAAGAGTTACCGGGGCCCTGGGGCATAGGCAACTGATGGAACACGGTTGGGTTTTAGTCAGTAAGAGTCTGACACGCCCTCCTGCACCGCCCAGAGCGGGAGAAGTCATTTGATGATTTCCCACCCAAAAAAGAAAAAAGAAAAGGGGCTTCCAGAATCATGTACTGAATCCATGGTATCAATTGGTGCGTCGATGTCCCCACCGCCCTGTATGGGTAAATAATTAAGAATGAAATACCCCTAAACCTTCGAGAAATACAGGCGTTGTTATGTTATTAAATGTAACTTAGGCATTAGTGCTTATCAAATAAGGAGATTTAGTAGGTACCAAGTTACTTTAAAGATCTTAACTACATACGTTTACCTACTTCCATTTTAAAGGAGAGTTATTTGAAGTTTAATCCAAATTACCGACTTCAGCAAATACGAAGAAACTTTTGATACATCCTTAACGACTTTATTCACAGATCTGTGACCTTGTTACAGACTCACAGACGCCAATATTGCCATATAGCGCAAATAACTTGAAAATTTACCGTCCAATATATCAATAAAAACAGCTACCAATAACGAGTGGGGTTACAAATACGTGTTTTTAATTTACCCGATTTACCCAACGTTTACAAAGTTTTAATCGTACATAAGACAATTACTTAGCAAGAGTAATGATCGTGCCGCGGTAAGCTAGCAAGATTAATTGAGAGAGAGCACAATAAAATGCCTTCGGGAGCCCTATTTGTATTAGTACAGGTGCCACTAATATGATTATGTCGTTCGTGGGTCGGAGTCCTCTTGAATTATGGACAGGTATGAGTTAATATGATGTGTGGTTGAGTTTAGTTGGTATTTGTCTGTCTTGTTGAGTAATGAGTAAAGAAACAAAAACATTTTATCATAAAAAAATACCAATAATATAAATGTAACATCTCGTCAGCGTACGACC
The DNA here is from genome assembly GCA_916610205.1 of Griposia aprilina. Taxonomy (NCBI): domain Eukaryota; kingdom Metazoa; phylum Arthropoda; class Insecta; order Lepidoptera; family Noctuidae; genus Griposia; species Griposia aprilina. The sequence continues at coordinate 25,031,001 of OU744286.1, forward strand.
TCTGCGTAACCTTCAGGAAATAAAAGAGTGCGTTATAATATTACGTTGCTAACCTAACCGCCACCACAGAAGACTCTGAAATAGGACGCGTCTTAGAGGCCGAAACATTCAGCTTTTGCCACCCCAAAAAAAACCCTATCCAGTGGCAAAGCTGAAAATTTCATGCTCCTTTGATTCATACCTCTTAAAAACAAATACTAATTACTGGTAATTTAATTTTCACATATTTACCACGCAGTAACCTAAACAAAATCCTTTATAGAACGTTTTAAAGTCAATACAACATATTTAAAACAAAAATAATAAACTACATTGATGACAGGGACATGTTTACATTGTTTACTCATGTCGTCGCTACTGTTTAGTGAAACATGCCAGCAGCCAGGGAAAAAATAACTTGGGCCATTAACCAGGACGAAATATTACTAACTTAACCGATGCGACATGATGTAGATGTTGCATTTACCCCCACTCTACTCAGGGCTGGGCGAAGATTGGTCCCATTGTAGAACAGCTGAAAAAAAACATAATCTGTTATGATAACGGGTGTAAAAAGACACTTAACGAAGCCGAGAGTCACTTAATATACTCCACGTCATTGTGATATTTTTTCTGTACTGGACCATACCTGGAAACCTGGTTACGGCGATATTGAAGGTAAAAATTCCAACTTTTATTGAGGTTTTTTTTTTGGAAAACAAGTTTTCAAAGTTATAACACAACTTTAAATACCCCCACGACCCCTGTACCGTTGCATACATCCATAAGCACAATGCTTTGCGTGTGTTACATTGCGCACTACCGCAAACAGAAAAAAATCACACCAAAAATAAGTCTTTTCCCAGCAATTATTTTTGTACAATGTTACTTAGTTTGATGAACATAATGCGTAGTTGACGGATATGTGGTGGGTCTTTTTATACCCTACATGTTTCTATACAGATATAAAAACACGACATATGTCATCTTGCCTGTATTTCCCAAAGGAGCAGGCAATTATATCTATAGTACACCCACATTTCGGCAATTATGTTTAGTAGGTATGTAGGTACAGTAGACCGCACGTCGGTGTTAACATTTTGGCTCAATTTACACCGCCGCGGAATGGAATGGAAGCTATTTTTTTGCAACGAAATTGTATGCGGGAATTTCTGAGAATGCGTGAGAATTCTCCAGAAGACGCGCGACCTGTTATTTGGCTCGTATTTAGTTAGTATATATAGTCGCCAGCAGGTCAAGCTACACGAAACTGTCAAAAGTCTACAAACGATTTTAAACCTTAATTTGTTGATAATTAAGTTTAAAATCGAATGACAAAATCTGACAATTTGTGGTAACTTGATGTGCTGGCGAATGTACGTTACATTATTGAAGTAAAGTTCATTATGTTTGTAAAAAAAAGTCACTTCCATTCCATTCCGCGGCGGTGTAAAACCCTTTGACTTTCAGTTGGCCTAGCGTAGTACGGAGTTTTAATACTCGTAGAATGCAAAGCAAGCTTAAACTGGTTTTATTACCACTCACTTGCGGCCTACTGTAGGTAGTCACCATGTAATATGGGGCGAGCCTATTGCCATCTGGCGGGCAAAAATACAGACTGTGCTACTACTGAGAAATATATATACATTTGGAAAACAGTATAGCACTACTCGACCTGGGGATCGAACCTTGACCCCACTTCCGACCACGGGGCAGTCAACGTAGAATTAAATAAATACAAAAAAAACAGTTCAATGACATGTTTTATAATAAAAAACATTTACTTGACAAGTTTATTCCATCGTTGGCAATGTATCCAATATTTGTCTATATTCATAAAGCAAAAAACTTACTTTTCATCCCGTAGGTATAATATTTCAAGCAGCCAAAAGTACAAGAACACAAGTAGGAACTACACGACATCAAAGGAAATGTATTTTCATAACAATTGGTATCGGAAATAATGCACAAGTTATGTTACATTACTTGCCGATCAACTTGGGGTAACTTAACGCGTTTCCTTTGTGCGACCGTATTACTTATACACGAATAATATAGCGTTAACCGTCAGTACTTTTCTTTTGTAGATGTAAAAGACAATAAAATAAATGTTTAAGGGATGAAGAGAGGTTTAAAAAATGATAATATATTTTAATTTTCTAGCCACTTACTACGACGTGTGCCACCATCATCAGTAATGGTCATTGATCATTCAGTCGAAAGACGTCTACTGCTGGACGTAGTTCTTCCGTAAATCTTTCCACATCGACAGGCTAGCCCTGTAATCAGATATAAAAAGTTACAGTTACATTTCACTTCACCACTATATTCTTCTAATTAGAACACTTTTGTTTTGCAGCAGAACGCATTATCGTGGTAGGTACCACTTTCCCGAAAGATTTTTCCTATGTAACAATACTACACATAGTAGAACATAAATATATCCACACGGTCTACATAAGGTACTCTACACCCTCACCCGAATTCCCAATAATTTCCTTTTATCAAATCAACGTCAGGCTTGCAACCTCTATCTCCCGTCGCTCTCAATATTGGAGACGTTCCAAATGGAGAAAACATTGTCTTAGCATCGGAACGACCTTACCTAAGTATAATATGGTTCCATAACGGTCGTCACGGATGTTATTACAACGGGGTAGATAGAAGTGTATGACTATTTCCTATACATCGCTAAGAGCTAATATTTACCCTGGAAAAGTGTTTGTAAGCCCTAGTGTATGAGATCGATTATAAATCAATCAAAGTTAGAGATATACAAAATGAAAAGCAAAGGAATCTAGGACGACAAAAACAGCGTAACTTCTACAATTCGAATCATGTCTCTGTTCAACTAATTAATCTAAAAACTAATCTATATAACAGCTGCACTGGTTAAAGGTTAAGCTACGCTTGCCGCGGTCGGTTTTTGGATGGGTGACCATCCATTACATATTATCGATACCCCTGCGTGCATCGTAAACCACGTTAAGCCGTTGGTCCGACTGTCATGCGTAGATCTTTGACAGTCGTTACGGGTAGTCAGATCCACAAAAAGTCTGACAACCAGTCTTGCTAAGGGGTATCGTATTACCCAGTAACTGGGTTATGGAGGTCAGACAGGCAGTCACTTCATGTAAAATACTGGTGTTTTCCTACATCTGGTTAGACTGGAAGCCACCCCTACTTAGTTGGGGAAAGCCTAAGCAAATTGTAGTCTCTGTTCAACTAATCCGAAGTTAATTAATCATGTTAGTTGTCGAGATTGAAAATATCATTAAACAATCATTGAAGTTCACCTTCGCACTACTTTAACAACGGATTCTACTGATTTCTACCCAGAAAAAGTATCAACTAAGATTTGTGATTAAATTAACAAACCATTTACAAACAAACTAATATGCTCTTTGATTTCGCCTTAGCAGATGTTACTAATAAAGAAAACTTTGAATCCAAATTCTCTCTGTAGAAAGTCGCGCATCGCCGCCTACCGGCTCATCCAATTTGGTTAATATTAGCCCTAAAATGTTATAGCTCATGGGGTTATATTGTTAACCGTCTATGGGTACGGGCGATGCATAGAAACGTGCATTTAAGGGTTTGAAACTGGTAATTCCGGTTGAATGTCATGTAATCTGATGAAATTGTTGATTCGCTTATTTCCAAAGCGTTTCCAGAATTCTGATTGGGTTATTTTCAACGATGATTAGTAAACCCAGGCAGGGTTGGGAATGAAACTGTCTGCTTTTCATGGTAATTGTCTATTGCTAATCATCACGCTTTGGACAATATATAATTAAATAACTCTTGAGCAAAGGTAAGATCAATCACTCTCAAATAGTGAAATGAATGATTTATTGGCAAGATAATAGACAGTGAAATGGGTTAATGACTGAAACTCATTTTATGGGTCAGCTTGTGCATTGAAAGATACTATGAATAAAAAAAATTAATAGCGAGTAGATTCAAGTGTCTATTTATTTTTACTACCGTTTATTTCCTATAGGTACATCCAATCCCTTGTCGGTTCATATTAAGAGGTTAATAAATAAATAAAAATACATCAGACCTAATTACCCCAAGATCTGCTAAAAACTGCCAGTAAGGAATCCAGACAATCGACGAGCTTAAGCAAGTCCATACAGACGCGAGCTTACCGTCGCTCACCCGACCGTTGGCGGTAAGTCTCTCCATACCGACGCAAACTACCCGAAAATCCCCTAAATGCCCATCATATCGCAACCCTGACGACACCATAAAAGTAAATTACGTGACATACTCATCCCGAAGCTGGTCTTTTGTCGTTCCAGATTTATCTCCAACATTAGCCGAAGACACACGAAGATAAAACTTAGTTTACGACCATTCGCCACTATATTTGGACGATATTCCTTTTGATACGCGATGTTATTTGTCGAGACATTCAGAGAAGCCATTTTATTGGTGAGTCTGAATTAGGGTAATAAGGTAAGAGGTATACGAGTCAAGTGTTTTGTTAGAAGTCGTAATTTCTTGAGAAGATTTTGCGTGTGATAAAAATGTGGTTACGTTTAATTTCCCAAGTCTTACGAACAACGAAACAACATGCAGGGTTTACAATGTTCCATCACGAAGCTATCATCTACGCATCCTGTACAATAAAATAAATAGGTAACTTTATGCAAAAATAATTCCTGATAAACAAATGTTTATTTGGTGTGAAAATTCTCTGGCGTCTTTTTAAACCCGTTATTTCACACATTTATTTCTTGTTTTAGTATTGTCGTCAAAGGACCTAAAAAGAGATAGTAAAGCCGCGTGCTCTATTTTTGGAGAAAGGATACATAAATCAATGTCCATCAATCTGTCAGCAGATGGCGACAGGTGTTACTTCCAAATACTGATTGTAGTCTTACCTTTTTTTCTAAAAAATACTCGTGTAATGTCAAGGTTTTGTTGATCCTTCGAAACAGTCACTCTAGAAAATTATTTATACATTGATTAAAGCACCATTGATATTAAAACAATTTAAAAGTCAATTTCATTACAAGAACAAAAGATATGCAGTCAAGGAAACTACTTACTTTGATTAGTCATTAGTTAATTTAGTCGAGAGGAAAAACGGTTGCAATTTGAAACTGAACTGCAACAGTTTCAAATTGCAACCGTTTTCCTCTCGACTCTATATTCTTCAAATGAGGAATGAAGAACAGATGTTTTCAAACAATCTCCGAACTTATCCGCATAAGTCAATGAGTATCTGTAGAGCGAAGGACCAATTACCCCTCCCCCGTCCCCCTACCAGCCCACAAGTGGTGCATTCTGTAGAAGTTTTCTCTAAAAGGCTGATTAACTAAATTAGCTACCGTTGAAGTCAATTACGGAGTTGGTTCAGATAATTTGTATAAAGTTTGGAGGTAACAATGTGTAGGACGAGGCACTTAATAGTGTTCCAGTGTGCTTCTGTGTACGGAAGATGTAAGTTTGACAGTTTTTGCAATCTGTGCAGGTTGTGAAGAATAGCAGTATTATGGGAACACCCAAATACTCCGAAATATTTTATTCCGAATTTTGATATTCCGATTTTCAGAAGTCCGAATTTCATAATACCTATGAATTATAATGTCTTTTATTAAAAATCCCGAAATCCATTTTATCGAGAGTCGTAAGTGCGTTTTGGTGGTTTTCCGATTTTCATACATTCGAAGAATTAAATGCTCGATGGGTTCTCGGTCCGAAAAACGACATTCTGATTTTCAATACTTTGAATATACTGCTAAAATTAGGATTCTGATTCAGTTTGGATATAGGATATTCAGAAATTCAAAATCTGTAACGTTTGATGTAGGTAATTTAAAAACGTTTACTTTGTTATTAATATGTGTGTATTTTTTTTTCTTCTTATTTATTATTTATTTTAATACCTGCGTCGGGTACTATCAACTGTTATTGAATCCTTTGGTTTATGTTAGGTTAGAACAGTGGCCATTAACGCGCGAAGGCGAGTGAGCGGAACGAGCGTGCCGCGGAAGTGGCGCCGAGCGCCAGATCCCCGCTATAGTTGGTGAATTATTTGGGTTAAGTTAGGTTACAGTTTTACAAGGCGTTTTTATTTCGGAATGCTAATTAATCGGTACTTTAACAATCGGAATTCATATTTTTGATATTTTGAATTATCATTAAGTCGGCCTTTTTGTTATTCGATCTATTGAAACGCGGTATTTTGAGAATAGTAATTATAAACGTTAGGAATATTGAAATTTCGGCATTATAAAAATAGGATTAATGATAAATCGGAGTTGTTAAATTAGGAATTTGAACCATTCGGAATTATGAAAATCGGTATTTTGAAATTCGTATTTGTGGCTGACGGTTTTTTTTTTCGTATTTATGTAGTGTACCCCAGTATTATAGACAGCTTACGTGTTGAAGCTACAATTTCCTGAGCAACATTTTACACACAATTACATCCCCAATTAAACTGGTATCATTTTATTGCACTTACGCTCACGTATTTTTTTTACAGTGCGCGCCACAAAAATGTATGAAGCTGTCCGATGCAAATTTAATGGACTATCAAGTTTATAGTCACGCACGTAAAGCACCAACTTTATTGTGGCTTTTACAACGCTTTTGGTGATTTCATCTGCACTCCAGTGTACGTGGCTTGCTCGTTTATATATGTCCGGTTAATGTGAACTAATGTGTACGATTATGTTGACGTTTTGGGGAGAGGGCTTATTTTTCGTATTTCAAGGCTTATCCCTCTCTCGTGTTGGTTTGTGTCAGCTGTACTTAATGTACCCGGGAAATAGACAAAATAAACAAAGATATATACGCAATACAGTACAATACCCGACCGTTAAAATGGCACATCTAATTATAGTGAATATTGTGAATGTGACGACTATGTGGGTCATTGCTGCTTCCTTTTTTTTCCTCTCAGCTAGTTTTAATCATAGTCTGGCAGTTTGAGTAATTTATGCGGCCTATCCAAATGTCCTTTCTTTGGTATTGTTCGTCGAATCATTGAGCTCCTTAAGTTCTGAGTTGAGCTGCACGATGATACATGATGTTAGGTACTGACAAATGCGTGCACTGACTGAACAGGTCCACTCAATCTGTGTGGTTTTTCCTCAAAAGACTATTTCAGACAAATCTACATGGTCTTCACATAGTCTGACCAAGATTATGTCTGGACTTTAAAAGAGACTGTGACCTCTGAGTTAGTTTCGGCCTTTTTTCTCAGAGTAGTTAGATAGGAAACGCCGACCTTATCTAGTTTTTACAATATGATTGACGTGTAAAAATGTTTGTACAAACCTATTTACAGAAATAAAATCATTTATCATTTATAGAAAAAGTTCTGCAATAGAGGACAAAACCAGCTATCTTAATATACCAAAACATATGAACAGGTACCCTTAGTTAAGAAATAATTGTTATTATAACACAAAATTAAACTTAAATTTTAACGTAAAGTTAATTTATTTCAACAAAAATTGTAACAAAAGGAATTCATGATTGATTCAACGAAACGGTCACGGTTCGTAATAAACGATATCCCTACTAAAGCTTCTAAATTGAATATCGATTAAAGAATCCCGAAAATATTTCTAAATAAGCTATTACAAAAAGACATCGTCAATGCTAACGAAATTCGGGTAAGAGATTTGGCGAATATTTAATATTTAATGTTTAAATTAGGCGTTTTCGATCCGGAGGTTAATGCAAAGAGAAATTTTAAACAAAAATAGTAGCCTTCTATCAGGCGACACCAACGATTGGTAGAGATGGTACAAGATAAAGATGAATGCGGAATTTATTTTTCTTTTCTCCAGTCATCACCCATCGCCATCATCATCACTCACAGTTCACCTACTGCTAAGCCTCGCCTCTCGCTTCTCTATTCAATCAATCTGCCCCTTTTCCTTTCAATTATCTTAGGGTCAGCTTCCTGTCTAACCAGATTCAACTGAATACCAGTGTTTTAAATAGAGTGACTGCCTATCTGACCTCTACAACACAGTTACTGGGTATATTACACGACATTTTTTTTTTTTTTTTTTTGTCTTATTTTAGATGGGTTTGCTCTTGACTCTAGTCTAGGTCAGAGATGACAGAGACAAAGTCGACGATGGAGTGAGCTTACCCAGAAGAAGCCTGTTCACTCTCACTTTGAAGAGATTTGGGTTGTATGCGGTCGGAAACACAGGCGCAAGTAAAGAATTCCACTCTTTTGCTGTGCGCATTATAAAAGATGTTTGGAAGCGCTTAGTGCGAATTGGTGGAATAGCAACTAGGTAGGGATGGTAACTTGGTAATACTCCTTGGCAAGACTGGCTGTCAGACTTCGGGCTTCTGACTGTAACGGTCAAAGATCTACGAATGAAAGTCGGAACCAACGGCTTAACGTACTTTCCGAGGCACGGAGGTATCTCGATATGTAATCCATGATCACCCATCCACGAACTGACAGCGGCAAGGGTAGCTTAACCTTCGATCGACCCGTGCAGCTGTAATTATGTAGCCATGAGCCCCTCTTCTCTCGCTTCTCTTGTATACTGGGTTAAATTAAATTAGCTGGAGAAACCTCGCAGATGTGATGGGTATTGATATCTAATGACGATGACCGATTTTATAAACTCATAATTACAAGTAACTACATTTACTAGAAATGATTAGTTTAGAAAGTGTATTTTTTCAACATCTCAAGATATCTATACCGATTGTCTGTGAAATTTCGTCAGCTATTTTAATTTGACCCTGTAATTATGGTTATTAAGTACTAATACTTACATGAGAAAATAAACTAATCATGGTGCTAGTCAAGATTCAGAGAATTAGAATTAGCAATATATACTCGTACCTATAGATAATTCAATACCACATCTGTAACCACTTGAATATTCTAAAAGGTTTCTTCATTCACCGCTGTTCTACCGCCACACAGACCGCTCCCCGACAAAATAAGGTTCGTAATAAAATTTCTGTACACAACGTAAGCGGTTTATGAGTTTCCTATTTAGCTCTGCTGTTGTATTGGAATTGAATTTTTTCCCTTTCTTCCACCTGAGCGTTCTGTTTGCGCCAATTGTTGCCCTCTTGTGCCTCTATTTGTTTTGCCTAAGTATCTGCCACGGATAAGTTAGCTACTGGAGTGTTCATAAGTTTCTGAATCCTGATGCTTGTCACCTTATCGCCCCGTAGAGGTTTATTGCTTATCGATGATGTCTGATGAAGTAGCATCAATAAGCGGAAGGTTCGCCTTGTAATAATGAACACTTTATGTATGCGTATTGGATGTCCAAACAAACGGTAGACTCAATTTGACAGCAGATTAGATTATATTGTTTTAAAAGCTTAATGTAGCCTGTTCGATCGAAGCACGCAAAAATGATTGGAATGCAAATTAAAAGAATTTTGTCAGGCGCCTACTTTTTGAAGGTTCATCAATCATAAGACTATTACGTTGTAAATAATGGCGACAAATGACTTATGTGCACACAACATTCGTAAAATTTTGGCGTTATTCGCGTGTTCTTCATACATTAGCACTCCATTGTAAACTTTTCTGAGACACTTTTCTGTGACACTTACCTGACTTTATTGGATCCGCGACAGAAATGTCTTGTCGAGTGTTCTTAACACCGTTTTTATTGGGTTACGTCCTATTGAACGTTTAATACGTTGTCCAATGAAATGTAAATATTGCGTTCGAAGGTTTTTTTTTTTAATACCGCATCTGCAATATTGATAAAGTTTTGTTTTTAGAGAAAATAATAATGATATTATCAACAAAAAAAACTTGTTTTCAAAGAGAAAAAGATACGTTACTGTTACACAGAACTTGTTGAATTTAGTAAAAAGTGAAACTGAACCTATTATTAATTTATTTACTTTCATTAAAACGGCTAAAAAGCAATTTAATAATATGTTTTTAGTCATATTATAGACCCTAGCATTCGTTTATAAAATAAGTAAAATAATCCACAGAAACTTACATTTTCATTCAATAATACGACGGAGAAGCGTCTCTCTCGTTTTCATCAGCCATATTTTAACTACTGTGGCCATACTATGGGAAGTATTGGTTATTGCGCAATAAAAAAACCGTTTGCAATTCAAATCAAATTAGAATTACGAATAAATTAATCACACTAGCGAATCACAAACTGTAGACACAACTATACAGAATGTGTGACAGTTTATAGACGTGTTCACTGCTTGACCGTCACCGACCAACTCTGCTTTAACTCTGCTCGAGCTTTATGTTGTAGACTCTGTTGAATGCCGCCTGGTGGCGCTGGCGTTCCGATTAGTCAAAGTCAAACGATTTATTTATCGTATTTCCGACAAATATATAAATTGTAACTAAATAAATAACTAATCATTAACCTTTCAAATTTACTCAAATTTCACCACCTAAAGCCTTTTTTACCTAAAGAAACTCTATATCTAGATCGTAAGCTAATGTACCTACATTGCCTTACGTACATCATAACAGTTATTTTTACCGGTAACATAAATATTTCGGGCGATATATAGCGGCCAATTAAGGCTAAACTTATCATAGGAACAGTAAACTGTAATTAGTAGAGCCTTATCTACGTCACCGATCTAGGGTAGTACAGGTTGGACATCGTGACACAAGGTAGATGTAACTCAGGAACCTGCAAAACAAGTACCTAGCTTTATTCGTAAAACATGTGGACTAACTAAGAGGAATATCTTATACCAAGATACTATCAGACAGGAGCAGAAAGCTTTGTTTTTCTAAGAAAGCGGTGAAAGGTCACACAATAACGGCTTTCCAAATAGAAAGCGTGGTTTGACACCTTAAAGGGGAGCCTTTAAGGAGTAAAAAAATTCTTTGATTTTTATGACGGTCGTTATGGTATGATAGAACCGCTTTTCTAGGAAATCGTAGCTATAAGAACGATAACGGTAATGAACTCAATTGCTGCAATGACTATACCAATACTCGCTTTTTAACAATACTACATTACGATCAAAATGTTCAATGATTTTGTCTAAATAAAAAAAAACTGCGTATTTTTAGTTTTTACGCAGCATGTTTTGACATTACTTTCAAACTTATTTAAGTACCTCTAAAAATGAAACGAAGCAGAATAAAAGCACATATGTACCATTCCCGTTCTCATTGTAACTTTGTCCTCCTGTCCAACTGAACTGTAAACTCACGTAAAAAGTATTTCATACCAACATCCGGCGAGGTCGACGTTCGGCCGGAAACGGTAATCGGCCGCCGGAAGTAGCCCCGCTGTTTATTGTTGACTACAGTCCTGCTTGCACCACAATTGGAGCCTTACGCCGCAATCATACGACTTCAATTCACCGTAATGATAGAGTGCACTCGGTACTCAGAAATAGTTATTGTTTAACTTTGGTTCTGTAATGGTTCTTTGATTTTGAGTGTTTTTTTGTGTAATTGCATGTTGATTTGGATCGGATTTCGGAATATTAGAATATGCTGCCCTGTTGGTGAACGTGAGACTAACCGTAAGTCAGACGATGAAAAAATAATAAAATTGCAGTATTTTTGTTCTAGAAACCGCGCATAAGGATGTTTTTCGTAGTCTACAGTGTTACTGCTGACATGCGGTTGACCTTACTGTGGGCAAACCAAAGGGACAAAAAACAAGAACACAAGTCAATCAGCAATGATAGCAGGTCTGACCGCCCACGGAATCGTACTTATTTAAATACGCATCAACTACCCATAGCTGATGTATTACCATTACAATTTAGACTTTAAAACGGTAATTATAAAAAGCTGAAGTAAACAACAACAAAATAAAAGATAATTCTTAAAATGTCAGCAGAACGCACTTAGCCTGGCAAGAGCTGGATTTAGCCAACTTGCCGTGTGATTAAAAGTTACCAGCGCAGAAAATAAGATGCTTCGGGGATGCACTTTTAACGATGTCTCCGGTAAATCTGCTTACTGCCTCCCGGAGCGAGTGAGGTTGATAATCATCTGATGTAGATGGAGGCACGCAATCAGAATGTAGGAGTGATCCTAATGTGAATGAGATAGGAAGGAATTGAGTGAAATTAGAAAGGAAAGAATAACTGTTTTATTTGCTGTAAATATAGTCTGTTCCAAAATTATCTAATAAAAATGTATAAAAATGGATCAGAAAACGTACTGTGGATGCCAAATTGTAGTGCCATTTACTATTTGAGTGCTTTGACTTTTTTATTAGAATGATTATGGGAATTATTATATATACATATATTATATTATCCTTCATACATCTGGTCATACACGCACGCCGGTTGCGAGTACTACGCACCTGACCTTTCTGAAGAACATCACCAATAAGGTCACTATATGTCTTCCTAGGGCGTCCCCTCCCGGCGTTTCCACTCACATCTGCCTTGTAAATACCTTTTATCCTTTTATCTTTTTACCTTTTTTTTATCTTAGCAGGTGGCGTTCTGTAGTTTTGCCTACCCCCATGGGAAGAGGGCGTGAGATTATATATGTATGCATGTGTATTATATTAATCATAATATCATTTTTACCTACTCTTTCTAGCTGTTAAAGTGGCCACCTACTGGGCCCCACTAATCCAAAAAAATACCTACCATAGACTTTTATTTACTTTCGCCATAAAACAAGATTTTTCAAACACGTTATTTTTTAATTTTACACCAACCTGCGTCACCCTAACATGTGTACAATTATGTATGTACAAGCATATGCAGCAATACCCACAATACAGGGTTATTAGTCAATTGCCATGTGTAACACTGACGAGGGTGTCGGGGCGCTGAGGTCAGGGTGCGACCATTAATTTCCATTTATTCGCTCTGACAGAAGGCCGCAGCCATCAGTGTATGGCCCTGAGCAATAGCTGGCTTCAACGACTGGCGTCGGGTTTTAAAATCGTCAATAACTCGATATATAGCATCGCCCCGACTGAATTCCGGCCACAGTGGTCAATCTCAAAGGAGACTTGCCAAGTACCTACGCAGGAGAAATTATAGTGCACAAGAGAATGCATAAAACACAGGAGCACTATCTAGCACTTTCCCTCACACTCTTAGTCCGACAGGGTGGCAATCCGATAGGATCGGGGGAGATCAGGCGCAGTACTGACGGCCTTTTAGTGCCCTCCGAGGCAGGGAAGGGGTCTCGATATGGTTATGAAAACGATCACCCATCCGTGGACAGACCGCGGTGAGCGCAGCTTATCCATTAGCCATTGTTACTTTACCACATGCCGTTTAATTCATAATAAGTTAAGTAAAATAGTCAGTTATTTTCCAATTGCAAAGCGTCGTAATATGCAAATAGTGCAGGAATATTGATTACGTTACTACTGTATTGTATTATTGCGTTAACAGTGGTATGTCCTATCAACAACCTTAAAATGAACTCGTGTCATGTAATGTATAAAAAAATATCTAAAAATAAATCCTTATTATTCCTAACCCTATTTGTCCAAACTATTTGTGCCAACTCCTTCAGTACCTAATCCAAAACAATCTTCACGATAGCCGGAGGAAAACCAATTTTCCGTTAATTACATAACCGTCCCGTGGCGAAGGGTTAGCTGATCAGATTAACCCTTATTCTAGTTCAGCCCGTTGGTAGGCTGGTAAATAAAAACAATAATTTTATTGTCTCTCATAATTATAAGATTCAGATTGATTTGCTTCGTTTGGCAAAAATGCTGGCAAACGGCATAACCTCACGCCTGTACTTAATCCCCAAAGGATTAGGCAGAGGTTACAGGCAGAAACGTACCTACCTATTAGTACAGTATCTGATCAACATTGCCTAACCCCCCTTGAGTAATAATGAATTTAGACCTCACAATTCAGCACCCTTTCATTATGTATGATCTTCCGTCACCGCGCTCCATGTATCCAGTCCATGTGTCCATATTACCAGTTCCATGATATATTTTAGTATCATTATTGTGCGATAATGAATTTTATGTGTTAGAATATAAGGTTCTAATGCTTGCAAGATTGTTAGCTATTTTGTATTATCACTTGGTTAGGACAGCTGCTTTGGTAAAAACAAAAGAACTTGTCTAAAAGTAACTTTTTGTGACTTACGTAAAATGTATACAATAGTTATATTGTCATGGGCGCAATTTTTTTTATCATTACCCTCTTTTTGTTAAGTTTAAGTACACGTATATATTGCTTATTAATACTCTTTAGCCTTTCAACCTTAACAACAAACGGATAATGAGTAAAAGTAGTTTTTGAGGATATTTGGCTGTCTTTGATCCTTAAAAGGACCAAACCACAGGTTAGTTACAATTTGCATATATGTGCACTGTACCTGTGCAAGGAGAATCTAGGTAATTCTCATAGTATTCAGTTGCATAACTTCACAGATAGTCTCAATAACTTAATTCTGACTCATCCACTTGATACATTTTTCCTGGTGGGTGATTTTAATTTCTGTAACGACGTCGAGTGGTGTAATGGAGACATAGCGACCAATGGTGAGTTAATCCCGCAAAATATTTCTTTTCAGCATGTGATTCACTTCTTCGATACAATACAAACGTTCAACTTATCACAGTATAATGGTGAGCGGAACATTAACTGTAGACTACTTGATCTTGTATTCTGTAACGATACTGTGACTGTCTCTGGATGTACGGACCCTCTTTCTCTGCCTATTGATTTTCATCACAAGCCTCTAATTATTGAGACAAAATTTATTGAGATTCAAAAACTTGTCGACAAACCTAAGCAGCGTCATATATTCTCGAAGGGCAATTATAATGCTATTAAATCTGAACTTGATCTAATTAACTGGCCTCAGTTGTTACAATCAACGAGCTTGGAAGATGCCGTTACAAATTTTTATAGTAAGCTATATGAGCTTAGGGATAGATACATACCTCAGAAATCGGTAAAACAGTCCTCTTATCCTCCTTGGTATACCCCAGCACTCATTAAAATCATTATAGAAAAACATAAGCATCATAAGAAATATAAACGATACAGTAACTTATCTGATTACCACTCGTTTTCATTACTGCGTACCAGAGTTTTTGAGTTGGAAAAAACCTGTTATGATAATTTTATGACAAACATTGAGGCTTCTATTGTACAAAATCCTAAGTCTTTTTGGACGTTTGTAAAAAGTAAACGGAGGGCGGGCTCGTTTTCTAGTGAGATGTTCTACGGTGAAACCACTGTGAATACAGGACAGGATATCAGCAACCTCTTTGCTACCTATTTCCAGTCCACCTTTTCAGAACCTGAACCAACAGCTGATGATGAACGAACTTCCGGTGAACAATGTAGTAATACTGCAATGTCTGTCAGCACAGTTGAAATAACCCACTCACGTATTTTGAAGCTGCTTAAATCCTTAGACCTCAGTAAATCAGGTGGGCCTGATCTAAAACCTCCTATGTTGTGCTGATAGTCTTGTGGAACCGATTTGTATCTTAATCAAGCGCTCTCTTTCCGAGGGTAAAGTTCCGAATATCTGGAAGTCTGCTTTCGTCACTCCTGTCTTTAAAAAGGGCGTAAAGGCTAATATTGTAAACTATCGCCCCATATCTAAAATTTGCCTTTTTTCTAAAATTCTTGAACGTATAGTTTATATTGATGTCTATGCGGCCTTCAAGCCAATTCTCGGTGAGGAACAGCACGGTTTTGTTAGGAACCGCTCGACCACGTCTAACTTGCTTTTGTCACATGAGTTTATTACGAACGGCATGGCACAGCGACAAGTTGACGTGGTTTACACCGACTATAGCAAGTGTTTCGACCGTATTGATCATTGCATGCTGCTGAAGAAGCTTTTTCTCGCCGGAATACACGGTGACTTGTACCGGTGGTTCTCCTCCTACATAGAGAACAGAACACAGGCAGTCGTGCTTCAGGGCTACACCTCTGGTTGGAGTTCTGTCCCTTCAGGCGTAGCTCAAGGCTCCATTTTGGGTCCTCTGTTATTTATACTGTTCATTGCAGATATCAAACAATGCTTTCATCATTCGTATATTTTACTTTATGCTGATGACATGAAGATTCATAAAGTTGTGCGAGACATGTCTGATGCATATCAGTTGCAAGATGACCTCTATAGGTTTGAAAGATATTGCATCCGTAACAAGCTCCAATTAAATGTTTCCAAATGCTTTCTCTTAACATTCTCACGTTGTACTTCTTTGATCAATTTTAGTTACACCTTGAACGATCAGCTCATCGGCAGGCTAAACAGCATAAGAGATTTAGGGGTAATCATAGACAGTAAGCTTCTGTTTGATCAACATGTAAATAGCATGGTTACAAGGGCATCCAAAGTTCTGGGATTTATACTACGCACCACGGCTAGTTTCCGATCTCTTAAACCGGTTAAAATTTTGTATTGTTCTTTCGTGCGCAGCTATTTAGAATACGCGTCTCAGGTTTGGAACCCGCAATATGAGACTTATAAGTCCCGTATTGAGGGAGTCCAAAGAAAATTTCTACGTTATCTGGGTTATAGGGCACGGCAATGCTCAGTAGACTACTCGCACCGCTGCAAACGGTACCACTTCCTTCCTCTGGAGAAGAGACGTTGCATTGGAGACATGAGTTTACTGTTGGGTATCGCAAATGGCCACATTGACTGTCCTGAACTCGTTGCTAATCTGTCATTACGCACGAATCTGACGGGATTACGTCAGCGTCCAATATTAAATGTACCTTTCGCAATGACTAATTATAGGCGGAATGCTTTCTCAATAAGAAGTGCACTTAGTTTCAATAGGCTTTCTATGGACCTTAATGTTGACTTATTCTGCACCAGTGTGGCGACCTTGAGACGGCTTTTGGCACAGTCTTTATTTCATGAATAACTTTTATTTTGCACGACTCATGATGCGAAGCATCAGAGAGTGCTTTACGATCAAAAAAGCTTAGCTCTGCAGCATACGCCGTTAGAAAAATTCGTGGTTTAACTGATTTAGAGACAGCCCGTTTAGTATACTTTAGTTATTTTCATAGTGTGATGTCGTACGGTATTCTGTTGTGGGGAAATGCCGCCGATATCCAGACAATTTTCGTTTTACAAAAAAGGGCAATTCGTTCTATCTATAAATTAAGTCCCAGACACTCCCTCAGAGATAAATTTAAAGAGATTAATATAATTACTGTGCCTTCTCAGTATATTTATGAAAATCTTTTGTATGCACATAAAAATATTAATCTGTTTAAAAAATACAGTGATATCCACAATATAAATACTAGAAACAAACACAAATTTATTGTTCCTACAACCAGGCTCAAGAAAATAGGTGGCTCGTTTAGATGCCAATGTATACGTTTTTATAATAAACTTCCTAGCGACATTCAAGATCTAAGCTTTAATAAATTCAAATCTTTTATAAAACGGAAACTATGCCAGAAAGCCTATTATACTGTGAAAGACTATATTGAGGACAAAAAGGCTTGGGATTGAGCTGCTCCAATAAATTTACACGGTGAATGTTGATTTTAATTTGCTAGCTATTTTAGACATGAATATTTACTGTAAAAAGTATTATATTATTTTCATTATTGAGAATATGAGGACTATGTGGGTCATTGTTTCAGTTATATTCTTGATCTGGCAGTTTAAGTAGTTTATGCGGCCTACCCAAATGTCCTTTCTTTGGTATTGTTCGTCGAATCGTTGAGCTCCTTAAGTTCTGAGTTGAGCTGCACGGTTACTGACAAATGCGTGCACTGACTGGACAGGTCCACTTAATCTGTGTGGTTCTTTCCTCAAAAGACCATTTCAGACACCAATCTACATGGTTCTCAAACATTATGTCCGATTTTTTTTATATACACATTGACATTGTTGAATTTTATATACACAATGACATGAGTATTTACTTGTAAAGTAGTATGTTATTTTAATTATTGTGAATGTGAGGATTATGTGGGTCATTGCTTTTTTTTTTCGCAGTTAATTTTGATCATGATCTGGCAGATTGAGTAATTTATGTGGCCTACCCAAATGTCCTTTCTTTGGTATTGTTCGTCGAATCGTTGAGCTCCTTAAGTTCTGACTTCCTGAGTTGAGCTGCACGATTACTGACAAATGCGTGCACTGACTGGACAGGTCCACTCAATCTGTGTGGTTCTTTCCTCTAAAGACCATTTCAGATACCAATCTACATGGTCTTCACATGATCTGACCAAGATTATGTCTGGACTTTAAAAGAGACTGTGACCTCTGAGTTTGTTTCGGCCTTTCTTCTCAGAGTAGTCAGATAGGAAACGCCGACCTCATCTAGTTTAAAAATATGATTGACGTGTAAAAGTGTTTGTACAAACCTACTTACAGAAATAAAATCATTCATCATTCATTCATTCATCATTCATCGAAAAAATTTTTTCGCTTCATTTTGGCGGCTTTTTTTATTATTATAGCCTTGTTAGTTCACGGAATCAAGATATTTTGCATACTATTGTCGAGATAATTTAATGGAGATTAATTTCATACTTTTTAAAAATTGATTTACTGCAATAGAATTGGAAAAAAACACCATAATAGGTCAAAAAAAAATCCTGTCCGTCATGTGTGAAACCCGGAAACACTGTAACTTGTGAAAAAATACATTACTTGAGTTAATTTTTTTTTTTTTTAATTCTAATCGACAATTGTAGGTCACTGAATGCAAATGGCTGATTAATTCAGTGTCGTTTAATTACAATTAATAAAAAACGAAAACTACAAGACTGTACATCTATTTATATCCATAGAAAATTAACATATGGATGGTGATATATCTATAGATATTATGTACATTTATTCCACCAGGGGCGCTTTTGCAGTACCTTCTTCCTACTACAGCTGTTTTTTCGGCAATTAATTTTGAACGACTTAAGTTTTTTTTTTTTTATATTTCATAATTAAATGAGCATTATGAGTCGTGCACTTTTGGATTTTCCAAATTTTTAATTTTTTGCTATCGACTTCCGAAACAAAAGTTATTTTTATTTTTTTAATTAAGTTTAATTAACTTTCCTAATATTAACTTATTGTATTAACTTGTATCTACTTTTTATCGACTTTTGTTGTAACTATATGTGGAGGCTTGTTATTAGCAATTCTTTGTTTTTTAATACTTTCTTTATACCATTGTTTTGTTAGTCTGTAAGCCTTCTTTAAAATAAAATAAATAAATAAATAAAATCGCTTGAAACAACATGATTTATTGGAATGCACGAAGGAGTTTTCCAATTTCGCGTTATGGTTCAAATTGGTTAAAACTAAAGGGGGTTAGGTAATGTTGATCACAGACTGTAGGTACAACCACATTTCGCCAGTTATGTCTAAGTATCATGTAAAAGTGGGCGAGCCAATTGCCATCAACCGGGCACAAATCCAAACTCCGGGATGCCTCTGAAAAAATCCAGATGGAAAAACCCAATACTTAACAGTTCTTAACACTTAGGAATCGTACCCAGAACCTCAAGCTCAACAGTAGCGCCAGCGACCATTAGACCAACGAGGCAGGCCGGCAAAGTTGCAGAAATTTAGCACTTTTATTTTCCCACGCAGAGGTGAGTAAGACACCTTTATTTAGCCAGTTATTGTCAAGTTCCGAACCAACGAGCCTATTGCCAGCAACTGGGCAGTCCTCTAGGTTCCGGACTCCAGACTGTTACTGAAAAATCCTAGTTGTAAATTCCAATAACACTTGATGGGTATCGCATCTGGAACCCCATGCTCAATAAGAGCGTCTGTGACCACTATACCAATAAGGAAGTTACTTAAAAAAATCTGTTTTCTTGCTCAGCTGTATTCTTTATTTTAACGAAATGCTCCACATATTAATATAATTCGTATTCTTTAAAAAAGCTTAAAACATTATTGGAATACCGCGTACTCACAGTTCAAATCTTCCCCAATCTATTAGTTTATCACAATGCTTTACCTTGTCACATAACTTTAAAATTATAATACTTAAGTACAAATTTCCCTTGGGAAATCACGTAGTATAATGTGTCGGCCGAGCTAGGCACAGGCATGCTCGCGACAACTACACTACAAGTAGTGTATAATTGGGGGTTCTGGATCACTTGCTCTCGCTTTCGCTCGAGCGCATGATCCAGAACTCCCCAATCATACATTACTATCGTGATGTGCGATATAGTTCATAATATTGATTGAGTATTGTGTTTCATTCACAGTGGAGCGCTTGATACAGGATCTCCAATTTTTTTAATGGTCCGAGCGGTTGTCGTGTGTATTCATAAACAGGCATGGTATCGAACTGTTATAACGAAGCAAAATTATCGCGTGAACTTAAAAATAATAAACAACAATATCATGTTCGATCGCCGCGCAGCGCTGCATTGAAACGATGTAGTGCATATTTTTTTGTATTGATGGATACAAAAACCATATTGAGAGGTCAGCTGTTACTGGAAATTGTAACTTAATGTGTAGCCGTGTGTAAAAGTAACTGTATTATGGAGATAGAGTAATTGATTATAATATAAAAGAACGTAAAAAAAAAAAAGTCATAAAAGCCAAAACCAAACCGGAACAAATACTCATTTGTTCCGTGCGGGAATCGAACCCGCAACACTTTGGCACATTAATTGAAACATCTATTTTAAACCTACTATTTACATTGTGATGTAGCGAGTCGAGCTCTTAACCAATGCACCAAACGTGTCGTCAGTGATGAGATAAAATATGTATTCAGTATTAAAGTACACAGGTACATTCGTGATATCGACATGTTTCGACTTGATTCTGCCGCCAAGCACATAGTTGTAATATCATGAAGGAAATTAAACCTTAAAGACATGAATCTATATACCTTATATAAGAGAATCTGTTTTGTATCTAGATCGTAGAGAGCCTTTGACTGCGACACAGTAAATACAAGTTTTTTGTTTTTGGCTGTTTTCGCTACCCTGAGATTCAATCACAATGTCGGTAAGTAATAGTTATAACATATTAAATTATTATTATTGTTTTTTATTAATTATTATAATGTAGGCATTGTATGTAATCATACTCAAAACACAATTTATTTCTGTTTTCAGGACAATGAGGATCTTTTTAATTTTATCCCAAACAAGCAGCTCAAAGAATCTGTTACATCACGACTCAATTTGAAGAGAAAAAATGACGCGACAGGTCCTCCACAGAAACTTGAACGACAGCAAAACTACTCGTACATCAAAACCAGGGCGCCAAATACATCTTCAAGGACATGCATGATCAAAATTGAGATATACGAGTGTGATAATTTACCAGAAAAATCTTGCAAGTGCAGTGCAAATAAGTGTGTGCAATTTATAACTGAAAATGTTGTCACAAGTGATATATACTTAGATTTAGAAAACATTATTAGTAAAATTCGTGAGAATATATAATTGAAATTATTTTATATATTTATTAAGTATAGAGAGAGAGATATTCAATGTAATCATTATGTTAGTACCAACGTTTGTGTTTGTTTTTTTATAATTAGCATAATAAAATAGCATTTAATAATATACTTAAATAGTACAACTAATATTGTTGATTGTATCGCATAAAAACAAAAAACAAAAAAAAAACTTATTATTTCATACACATTGATGCTAGATTAGGTAAGGAATCTGTTATTTCTTAGAAGATTAATTAGGTACTATTTTAATGAATATATTTAAAAATAAAAATTCTGTTTGTTTTCATTTTCCAATATCAATTTTCATTTCAATAAAAAATAAGAGTAATTAATCTTCTAAGAAATATCAGGTTCCTTACCAAATAGTAAGGAAAAAAGGTGCTTATTATAATTATACACATTGATGATAGATTAGGTAAAGAATCTGTTATTTATTAGAAGATTAATTACTCCTTTTATGAATATATTTAAAAATTAAAATTCTGTTTGTTTCATTTCCCAACATTCAATCACCCAGCCTAATTCTGTAATATCTTATTACGAGTTCTATAACAAAAAACCACTTAGAAATCCATTGCCACCTCTTTCCATTTACATTAAAATGAGCAGGATAGCTATAGCTAACACAGCCTTTACGACTTGAGAGTTTAAAGAATAAGGCGACAATTCTGTGTACATGACAAATAACTACCAGAGATCTCATTTTATTGGTTTCTTATAAGTTTGTATGTATTCCGACAGAGTTAATTGACACCTCATTCCTTTCACGATTGTCGTCTCCAGTCGCCTCCAAAAACTCTAATAAGGATAAAGTGCTGTGAAAACACTTTCCATAACTAGAGTATTCGGAAGCATTCACATTGCGACTTCAGTACGAGAAATGAATAAAATAAAATCTACTCTAGGTTCTCAAGTGATAGAGATGAAATTCTAATAACAAATATTATTTTAATTAATTTTTCGGAGTAATTATTGTTAGAAACTAACATATGACTAAGGCTTTAGGATTTAGGTCTATAAAAAGCATGTGAGAGAATTCCTTTACATTTTGTCATTGTTGTGCTGAAGTGCATTTCACTGAACAGTGAGTTTAAATTTGTTTGTGGTTGTTCACAAGTGTTGCAGAAACAAAGTATGTGAGTATTATATTTTATTTAATAAATATTTTTTCTTCGATCCTAGGACTGTAATAGTTAATTGTTTTACCACTGAAATTACTCAATTAAGTTTAGATCATATAATAGTTATTTCAAAACTATTGTACTTGTACTGCATTTGTAGTTTCATATTAATATTAATATTTTTACAAACGTTTAATAATTATTAACGTTTTATTTTTACAAACGTTTAATAATTATTAACGTTTTATTTTTACAAACGTTTATTTAATAATAATTCTTGCTTCGTTGTTCTAGCATGCAATAAAAATAAGGCCTAGGTTTGATTCTTAGGTCACTTAAAGTTTTTTTTTTTTCCTGATAAGTACTGTAAATATATTATTCCCTATTCGATGAGATTTCAAAACGCTCCTGTAAAAAGTAAGGGGGAGGGACTAACAGCACACCTCTGCCTAACCCTTTGATGAATACGGGTGCTGTTGTTTCATGTTACTAATGTTGGTAATAAAAATATTTATTGCATTTTAATAATGTTTTCAGGGCTCAGTCGATGAATAATCCTTTTTGGGTTGAAGAAGAGGACTCCACACCTTCAACGTCTGGACCAACAAAAGAAAAAAACAAGCGGCAGATCAAAAAAAAACAGCTGTGAAGAGAGATAAGAAAATGTCTCAGAAGAAGAAGGCTTTGCTTTCTAAAATCCTTTCGCTTCAGAACCAGAGTCTGATAGCGACGGGCCGGCAGTTGTTACAACACCAGCTCCAAAAAGAAAACGGAATACCAACGCTTCAGACTGTGAGGTAAGACATTTTTTTCAAACATGTTAAATTCCCATTTCATTTAAAACCATTCCAGTGTTTTACAGCGTGTGATTTTCTCCATCAAAATTATACTTATTTGTGGACACAAGTGTTTAAATAGACCTTTTCTAATAGATAATAGATTATAGTTATGGTAACGGTAGATTCAAGAACGTGGAAGTCTGGAGTTTATCTATTATATTTTTTTTACATATCTATTTTTTTTTTTACTTATCTATTTTTTAATTACTCGCCCTGACGCATTATTATTTTTAATTAAAACTAGTCATCTTATGTATTTCAGGATGAATCGTCTCGACCGCTGATCCGTGCTACCACTCTGAAGAACTGCTTCACTCAGCGGGTGGCTGATGGTTATACCTTCCAATCAAACCCGGACAGGGTTGGAAAGTATTATTTTGAATTAAGAGTTTATAACACGGGTGAAGTGGAAAAACTTACTCCAAATGAACGTTGGAAACAGTCTCTTGTAGCATTAAAATTATCAATAGAATAGAGAATATTTATTTGATTTATAATAATTATTTTACATGTACTTTTTCAGAGTTTCGATGTAAAATCGAAATTGAAACTTGAGATATTAAAAATACCCGAATTAAGAAATTCTGAAATTAAGAACAGAGAAATAAAAAACTGAGAAATTAAGAACTGAGAAATTAAAAACTGAGAAGTTAAGAACTGAGAAATTAAAAACTTAGAAATTTTAAATATGAGAATTTACCAACTTTTAAATAAAAATTGGATGACTGAGATAAAAAAAAACATTTAGTAAAAATAGCTTTTTATAAAATTTAAAATAAGTGTAATGAACATGTTTTTTTTTTTGTAAAGACTGTAATATTTATGTTTCAAAGTTATCAGCACACAGTAGAACAAATATTCATATATCTAATCGATTGCTCTGCTCAGAATGATGTAAAATCGAAATTGAAACTTGAGAAATTAAAAAAACCGAAATAAGAAATTCTGAAATTAAGAACTGAGAAATAAAAAACTGAGAAATTAAGAACTGAGAAATTAAAAACTGAGAAATTAAGAAATGAGAAATTATGAACTGAGAAATTAAAAACTTAGAAATTTTAAATATGAGAATTTACCAACTTTTAAATAAAAAATGGATTACTGAGATAAAAAAAAACATTTAGTAAAAATTGCTTTTTATAAAATTTAAAATAAGTATAATGAACATGTTTTTTTTTTTGTAAATACTGTAATTATTATGTTTCAAAATTATCAGCACACAGTAGAACAAATATTCATATATCTAATCGATTGCTCTGCTCCGAATTCGAAAATATTCAAATTATTGCTATTGCTTTTAGAAATAGAATCATAAGTATAAAGTGAATCCACTTAAATCTAGTGAAGTAACAATAACTCCAGAAACGTTTTTATTTCAAATTTCAAAGTCAGTATGTGATATTATCAATCTTATGATTCAAAAACATAAAGCAATTAAAGTCAATTTTGAATTATTTGTGTCATACATTTTGCCAAAAAATAATGAAAGCTCTATGAAATCTTTCAACACCAAATATGAGATAGCAGTTCCGAATACAAATGTTTATAACATGTATTTTAAATGCTCTGAAAAATTATTATTTAGAGTTTGAACTTGCCGAATCTGGTTGGGCTATTAATTCTATAAACCATTTGGAAATAAACATAAACAAGTGCAATCCTTTAAGAGCTGGGACATACTTAGAATTGCCTACGGTTATAAAAAACACAAAGTCATGTTTGAATATACACAACAATGCCAATCATTGTTTTTGTGGTGTATTATTGCCCAGATGTTTCCAAAAAGATTGAATGCTAATAGAACGCAATCGTACCCACACTATACGTTGCTTTTAAAAATAAATTATATGTCTTTTCCGCCATGTTTCGATGATATTAAAATATTTTAGAAAAATAATCCTTGTATAAGTGTGAATGTTTATGGTCTTGAAGCTAATAATCATGTAATTGGTCCTCTATTTTTGACACGTGAACGAAAGCTTATACATGTCAATTTGTTGTACATAACTAAAGATGATAAAGTCCATTTTTGTTTAATGTTATAAGATCTAAAAATCATCAAGTTTTTACACAAAAATTGAATAAACTCATACTTAATAGTGATGACGATAAAAGGCAGAGAACTGAAGGTTGTTTCAACACTTTGCCTTGGGGGGCATTATAGTTCAATACTTTAATACTTGTTGGATTACTGTATTCGTTCTACTGTGCTAAAACTATAGTTTAAGTTAAAAAAGCTAATTACAAATGATTTAAATGTGTAAAAAGTATGTAATCGAATAAAAAAATGTAATAAATGAATGTTACTATAATCAATAAATGAATAATCGATATTTATTTTCTTTTCTTTTCCTTTTCCGAAAGATTTTCCCTCTTATAAACACTGTGTATAGATTATGTCATGGTTAATGTTAATATTTTTTTTTATGTCTATTAGCTTGTCATAACTATATGCAGTGTTTATTATTAAGAGGTATCATACAGGATCAAATTAAATTAGCTAGAGAAACTCCTCAGATGTGATGGGTATCGATACCTAAACATGATAAAACAAAAGAAAACAGATTTTCTCAACTCA
This sequence comes from Griposia aprilina, assembly GCA_916610205.1. NCBI lineage: Eukaryota > Metazoa > Arthropoda > Insecta > Lepidoptera > Noctuidae > Griposia > Griposia aprilina. Next base: position 25,056,892 of record OU744286.1, read on the forward strand.
TACTTCAAGTACCAGCACAACCAGCGGTCGAGGACCCCAAATAAAAAATAAAAAAATATCTTCTTTTTTTGTTTTTATATCGATGTGTTTAGATATCGATACCCATCACGTCTGTGGAGTTTCTCGTTCGTTAGCTAATTTAATTTGACCCCTGTATACTAACTTATTAGGTGAATAATAAAAAAAAACATTATGTAGAATCAATTTTAATTTTATTGTTTCGCCTTCAATTAAATAAATTCGACCAATAATAATAACTAATAAACAATAACTTATAAACTGCATTTAAGGTCTGCATGTGGGTGAACTTAATTTTTTAACTATTTTACCGACGAGATATTCTGCTTCATCCATAATTTCATCGTAATTGTCCTTGACTAAATACTGAACATTCACACAAGCACAATCACTATCACTGCGATCAACACGATTTATTAAATTATTGTCATTTAAATCACAAATAGATATTTTTATTAAATGGTGTGCTTTTCCTGGATCCTTGCGAATTACGTAAGATGTAGACGGTGTATCCAATAGTTTGGGCAGGGTAATTTTAGAAGTTAATTTCAACTTCTTGTTTTTTCTTTTTATTGGACTTTCTTGAGTATCCTTGACTTTATCCTGCTGATTTTCCTGGAACTCAGTTTGTTCAACATTGTCCCCAGTAAATTCTTGAGTAAAATAGAATGACTTAATAACATCATCAACAATATCAAGGCCTTCCATTTTCTGAAAAAAAAAAAAAAAAGATAAAATTAATTTCCATTTTCTTTTATATTAAATTAACATTATTTTTATTATTAGACTTGACAAATTTATTAGTTACTTACAATCTTAAATAGATGAATTGACGATTAAAGATAATTTAATAATAATTTTAAAAAAACTCGTCCACTACGAACACTGTGACGGACACTGTCGCTGTGTAACTCAGTCGAGGACACGACTCTTAATAACGACCCAGGTCCAAACCCGTTGCTAGAATACTGTGCTCGCAAGTCACATATTCATATATAAAGGATAGTAAGTAATGAAAATAAATAATAGGCAAGATGAAGTTGATCAAACAACCCATATCCTTGAACGTGAATAATATCAATTTCAATGACTCAGCTCGTCAGATTAGACATAGTGCTTTATTGCCTAATACAATTCGCTGCATAATATGTGGACCCTCGAACTGTGGTAAAACAAACGTTATGATCAGTTTACTGCTGCATGAAAATGGGCTTAAATTTAAAAATCTTTATCTTTACTCGAAAACTACTTTCCAGCCAAAATATCGGTTTTTAAGTGAAGTATTAAGAAGAGTACCTCAGATACAGTTCAATGAGTTCAATGACGACAAAGATGTTATAGCTCCGAATGAAGCTTTAACAAATTCTGTATTTATTTTTGATGATGTTATGTGTGAAAAGCAAATAAACATTCGTAATTATTTCTCTATGGGAAGACATAAGCAAATTGACTGCTTTTATTTATCACAAACCTACTCAAAAATTCCGAAACAGTTGCTACGTGATAATGCTAATTTTCTTATAATATTTAAACAAGATGATGTGAACTTAAAGCATATCTATGAAGAACATGTAAATTCTGATCTGCTGTGGAATCAGTTTAAAGAAGTTTGTAAAACTGTTTGGAGTAACCCTTATAATTTTCTACTTATTAATAAAGAGTCGGCATTAAATAATGGGAGGTACAGACAGAATTTTGATATTTTTTTAAACTTTGAATGAAGGTACATACTTATAAATGAGTTACATACATAAATGCTGTTAGTATTATTCCTTGTTTAGCTGAATACAGTTGTTATTTATTGTAAGATGGACAAAAATATTAAAATGGAATTAGTGAAGTCTGTCGACTCCATAAAGAATAAAATAAAACAAATGAAAAATCAGGAACATACAATGAACTTGTCGCTTGATAAAATGCTAAAACCTGTCACAAATCCTCTAAAAACTCTTGTTGAATCTAATAGATGTGCAGAAAAAATAAAAATAAATGAAAATCCAACTTTAAATAATTCTGAAGGAATCGAATTCGATGAAAAGAATACTAGCTCATCTACAAAGCTCAATGACTGTTACGATCCAAAACTAAATTCTACCCAATTCGTCAAACAAAATGCTAAAAAGGAATCGATAGATAATTTAGAAATGTCATTAGAGGATGATGATATCTTTGGTATTTATGACGGTGTTAGTATACCGTTTGGAATTAGAAGTGAAAATAAAACTCTATTGATGGGTAATACAGCAGTATCATTTTCTAAAATTGATAGTTTGAATAACGATACAATCATTTTAATTAAAATCGGTGACAAAGCTTACAATTTAACAGTTGGTCTAAAAGAACTTTTACTCCGAAGAAAACCCGATTTAAAGTTAATATCGAGCGAAGATAAACTTGTCTATAAGGATATGTTACACTATACAAATGCACATAAAAGAGATTTTAATCCTAAAGGTCAAATAAGAGGTGACAAAGGTACAAAATATTGTAAAATAATAAAACCTCTATTTTTCGAATTGTCAAACGATGTTATACATGCTCACACTAAACTTGGAGGAAAATTACCAACGTTAAAAAAATACAAAAACAACACCGACTTGGTATATTGGGATGATCCTAACGAATTAGTCGAGAGATTGAAACTATTAGTTGCTTCAAGAGATGCTGGCAATACAAACCATGATAATGAAATGTTATCGATAATTGAAGAATTAAAAGAAGCTGACATAATTAAAGAATAAATAGTCGTAATAATATGCTTTACATTCAGTATTATACATGGATTCAAGACAAATGTACTGAATTCTGACCATGAGCAAAGCCGATGTGGTAAACGAAATTCATAAAAATGCAAGGGTAAACTTTCCCCGAAGACATGTTATTATGAAAGATATAGACGACCTGTGGCAAGCAGATTTAATTGATATGCAATCAATTTCAAAAGAAAATAAAAATTACAGATTTATTCTTACCGTTATCGATACATTTTCGAAATATGCTTGGGCCTTTCCTCTGAGAAGTAAAACCAAAGATGATGTATGTAACTCATTCAAAGTTTTGTTGGCTACAGGGCGTGTTTCAAAAAACCTCCAAACAGATAATGGAACAGAATTTTATAATAATAAATTTCGAAAGCTTATGAAATCTAATCATATTAACCACTATTCAACCTTTTCAACAAAAAAGGCTTCAATAGTTGAAAGATTTATCAGAACTTTGAAATCTAAACTGTATAAGGAATTCAGTTTAAAAGGCAGCTATAATTGGGTAGATAGTACCCTTAATAATGTTATATATAAATACAATCACACTTACCATCAGACAATTCATGAAATTCCTGCTAATGTGGATAACATGAATAAAAAACGTATATTAGAAAGGTATTTAAGGTCGGTAAAAAATGAAAGAATAAAAAGCAAGTATAAAGTGGGTGATTATGTACGTATCAGTAAATACAAAGGAACATTTGAAAAAGGATATACCCCCAACTGGTCGACAGAAATATTTAAAATTCGAAAAATACAAAATACAACTCCTATTACCTACTTAATTGAAGATACAATCAGAGGTCAACCTATTTTAGGAGCGTTTTACTTACAAGAGCTTCAAAAGACAAAATATCCTAATGTATATCTAGTCGAGAAAGTTCTTAGAAGAAAAGGAAACAGGGTTTTAGTAAAATGGTTAGGTTTATCTTCTGCTGAAAACAGTTGGATTGATAAATCGAATGTAGTAATATAAATAAAAATAACTTTACTAACCGTATAAGTATTTATTAAAGTGTTCAATCCAGATTCATTAGTCTTATGATGTGTATTGGAGAGAGTAGTCTTCTCAATTGGCTTATAAACAATTTACCATTTGAATTACACTTACCAGGATACAATTATTGTGGTCCTGGTACAAAATTAATTAAAAGGCTTACACGCGGAGACGAAGGTATTAATAAATTAGACGAACATTGCAAAGAACACGACATTGCCTATCTCAAATCATCAAACTTAAAGAATCGTCACAGAGCTGATTTAATTTTGTTGAAAATGGCAAAAGAGCGAGCAGTTGCCTCGGATGCAAGTGTAAGCGAGAAAATCGCAGCACGCTTAGTAAGCAAGACAATGTCTACAAAAATTAAAACTGGTTCCGGCCTAAAAAAAAATAGAAAAAAGTGCTTTCAAAAACTTACACCTGGAAAAGGGTTAAAAAACAAATTTAAAAATGTTATCACTAAAACGAAAAGACACATGAAAAAACTAAAACCAAAATGCAAAAAAGTGGCAATAGAATTAGCTATGGCCGCAGCCAGAGAATTAGCTGATGATTCATCCATAAAACTTCCTCGTGTTATTCCTATACCAAAAACTGGTGGTGTATTACCTTTAATTCCTATTTTTGCTGGATTATCAGCAGTGGGAGCAATAGCAGGCGGTGCAGCAGGTATTACCAAAACCATAAATGAATTCAAGATGGCTAAAAAGCTGTTGGCTGAATCGAAGAGACACAATGAAAAAATGGAAGCTCTCTGCATTGGGAAAGGACTACACCTTAAACCACATAAAAACGGGCTTGGAATTTATGTATCGAATGAAAAAAACTAAGATATCGGCTACCCAAACGAGCCCTAACTAACTTTGACATTTTGAAGTATGGAACTAATATTCCATATTTTAGAGGAGTCTTTATGAGAGATGAACTTCCTAAATACCCGTTTAAAAAAGAATGTGGAGTTATTAATTTAGATAGTTCAAAAGATCCTGGCTCTCATTGGGTAGCCTATGCAAAATACAATGATTATATTGAGTACTTTGACAGTTACGGAAATCTTAAGCCTCCAAAAGAATTTATAAAATACGGAGGTACTAAAGTCCACTATAATTATGAAAATATACAACGCGATCATCCTTTCAATTGCGGACATCTCTGTTTAATTTTTCTAAGGAATTTTTGGAGTAGTCTAGGGATAAAATAAACAGGATCTTCTGAAACAGTCCAGTATGCAAGCATGTCTACCACAGTTACCATCTCTGGAAATAAATCTGATTTGGTGTCATACTTTCAACCTCCACTGCATTTATCCGATGAATACGAGTGCGGTTTGTTATACTTTTCAGTGTTAAATTCAAGATCAAATGTGTCCATCAATAGCAGCAGTCTATCTGTAATCAGAATTGAATGTGATCTTGTACACAGTTCGTACTGCAACGGACTACCAACTCATTTTATTCATGAATTTGTATTTGATACTGCTCCGGGTCATCAGTGCATAGAAATACCACGAAACGTTATTTACTTTCCAGTGAACAAAAATATAATTTCATCTATATCTGTTAGAATTGTTGATCAATTTGGTTATTGTATTAACTTTGGTGACGAATTCAATATTCAACTACGTCTTCATTTAAGAAAAACAAAATGATACTATATTATAAAAACACTCCTGTGAAAATAAAACGTATTATTCCTTCAACGACCACTAAGGTGAATAGACGTAAGAAAAAAGTTAAGAAATTGACTGAAGCAAATAAAGGTTTTCTTAGAGCCCTAGGTTTTAAAGTATGAATATACTCCAGATTACTGAATTACCGCACTTCGATAGTTCGATCGAAAGTTATGAAATCCATTCATATAATCCCTACAATAACAGCTTTAGAGAAAACGATGAAATCAGAATCCCCATACATCAGCAAGACATATACGTGCTACCATCAGCCAGTTCAATTTACATCGAAGGCCAAGCAAAGCTGTTCGGTAAAGATGGGAATCCGATCAAGAAAACTGTTACGTTCACTAATAACCCTGTTATGTCTTTGTTTCAAGACATCAGGTACGAAATGAATGGTATTGAAATAGATCGTATAAAAAATTCTGGAATAACGTCAACAATAAAATCATACATCTCATTAAATGAAGCTGAAAATAAAGTTGCTGCGTTATGGGGTTGGAATTTAAACGGATTCCAAAGTGATGGGCATTTTAGTTTAGTGATACCGCTAAATAAGATTTTAGGGTTTGCAGAGGATTACAATAAAATCGTTATAAATTGTAAACATGAACTTATATTGAATAGAAGTAACTCTAACTTAAACAGCGTTATTCTTACTGATGATGTTGCTCATTTTCAAATAGATATGCAAAGAGTTCAATGGAGGGTGCCACACATAAAAGTGTCAGATCGAGAACGATTAACACTTTTAAAGCATTTAGAAAGAGATAAACCCATTCAGATGGCTTTTAGAAATTGGGATTTATATGAATATCCTTTATTACCTAAAACCACAAAACATTCTTGGTCAGTTAAGACTGCTTCACAATTGGAAAAGCCTAGATATGTAATTTTTTGCTTACAAACTAACAGAAAAAATAATAAAACTAAAGACATACCTCTATTCGATCATTGCGAGGTGACAAACGTTACGCTCTTCTTAAATTCTCAATATTATCCTTATGAGCCTTTGGGTTTAAAGTTTTCTGACAACAAATACAGTATATTATATGAAATGTATGTGAAATTTCGTCAGTCGTATTACAACTGTCCAGTAGACCCGTTGCTCGATCTAAAGGACTTCAAAGAAAAAGCTCCCCTGTTTATCTTAGACTGCTCAAGGCAAAACGATAGTCTAAAATCAGGTCCAGTAGACGTACGCATAGAAATTGAATGTTCAACGCCAATACCAGATAAGACTACTGCATATTGTTTGATTATAAACGATCGACTTGTGGAATACAAACCTCTCAGCAACATTGTGCGCAGGTTATCATGATTGCTATTGTGGATATTCAAGGCTTTAAAACAGAAACAAATGAATTTATAATAAAAGAAATCGCTATATTATATAATAAAACATTACAAGTGTTTTTATTTAAGCCACCATTTCCATTTGAAAAATTAACGAAACAAGAAAAAAAACAAGTTAGTTGGATTGAACGTAACAGAAAGATATATTGGTGTGAAGGATTTATTCCATATTCCAATTACCAGAATTTTATTGCTGATATTTTAAGAGATAAATGTGTCTATGTTAAAGGTTCAGAAAAAGTCTTGTGGTTAAAAAATATATTAGAAAACAGTAATAGTAACATATTTAATTTAGAAGATAAAGGTTGTTCTAGTTTGTTAAGTCTGCACCATCAATATAAATATTCTCAAGATTTGTATAGTTGTATTTATCATGACTCTGTATGTGCTTTAAAAAATGTATTGTGTTTAAATAAATGGTGCTATGATAATAAAATTATAAAATAAACTTTTTTTTGTTTAATTTCTTTATTTTTGGTAAACCGTTTCCTATCCCTCCCAATCTCTTCAACGTCGTCAAATCGTTATAAGCTGCTGACTGTAACTAGACGATGTCATTATGCAGTTATCTGTAAAACGGGGAAGCATGTCTCATAATAAATACAAACCTCGATATGACATGTATAATACTTATAAAATTCGTCAATTTTCATTTAACTATTACTGGGCAACGGCTGATTCAAAGAAAAGATTAGTGATGGAAATGGCTGACGCTGGATTCTTTTACTGTGGCAATAGTATAAATGATAAAGCAGCATGTTTTTCATGTGGAGGTGTTATAGAAGATTGGGAGATTTATGACGATCCTTGGATGCAACATGCTATAAATTTTCCTCAATGTTTTTATTTGAACGCTGTGAAAGGAAGAGAGTATATATTTAATACGCGTATCTGCATCGCAGCATTAGACTCCTAGCATTGCAGTGTAATAGATAGATCTTAAGTATATAACTAAGTAATAAATAACATAAATATTTACTGCACCACGAGAGATACAATTATTGATATTACCTATCTACATCATGTTACACTCAGAGAAATTTGATTTGGAAGGCATTTCTAAACTTATTTTCAAGAATACTAGGGGTGAGATAATATATATTCAAGATATAAAAAAAATCTAGAAAAAAGAAATCGAACTCAGGTGAATTAAAACATCAGGATAGTGATATAACCCGAAAAGAAGATTTATTTTACCAGAAGCTGGAAGATTCAGAGAAATCTAACTTGAAAAATACTCACTACCTTATACTAAAAAGCGAACCTGGTGAGGATCTTCGCAAATTCGTTAAAGTTAGCAACAAACATACTGATCATGAAAAATCGATTGTTAGTTCGTCAAAGACCAGTGGGAGTGAGTGGTATATCGACAGCAACTGCAGATCTATTCCATCAGGAGAGTGATACAGCACATGAGTTACTTTTACACAAATTATAAACGGAACTCAGATTCATAAAAACCTCAGGTCAGCGATTCAAGAAAGAAGATTTCATTACTTATTACTTTAAGTACACATCGCACCGCTGATTGGGGTGTTCTGCATAACGCGCTCGAGCGAAGCGTGAGCAACTCAATCAATATTATGAACTATATCGCAGATCACGATATTAGTGTATGATTGGGGAGTTCTGGATCATGCGCTCGAGCGAAGCGAGGGCAAGTGATCCAGAACCCCCAATTATACACTACTACTACAGCGCCCTTTGAGCTCGAATTACCTAATTGTTAATTATGCCAACGAAACAAACGCGATGTTTGCGAGCGGCGCACTGCCGCTGGTCTGCTCTCGGCTTTAACGTTCAACGAGTCGCTTTGCTAAGCGTTTATGTGGCCTTTGTTATTTTGAGTGTCGCAGCTGATAGGAATTTGTGGAAGTCCTCTAATGAATTAGTTGAACAATGATGAAAGGCTGTTTGTAAAACAGGTAGGATCTAGAGTTACTAATAATTAATTAATAAATGGAGACACACACTTTAGCCCTGCGAAATGCAAAAACTTGACGAAACTGACGTCGCCGATTATTGCGATGCGACGTCGCAACGCAATGCTTTCATATGTATTGTGACGGTTCTTAGTAAAGGAGCTCCTTGTTAATATTGCATTAAGGTAAGCAGCGGCACCCTAATTGCGTAACATACTATCAATCACAATCTGAATCTTTTTGAAGCCTATTGCTAATCCATTGCTTCATATGCTCGAAAAAATTGTCTGCTCAACAATGTAAATAACGCAATGAATGTTGTTGAACTGTCAAAATGAAAGCCATGTTCCCGTTACAATAATACAACTGCATTGCTTTGCATTAGGCAGCAGTTTGCCACTTGCTACATATCTGGTCATCAGACAACTGAAAATCCTGCGTAAGTATATCTTCAAAAAAAAACCTATGTTCTATCTTCTTGTAATAAATTTCATTTCATTTCATTTCAGGTTTTTGTAGTAGGTAAGGATGCGTAGCCAAATACGTAAATAAAAGGAAGATACGCGTCTAATAGGTACTTACATTTATTACACTAAGTATTTTTGCACTTCTAGCCTGCAGCATACGTTCAAGCAAATACGCAACTGTGTCCTATTTTAATTGTAAATTAATTTATTGTAAACCTAGCTTATGCCCGCGGCTTCGGCCGCTTTGATGTCGGAATTTATCCCACGGGAACGTAGTACCGGGACAAAAAGTAGTCTATGTCCTTCCCCAGGATGCCATTTATCTCCTTACAATATTTTTTTCGTAATCCGTTCAGTGGTTTAGGCGTGAAAAAGTAACATACAGACAGAGTTACTTTCGAATTTTTTATATAAGTATGGACGTGCCCTTTTTAGAAATAAACGATTATTATAATCCTACTAATAATATAAATGTGAAAGTTTGTGAGGATGGATGGATGGATGTTTGTTACTCTTTCACGAAAAAACTACTGAGCGGATTTGGATGGAATTTGGAACACACATAGTTTGTAGCCTGGATTAACACATAGGATACATTTTATGCCGATAGTACGTTCCCGTAGGATAATTTTCAACATCCACGCGGGCGAAGCCGCGGGCAAAACCTAGTCATAAATATTATTAATTTATTATAATTGTTAATTTATTATTTATTGTTTCTACATTTATATCTGTAATTTTTATGGTGTACATAATAAAGAGTATTCTATTCTATTCTAGTGTACTTTACCTGAAGTGGCCAACAGAAAATCCCGTTAAGCTCATCCGCAGAGTCCAGATCCAAAAACAGCCAATCCATGCATCTAGAGGTTACATTGATTGAGCCTTCCTAAGCACACGGATAACGCAGCCGCCAGTAATCCACACAGATCCGCGGCAAACCGTATGTATGTATCCGAACGGCTCGTAGTCACACTTACTCGCTACAAACATAAACGTCAATACAGCCAAAGAACTTTCGCATTTGCCCCCTCCAAATAAGGGTTTCCAGAAATACATTTGTAAGCTTGTCATCGATTTATCGTCAAAATAAACGACGGACATGGAGTGGCCTTCTGTATAGACAGACAAGTTAAAACTTTAATGCCTCTAAGTGTTTAATCCACGGTTAGGGATCTTTGATAAGGTCCTCAATGATGAATAAAGTTTGACAGAGCGGAATGCTGCGTGTGGGATTCTTTGCTCTTTAAGCTATTGTGAGGCAAATCACTGTAAGGATTGAAATGATCGTTTCCTAAATACAATGAGCATTGAATACTTGATGTGTACAGTCGACCGTACGTCGATGGTAATATTGCGACTTTGAGCTGGCCTGGCTGGCGTAGTACGGAGTTTCAATAAAATTAGACGCTAGCTTACTGATAAGTGCTGGTTTTTGTTACTGACTAGCGTGAAATTACTAACAAACTCAATTATCAAGAATTTGATTTGATAAGAAAATATATTTATTAGCCTATGTTGTGTCCCACTGCTGGGCAAACGCCTCTCCTTTTTTATTCCATGCCTCTCTTTTCTGTGCGATGTCTGTGTATGTTGGCCCCGCAAACATGATTAGATCGTTGGAGTTACCCAGATTTTATACTAACAGTACCTACCTACCTCTAATTATAGTCTGTAATCTAGATATTTATGTATTGGATTCTCCTGAATCCAAGACTTACATATCTTGTACGTTCCTAAGTTTCATACCTGGTTTGGAAACTTTGCAACAGTTAACAAAAATCATTTGTTTGTCTTCATTGCAGTCAGGTAAAAATGTCATGCAACTTTAGCGGGACTGACTACACGCAGCTAATTTTATGATAGAAAAAATACCGGGTCCTACTACTCAACACGCTCCTACCAGGCCCACCATTGTTAGTAACAAACGAACAAAAAGCTCATAAGCTCAGCATCCAAATTAACTTGCAAACAATAGCAATCGACGCTGGCAAGTAATTTGGATTCGTATCACAGCTCAGCCACAATGCAACTATTGAAACGCGAGCGCATGAATACATTCGTGTGGAACTGCGGAGAGTACAACAGAGTACGACGATGTTAGTAGACGAAGAATGTTGTTTGTTTTTTTCATAGGAAATTCATAGGTTCTTCTTCTTCGTGTCGCTGGCACGACAGTTCTTCAAATTCTGCCGGCCCAAAACTTTGCCATTTCCATGGCGTTATCGGTGGCAGCGCAGGTCACTCTGGCTGCAGGTTTTGGGGCACAGAGGGCAGGATAGGAAGTGCAGCATAGGAGCAGTTGTTAAGCATGATAGGGAGAATCACTCCCGACTAAGAGCAAAATTCACCTATGAAACTGAACGCGACTAGCACACCCAAACCGCGTTTAAGAAGTCAAAGTCAAATCATTTATTTCAAATAGGCACATAAAAGGCACTTTTGAACGTCAAAATTTACATGAAAATAAAATTGATTCTAGTTGTCCCTTCCAAAAGGTAGTTTCGTATGGAGAAGAATGGGCAAGAAACTCCACGGTTACTCTTTTAAAATATTTTAAAATATTATGTATACATTAATTATATAATTATATGTAAAGTCGATGCATCTAGAATAAAATTACTATACCACAATAGGTAAAAAGAATTAAATATAAAGCAATGACAGGTAAATCAATTAGGTGATCGATACATAGTGCTCACATATTTACAAATACTGAAAAGTAGATGTTTTTTAGAAAATTTTAACAAGTAATAATTTAGTGTGCTGAGAGCAGTCAGTATCACCATAGTTGTGGAATATTGACATTGGCAGCTCTTGAACGCGGTTTAAACGTGCTGATGGAGTTCAGTTTCTTTGGTAAAATTCGCTCTATATCGCCAGCCTATATTATTATTAGATGGGTATTGCTAAAATCAATTGTATTGTATTGATATCGACACTTCGTATGAAATTTAACATTTTGTCTAATATTGACGAGCTATGGTCAAAGTCAAATTATTTATTTCAAGTAAAGCAAAGGACACATATGAACGTAAAAAATTACAAGAAAATAGAGTTTATTCTAGTTGTCTCTTCCAAAAGGTAGTTGCGTATAAGGAAGAGTGGACTGCCTCGTTGGTCTAGTGGTCGCAAGCGCTACTGCTGAGCATGAGGTCCTGGGTTCGATTCCCGGGTCGGGCAAAGTGTTATCGGGTTTTTCCATCTGGAATTTCTCGGTAGCAGCCTTGAGTCTGGATTTGTGCCCGGTTGATGGCAATAGGCTCGCCCCCTATTACATGGGACTTAAACATAACTGGCAAAATGTGGGTGTGCTATAGGTACAACTCTGCCTAACCTTTCGAGGATTACTGGCGTGATGTTATGTTATGTTATGAAGAGTGGGCAAAAAAACTCCATAGTCACCTACTCCTTTAATTTTTTTTACAATATTTTGTATGCTCTAAGTGTATGCATTAATTATAATTATACCCTATGTGAAGACGATGTACCTACCTAGTTTGGGATAACCCCATACTTATATCTTTCTACTGATAAAAGTTAAATATTTATCACCTGCCACGCTTCATGGCTGTACGTACATATAGTACACACTTGAAAAATTGGATCTCCAGCTCGTACTTTGTTCTGAAGCAACCCTGTCGCGCCACACAATGACATTCAATTATAGAACTTAATTACCCGTCCCGATTGATAGAACCAATTGAAGCTTCCCTTTTTTAGTACGGTGAACAAAATGAACTGCAGGTATTTATACAATTATATCATTGGCTGTTAACATTGTTGCAATTAATATTTTTACATACATACATACATAAACTCACGCTTTCTTCCCATGGGGGTAGGCAGAAACTGCAGAAAGCCACCTGCTACGATTCCTACATACTCTTTTTCCTTGCGTGGTCATACATACACGCACTACGCACCTAACGTTTCTGAAGAACATCACCAATAAGGTCACTATTATGTCCGACTAGGGCGTCCCTCCATTAATATTTTCGTAATTCTATTTATGTAGGTTGGTAAACTAGTTGTACCTTGGGTAAAATTGTTAATTTGTTTTAGTAGAAGGTACAGAGGCACAGTCAACCGCGCGTCTATGGTAACGATTCGTCAGTGACAACGCCTTCATTTTGCAGTACCTAGTAAGAAAATTCGCAAACCACCCAATTCTATCCAGCTGGACAAATTTTGACAATAATTCAGGAACTAAACGTTACAATTCGATTTTTAGCGTTCCAACGGAACCCTATTGTTAAGCCTCCGCTATCCTTCCGTCCGTCAGTCAGCGGGCTGTATCTCATGAACCGTAATAGGTACACAGTTGAAATTTTCACAGTGTGTATTTCTATTGCCGCTATAACAACAATTAATAAAATATAGTTAAAAATTAAAGGGGGACGCCATACATGAAACGTGTTTTTATTTTAATATGTAGTTTTAAATATTGTACCTAAGGTAGTACCACAGCGTATATAATAAAAAATGGTACGGAACCCTTCGTGTGCGAGTCCGACTCGAACTTGTTTATAAATATGATAGTTTTATTTTGTTGGTAAAGAAAAAAACTCTCCGTAAAGCGGTTACCAATGTCACTTATTTTTTTAAATCTGTATTTAGAGTCGTTGCCCCCTATCCTACACCACCGGAATATTATGCAAATCGAAATATACTTGTACATAATATATATATATATATATACATATATATACATATATTTATACACTCGAGAGCAATTCATCCGGGTCACTTAAAGAATCCTAAAAATCTCGGAAACTAAAAATGCTAGGTTAATGCAATAAATTGTATTTAATAGACAATGTAATACTCCTTAAATGAAGGTATTAAAACTTCTTAGTTATTGTAAAGTTATATCATAAAAAAATCAAATTTGAAAAAGGGCCACTTTCGAAGATGGAACTACGAAATTACAGCATTTGGTTTTGCTTTTGTTTGTAATCTGTCATTTATGTGGGTACATAAACCATGTTGATAGTGCTCTATATTCATTATTCAAGCTGAAATTATGTCGCTTACGCCTGAAGAATGCACCAGAATACTTACAATGCTGGAAACCGGCCGGAGTCAGCGCGATACAGCCAGGACTGTCGGTGTGTCGCTGTCAACAGTACAAAGAGTTCTCCGACGTTACGAAGAAACTGGTTCTAACCTACGCAGACCAGGAACGGGCAGAACCAGGTGTACCACAGCACGAGAAGACCGATACTTGGTGAACACCATGCTTCGAAATCGCTTTCTCACAGGAACTGAACTCACAAATCAGTTTCGACGCCTCGGAGGAAGTAACCCAAGTGCATGGACAGTAAGACGTCGGCTTGCTGAATCTAACTTAAAACCCCTTAGACCTGCAAACGGCCCTAAACTGGAGCGTGGGCATCGTATTTCAAGACTAAGATATGCCCAGAGCCACGTAAATTGGAGTATTGAAGATTGGTCAAAAGTTATGTTCTCCGACGAATCAAAATTTATGCTCTACAAGCACGATGGAAGACACAGAGTGTATCGAAGACCAGGGGAAAGATTCAAGCTAGCATGCATCGAAGAAAAAGTAGCCTACGGTGGTAGGTCTGTACTTGTGTGGGCCGGAATTTCTTCTGAAAGTCGCACAGAGCTGGTGATCATAGAAAACGGCTCTTTAACTAGCGTAAGATATGTGGAAGAAATCCTCAATGATCACGTTGGTCCATTTATGGTCAATTTAGGTGAGGATGCTATATTTATGCATGACAATGCCCGACCTCATACAGGTAGGATTGTGAATGACTACCTTCAAGAGATGAACATTACTCGTATGGAGTGGCCAGCGCGCAGCCCGAATATCAACCCGATCGAGCATGCTTGGGACGAGCTAGGCAGATGCGTAAAACAACGAAACCCTCCCCCAATCACGCTTCGTGAGCTCAAAATTGCTCTCACAGAGGAATGGGAGAATATTCCCCAAAATCGTATAAGGAACTTGGTGTACAGCATGCCAAACCGCGTAAACGCAGTAATGGAAGCACGAGGAGGCAATACGAAGTATTAAAATTCAAGAAAATCGTAATAAAGTTCAAAAAATTCATGTTTCCTATTTTTGTTTTAAGGAGAGATCAGCAGTTTTTTTCTTTATGTAATTTTGTGTTAATAAAATGTATGGTGACTCATATTTTTTTTACTTTCATTTAAGGAGTATTACATTGTCTATTAAATACAATTTATTGCATTAACCTATCATTTTTAGTTTCCGAGATTTTTAACATTCTTTAAGTGACCCGGATTCATTGCTCTCGAGTGTATATATGAGTGTGAGCTTGTATATTGTAATTTATTAGGTACCCATCAATAAAAAATAATTAATATAAATTGGAAATGTATTCGAAATTACTTTTATAACTACATAAATCAATCATAATAATTTATATTTTGGGAAAGACTAACTAAACTAAAGTACAAAAGCGGCTGAATTTGGAACGTCGTGTTCAATAAAACATTCCATTAAATATTATAAACCCCCTTGTAACATGTGCCAACTATGAGCTGTGTAATTTTAGTAATGTAACTAAGGGTGCTTACGGACGTAGCGTTCTCTCTAGTGATTTATCTATAGAGGTATGAGGAACAAGGTGTAAAGCTCACTCATACTCTATGGAAAAGGGAGGATCCTCCGACCAGGCGGGTGTTGTGTCTGGTGGGCAACTGCCCAACGTTTGATTTCGGGACGTTGTATAAATGCTAGTTGCGCGGTAAACTCTGCTTGCGCGATGCATGATTTTGCGTGACGTCAGTGTGACGTTAAGCTCGCATGTGGCGATGTAGATACCGCTGCATATCGAATGATTCTAAGAAAGATTAGACAGCTAGGCAGTTTAGTAGCAAAGCTAAGTGCCCAGGGTGTGTGGGAGTTGGTACCAACGGCTCTAACGACGCACCTAAAAGTGCAACGAAAGCTTAAAGAATATGCGAGAAGAATTACAGTATTATTCATATTATCTATAGGTACCTACTACGGTTTGGAACGGGCAACTAGCTTCATTTTTCTGACTGACCGATCCCTTGACAATTCAAAAGTGCCTGTAATTGGTTTATTTGAAATAAATGCTTTGAGTTTGAGTTTGATTATTCTCACATGTTCCCACCAAAATACCTGGACTCTATGCACAACTGTCGCGCATGCAAACAGTACACCAACAAGACTATTTATAACTATGTCCTCACGATTTTTACAAACAAAATAAACAAATCTTGACCACCAAAAAACCAACCAAACGACTTTAAATACCAGTCCCATCGTCTGTGCTCACCCTAAACCGTGTGCGTTGTAACAGGGGAGACGTGTGACGTCACACGTCACGACATTAATAATAATCAACACGTCACGTCGCCGCTGTTACGTCATGTGTTCACAACACGCCGCGCGACCTTCGCGGTAGAATATATTTACTACTTTAGCAATAGAGGTAATGTGTTCTTGGAAACAACCAAAAACGTATGTTGCCCTAGAGGCAACATTGTAAGGAGCAATCTCGTCTTTCTCGTGCAGATACGGCAAAAGGTCGTGCTTTAGTAGGTAAAACTAATTATATAATTAACATATCATGTTTTTAGCGGCTATCACTTCTTCCATCTTGTGCAATAAAGCGTTTTTTCTTTAGTTACATAAACCAAATTCAATTAATAAATAATCCAAATTAACCGTTAATTTGGCCAACAAAATTAGAATTTTGTTGGCAAAATAAACGTTAATTTGGATTTAACAAAGTAAACTTACACTTGCTGAATCCAAAGTAGGTACATAGTGGTGTTTTAATCACACCAGTTTCAGAGCGTGCAGTAACCATGCAGTTATGTTTGTCGCCAACTGTCATCACACTCATCACAAAAACGTGCGTGCTAAGCAAAAAGTATGTATTTAGAATAGAATAGAATAATTTATTTCAGATAATTAAAATCCATATCTTGTTAGTATATATTAGCAAACAATATTAGCTTACAATTATGTTAGTATTGTTAGTACTTATCTTTATGTAGACTACTATAATATATACAACCATTCACTACCCTCACCCAGTGTTTTTGATTGGGACAGTCAAATCGAGCAGCAATGACTTTCAGAGTGCCATTTTTAGCACCCCGCAGACGCTGCAGCAAAGAAGCCGATTTTTTGCGAATTATGGCGTTGAAGCCGTCCCTGTGGGCTTCTGCAAACATCCCAGAGGCACTACAGCGCCACGGTAGCCTTAGAAACATTCTGAAAGCATTGTTATATTGAACCCGCAGCGTGTCATAAGATCGTCGCGTATAGCTCCCCCACAGGCCACTCGAGTAAAAAGATTGACAATACGCTTTAAAGAGCGTTATGTTTACTTGAGTTGTAGGTACATTGTGTCTATGCAGAGCGTCACAGACGGGTGTAGTTATACCAACGGAATGTGTACGATGCCGACGTATCTACTGAATGAATGGAGTAAGTGACAAGAAAGTATGAACGTGGCTTGAAGGAAAGACAAATGGATTCTCTGAAAGATGATAATATGGCAAGGATGGAAGTGAATAACTGTTAATAGAAGAAAGTATTTATAGAAGAAGAAAATACGTGCTGTTCCGACCACTTAGTGTAGGTATACAGGTAGGTTGATGATTGCCGTGGTCTACTGAATGTAATAAAATTATTATTGTTCAACTTCAAGTTCAAGAGTAATATGTCACAGACTAGTGCTCACGAGTAAAAACAACGACAACAAATACAGACAGCCGGTTATGGTGTCACTAAAGCTTCTTGTGTCAATCATAGAAGCCTGTCGACACCACTTCACTCAACCAACCAGCTCAGTCGATCACAGTCCACTGCTGGACTTACGCCTCTCCCGAGCTTCCACAACACCCTGTCCTCCGCCTTCCGCATCCAGTCTGTACCAGCCCCCTCACCACTTCACCCTAGTCTGGATAAGCACGCCAATTTTACATTGACTGGGCCTATACCTAAGTGATTTTCGTAGTGCAAGTGTCACCGCTGATGTGCAGTTGACTGTACCTGCGATACAAGAGACAATTCAAACAAGTGCGTGGACGAATTGCGAAGTAGTATAACCTCATAAATGATACTACGTGTGCTCGACAACGTAATCAACGCAATGAATATTGTTGAATTGTAAACGTTAGGTTGGCTGCTGGTGTCTTTTGGATACATAATTATCTTACTGATCTTTGCTATAGTTTACTTGAAAGAACGACTGAGCAGCAGAACAGAGTTATGTGTGATCGAAACTCTCATCAGTTTCAATCACACAATTCTGTTCGAACAAATAAACATGACGCGGTCTCGAACCCCGCTGCCCAACAAACAATAAATTCTTCTACGTAGCCAACTCCCAAGTGCCCACAATAAAAACGAGCCAAGTATTCTTGAAAACTTTGCCACAACTCGTTTCAAGGCAGAAACTACGGGCGGTCCTTCACGCTTTATTAGAAAAACTTCAAAGTAAGGAGATTCAATGAGATTCATTGGCAACTTGTTCGTTCGTTCGTTTTGACAACTGCCAAACCTGAAATTATTGTCTGTTGTGGAGGTCTCAAATTAAACTTTATTATTATGCAGTTAGGGAATTTCACGGAAGCAGCCTGTAGTATAGTAATCCGCACGTTGGTGGTAAAACTTACATCTTAAGCTGACCTAGCGTAGTAAGTAGTTTCAATAGAATAAGGCCAGATAATACTGGTTTCGTTGCTACTGACGGGCCGTCTACCGTGCCTACAGTTTAGATATACAAAGTGACCCGAGAAACGATGTCCAAAGAAAAAAAAATAGAAGCCTCTCTCCAAGAGCTGAAAAACCCCCATATATGTTCAGCTATTATTTATAGTTTAGGAGCTAGACGGGTTTAATATTTTTTGGAAAATTCTCATTTGACTTACGTACTTCCTTGCATCCGGCACACGTATGTTACTTATCAAGAGAAATCCAATGAGCCCAAACGATGTTGTTTTTGTTTAGTTGAGGAGTTCCTATGGCCACCTGACCTGGCTTTATCATCAGACCAGCTCCTCCTCCAGCGGCTGAACCCAAACGCATCCGCAATCGCAGACAGAAGCTTTTCAATTAATTGTTAGTACTAAGTACAATATACTCCAACATGTCGGCCAACAAGTCGGCAACACGAAAGTGCGCAAGTAATAACTTGCACAGGTAAGTTACGATCATGATGACCTAAGTTAGATCGAGTTAGAACAGCGACGGAACCAAAGCAAAACTTGGGATAGCAGACCTGATGGGTTGCTCATAGTGCATACAAGATGGAACAACTTGTTTTATTTCGTATTCGTAACTTGTTATACAAATTACAGTGTTTGAATTTGCTAGTTTTACTGAATACTTTGACACGGATATTTTAAAAGATACAATCACGCATAGTCAGAAGTTTTAAGAGAGAGTTTTGTTCTCGCAACGAAAATAAGGCAACATTACACAGCGATCAAGAAGTTTTTTGGCAAGTTCAAAAAAAAAAAAAATCGGTTGGAACTTATCGTAAGCATTTGTTATTATGGTACCAAAGCTATAGTCATTGATCTTGGGTTTATTTGACTATGAAAAGTTGTGCTTTACATACATGTAATGAAATTATAAAACACACTAACACAAATTAAACATAAATGAATGATTAATCTTGCCATGGCGTGGCATTTGAAAATCTTTTAGTAACAAGCAAGCAATGGCTCTAAGTCCATTTTTGACGTGGAAGCCGTTTGTTTAGTGAGTTTTCGTGTTTTTCTTAATAGATAAAGACGTATTTATAAAATGTTCCTAGGTCATCGTAATGTACCCTATACCTGGGTATTTAAAAGTGAGATAGTCTAAATATGAGCCATAACTTACCGTATCTCTTGATTGTATTGACTCAGAACCTTCAAGTTTTCACCCTTAGATAGGGCCGCAGACTTCAGTATTTGATATTAATTTCAGCTTGATACCTCTACCCGTTCCCGTGAAAATGGGTCATAACCATAACAGACGGACAGACGGACAACAAAGTGATCCCTTTTTCCCTTTGAAGTACGAACCCTAAATATCAAGCAATTTATTAACAAGTTTAAGTCTTTTAAAACCAAGTTAGTCCTTCGTCACCGTTAATTTAGAAAACAAATCACTTTCTAATTAATATTCATAGAGTTGCTTGATTTTTTTACGAAATTATGTGTGCGCTATCGATTGACATCAAAAACAGGGGAAATACGCAACAAGTACTTACTATTAAATTTCAGAACCTCAATGTCGCTTTTCAGAAAAATAAGAGTTCCCAGTAACGTAATTAGGTGCGCGCTAGCGAATGGCATCGAAGATAGAGCGAAATAAGCGAATAAGTAGGTAGTATTAATAATTAAATTATTATTATTATTATAACTACCTCGCCTCGCTCCGCCTCACTGCCTCGCTTCCTCGTTGGTCCAGTGGTCGCAAGCGATACTGCTGAGCATGAGTTCCTGGATTCAATTCCCGGGTTGGGCAAAGTGTCATTGGGTTTTTCCATCTGGATTTTTTCAGAGGCATCCCGGAGTTTGGATTTGTGCCCGGTTGATGGCAATAGGCTCGCCCCCTATTACATGGGACTTAAACATAACTGGCGAAATGTAGGTATGCTAAAGGTACACCTCTGCCTAACCCTTCGGGGAATACGGGCGTGATGTTATCTTATGTGTTATGTTATGTTATTATTATTATAGGAAACCAAAACGGATTGGACAAGAAAAACGAGCAGCGTAACGTTATATCCTTTTATTCTACACGGAACTAACTTTTAAAATGCACTGTTTTTTTTTTTTTTTTCCTATTGGGCAGCTCGTAGTTTTGACCACTGAGGTCTTGGCTACTTAACCGGGCAAGCCTGTGGGTGCCTTAAGCTACTAACTTAAAGCCTCCAGCCAGGGGCGAAATTCTTAAGTACTAGGTGACCGCACGCTAAGGGCACCCCCTGTGGGGTACGAACCTCGGCTTAGGGCGTCACTGAGGGGAGGACAGCAAGGTGGGACAGGCTGGATCGAAATTATATTATTATTATCAGGGGAATTTCAAGCTACAGGCTCAGCTACGGCGCGGGCTGGCGCGTCGTCGAGCAAGGGTCGGGGGGTAAAATGCACTGCTACGTGCTTTTATACTTATATACTTTTATACCCCTTTACAAAAAAAAACGGCCACCAGGTGGCGTGCTAAGCAACTTCCGGAAATAAAATATTAAATATTATTTTAATCCAGTTTGCAACGACTACCGTTTACTAATCGGAGGCGGTATTTTTAGCACCGGAAGTCAGTTGCAAAATGTCTCAATTAATTTACACAAACATTCACAAAATAATCTGCAACCAGTAACATTTAAAAAAGCTAACACAAGTAACGTAATTAGATACGCGCTATCGAATGGCATCAATATTAGAGTGAGTTATGCGAATAGTTTTCATTTTCAAATCCTCAGTGTCACTTTTTATAAACTCACAAGCATTTATTTCAAACTAGCTTTTGTCCGCGGCTTCGCTCGCGTTAATTTAGTATTTGACAATCAATTCGGGTTGTGCTCTGCTTGTTGTTTAGCCGTTGCAATCATGGGCTCAGAACGGAACATTATTCTAGGACTCTCCTATACACTATATTGTATGTCCTTCTATTTGGCGCTAATACGTATACATTTTGGGCATTGGACACACGCGAACGTGCAACATATTATAGCTGGCCATGGAAAAAGCATGGCTTTTCCAAATGCAGCCCTGCTACTCTAGACTCACAAAATGTGTAGGGCATTTAATTATTATTTTTAAACTCATAACACACTACTGAAGTGAATTTCTATAATAATAATTCAATCAATCATGATTCAAAAGACACGTGACGCCATCTATTATCATAAGAACGTTATTGTTGTTTTCCTCGGGAATAATTTTTTTTTTCGGGATGAAAGGACCCATTTTCTGCGCTGTGTGGAGACTGGGAGGCCTCTGACGTCGAGGGCACTCTAGCTGCGTGGCGTTGGACTCCGCATTCGACCATTCCTGAACGGGGAGGTCTCTGACGCAGGAGCGCTGCTTCCGCGTGCCACAGGAGGCCGGGACACGCTGCCTCTGATGCCAGGGCATTGCACTCGCGAGGTGTAAGACATCAACGCGGCCCTCCTGCCGACGCGAAGCACTATAAAGCGCTTTAACAAAGCCGCGAACGAGCGATATTTCTTAAGGCTTTTCCTCTTTGGACAGGGTTGGTGACAACACGAGGTTCCTCATGATCCTGTTCGGCGTAAGACGTCCCGAGCTGCGCGAAGTTGAAGTCCACCTGAAGCTCCTACACCCTCTCACTTTTTTATCGCTTGCATTACTTCTTATTCCTTTCTTATACATGTGACTTACAATTAGCCCTCTGGCTAATCGTAACGTTACAATTCTCAAAACCTCAATGTCGGTTTTTTATTAACGTAATTAGATGCGCGTTGTCTATTGGCATCAAAGATGGGGCGAAATAAGCAAAAGCAGATTTATTTTTTCTGATCGGATTCACGGCCTACATGCGACGACATCTGAAATTATTATTTATTAGCTATTTACAAATTCATTAAGTATGTACTAGCCCACCCGTTACCCGAGGTCCCGGTGGGACGACCCATTACCGGGTCCATCGGTAATTTTAATTATCCGTGGTTCCATGGCATTACGGATTATTCCCTGGACTTCTGACTATATCGAAACAAAGGAAATATTTGGTGACACAACATTCAATTGTAACTCCCTTTCATTCGTTGATTTTTTTACTATACACACTGAATTAGGCAGTTACTGCTAGTACAACTAAAACAAAACCAATAATTTACGCTTACTATAAGTGATAAGAAAACCGAAACGTATACAGCCCTTTTCAATATATGTATTAAAATCCCAGTTTCCAAACTGGGAACCATTACAGTATCACTGTGATTTTGAACTTGCAGCTTTAAATTCCATACATAATGTTTTTCCCAACTTGAGATTATAGGGTGCAATTACGCGGCGAAACTGTGCACGCGTTGTCACGTAATCCTGCGCATATTTGTTCGTAACAATTCACACTTAAGTAATAGTAATAATCAACTAAATATGGCGACGCTTTACTTCAAAATCATATCTGGATCAAACAAAACCCAGTCACACATCTCACTTACACCCAATATCCTTAACTTGACCACAACGAAGCCACTGGGCCGAATCATCTAACGCTCAAAGACAGTAAATATCCCTGTGCATCCAACAGGTTATCGCAATACACCAGGAAACGGGTTTAATACGGTTTATAAGTTCACTTAGATTGATTTACCTGCTGATCTAACCCTATGGACACGTGCTACACGCTCAAGCGACACGCGACTTGCGACAGTGACCGCAACTGCGGAAAAAATAAATTAAAAAAGTTGTTTAGAGCATGCCAGCCACGAGTCACCGAGACGCGATTTGCGAAGCGACGAACGGAAACAGGAGGCCTACTTTCTAAGTCCGTGAACGGAAATACGGGCCCGTCTGAAAGTAATTCGGTAGTTAGAAGTGAACCCTATTCCCGATTAATTAACTTTTCTTGACGGGCAAAAGACATATCCGGAGTAAGGACAACTGTCATTTTTTTTTGTCATTAATGTTTTGTTCGGGCCCCGAATAATCTTATGTCCGTAAGTGATACGGTGTAGGAAACGCCAGTAACTTCGGCTGAAACTACTGTCTTCGTGCTTAGAGAGTAGGCCCCCGGACGACGCACACGCGTGTCGCTTGACGCAAGTCGCATCGCTCGAGTGAAAATCTCACCGTGGCAACTTCGGTGAATTAAGCCGTCAATAGTGTCTCGGTAGCATCAAGTGGAATGACAGCTCACTTCACCAAAGTTTTCACGCTGAATTTTTTACGGAATAAACCAGCTGGATTATTGCAGTTACGTGGTAAGTTACATTTCTAGTTTGAGTCTCTAGAAATAAAAAAAAATCACTTCAGTATCTGCAATAGTGTAGTGTGTAATCAACCTTATTGTATGTAACCAGCCTTATTTCGTATAAATGTAATCCTTATAATTGTTTAATGGTTACAAGTTTCAATATCTCTTCGAGATCCGGCCTTAGATGGCGACCCCGCTAGGATCCCTGGACCCGGTCAAAGCGCAATGGCAGTAATTTGATTTGTTTAAAAAACCATGACCTTTTATGTGCGAGTGGTACTAAGTACAAAATCATCGTTTCTAATTTGTATTGCGCGCTATCTCCTCGAGATCCCGCCTTACAATAGGACACTTTACTATGGGACCAACCCTGACATGGTGAAAAAAGAAACCTGCTCTTCACATTTCTGTTCACAAAAACCAACAAAATGCATGGGATAGCTAAATTTTTTCGCAATTTCAAGCTTGGTCCCGCGGTTATGTATTAACAAAAAATAAAAGGGTTGGGTTAAACAAAAACTAAGGTTGTATAGGTAAGCATAATCAACGTTCACGCAATTCGCTCGATATACTTAGGTACCTACCTAGTTAAGATAGCATCTTTTAACAGTTTACAATAAGATTTACATACAAGATCCTATCTAATGTGGTGGTACAAATCTATCATTATCCCTTTCCTAAAGAACTATCCGTTATTAACTAAAAATACCTGAGTAATTAAACACTAGTCAGTAAAAAAACAAATTATTAAAAAAAAACAAAAAAACCTGTCTGCAAAAACACATCGCTTACAACTGCAAAACAAGCATTATTATCAGTCGTTACGGGTAGTCTGAAGCCCAAAAAGTCTGACAACAAGTCTTACGGAGGGGTATCGTGTTACCCAGTAACGGGGTTGTGGGGGTCAGACAGGCAGTCGCTCCATGTATAATACTGGTATTCATCTGCATCCGGTTGGACTGGAAGCCGACCCTAACATAGTTGTGTAAAAGCTAGGCAGATAGACATAAGAGTAACCAGCACACTATTTTATAACAAGCTGCCAAAGTCAGTTACAGAACTTAGCGATGGAAAGTTCAAAACCCACATCAAACGTATACTTATCAAAAATGCATATTATAACATCAAAGACTACGTTGAAGAAAAGGAAGTTTGGCAATAATTCCTTCTGTACATGTGGCTTCCCTGGTACCACATTAACGACATCACTAAGTAATTAGAGTTGAGCTCCTTAAGTTCTGACTTCCTGAGTTGAGCTGCACGATTACTGACAAATGCGTGCACTGACTGGACAGGTCCACTCAATCTGTGTGGTTCTTTCCTCAAAAGACCATTTCAGATACCAATCTACATGGTCTTCACATGATCTGACCAAGATTATGTCTGGACTTTAAAAGAGACTGTGACCTCTGAGTTTGTTTCGGCCTTTCTTCTCAGAGTAGTCAGATAGGAAACGCCGACCTCATCTAGTTTAAAAATATGATTGACGTGTAAAAGTGTTTGTACAAACCTACTTACAGAAATAAAATCATTTATCATTATCATTTATCATTTATCATTTATCATTTATCAAATGTCTATTAACTGTTCCCAAATTACGAAGTTTTTTGCTTCTTTTTACTTACTTCTTTGACATAATCTCATTATTTGATATTATATGGGTACCTCAGATTCTTATTTCAACTCCTTATTTATGGCTTTTGTGGATAGGATTTTGATTCAGATTTGTTACAGTTGTAATGGCAATCATGTCATTTGGTTTAAATAGGCTTTTATTTTTATATAGATTCTTCTATATTTTGTGAATGTGAGAACGTTGTAGGCCTAACTTGTAGACTTTTGATTTGTGGACATTTTATATTTTGTTGAGTATCTGTTACTTGTTGACAGGCCTACACTGTCCTCCCATATCTATCAACACTGTAATTGGAAACATTGTAAAAGCCCCTTATTTTAAAAAAAGTAACCATGGAGTTTCTTGCCGGCTCTTCTCCATAGGAAACAACCAATTGGAACCGTGCACCTAGCTGCTGACGTACCTACATTCTTTACGTCGAGTTATCGATGAAGCAAAATTATTAGGGCTGTTACGTCTACTTATATTCCTCACGTTGAGTTATCAATGAAATATCATTCTCAGGGCTGTGATGTAACTAACGTCTATATTGGAATCTGCACCGAACTCCTTAGTAAACTACGCAAAATTTTCATTTGTAGTAGGTACTCGTTCGCCATTGTGACAAAATGTCTGGCGAGATGTAAGTAAGCGCAAATTATTACAGCCGAGCCGTATTGTGCACAAAAGTACAATATAATGCTTTGGTTGTGGTGTAAGCTTGTGCGAACTAGCGATTTTAGCCTAGAGGTTTAACGTTAGTTTTTACATACATCTGCCTAGCCTTATATTACATATATATATGTTGTTGTATAAGTAAATGGTACACCACTGACTACCTGCATTATTGTCTCTCCTTCTCCCTTGAATCCATCCAAAGGTTGTCCGTAAAAAAACGCTTTTAGCCAGAAGACCGCCCATTATGTCACCCTATTACTAAAATGTCTACATTTATATCAGTAATTTTTATGGTGTACATAATAAAGAGTATTCTATTCTATATGTTGGGATCGGCTTGCAGTCTCACCAAGTGCAGCTGAATACCATTTTAGTGACTGCCTATCTGACCTCCACTACCCAGTTATTGGCTAATGCGATACCCGTTGGTAAGAGTGGTTGTCAGATTTTCGGGCCTCTGACCACCCGCTACGACTGTCAAAGATCCACGAATGACAGCCGGGACCAATGGCTTAACGTGCTTTCCTAGGCACGGAAGAGTCTTGGTATGTAAAGATGGTCACCCATCCACGGACGAACCGTGGCAAGCGTAACTTAACCTGATCGATCTACCCATGCGGCTGTTATTAGATTACTTAGCCCCAAGCCCCTCAAGTTTTTACATACATAACCTACATAAACTGAGGCCCTTTACCAATGGGGTTAGGCAGAAAATATAGAACGCTACCTGCTATGAAACTTACATTCTCCTCCTCTTGCTTCGTTTAAGTTCATACATCTGGTCATACGCCCACGCCGGTTGCAAGTACTACGCACCTCACCTTTCTGAAGAACATCACCAATAACGTCACCATGTCCGTCTAGGGCGTCCCCTCCCGTCGTTTCCACTCACATTTGCCTTGTATAATACCTTTTGTTAGTCGCCTTTTATTCGTCCTCTCAACGTGAACAAACCATCTAAACAAACTCTTTTCAAGTAAGTGCAACAGCCCTTTCCCACGGCAACATCCCACTTTTTGCAAGTACGGTTTTTTGCAGGATCTCGTTTAGTGTACGTGTTTCAATAGTAGTATCCTGTTCAATCACACGAGTATCCTGTTTACAGTATCCTACAAAAAAACGGATCCGTTCGAATTTGACATTCGGTTTTGCCACTACAAACTAGATCCAGTTGTCCTGAAAAACAGGATCCAGTTTCTGCTAAAAGAAGTGGGAACACTCTGTGATGTTTTTCTAAAAGGTTGTCAAACGTGGTCATTGACCATCTTTTTTCAAATCGCCCATGAGATTACGAAAGGTACCCAATGTCAATCGTTTTTTCAGCTTTGGGTGAACCCAAAATCTTCTTTTTTTACGCTGCCGGTGGCGGCGGCGATAATACCAATATAATATCATAAGCGTGTTCACGTCCATCGCGTCTGAATTTTCTTAGACTAATCTAATAACCGCTCGTTGCTCTTCCGCAAAAAACAGGATGCAAACTACTGTGTGTACACCAATGATTTTTGCAGGATCCAGTAAAAAACCGTTCCCGCAGAACTAGATGGCCGTAGGAAAGGGCCGTAAATAGTATGTAGTAGCGCGTAGTGTACGTTTTTGTTTACCTTAAACGTGGAAAGGGTTCATAGTATTCATCTTTATGAACAACTTTAACTTTTAAATTAATCCTGAAATCTGAATTAGCTTTTTCATTAAAAAAACCTAGTTTCTGCTTTATTTTAAAATCGCACTCATGGTTTTTTTTTACCGCTTTGCTACACTGTTAGTTTTCTCAGATTTCGCCCTTTTTTAATCTTTACCGAAATACAAAAACAGTTCTAAGTTATTTTGAAGGTAAGTACTTACTTAATTTATCAAGAAAAAGACACCACTTTTAATCATCGTGTTTCGCCAATTAGATACCTACATTATTGAGTAGGTATACCAAATAATTAGGCAATAAGGGCAGTAGTAGGTATAAAGATTCTAAGATTATCACGATAGCTATGTACCTATAACACTAATAATAGTAGATACGTAGTGATAACAATAACTAACTTAGATTATAAAATCTAAATTCATTTCGTAATAGATTCTAAAACAACAAAATCATCAAATAAGTAGGTACTCTAACCAGCAGCCTCTTACACCTTGTTCTTCCAAAATACTGCGAAGCGGCTGTGAAAGGCATATGAAGAAAGTTAGCAAAATTCCAAACTTTAACCAAGGATGGATCTCGGCTGTATTCTTTGCGAAATTGTTTAGGCTGCCTAGATCGAGCTAGCCTTTATCTTGGATACTTATAGGTTTGTAGTCGTTTAGATTGCTTTTTGTTTTCGTTAAAAACTGTTTCGAAATGTAATTAAAAGAGCTCGCTTCGAATATATTATTACTTCACTTATTTAGGTACCCAGATGCTTTGACTGAATACTTATGTGAAGTAATTCGATTTTTTCCGGGAATATATAAAAAAACAATTTAGTATGTTAAGTAGGTACATCTAAATTTTTTATAAAGATTAATGAAATGAATCCCATTGTTTTCCTCTTATTTATTATAATTTGAAATGAAACCTACTCTTGGTTGACCTAAAAGTCTATGTCGTACCTACTTATTATCAGAAGGAGCATACTTACATATAATATTATGAATTTCGAAAAGACATTAACCAAAGGAGGTCAACTAGGTAAAAATTACCTTTTGACAATTTCTGTTATAATTACTTAGTCTGGCCATAAATACTGTTACAGTTAAAAATAAGAAAGATATTACATTTGAATTTGGAATCTGTAATTTTTATACGATTGTTCATTGAGTTTTCTAATTTTGGCGCCAATACATTGTACAATATTTTGCGATATTAAAATGGAGTGGGGTGATAAAGAGAACCGAATCGCTGTGATTGCATGAAGTATTCCCGTTGTCCCCGTAGGCCATGTCCCCGTTAAAGGGGACAAAGGGAATTTAATAAAAAATAAAAAAATACTTCTCGTTATCCCCGTACGCTGTCCCCGTTAAAGGGGACAAAGGGAATTTAATAAAACAAAATAAATTACTTCCCGTTGTCCCCGTACGCTGTCCCCGTTAATTTATTGTAATATATTATACTTTTCAAATTATGCCCGTTGTTCCCATTGCGTTAAAATTATAAGTGAGAGTGCCTGAGAATATTATACATAAACAAATGCCTACAAATAAAATTAAAAAATACATGATATCTAAATAATAGTTATACACATGAAATTAAAAATACAAATAATCTTTATGGCCAATTTAATTTCTTGTGTCGCCTTTAAAAATATATAAGTAGTATTTTTAAATCCTATTATTTAATAGTTGTAATTATATTGTAGGTATTTTCCACCTTGGAGAATCCAATTAAACCTGAATTAGTACAAAGTGGGATTGTAAGTAGCCCAGAGTTAATTTACGATCACGCAAGTGGTGTTATATTTTCTACAAAATGTGAAACTCAAATAAAGGCAACGCGGAAAGGAGCAGGACATCAAGGTACAAAACAACAACCTCAAGAAGAAGTTTACCTACTTCGATTTTATAGAATGTTTAATACTGTGCAACATACCATGGTCTCGAATTAGTAACCCAGCACTACGAAAATTCTTTAATAAATATATTTGCTTAAGAAATTGTTGCAATTGCTCAAAAAAGTTTGTTCCTTCGGAATTATTACTACGAAAAAAGTATTTAGATTCCTTTTTAAAAATCTAAATATTTTTTTGACTTGACAGTGGTAAGTCATGACGTGGTGTCTGTAAAAGTGTAAAAGAAGAACTCATGTAAGTACATTTTAATATCTATTTAAACCCGTCAATATTTTTAAGTGGTAATCAATGGTGGTGTCAATAAAACCTATTTATTATTAAACTAGACTATCTAAGCTTTTTTTCGATACCCATATGTCCGTACTTGGTTTGCTCAGAGTAGCACAATACACCAAAACCTACCAACTTCTACTCTCTCCTACCAATTTCATGCCCCCTGCGAGGTCCAGATAAGGGTAGGTATATGTAAATAGGAATATAGGGTGCGAAAGTTATAATACCTATGTTTAAAAAAACGTTTCGTTGTTTTCAGCAGTTATTAACATATCACAAGAGTCTTCAGCTGGCCCTTCCGGAGGTAGAAGTGAGTTGAAATATATAAATAGAAAGGGCGGCACAGTATTATGACACGCAGAATACCAATTCACGAAAAAATCTAATTATAAAAGTGGAGCTACAGTATGGGAATGTCACTTACGAAAGAAAACTAAATGATGAAGATTCAAATAAGTATTATAAGTATTAAGATTTCATAAAAAATAAGTAGAAAATAATAATAATAAAAATAGGTAAAAACAATGAAAAACTAAAATAAAAAAAAATATAATAATAGAGACTCTTGTGACATGTTAATAACTGCTGAAAACAACGAAACGTTTTTTTTAAACATAGGTATCATAACTTTTGCACCCTATACTCCTATTTACATATACCTACTATTACCACTTAAAAATATTAACGGTTTTAAATAGATATTAAAATGTACTTACATGAGTTCTTCTTTTACACTTTTACAGACACCACTTCACGACTTCCCACTGTCAACTCAAAAAAGTATTTAGATTTTTAAAAAGGAATCTATGTACTTTTTTGGTAGTAATGATTCCGAAGGAACAAACTTTTTTGAGCAATTGCAACAATTTCTTAAGCAAATATATTTATTTAAAAAAATCGGAGTGCTGGGTTACTAATTTGAGACCATGGTATGTTGCACAGTATTAAAAATTCTGTAGAATCGAAGTAGGTAAACTTCTTCTTGAGGTTGTTGTATTGTGTCTTGATGTCCTGCTCCTTTCCGCGTTGCCTTTATTTGAGTTTCACATTTTGTAGAAAATATAACACCACTAATTGCGTGATCGTAAATTAACTCTGGGCTACTTACAATCCCGCTTTGTTCTAATTCAGGTTTAATTGGATTCTCCAAGGTGGAAAATACCTACAATATAATTACAACTATTAAATAATAGGATTTAAAAGTACTATATTTTTAAAGGCGACACAAGAAATTAAATTGGCCATAAAGATTATTTGTATTTTTAATTTCATGTGTATAGCTATTATTTAGATATCATGTATTTTTCAATTTTATTTGTAGGCATTTGTTTATGTATAATATTCTCAGGCACTCTCACTTGTAATTTTAACGCAATGGGAACAACGGGCTTAATTTGAAAAGTATAATATTTTACAATAAATTAACGGGGACAGCGTACGGGGACAACGGGAAGTAATTTATTTTGTTTTATTAAATTCCCTTTGTCCCCTTTAACGGGGACAGCGTACGGGGACAACGGGAAGTAATTTTATATTTTTTATTAAATTCCCTTTGTCCCCTTTAACGGGGACACAGCCTACGGGGACAACGGGAATACTTCGATTGCATTACACAAAGTTGGTATGGAGCCAAATGCAATTTTTAAAACTCTCCATACGCTTGGTATTAGTCAAATGTTTGTGTACCGGGCTATTAATAGGTACAATGAGACCTCTGTTTGTGACAGAAAAAGATCTGGCCATCCAGCCATATTTTTGTGAAAAGGTATCAAAACATCGGCACAAGTGTATCAAGATACCATTCTTGAGAAGGTAGTTAAGCCCCTTAACAACACCATGTTCAATAACCAAGTATGGTCCTTCCAACAAGACTCGGCGCCGGGTCATAAAGCTCGGTCCACGCAGTCTTGGTTGGAAGTGAACGTTTCGGACTTCATCAGAGCTGAAGACTGGCCGTCGTCTAGTCCCGATCTTAATCCGCTGGATTATGATTTATGGTCAGTTTTAGAGAGTATGGCTTGCTCTAAACGCCATGATAATTTGGAGTCCCTATAATAATCCATACGATTGGCAGTGAAGAATTTTCCCATGGAAAGAGTGCGTGCTTCTATTGATAACTGGCCTTGCAGCCAATGGTATTGCAGCCAATGGAGACCACTTCGAATAAGCTTTTTTATATTTTAAATTGTTTTATATTTATGTATTAAACTAACACACTGTAAAAGTAATAAATATTATTTGCAATAAAAAAAAATTTTTTTCTTCGTTACAATATTTATGGCAAGACTAGGTATAATAATAATAAATTATTAAAAAAATGCCAAGGAAAAGATAATTCCATGGCATTTCTATCTAATAAGAAGAGTAAGTAAGTACCTACCCAGATAGTAGGTACACTATCACTACGCGAGCCCATTCGTCAAAGCGAATACCAGCTCTTTACCTCCAAAAGTCCAAACCCCTTCGTCTGACTTCAGAATGTCAAACTTCAACAGAATTTCAAGCCGCAAACTGCCACAAAAACAATGTCTGGGTTTAAAGTTGACACCAGTGTCAACCAAGGAATGCTTAGCAAAATGGAGTGTCAACGATAGTGTTCTTTCTGAAAGTGATTTAGAGGCGAGATAGAAAAGTCTACCTACTGTGTGTGTCTTGCTGCATTGGTATATGCAAACCAGATTGATCGTAGACACGTTAGCTGTCCGTTGCAAATCTATGCTAGTCATGGTAATGAAATAAAGAAAAAACTTATTTTTGACTCTTCAATGCCTTCTTGACTTGAGATTCGATACGTAGGTAAATATTACGTCCGTGCATTGACACTCCCTTTGCTTGCTACTCCGCGGTATACGAGTACCTACGCATGGCGGCGCGCGGCGTGGCGTACGTGACGTAGCTAAATTGGACCTATCGCGGCAGATCCCGCGCGACACTTCATTTGCGAACATCTAGGCAAAGTATTAAAAAGTTTCCGTGATACAAATGCTGGGATTTTGTGCGACGAGCAAAATATTGAATACCAGGGCTCTATACCACAAAATTTTACAATTACAATTTACAAATTTGTACATTATAATAGTCCGTGTACCACAAAACTCTATGCCACATAATTGTATCGGAAATACCTTACACTATTAATGTAAATTGTAGTGATAAGTCTACTATAAACATATCCCTCATGGTTTTTGTGTTACGTTTTCGAAATGTGAAAGAATTGTAGATTGTAATTTGTAACATAGATACATATTTGTATTTTCTGTATTACGCAAAATTTTCTACAATTTAATAATTTTGTAGAATTGTAGACTTTTAAAGTTTTGTGGGATGGTTGGTACAGATTCATAAAACATGTTACGGTATTTACCCCGGTTGGGTGATCACATTTATTAGGCAACTTGGCTTACCTTTATTTATTTATTAGGTAATTGGTACACCAACAGCAGTAGGTACATCTAACCGCTCTAAAGAACAAATATAAACGCAATACGTCGTTTTTATCAGAAGAGGTATTTTTATCTCTTGCGCGTGGGTATGCGGGAAAGGAGATTTTAGTAAATCAACATCCATATCATATGGGGCGAGCCGATTGCCAGCCACCGGGCACAAATCCAGACTCCGGGCTGTTACACAAATTTGTTGTACCCACAACAAGGCTTAAAAAAATAGGCGGCTCGTTCAGGTGTCAATGTATACGCTTTTGTAATAAACTTCCAAGCCACGTCCAAAGTCTAAGCCTTAATAAATTCAAATCTTTAATTAAACGTAAGTTGTGCCAGAAAGCTTTTTATACCGTTAAGGATTATATTGAGGACAAACAGGCTTGGGATTGAGTTGCTCCAATTTTTGCATACTGAATGTTTTCTTTTTTTATTTTTTTTTATTTTTGCTATATTTTTTAGTTTTTTATTTTACATAAATGTTGACATTTTGATAATTATTATATATACAATTTCATGACAATTTACTTTGTGAAGTATTATTATTTATTTATTGTGTATGTGAGGACTATGTAGGTTACTTTTTTTTTTTTTTTTTTTTTTTCACGTTCTCATGTAGTTTCAATGATAATCTGGCAGTTTGAGTGCTTTATGCGGCCTACCCAAATGTCCTTTCTTTGGTATTGTTCGTCGAGTGGTTGAGCTCCTTAAGTTCTGAGTTGAGCTCCACGATTAGTGACAACTGTATGCACTGACTGGACAGGTCCACTCATTCTGTGTGGTTTTTCCTCAAATGACCATTTCAGACATAAATCTACATGGTCTTCACATGATCTGACCAAGATTATGTCTGGACTTTAAAAGAGACTGTGACCTCTGAGTTTGTTTCGGCCTTTCTTCTCAGAGTAGTCAGATAGGAAACGCCGACCTCATCTAGTTTTAAAAATATTATTGACGTGTAAAAGTGTTTGTATAAACCTACTTACAGAAATGAAATCATTTATCATTTATCATTACAGAGAAATCCCTGATGGAAAACCCAATAACACTTTGCCTGACCTGGGATTCGAACCCAAGACCTCATGCTCAGCAGTAGTGCTCGCGAACTCTAGAGCAACGACACAGTCAAACAATTAACAATGACACAGCAAACGTACAACCAGCACTATTAGTTTAAACCTAGCCTATTGCTAAACTATTGCTTCATATGTTCCAAAAATGTATCTGCTTAACAACGTAAATAACGCAATGAATGGTGTTGAACTGTCAAAATGAAACCCATTCCTACAGTTAGTGTGTTAAATAATTACCCCGCTGTTTAAAGACATGTACGAGTATCTGCCTACAATTATTGGGTTAGTACCTTAGAATAATAACGCATACATAGAAGCCGCGTCTAGAACAAAACACGACCGATATCGTGTATCCACTTCATTTTCTTTGTGTGCGTGAGCCGAATGTGTCTACGTTCCTCAAACGCACACAAATACAGCTTTCAATGATACCATTACCAGGCCGTTACCCACAAAAAAATGGGAAAACGCACTAGTATGTTGCTGGATCAAATCAAGACAAGTATTTTATATTATCAGGAACTGCATAAGACGAAGATGAATTTGCATTTAATAAGACATATTTTTACGGACGGTAAAATTTAATTTATTTAAAAACAAAAACCAAATAAATGAACCATTAATCTCATGAAGAATGGGATATCGTTCAATGCGTTTAGAATGTTTGATGTGTGATGTGTTATAATAATATTATCAGCATGTATTAATCGCTGACATGTAAAAAAAGTATGTATGAGAAAATTACAAAAATCAAAAACATTTTAATCAATAATAATGTAATCTTTATTTTACCACTCTTCGAACCAGCAGTTTATGCTTATCATTTAAAAACCTTGCAGTCGCAACTGCTTCCTAAAGAGTTTTCGCTTTGTGTCAACGCCTCTTATAGTATTTACTCTTTTTGAGATATAACGAAAGTTACCTAAAACCAAGTTAGTTTCTCGAAACTGGCAAAATGTGATATCGTATTCAGGACGTAGGAGATATATCAAAAACAATTATTTTTGCTAAACAAACGTTAGAACAATATTGAAAGCAATGTGGGTATTTTTTTCCTCACAAATAGCAACACTGTATTGTGATAAGTTAGGTCATTAGAATTTTTATTTGATGATCGATTTACGTAAAAATTGTGTATAAAATGTAAGTATTTACTTGTGAAATGTAATTTGATCACATTTTTTTCGTTTTCCTGAAGTGCTATGACATCCTTTCACGCAACAAACTCATTTTAAATTATTTACTCGCGAGCTGTGTTCGACGGAACGTGACCTTCAGTACTGACAGCTCGCCGAAAGAGGTAAGCCACTAATGGCTCGATTTTAGTTGCCTCACTTTTTGCACTCGTACTAGGTTTCTATACGTTATTATTCTAAGGTTAGTACTTTACTTAGTAGTGTCAAAAGACACAAAGACTAAAGAGTTTTGTAACAAGCAAAATACCTAGAATTTGAAACAAACTTGAATCTACCATTTAATGTTCTATAAACTTTTTTCCTTGAAAAATGAAAATATTGTGCACATTATGTAGGAGTTCACCAGCTGTGCTATTTTTGTTTACCCGACTGAAGTGGAGTCTAATAGAAAGGTAAAGTTTTCAAAATGAACATCAGGCACTATCAAATAGTAACAAAATTACCTCACCAGTTGATGTTAAGCTCGGCCGCTTAAGCTGTTACAAAGATAAGACATTTAACAGATGTAGAAGCCGCGCGTTTTGTCTATTTTCCACAGCATTATATCATGGCATTTTACTGTGGGGTCGGGCTGCTGACATTGAATACATTTTTCAGTCAGAGCAATTTACAATCTACGTCACCGCAAATCTCAGGAACAGTTTAAAAAATATATATATATATATTGCCAATTCATTTATGGAAATATTATGTACCTACATATGTAAGAAAAAATCTACATCGTTTTAATAAAAATAATTAAAAGACATAACTTTAATACTAGATATAAAGATAAAATAGATCAACCATTGTACAGATTATCTAAAGTACATAATTCCATCCCCATTCCCCATCTTATATGGGGTAATAAGTTAAATGTTACAACAAAATAACTTGTGATATATTGCAATTAAATGAAAAAAATATATTATATATATATATATATAAATATATTATTATTTAATTCGCGCTTAGCGTGGCATTAGCCCTCGCCGTCATGGGTTCCGAAAAACTCATAGTCAAGGAGCTCCTGACGTTCCTGCAACATCAATTGGCCGTCATGGACGAAGTTAGCCTCATGCAGATCTGCACCTCGAGCTACACCGAAGACAAGATACGCAGTGCAAAGACGACACTGTACACGTCGCTCGACTTAGCCGACCGAATGCCGTCCCGCAGGAGGGACGAAAAGGGAGAGAGGAGTCTCCAAGACATGTTTCGGGTGTTTAAGGAGACTGATCCGGACGACGTGCTCTCCTTTATGGCAAAGGAGCTGCGGAAGCTGCCCCCCGCCACTTTTGACCACGTCGACGTCACCAGGTTGCTGAAAGATATTGTTCCTCTGAAAGCAAGCCTGGCCGAGATGAAGTTCAAGCTGGATGCGTCTCAAAACACCATCAGTAAGTTACGTGCCGATATGGTTGAGTTACATAAAACTGTAGCGGTATGTAGGTCACCTGAATTCGCATCAAAGGTGAACACTCGTCGTGGTGCAAACAACGCATCGCTGTCCAGTTTCGAGTCGGCGAAATTGGACTCGTCACCGGCCGCCGTCACTGCAAGCCATGTATTACCGCGCCCCGCCGATCCTGCCTCTACCGCAGTAGAGTGACGTCACAAGTTAGCATGCCAACACCTCGCCGTGCTTACTCAGCAGCCGCTGCACAACCTCCCATCCAAAAGGAGCAGCTAACGAAGAAAGTTTTTGCTAAAAAAACAAAACCAACTGTGGATGAATCTAAGAGCCGCAATGCACCGGCTTCCAGCATTTTGTCCCCAGCTCCTAAGAAAGGGCAGCCAGACAAGGAGGGCTTCGTGACGGTGGAGTCGAAGCGAAGGAAGCCCAC
Source organism: Griposia aprilina (assembly GCA_916610205.1). Taxonomy (NCBI): domain Eukaryota; kingdom Metazoa; phylum Arthropoda; class Insecta; order Lepidoptera; family Noctuidae; genus Griposia; species Griposia aprilina. The sequence continues at coordinate 25,094,655 of OU744286.1, forward strand.
TTGCCGTAATCGATGTGGACGCAGCAACATATTTGGTTCCGCCAAACCAGTACGCTTTGGCGGAACCAAATATGTTGCTGCGTCCTGCTACACTGTCAACGCAGCTCGTACGTATCCCGTCTGCATCACTCCACGATGACTGAAGACATCGTGGAATACATCAGAATCAAGACCAAGTGGACCTTGAGAGTAGAGAAGTTGGAGTCGCGCCATAACATAAACTTCAAGTCATTTGTGGTGCGGGTTCCAACTCAATACCTAGAAACTCTCATGAAAGAAGAGTTTTGGCCGAAAGGTGTGGCGTACCGACGTTTTCGTGGAAGGTTACGCGACACCACGCAGCGCAACACGACGCCGACACAGTCATCAACTCATCACGTCGTGTACAATAATTTGCTGTTATTATAATAAAAATATGTATGTTTAGGTTAAGGTATGTATCTATGGGCCTGCGTCGCCTGCAATAAATGGATTATTATTATTATTAACATTAAGAATTAAAATAACTATGCTATTGTCACGTCACTTAGTTAATTTATCTGTCATTGCATTCAATTCTTTTTCCTATTGTGGTATAGTAATTTAGCCTAAGTACGTTTAAAGATCTCAGTATATCAGCCTCAGCGTCACGTCTTGCCCAGTTGAACATGTTCGGGTGGCCACAATTTGCATTCACTACTATAATTATAGGTAGTAACTAATTTATTATTTGTGTCGCTGCGATTGTTACTGGTTCTACTTGACCTGCATACGATTTCTGTTTCACACGTGTTTTGATTAGTTTTAGAAGGTAATTAAACTCATAGTTTAATAAAGACTTAAGAACTGTAAATAGTATAATACGATACGATAACCTAAGTAGTAAACTGTACAAATAATATAGGTTCTCGGTATTTTCAGTACACATAGTGTCATATATTCCTCTTGGTAGGTAGGACGTTACCTGGTCTACATTAAATTCAAACATCCGATAATAATTTATTTATAAAGCGTCCGCGTTTCACATTTACCTGATGCAAAAAGGTGAGTCGGGTCACTAATTAGATAATTAGGTAAACATAATTAGTCCGACCCATAATTCTTCATGCAATTTGTTGGTTCGTTCATGCTTAACTTGCTGTTTATACGGGAAAATAATTAGGTACCTAAATAATACATATCAACACAATCCATACTTGATATTATAAATTCGAAAGTAACTCTGTCTGTTTGTCTGTCATGATGTTACCTTTTCACGCCTAAACCACTGAACGGATTTCGATAAAATTTGGCAAGGAGCTAAATGCATCCTGGAAAAAGACGCAGGCTACATTTTGTCTCAAAAATAATCCTAAAATAAAAGGAGGTGATAAGGCGATGAAAGTTTTTATGGGAAACTTACCGTTTCTTAAGTTAGGAATATGTAAATTTAAATTTATCATTTTGGTAAGAAATAAAAAATATTTGTTTCAGCATTTTTGTAAAACAATCCCCCAAGGGGGTAAAATACGGGATGATTTTACAATTCACATGATTATTCGAAAAAAATGGTACCTCTTTTTAAGAGATTTAAGGAATTGGAAATAAAGTCAGAACCCGTATCTTGAGGTATTAATTTTATTATTTATTTAATTTTAATCGCCCCACCCACTTAAAAGTTATTACAATTTAAAGTTATAAAATAACTTAGCCAATATATTGGTAATACGAGGTCAATGGCGACGCTAAATTACCTACCTATTTCAAATTAATGATGATAATATTAAAATGAATTAGTATTATTTTTATGTTAGACATTTATAATCATATAACACTGTTTAATAAAAATAAAAGAATATAATATTTTGTATTTATTATCTGCCTGCCTGTTACCTTTTCACGCTTTAAATGCTGAATGGATATTGATGATAGAATACTACACACAAAAAATGTCTAGGGAACAAGCACGTTTTTGCTAATAGTTATAATAATTATATTTTTTGTAACTCCAATGGATACTTTTGTAGTAAATTTCGTAATTTGAAAAGGGAATAGTTTTTGTATTTCGGCCAAAAGATGAAAATTATCGGTCAAGTCGTAATACTATATAATCCTGCAACGGGTTTGACGTCAAATCAGTAAAATTTCTGCCTTTCTTTCTGAGTGGAATCAATACAAAAGAACGTTATTATGGAGAGAAGACGTCATTTGAGCAGATGAGAAATGATCAGAGCCATGGGAATGTTGGAAGCTGATTCTCGGCAACGTGCTTTGGCAATCGCTCTGGTTAATAGTAATACTACGCATAGTGTTAATAGTCGACTTTGGACATGTTACCGCATCACCGGCAGCGTGGCAGAGGGACATGGAGGACGAGCTCGCATTACCACACGCACACAGGTCGTCACATACAAATTACTGCTTGACGAAATCATGCAATGACCACGATGATGATGACTACGAGGCCTCATAGCTCTTTAGGGACGTTAATAAGTGATCAAACTATAAGAGACAGCTTGCATGAAGTCAATCTCCATTCCTGAAGGCCGCTACGTGTAAAAAAGAAAGGAAAAAAAATGTGCAGTCTTTGGGGACTGCCGATAGAAGTGAAAACTAAGTAACTTGTGAATTGTATCGTCACCGTACTGACGCAAGTTTCACGCTTTTTGTTCACCCAAAAAGTACACATATATACACAGTATACATATAGCTCATGGAAAGCGCTCGATGACGATGACGCGAGTTCCATGATTTTTGTTCACCCAAAAAGTGCTCAACGCGCCTAAAGAAGTTTTCACTTCAATAATATTAATATGCAGTATATTATTAGTATGCAACGGGCGATTGTGTTATGAACACGCGTTAACGGCGGAAATACAGACTACAAATTGTTTATTTTACGCAATAAAAACCTTTAAAAACTTTATTTTTATCATTTTAATGTCAGGATTAACTATGGTGAAAAATCCAGCATAAGCAAAAATCGCGAAAAGTCTTAACTAATGCAAAAGCAGAGAGTACTTCGTCGATCTACAATACGAAAACATTTTATTTAATCAATCTAAATAGACATTTTTATTTATTTTCAATGGGGCATTAAAACATTTTTCACACCACCTGCTCGACAAGTCGACATTGCCAAATTATAATAATTATGTCATACAAACCTAACCTAAGGTAAATCATTAAAGCCGGTCTAGCCGGACATTAATATTGTACTGAATTTCATTATAATAATAATAATAAAACATTTATTTCAGGCAAAATGGTCCATAGACATATACCTTACAAAGTAACCTATATAAAGTATAAAACAAAACTTGTGTTAAAAAATAGCTAAAAATTATATATGTTAGTAGCACTTCACTAGCTTGACCTTGAGCTGCCGTGTGGTACTTGTCCGCGGAAGCGACGGAACACCACGTCCTGCGGCCAAAAGTCTTCTGCCATGACGACGGACAGGTAACAATTCGGTACTCGCACTACGAACGCCTTGAAGTTGTCGTTGCGTTGCGACTCCAGTAACTGCACCCTCGGCGTTTACCTCGTCTTCTGGCGCACGTACTCTACGATGTCCTCCGCCTTAGTGGTGTAATGTAGGCGGGAGATGTTGGAAGGAGGTTGGAGGAATGAAGGAGATGCTTACTCCGGGCTCCGTAGGAGCTTTGCCGCAGCGGTTCTTGTTCCCCGTTAACCCGTATTATGACCCGTTGGTCAATTTGGAACATCGGAACCTCAAGTAAAAATCGCATACAAACATTTTCCACGGTACATACTAATCCCATACATTTACCATTGAGACCTGAACTAAAAAAATAAATTGTTCGGAAATCAAACTGGCCACCGAAAGTAGAATACAAATTTAAAAAACAGAACACAAATAAAAAAAGGCGCGAATACTGCAAATCGCTTTGCTGTTGTACATCCCTTTACACGTGCAGCCTGTGGCAAAGTATACTCGTGCGGCATACAGCGCCCTCCGCGTCCAGTTAAACTACATATTCTCTCAAAAATATCGAGTGACGATAGTTATTTGACTCCGAAGTACATTAAATCTGAAGCCATTGGCATTGCTAACAATCTACTCCCAGAAAAGTCGAAGGAATCGTACATACGCATACGACGATTTTTACAAATGGAAATCTATAAAATGCGTGAAGTCTGTATCTGAATCAGTGATTTTAGTCTACTTCTAGCATTTATCATGTACAAAGAAGTAACCTATGGTGCATCTATTCGATGCTCATGTCAACAATACGCATTAAACATAATATTCAAATAAAATACATAGGTACACCAAATTACTGGCATTTTTTTAAATGAAATCGAAAGTTTTCACTGCTCAAAATGTGGAAACGTTTCTAAATGAAGCCTCTGACAACAGCTTTCGTGCCACAAAAATAATCACCTACCTACAATAAGCACTAATGTTTGAATTTTTTGTAACTAAAATAGCTACATACTCACTTATACTTACTAGCGACCCGCTCATGCATCAATCGCTTGTGTGCGATCTACTGAAGCGTTGCGTGATGTATTGACAAGCCAAAATGTGGAGATTTCTGTGCTCCATCCAAGTTAAATATTATACTAAACCTTCGTTAGGTTTATGTGGCTATTATTACAATTATATGTGTGAATGAAATCTAAGAAAGTGTATAACTTGTAATACATAAGAATTAATATAATAAAGTACGTAACTTACCTTCCTACTTACTAACCTACCTGTCTATTTTTGGAGTGAATGGCGCTTATCGTGGAGATGAACTCTTAAACATTAAAATAGAAGATATCGAAAACATTCAGAAATGTTACTCGTAAATTTGCCAGATACAAAATCAAAGAAAGAACTGTAATTCGTAGTCCGTGGAGAATACATAAGGATTGTCGACAAGTATCAAGCTCTACGCCCCTCTAATATAAAAACTAACAGATTTTTCGTAGCTTATAATAAGGGCATGTGCACCAGGCAAGTCATTGGCAAAAATAAAATCAGCACCATGCCGAAAGAAACTGCGAAATACCTGAAATGGACAAATGCCTTGCTCCACACGGGCCATTGTTTCAGGAGAACATCAGCTACACTATTGGCGGATTCAAGAGCAGACATGGCCCAGATTAAAAGGCACGGTCGATGGAAATCCGACGTAGTAGCGGACGGCTACATTGAAAATTCTATACAGGATAAGGATAAAATAAACTGCCGCATTAATTGCAACATCAAACTAAAAACACCATTAAAAACTGATCCTTGGAGACCTTTGTCACCGCAACCATCCACATCCCAACACTATTCATCTAGCCCGCTACCTCAAGCACCACCTTCACCAACTTTCACGATCCAAAATGATTCTTAGCAGACCCAATTTTCTGAAACTTTACTCAACAACAATAGACAAATAAACTCTACCTCCATTTAAAAAAAAACATAACTTTGTCGTTCCACAACTGGCCCAATGTATCAAACATTACCTTTAACTTTTAATTGTTTTAAATAGGTCTACTTACTGTAATTGTAATTTTAATAAATACTTCGATTCTTGTACCTACTATTACTTTTTATTGTCTTGTGGATTGTGTGAAAAGTAGAGTATCCTCCTCGGGAATAAACGCGCCTTCGTATTGGGCGAGTTTGAATCCCTCGCTGCACTCAGGATTCTTGTCTTAACTGCTTTATCCCCTTGGTGCATGTTCTGCTATAAAAATAATTCCTTGATCCCTAAATACTTTTGATGTGTGTATTTATCCTGGTAGAACGTTCCCGTGGGATAATTTGCGACATCCATGCGGGCGAAACCGCGGGCAGAAGCTAGTAATGAATATAAATAATAATTAGGTACCTACTTACTTTTAAGATTATTTTAAGTACATCAGTCATTCCCGATTTAAAGATGTTTTCCAATGTTACTGTAGAATAGGTACTTACATATTAACTCAAATTGCGGGTATAGGTACTTAGGTACATTTCACTCCGCATATAAAGTGTGGTAGGTAATACAGCTTCCACAAATTAATAATCCGCACACTTATCTCGTCGACTCGGCGTCCGTGTCACTGCAAGGATCGAGCAAGATAACAACGTCAAGTAGGCACCTGTATTTACCTGACACATGCTGAGCTAGACTGAATTTATATGTAGGTATATATGTCTTTCTTTTTATTGTATTTTATTTGTATATTGGCATTGGCTTCTAGCCTTTTGGGCACTTTTCCCGGGACCTTGTGTGGGTGAATATTTATGCCCTAGGTAAAAGTTTTTTTTTTTTTTACGCCTATATTTTTTATTTAAAACTGTATCCCTTAAATGCACATATTTCATTGTACATAAATAATTAATCAATACTTAACGAATTTAAACACATTTTTTACTCAAACATTAAAAGAACGTAGATATGTAAAAATAAGTAGGTACTTAGATAACATTCACAATCTTCCGACAGTTTAAAGACTACTGAGTCACTCGTAAATTAACAGCACCTCAAGCAGGCCATGAGCTGACCTCTCCCGGTAATGGAATACGGCGGCAGAGTTTAATAGTTCCCCACACATAATTTATATGTTGTTCACTTCTGTCCTTTCTACTAGTTAGGTGCAGGCATAGAGTAGGTAAGGAATAGGGGGATAGTAATATCCATGTGGTCTGTTATCCAATTTTACAGGCCCCGATGCATTCTGTTCAATAACAGGGATTTCGAGATCTTCTAAGTAAAATACATTTATTTTCTCAATCAATTGTGATTTTTATGAGAATTAGGTAGATAAGTATACTATATCAACTTGAATGATACAGCTTCAATAAAATCGATTGATCTTTGATCAAGCGCTAAATACCTAGGCGAAAAAAAAACCTAATTATTATAAAAACCTATGAATGTACCTTACTACATACACAGAACTAAATAGACAGAATAGACTTATTATGGTTATCTATCACACGATTTATCAAACGCGTCTGTTCAAACAGAGAAGAAAAAAACTGGAGCACCAAATCACTGGCATTTTCAACTCTGATTTTTAATATGCTTTGCTTTGCTTTGCTTTGCTTTGCTTTGCTTTGCTTTGCTTTTTTATGCTTTTTATTTTTTAATGATAGCTGAGAAATCAGAGTTTAGAATAAATTTGTGACATTTAAAATAAAACATTTGGTAGTTTGTTTTGAGCTAAGGCTCTTAATAGACTATCATAGAAATTGAGTTATTTTTCTATGAAGAACCTATGGGAGGTTCAAAAAAATAATAGGAGGATATGAATATATTTTCTATGATCATAGTTAGGGGATCCCATTTGACAGCAAGCGTACAAATAAGATGAATTGGTCATATCCGTCGAACCTCAAAAATAGCGTCAAAAGGCAAGAATTTGAAAGCCTTATATATTGGGGAATTCTGGTTAGAAATTGTAAGTTGGAAAACATTCTCCGGTAACTAAATATTTCAGGGTTACTATAACAAATGCATCGTTTGCACTAATTGGGCATCTAAAGTGAGTTTCTAGCTTTGAAATTATGGGTGGTACTTTTGACAATATTTATAATATAGTTAAACACAACTTCATCCATCCGGAGATATTATTTTGCAAGACTTTTTATCTTCCAATCTAAGTTCTTCGAGTAAGGAGTCATGGCCCCTCTCTCTGATCACTTTGCTATTGCTACCCATGATCGAACTCAAATACGTCTTTTATTTTTTGTTTTTTCCTTAGCTTTTTTTTATCTTATTTTTTAATGCAATTAATAAAATTGCACTCATAGAGCAATAGATAACACGGCTAAATCGTTATCCATCTTGATTAAGTATGACGTTTAATGATCATAAGTGTAATTTGTAAAAATTAAAAACAGAATCATTTAACTATGATCATGGAATTTGACAGATATGAAATCATATATAAATGATAAATATTATATATTATGATAGTGTAATTGGTGCCTAAGTCAAATGATTGTCTCTTCTGCAATTCTCAATTCGAATCGCCGCACTCCACAGAGCAGTGTCATCGAAATGAATTTATGTTAGTGCACGTAGCGTTTCAGCTACATGCGTTATATTGTGCCACTGAATTTGTCAAGGCTGACTAATGCCTGCAAATTATGGGAGCCTCCGAGCTCCGAGCACCGAGCTCCAGTATTTAGCCTAGCTGGCAAGCTAGTCGTTTATGTAGCTAAAGAGACTGGTTTTAGCGTTCTCTTGTTGATTTAAACTTGGTGTGGTGGATACGTGATTGTACAGGGTGAATAACTTTATAATTTAGTTATAAATAAGTACAGTATACAGGATGAATTTTAATTAACTGACGAAACTTCACAAACGTGATAATAATAAAAAATAAAATATGTTTTTTTTTGCATGTAAGTAAGTACAATATTACGTTTCTACCTAGGTGATCATAAAAACACCTCTTTTTAGGGTTCCGTACCCAAAGGGTGCCAAGGACCCTATTACTAAGCCTCCGCGGTCCGTCCGTCCGTCTGTCAGCGGGCTGTATCTCATGAACCGTAATAGGTAGACAGTTGAAATTTTCACTTTTCACTAGAATGTCTATTGCCGCTATAAAAAAAAAGTTAAAATTAAAGGGGGTCCCATACAAGAAACGTACCATGTTTAAAAAAAATGTAGTGTTAAATATTGTACGGTGGAGCGGAACCCCACGTGTGTGATTCCGACTCACGCTTGGCCGTTTTTTTTTGTTTTAGCATGATTATATAGATATCGATATGGGTAGGTGGCTGTGCTGCCTCACGAAGGCGGCTTGGGCTCTAAATTGTGTGTGCAGACTGTAGAACGTACACAGTCAGAATCCCTTTAATTTGTAACTAACTTCATAACAATTCAACAATATTCCGTTTTTCACGTTGACAAGAATACGAATTTTAAAGGATACAAACCAATGGTGTATGATTCCCCTTCAAAATGAAAACGATTGTGATTGTTAGCGATTCTAAGTTCGCAATTTTTGTGCTAGTCTTTTCCGGAATCCTCTATGCTCCTTTTTAACTGACTTCAAAAAAGGAGGAGCTTCTCAATTCGATTGTATTTTTTTTTAGATTACCTATCTGCGTTAGCTCAGAACTTTTTTCTGGGTTAACCGATTTGGATGATTCCTTTTTTATTTGATAGCTGGTACTTCACATGTGGTCCCATTTAATCAAGTTCTGACCAGTAGTTTTTGAGTTATACTTAATACTGCGTATTTTTTCCACTTAGTTTATATTGATGATGTGTTAATAATTTCCTGTGACTGTTATTTAGACACCAAGTAGTGGTAGGTATACGAATTTCAGTGGAGAGGTACCGCAACTAAAAAGAGAAAAATAAAATCCTTTTTACAAAAATAAAAACAACCGACTTCCAATAAAAACTCTAAAAGACGTGAAAAATAACTTTAATATCGGAAGTCGGTGTCTTTGCTTTTATATTTTGTTTTTTTTTTTTTGTAAAGTTAGCCACTAAAAATCTGAGTAACAAAGTCAACATCCAACAGTCACAGGCATAACTCAGTAAGTACAAGTCCCCATTTAATTACTGAGCTGTGAACCTGTGACTGTTGGATGTTGGAAATTGCAGCAACCATCCATCATGCGACACAAATCAAGCGACCCCCCACCGGTTCATTTGTCATGCTGCCGTGTGTACTTAGGGACTCGCCAACCTCATGCAGTGAATACTGTATCTAGCCAATTCTTGGATCATTGGTTCATTTATAACTCAATTTCCTGTTGCAGGGATATATAGGCACAAACTATAGATTGCTATGACATGCTAACTTGAGGGTAGGACAAGCAGTAACGCACTTATTGAGCTACCAATAATAATAAATTATGTTTATTTTATCTCCACAAATTAGAAAGAAAGAAAGAAAATAATTACATTTAACTCAGGCTAAAGCACACAACATGCACACAAGAACAAAAAAGTAGTAAAAAAACTTAAAAACAGCATTGTGTGCCTCACGGCTGCGCCAAATAGGTCCAGTTCAGCATAAATGCCAGACAACTAGTGCCTGACGCTGGTTTTCAACTGGACCCTATGTTACAAGGACGTCTTACGAATGTAAATCAGTTTTATAGTGTGTGTAAATATTTAAACAAAATTAGATAATTATGTTAGTGTAACAAATAATAATAAAGTCGATTAAATATTTGTTTAAAACATAATTATAGACAATAATATAGTAGTGTTTATAGAAAGAAATAAAATGGTATGGTTGCACAAGAAAGAAAGGACTATGGTCAATAAATAACAGATAACTACATATATATCACAAATTTATATCAAAGAAACATTCAGATTGATAACGTCTAGCTTCCCTGGCGCATCTATGAGGCACTGCCGTAGGCGTCTTCTAAATAATTATGCTGATCGTCGTAATTACTCGAATAGGTACATAGGTAGGTAGGTTTAATTACATTCTTATACTATAAGTAATTATATTACCTACGTTGAAAGGTATTTTATCAAAATTTTGTAATTTGTGGGAGATCTGGAGTCTAAACTAAGCCTAGGCCTGTATTTTAGAACTCCACGAAGGGTCTTAATCTTTACTATGTGATTAAAATGGGGACATTATAATAATATATCCACGTATGCATACATTAAGACGTTATTAAGTATTCATTACATCACATTTAAGTATTTTTCACATGTCCTTAAAACCGAAAACATCATTATAGCACCTAACTACTTAACTGTAGGTACTTATTGTAAACCTGTTCAACTGAAATAGAGCTGGTCTCCCCCCTCACAAGCACTCACAACTCTTCAGAAACACTTGATCGATATCAGCGCACCGACTACAAATGAAAATAACAATAAATAATACATAAAACCAGTTATCTATCAACATTGGCCGGATGAGGCGAATAAGCGATACATTGGATAAACTCAGAGAGCGATACCGCCATGTATTATGGATAAGAAGTGAGCTCTTAAAAGATTTATTGGAAGGGGAACAAAATGTGGTACCATTGATTGTACCTGTATTTTGGTGGGGGGCCGTTACATATTGTATTTTCAGGATACGAGCTCTAAAACAGTTGCGATGTTGGACGGCCTTCAACAATGAACAATATTATTAGGTAAGACAGAATCTGTTCCCGAGTTTAGTTTTATTCTAAACTAGCTTCTGCCCGCGGCTTCGCCCGCGTGGATGTCGACAATTATCCCACGGGAAGGTACTACGGGGGCAAAAAGTAGCCTTTGCCTCAGCTATCTGCCAGTGAAAGTCCCGTCAAAATCAGTCCAACCGTTTCGGAGATTAGCCGGAACAAACAGACAGACAGTCAATTTTGTATTTTTTTTTTATAAGTAACGTATATACTTTCATATGCATTTAGTAAAAAACTGTCAAAACAGACACTTCAATTTTATTTATTTGTGTATTTTTGTATGTCTTAACAGATTTAGTTTAGGTACATTTTTTTTCTAACCCTTGATCTTAAATAGAACAAAAAAAAAAACAAAATGTCAAAAACGCCATTGCAACTGTACAAGTAACTACTAAGTCCAAAACAAGAACACTTTCTATCTTTAACCTTTTAGTGTATTATATTTTTTAAATCGTCTCCTCTAACACTATATTTTGATACCCCACATGGTCATGCTACTAATTATTTTTTTCAAGACATTATGTTCTTATTTTCTTCTTTATACCACCATTTTAATTTTGAAAGGCCTATAACCATCGCACGATCAAGATACGTCGATTTACAGCTCATTTATTGAAATCCATCCAGCCGTCAGGGTGCTTCGAAGGTGCAAAGCACACAAAATGATATATAGATACACCTAAAATACATAACCGTGTCTTTGTTGTCGCACAGACGGTATAAAAAGCCAAACAATTTTCCCACAATACCTGCTGAAATATTTTAAAAATATGCCATTGTTTGGCACAGTATACAGCTAAACTAATCATGTTTCCCTTAAAGTTATAAAATTAGAAGGATATTTTATTATATTTACTGGAAAATATAATAATTAAATAGATCATTTAATAGCTAGTTTATTTAATAAATTGTTAAAAAAGAACTCGTAGTAGCAGCAATCGCGGACCATTGCGCCCACACCGCGCACCGGAAACAAAATAATCGCAGGGCGCGGGCCGCGGCCGCACTATAGATAGGGTACAGAAGGTTCGCTCCCTGCATTATAAACTCCTGAAAACAAAATAGGGCCCACCACGTTTTTAGGCTGTCATTAAAAAGTATTAATATTTATCTGGTTTTTATGGATAGATGTGTTTAGGCTAGGGATTAAAAAAAAATGTTTAAACATATCAATATTCAAAGTTGTTTACTTGCTCAAAAACACACACAAAAAAACACTTTTTAGGGAAATTGCAGCAAATTAATGAGAAAAATAAATAAACCCTATCATTTGTGACTTCATGTTAGGCTTTTTTTCTTTTTTTTTTTTAAACGTTGCCCCACACTTAGAATTTCTCCTGTATTGTGGGTGCGTTTACAAACATTCAAACTCACATACACAAACAGCCAGACCCGGAACAACTACTTGTAGATCATACAAATATTTGTTCCGTGCGCGAATCGAACCCGCGACACGCAACGCAGCAGCCAATCGCTTAACCACTGCGCCAACCATGCCGCCTTAGTAGCGAGTGGGGTCTCCTCTACTCTGTATGCACTCTCTGAGCCTATCTGGTACATATACCTTGAATCAGATAGGTAACATTTTGTTGCGGTTTTCGTTCCCAACAGACTTTAATGCGTTTATGAGCTCCTGTTGATTATTCACCTGACTGTAGTTCTCTTTGAGGCTTCTTTTCAGTTGATCCCATTAATGTTCAATGGGATTGAGGTTGGAGCTCATTGCAAGGCATGGCAAAACCGTGATCCAGTATCACGGTTTTGCCATGGCTTGCGTCTGTAAGAGCTCTGTGTGTGACACGGGTCGTATGTGGACGAGCATTATCTTGCATTAGAACAAAACCAGCGCCCACTCTTTATGAAAATGGTAGGACATGAGGTCGGATTACTCGCCCAACATAACTGGTAGCAGTTACAGAACTCTCATCCAGAACTACCAGCTCTGTTTTACCTACCAAGCTTGTTCCACCTTAATACTTGGACCCCCGAAACGGTCTGTTCCATGGATCCATGGTTCTGTAAAGCATCCGCTTTGTTTTTTCCACACTCGTATTCGTTTGTCATCACTGTAAAACTTGGCCTTACATTCATCTGTAAAGAGTACCATGCTCCAGTTATCCTTGATCTCGTCCAAATGTTCGCGAGCATACCTTAAACGAGCTGCACGATAAGTCCTTGTCAGTTTGAGTCAAACAGCACGAACTCTGGCGCGTTGGCCGTCTTCATGGAGTCGATTACGAATGGTTCGATCACTGACTTGTGTACCAGTTGATTGCCGCAGTCGGGTTGGTACGGCCTTGGCGGTTACATACGCTCTGGACGTGCAGTTAACTTGATATAGCGGTCTTCATGAGCAGTTGTAGGTCTAGATTTTTCTATTTCAGGTCTGTTAGTCACACTCTCAGTTTCCTGGTAGCGCTCCCACACGTTTCGGATAGCTCTTCGCGACACACCGACACGTATGGCTACAGATCTTTGAGAATCTCCTTCCTGAAGCAGAGCAACTGTTGTTGCTGCGGTTTCCATGTTCATATGATGTCGAGAACCAGCTATAGTAATCACGATTATTACAAAAATTAAACAAAACTTTCTAAGAAAGCAACGTCTAACACTTAGAGTCACACTGAGAACAAAAGTGACGGAATTTGTGCATTTCATGATTATTTCAAGCACTTCACTTTGTCTGTCTACCCACTTGAATAAAACGCTCAAGTTGTCGCTCAAAACATTTATAATGATAATAAACGTGTCAACTACACAACCAAATGCTTTATTTTGGTAACCATTACCTCTTGAGTAATTCTAAGACAAAAATTGAAAATAAATGATTATGGGCCCTATTTTTAACCGACTTCCAAAAAGGAGGAGGTTATATGTTCGGCTGTATGTATTTTTTTTTCTTTATATATGTTCACCGATTTCTTCATCAATTGTGAACCGATTTTGAAAATTCTTTTTTTGTTTGAAAGGGTATGCTCTCGAAGTGCTCCCATTGTCACCAAGTCCGAATCTGATGAGGGGATCCCAAGGAAAACGAAGGAAATCCTCAAAATTTATAGGCACACCTATAGCGATTTGGGTATTTTTTATAATAACTCGTGCATTTGCTTTCGGTGGTGCTTTCCAGTTGGTGAAGTGGAACTGATGATGAAGACCAGAGGAGGCTACCGGAACTACTCATTGTGGTTGCGATTCGATTACTTTAGTATGGTTGCTAATCAAGTTAAGGTCATCTCAATACATATGTTGAAATGGAGCTAATGGTAGCTTCAACATCAGCTTCAGTTCTTCTCGTTTTTACCAGGAGAACTCCTCAACAATTAACGTCCCTGCATCGGGAAAAGCAATATTTTGTAAAAGGGGATGAGCAGTTGTAATTAAGCTATTGTAACTTAGATAAATTAATAAAAGACCCACTAAAATGTGAAAAATAAAAGAACTTTTTTTACAAAAAAGAAACAATCGACTTCTAAAACAACACTACAAAGTGAAAAATAACTTTAATTTCGGAAGTTGGTGGCAAAAATTAAATACAGATCCAAAGACACCGACTCCCGAAATTAAAGTTATTTTTCACTTTGTAGTGTTATTTTAGAAGTCGGTTGTTTTGTTTTGAGTAAAGGGATGCACACTTGCACAGACGCGTTTGTGTACAGAGAGTGCAAGCGACTGTGTATGCGTACCTACGTTTAACATAAACCCATTCGTATAGTGCTAAATGGATTTTTAACGATCATAAAGGCTTGGGATTGAGCTGCTCCAATTTTACACAGTGAACGTTGTTTTTAGGTAACTCTTTTAAATTCAAATTCATTTATTTATTTTGTGAATATAGGGTAAAAAACATACAGACGTTATATAAAAAAAAATCGGTCCATGCCATGTCCCGCCAAAGGGCATACAAAATAGCTTAGATAATCGATTTAGACATGAATGTTTACTGTAACAAGTATTATATTATTTTAAATATTGTGAATGTGAGGACCTGGCAGTTTCAGTAATTTATGCGGCCTACCTAGATGTCCTTTCTTTGGTATTGTTCGTTGAATCGTTGAGCTCCTTAATTTCTTAGTTGAGCTGCACGATTACTGACAAATGCGTGCACATACTGGACAAGTCCACTCAATCTGTGTGGTCCTTTCATCAAAAGTCCATTTTAGACACTAATCTACATGGTCTTCACTTTATCTTACCAAGATTATGTCCGGACTTTAAGAGACTGTGACCTCTGGGTTTGTTTCGGTCTTTCTTCTCAGAGTAATCAGATATGAAACGCCGGCCTCATCTAAATAGTTTAAAAAAAAATTGACTTGTAAAAGTGTTTGTATAAACCTCCTTACTATAAATTACATTGACAGGGATGCGCTGTTGGTAAACATTTCTGAAATGGATTTGCAAAATTGTATTGAAAACACAAGATGGCAGCGTTAGTTCCAATTTCGGTCACGCAAAAGAGCCTTGAAAAACTCTACGAGTCTGTGTGTGCGCCTGTTTTGCTCGTTGTATGAAGCCAACCTTCTGTACCTATCTATATTGTGACGTGGTCGCACGCCTTACAGCGGAAGGCAAGCGTTCATTCTCTGCTTTAAATTGCTTGAAATGTTTGTTAGCGGCCAGCGAGTGGCGACGAGGGACGGTTTTTATTGCAGCATCATTCATTAGGTCCTCGCTTCATGCTTAATCGGGCGTAAGATTCATGTTAGAAGAATGTTAGGACTGTACTCCATACATAGTTAGTTCTACCTTCAGATCCGTCTGATCTGAACCATGTGGGGACATCCGGAAACATCCATGCCGTGAGGCTGTTACGGCTTCAACGACGAAGTCTACAACGACTACGAGAGCTAACGCAAGGGCGCAAGGGTGCGGCGGCGGCGAGACGGCGGAAGCAAATCGTTGAAAAGTCCAATCGGTCAGACTCAAGGCTCCCATAAACAGGCGCGACGCGACAGCGCGACACAAAGGCACCGCTCGTCGCGCGACACGCGGTTCCTTTGTGTCGCGCCAGTGTGCACGAGCCTTCAGACCGATCGGATCCATCTCCTGTTCAGTTTTATCTCTTCGTGTAGGTAGGCAGGCTTAATGAAACTTTATTCTATTTGTTTGGGTATATACCGATACAAATAGAATAAAGTTCCATCATATAACAATATAAACACAGTACATACTTTGCTCATATTGTCGTATGATTCTCAGAATAAGTTCAAAGTTTTCAAGAGAGTTTTAAGAGTTCTGGGAAATGTAAAACTTGTTTTAATAGGTAATTAGGTACCTACCTACCTATACTTACCACTGATTATGCATCACATTGGTCTCAAAGATCCTTTGCAAGGAGGTTGCTGTTTCTTTGTTTGCTGTCAGAGGTAAAATTACAGATAAATAAGATTGTACCAATGGTTATTTGGTTTCATATGGAATTTGGTAAACGTAAGTTTTCATAGAAATTGTTCTACTAGGATCGCGTCGCGTCTGTTTACGGGAGCGTTAATTATTATAATGTACTGTGTTGTAGTTTAAATTAAATAGTTACCTATACAAAAAAAAATGTCTTTTGTACTGTGGCGAAGTTAGTAACAAAATTACTAGCTAGCGCAATTTCAACAATAAACTTAGCTACCTATATGAAGCCTATATGTGAGGCGATAAGTGCAAGTGCAGGTGAACAAGACAGTTAGATTGGACCTAATTGCGTGTCGCTGTTAACAAGATCGAGCGCCTCTCGTAGGACCCGCCGACCCGCAGGACTTGCGAACATTCGGGCTGTGATGGATGGAGTGCTATGTAGCGCAATGACGGACACCAAGATTAGAATTATTTTGATAAAAAAGTGATAGGACTTCAAATATGGACGTATTTTAAAAGTTAATAGCGCAACAAGGGTGTTCTGGCGCGTGGCCAAATCCGAACTAACGCGCTATTTTGTTTTTTTCGATGAAATTAGTGTGTACTATAAATGTTTTTTCAATACATTTCTCAAGACAATTTCACAAATGTTTACCAACAGCGCCCCCTGTCAAACTGTCAACGTTATTCGAGCGCCAAAAGATCGTCCATGACATCGAATTTCAAATTGAATTGGGTCAGGCAGGCTGGCAGGAGCAAAAAGGTATAAAGATTGCGTTGATACAGAATAGATAGAAGATTATAAGTTGTTTGAGAAGATTGCAGATTGTAGGTGCGGGCTTTCCCGTTTTGCGCGGTATTTGAATCGTCTAAGTAAGTCTGTTTCAAGCTTTATTTGTGTTGCCAGGGCCTATGCACAATATTTATATCGAAGATGCTGTGGTATTTTTATAATAGTCTTCTTACTAGTTCCAGAGATATTTAACGATTATTATTTCCACGTTAATCTTGTAGATGCAGATGACGCAAGAAAGACAAGCCGTCAAGTACCAGATGGGACGTCGATATCATACACAACGCAATCTTGCAAAAATGTTGTCGTTCGAAAGTGTCTATTTGAAATAAATACTTTGACTTTGAATCATCGGAGCGGAAAGTACACTTCAGGAAGAGGCTGACAATCGTTGCTATAGTAGATTACGCACCAAGGGTAGAAAGCAGTCTTATGTCGCGGGGATAAACATCCCCGAGGATAAAACTCTACTTTTTACACCATCTACGAGATAATAAAAACCAATAGGAGGTAATGGAATCGAAGTATTTATTAAAATTACGATTACAGCTAGTAGACCTATTTTAAACAATTTTAAATGTAATGTTATTTTTTAATGGTAATGTTTGATACATTGGGCCAGTTGTGGAAACACAAAGTTATGTTTTTTTTTAAATAGAGTTTATTTGCGTATTGCCGTGAAGTAAAGTCCCAGAAAGTTGGGTCTGCTGAGGATAATGATCCTCAGCAGACCCAACTTTCTGGGAAAAATGTGCCAAAATGTTGGATCGTGGAAATTGGTGAAGGTGGTGCTTGAAGCAGCGGGCTTGATGAATAGTGTTTTTTGTGTTGGAAGATAGCGGTGACAAAGGTGTACGAGGATCAGTTAGCGACGGTGTTTTTATTAGTTTGATGTTGTCAGCAATGCGCCAGCTTATTTTATCCTTATTCTGCATAGAATTTTCCTACTCCCCTACTAAATCAGATTTCCATTCACCGTGTCTTTTAATCTGGATCATGGCAGACATGATCCAGATCCTGAATCCGCTAATAGAGTAGCCCATGTTCTCATGAAACAATGGCCCGTGTAGAGTTTGGCATTTGTCCATTTCAGGTACTTCGCAATTTGTTTTAGCATGGTGCTGATCTTATTTTGCCCATGACTTGCCTGGTGCACATGCCATTATTATAAGCTACGAAAAATCTATTAGTGATTACCTATATTAGAGGGGCGGAGAGCTTGATACTTGTCGACAATCCTTACGTATTCTCCACGGACTATGAATGACCGTTCTTTCTTTGATTTCGTATCTGGCAAATTTATTAGCTACAAATCTGAATATTTTTCGATATCTTCAATATTAATGTTTAAGAGTTCATCTCCACGACAAGTGCCATTCACTCCAAAAATCAAGGTCACCTGTTACAAAAATATACAGGTAGGTTAGTAAGTAGGAAGGTAAGTTACGTACTTTATTATATTAATTCTTATGTATTACAAGTTATACACTTTCTTAGATTTCATTCACATATATAATTGTAATAATAGACACATAAACCTAATGAAGGGTTAGTATATCATTTAATTTAGATGGAGCACAGAAACCTCGACATTTTAGCTTGTCGAAACATCACGCAACGCTTCAGTAGATCGCACACAAGCGATCGATGAATGAGCGGGTCGCTAGTAACTATAAGTGAGTATGTAGCTATTTTAGTTACAAAAAATACAAACATTAGTGCTTGTTGTAGGTAGGTGCTCATTTTTGTGGCACGAAAGCTGTGGTCAGAGGCTTCATTTAGAAACGTTTCCACATTTTGAGCTGTAAAATCTTTTGATTTCTTAGCACGATGCCCTTCCGATTTCCTATAAAAAATGCCAGTAATTTGGTGTACCTATGTATTTATTTGAATATTATGTTCAATGCTTATTGTTGATATGAGCATCGAATAGATGTACCATATTAGGTTACTTCTTTGTATATGATGAATGCTGGAAGTAGACTAAAAGCATTGATTCAGATACAGACTTCACGCATTTTACAGTTTTCCGTTTGCAAAAATCGTCGTAGGCTTTCATGTACTTCTTTGGTATTTTCTAGGAGTAGATTGTTGGAAACGCCAATGGATTCAGATTTAATGTACCCAGGAGTGAAATCAGTATCGTCACTTGACATTTTTGTGAGAATTTGTGGTTAGACAGCATAGCGATTTGCAGTATTCGCGCCATTTTAAAATTTGTGTTCTATTTTATTTTATTTGTATTCTGCTCTCGGTGGCTACTTCGATTTCTGACCAATTTATTTTTCAGGTCATAATGGTAATTGCATGGGATTAGTATGTAATATGGGAATGATTGTATGCGATTCTTAGGGTTCCGTAGTCAACAAGGAACCCTTATAGTTTCGCCATGTCCGTCTGTCCGTCCGCAGCTTAGCTCAGAGACTCTTAGTACTAGAAAGCTATAATTTGGCATGGATATACATATTAATCACGCCAACCAACTGGTAAAATAAAATCATGAAAAAATATTTTTTTAGGGTAGGTACCTCCTGTTCACGTAAACTGGGGATGCTTTGTTTTTCTCGTCTACCCCATGGTGTGGGGTATCGTTGGATAGGCCATTCGAAAAATATTACGGGTCTGTGAAAACCATTTTTCGATTCAGGGATCCGTTGGCGTAAAATTAAGCTTTAAATTGCTATTTTTTGTTAGAGTTAAGTGTCCTCCCCCAGCCAGCCAGCTAAATGGTTGCTTTTAGATATGAAAAAAAAATGCGGCAATAGTATGCGCGAGTTTCACGCTTTTTGTTCACCCAAAAAGTACACATATATGTATACCGAAATTAAAAGGAAAACTATCACAGCTAAGTAGGCTTTACATGTTTACGAGTAATAGTCGACCAACTTACATTTGCATTTGGAACATATGGGAGAACATGGTTTTCAACTACAATGTTAAGTTTGTCCTTGGGATAAATTCATCCCAACTACGGAACCCTTCATTGTGGGTGGCCTGACACGCACTTGGCCGGTTTTACTTATGGTTCCGATGTTCCAAATTCAAATCACATTAATGACCAGCTGGTCATAATGAAATTCAGTACAATATTAATGCCCTGCTAGACCCCAGAGCTTTAATGACTTATTTTAGGTTAAGTTTGCATGACATATAATTTGACTTTGTCGAGCAGGTGGCGTGAAAAGTACCGTCAAACGGGGTGAATAGGGTAGAAACTTTAAAAGAAATTTTAACATTGAAATAATAGATATAGTTTATTGCCAAAAAGGATTCTAATGTGTTTACTGTGTTATAATTAACGAGTAGGTGCCTTGTTGACAACAAACTATATAATTTCAATGTTAAAATCACTTTTTAAGTTTCGTCCCGATTCACCCCTCCATCCCTATTCACCCCGTTTCACAGTACTTATATTATTTACCTAGATTTTTTCCAAGGGAGTTATTTTATCTAGCATTTTATTGTCATAATTAATTAGTTCAAAAAGCTCAGTTGTCAGTTTTAATAAGTATGATCAAATAATTATCTACTTAATAAAAATCTTAAATTTGCTGGCAGACAAACACACAGCCTAAATCGCTGAGTTCTTTACATAACGAAGGTGAGCACTAAGTAAGGATTTTAGAAATTCTTCTCTTAATGGGGCTACATAGGGGACGAAAGTTTTTATGGAAGTTCGTTTTTTTTTAATGGAAAATCCGATTGGACACGCGCGTTATTATGTTTAAACAATTGCCAACAAAGCCACACAAAGAGAACTAAACAATGGAAATAATGCCATATCGCAACAAGTTAGGTACAACTAAATAAACATTACTGGCTCCAAAACCCAGGAATTTCTCCTAGCTATATCTGAAACAATGGAGGCAACAGCCATAAATACTAACATCCGGAACAAACACACTTGTCACGGTGTGTGGACCAGTGAAACAGACTCCCTCCGCTTGCCAAGGAACCCACCTTTACACTATAAATTGTCCAAGCTTATTGCCTTGTGTAATAAGAATTAAATATCGCGAACTTTTTGGCACAGTTTCAAAAGAAAAAATGAATTTGTCTACAACGTTTGAGTACCTACCTACCTAGGTACGTAATATAAATAAAAGGTTAATTTTCATAAAAATGACTGTAGTGTGGCCAGAAGCAACATTATTTGTAGACTTAATTCGGTATTACAGAACCTAACTCAAGACTTACTCAAGCATTATTAAAAAAGTTTAAAAAAAGCTTTAAGAGAGTTTTAAGTAGGTACCTAATACTTGAGTCTTGGTTTTGTGATAGGTACCGATCCTAGAGACAATGCTCCCGCTAACAAGCGCGACGCGTCGATGCGACGCAATTCCATAAAATTTGTTCAACTAAGTACTTAGAGTCGCGTTGCGCCTGTCTGTGGGAGCCTTTATTCGTCATACATAGGACCTAATTGAATATTGACTGAGATGAAAAGATAGATAGATTGCTCTTTATTATGTGCACCATACAAATTACGGATACATTTATAGAAATGTAGAAATGTAACTTAAGGTGACACAATTTGCGGTCTTACAACCTTTGAATGGATTAAATGAGAAGAAGAGAATACTGTAGGTAGTCTAGGTGGTGTACCATTTACATATACAATAAATACATACATAAGTATACTTAAAACATGTTGTAAATAATAAAAGTACTTACAATAATAACAATGTAACATGTGTGCAAAGAACAAAAAGAATACTATGATTAAGGAGATGGTGTTTCTATCATAATAAAAAATAAAAAAAAGCTTTATTTAATTTAAAAGCAGACTTTGGTAACATCGGGCCGGGATTACTCCTACAGCGTAACTAACTAAACACATAAACATAAAGAGACACGTTTTCCTCAAACCCCCTATTTTTATTGTTACGTATTTTTTTCAGTAGGAACAATGGAGTTCAAAATATAATAATATAGGGTAGTGTAATAAAGCGTTCTGCTCCAAATCAGTTAGCGGTCAAGTGGTCACATTAGGTGCAGATTTATAGCCTCCCCCCGACGCACAGTGGATCGTCCCCATACAAGAGGTCGGACATAGAATTAAAAATTGAAAAAGTATTTAATTGAAAAAAATGAAATATACAGTTGCATTACTCTATTATGGAACTACAAAAAATGTTACTACAATTTTTTTATTTGACCAGTACTTTATGAGCAATTCGATAAAAACTGTTATTTTTCTATGGAAATGGTCACAAAAATGTCTGTATCTCATGATTCCCTCCTTGTTTCGATTTGCGGTTTTCACTACTGTTATTTACCCATTTTATGCCACATTTTCTTCAAGGACACATGGTGCCCCCAGCGACCCCCTTCCGAGATATTTTGCTTTTAGTAACTATACTTTTTATTGTATAACTGATGAAATGGAGGTACATTAAGTATATTCATTACTGAGAATAAGTCATCCCTAAGTAGTTCCTTAAATAACAGGTGCATTTGCGATTACTTTAATGACTTATGAACGCTTCTGTTGCCATACAACAAAAGCGTTAATGAGTCCTTAAGTAAAGATTACCAGTACTTGCTTAATCTAATTAGTTATTGTAATTACTATGCTAACAGCCCTTAATCTCTGCATTGTGATTGGATAATGTCATCATTAGCTTAGTAATGACTGAGTCGAATTTACAATAACACATCGAAAAGAAATAGAGTTTTATGATCAATAAGAAAATATGTAGGTATAAAAATATTTTTTATTTAAATAATATAACACTGTAAAAATAATTTAAAAATAAAACAACTATGTACCCTAAAACAAACTAAAAAATTAAACAACTACTAAGAACTAAATTATAATAGGAAATTAATTAATTAACACGACCATTTAGTTACTAACAACAATAGAAAAGAAAGAAAAAAAAAACATTTATTGGCCGATGGGTGGCATAACACAAAACAAAAA
Organism: Griposia aprilina; assembly: GCA_916610205.1. NCBI lineage: Eukaryota > Metazoa > Arthropoda > Insecta > Lepidoptera > Noctuidae > Griposia > Griposia aprilina. The sequence goes on from OU744286.1 coordinate 25,117,779, forward strand.
AAGAACAGAATAAAAAAAAATACACAAAGACAAGAAATTAACAAAGAAACTGCTTGTTAATAATAATATTAGGTACTCTAAGACTTAAACTATATTTTCTTCATCTTCATCAATAACGACATCATGATCATTATTATCGTCATCATCTTCTTCAACGTCACTACATGCAGCAAGTGTATCAGTTGAAACGTCAATGAACTCCAATTCACTCTGATCAACTATGAGTAAATCGTCTAGTTCACTAAATGAAGACTTTTTGGCTTTATTTGTCATCTTCGGTCGTAAGCTAGTGAGAAGAGGATCGGAAGATAATAGCAGATTATGAAGAATGTCTTCATTAGTGGCGATGTTACTATGCTTTCGTGTATGATATTCTCTAAATTTACGAAAATCCTTGTTTCTTGCTTCAGATGCTTCTTCAGACAAAAAACCTATAGGTACTACTGATAAGTGGTCCACTATCTGTGATCCATGAATCAGCAATTTGTGTAAACTTGCTGGCATGTTATACCATGGATATAATTCCACGAATAAATTTGCTGTTTCATCACAATATAATTTAAATTTTTGGACTTGAATTTTTTCGCCTGAGGAAATGCATTGCAAAATAACGGCGAGTCTTCTAATTAAATTAACGTCTAATTTAGTAATTTCCGCAGTCGTTTCAGGGTTTGCAAAAAACCTTCTTGCAGCATTTCCAGTGTTTGTATTGCCATTACCCTGCTTAACAACGTCTAGAAGTAAGCCTGTGCTTCTTCGGAAAGCTTCTTGAATGGCTTCTTTCTTATCTTTAACTTTTTTTTTATTTTCGTCACCTTTTGCTTGCCATGATTTTATGTCCATTCTGTAAGCAATGTGTAATAAACACTCCATAGACCGAATCCAAGCATGCAATGAACTAAATCCATGCTTGTATAAATCTGTATTCACGGGTTTAGCTCTCACTTCTTCCAAGTTATTCATTTCGCTTGGGCGAGCTTTGCACAAATCACACACTGCTGCCGATGTACCAGATATGATTGAATGTACCTTACCATCAATCATGGTTAGCCATAGATTGTGAGTAACAGTAGCATTGCCGCAATCAGTCGGGTTCAGTTCACGAATCTCGGTCTCAAATATTTCCATTTCAGCCTTAACATTCGCTTCCGTTTCTTTCATAAATGTAAATGAAATCGGGCGACAATATGTGGATAACGATGGCCGATCATTCTGCCACACTATACTTCCACTAGAAGTCACTAACTTAAGCGGTACAAGACTTGCCATAAATACACTGGATAAGTCTTGTTCACTTGTTGTTGTCGTTTGATGGTAAATGCTTTGACTTGAAGCTCCATCAAAACCCCATTTACTGTGAAGCACAAGTAGTTCACCAGCATCAAAATTTGATTCAAGTGAATCGATCAGCCTCCTAACTGTGAGATCAAGGAGGGCTTGGATCCGTATCTTTGCGGAAGTTTCAGTCACAGTTATGTCTTCTTTTGCCGGGTAGCATTTAAGCTTTTCTTTAACTAACAAGTAGTAGCTTGGGTATTTCGCATGACCTTTTTTTAAACTAAAGTCCCGAAGTATGATATAACGCCACTTGGATAACTGCAAGTAAACGTAAAGAGCAAGTGCTTTGTGAGTAGGAACTTCACGAAGCGAAGGATTCTGCTTAGTTTCCAGGACATTTAAAACTGTTGAGACGTTTTCAGGATTTTCCAGCAAATTTTTCATTATTCTGGCCATATCATTTTTTCCGGCAGACTTAAGTATACTTTCAACAGTATGCAAAAGCTCATCCGGACGACTGCAACTAGCAACATTTTCATTAACACGTCTTCTTTTGTGTCTAGTCGATAAATCTTCAAAGCGTTTGCGAGGAGATGTATATGTTGAAGTTGATGCATCTGATTTTGATGGACTGACTACCTCTTCTGCCTCATTTTCATTTGCTTCTTCAGTGTCAACAACATTTTCTTTAAAGCAATCTGGCCAAACGATATCGGAATTTAACCACTCTCCGTTCTTGTTAATGAACCTGTCGACTGTCCTTCTTGATTGCACCCATTTGGTGTAAACCCTATAGCAAAATCGTCGACACCAGTTCTTGAGATCCGTCACATCACTTTCACTTAACTGGACGTTAGTACTCGACTTCAATGTGTTAAATAAATTGTCATAGTCACGAAGATCTTTATGATTACGAAGAGCAACGTAAAGATCTAGATAAGTAGAAAACCCACGGAAAGCCATAATGACAACACTTGATAGAAGTTATAATTACAACTGAATTACATTTGCTAAATACACTCAAATATATAGGGCAGCAAGTAGGCAACTAGCAATGAATTTGATAAGCTAATGATGACATTAGACAATGACAATGCAGAGATTAAGGGCTGTTAACATAGTAATTACAATAACTAATTAGATTAAGCAAGTACTGGTAATCTTTACTTAAGGACTCATTAACGCTTTTGTTGTATGGCAACAGAAGCGTTCATAAGTCATTAAAGTAATCGCAAATGCACCTGTTATTTAAGGAACTACTTAGGGATGACTTATTCTCAGTAATGAATATACTTAATGTACCTCCATTTCATCAGTTATACAATAAAAAGTATAGTTACTAAAAGCAAAATATCTCGGAAGGGGGTCGCTGGGGGCACCATGTGTCCTTGAAGAAAATGTGGCATAAAATGGGTAAATAACAGTAGTGAAAACCGCAAATCGAAACAAGGAGGGAATCATGAGATACAGACATTTTTGTGACCATTTCCATAGAAAAATAACAGTTTTCATCGAATTGCTCATAAAGTACTGGTCAAATAAAAAAATTGTAGTAACATTTTTTGTAGTTCCATAATAGAGTAATGCAACTGTATATTTCATTTTTTTCAATTAAATACTTTTTCAATTTTTAATTCTATGTCCGACCTCTTGTATGGGGACGATCCACTGTGCGACGGGCCCCGAAATACATGCCCTACTATGCTTTTCATTTTCTCACAAGCACAATGGCCTTCACAGTCTATAACAGGGTTTGCGAACCTTTTGACGTCCGCGTACGTAATATTCTTGGTAGAACGACGTTGATCTATGGTCAACCAAACTTTTTCTTTTCTAACTATTGCTGTCCCACTGTTGGGCAAAGGCCTCCTCCAAGTCATTCTAGGTACACTTTGCCGTACCGCCTCAAACCAGATAAAAAAGACATTAGGTAAGTATCTAAACAAAATACTTTTGTGTAAAAAGTAATTTAGAAGGTTTTCAATTAGGTACCTATCTAACTACCTACTTTTTGTATAACTTAAATTAAATATTCAGTGTTAAGATATTAGTTAATGCAATTCATAATTGATACTTCGGTAGGTACTGCAACGCAGAGCGATATTTGATTATTTTCATTTAAGTAGTATATGTAGTGATTAATTAATCAAAATGGCGAAATTTTAGGCAGCTATTTGCAACGTTGCCAATTTCCAGAATGCATTTAGTGCACCCTCTTTAAGGCTCCCGCAAACAGGCGCGACGCGACAGCCCGACACAAAGGCGCCGCCCGTCGCGCGGCACGCGGTGCCTTTGGGTCATGCTGTCGCGTCGCACCAGTGTGCACGAGCCTTTAATGTGGAAGAAATAGGTAGGCAAGGTACTATCTATACCACTGGTCGGTTGGCCCTGGGGCAATACTGGTCGAGTTTACTTACTTAGGTAGTATAAGTACCTACAGCAGGCTCACTCAAGCCCACAACAGTTATACAGCAACTGGCGACAGGCACTTCAGCGCCTACAGCCGTGTAACTTAAACAAAAATACAAGCAAAAAAACAATATAAACACAACTTGCGAAATGTGGGTACACACTACTATAGGTACATGTCTGCTTAACCCTTCGGGCATTACAGGCGTGATGTTATGATATATGTATAAATATAAGACAGTATAAAATATACATAGTTAGGATGTTGTTATTTTTAACCGACTTCACAAAAAGGAGGAGGTTCTCAATTCGTCTGTATGTTTTTTTTTTTTTTTTTTTTTTTTTTTTTTTTTTTATGTGTGTTAGCTCATAACTTTTTTCTGGGTGAACCGATTTGGATGATTCTTTTTTTATTTGATAGCTGGTGCTTCACATGTGGTCCCATTTAAATTTGATCAAGGTCTGACTAGTAGTTTTTGAGTTATCCTTAATACTGCAGATTTTTTCCACTTAGTTTATATGGATGATGTGTTAATAATTTCCTGTCACTGTTATTTACACACCAAGTAGTGGTATACGAATTTGTGTGGGGTAGGTACCGCAACTAAAAAGTGAAAAATAAAAACTTTTTTACAAAAAAACAACCGACTTCCAAAAAAAACACTAAAAGACGTGAAAAATAACTTTAATTTCGGAAGTCGGTGGCCAAAGACGAAAATACAAAACCAAAGGCACCGACTTCCGAAATTAAAGTTATTTTTCACGTCTTTTAGTGTTTTTTTTGGAAGTCGGTTGTTATTTATATAATATGTTTATGTTGTTCTGTATTTTCAACCGACGAAAAATAAGGAGGAGGTTCTCAAGTCGACCCGTTTTTTTTTTTTATGTATGACCGCATAACTTTTTATAGAGTAGTCAGATTTTTTATTCTGTTTAATACAACATTAGTACGCACGGCATCAGGTCAAGCTATACATTTCCAGTATATTAAGCTGACTTCGTATTGTAAGAAAAGCCTATACAATGCGAGGTCAGTTAAAACTGGGAACTGAATGCATAAGAGCGCAGGGCCCCTCGATTCATGGAGCCCCATTTCCTGCCAGCGTCGGAGCTAGGGGCTATCACAGGCAGGGTGTTACAAATTTCGAGCTTACCTCGCTCGCTCTTGCATCCTAGATTCCCCATAGGGGCCCCAGTATTCTATGTTGCCTAGGGCCTCCAATAGGTTAAAAACGGCCCTGACCATGAGTACAATGTAATATGTTCGCTATAGCTTGATTTCTTGCAATAATTGGCTGTGAACAGCGCCATCTTTCAGTCATATTACAAACTGCTTCTAGCTAGTAGCGCCGCGCTAGCATGAGCGAATGAAGTTTTTCAAATCTTTACTCGCAAAAATAATTTATGTGAATAATTAAAAATGGTGCTTTTAAACTATATTTTTAATTGAACTAATTTATATTTTACAATTTGTGTTATTTAATAGAAAGAAGTTATTCACAATAATATTAAATGCTGGCAAGTTAAGACCGGCCGGCGCGCGCCATCTTTTCCAGCCGCCGCCGGCTGTCATTTATTTTACGCGGACCGCTGAGTGAGTGTGTCTTGTTCGTCTGTTTTAATCGTCACATTTTATCAAGTAAGTAGACTTTATTTAAATTAACATTAATTTCAAACTATTTAGAATGTAGCTTATTATTGTCTGGCCTAAATATGATAAAAACAAGAGGTATTGTTTGCAAAATTAATGTCCTATTGTCTAGTTAGTGAATGGAAAGATTCGGCTGGGAAGTAAAAAACGGAATTTCTTGTGATCTTCTTGACACGCTTGCACAACGCTGATGCTGCCTTAAGCACGAATCACTGTTAATATAGGTACAATTTGTAGTTGTTAAATAATAAGGGGGTAGCATTAACATACCTACCTAGCAAGAAAAACAACATTCTACGCATGGAGGGTAAACTGTGAGTGGTCATGCGGTTACCGTTTTCTGTGAATAAGTAGTAATATAATTTTTTAAATCAAAGGTCATGCAAGACGGAAGCGTTAGGAAAAGGCTTCGCTGTGAGTCTGAGGACGAAGTCACAGGGAATGTAGCGAAAAAGATGATAGGCGAGAGGTAATTCTTCCACGAAATAAAAAGTTACAAGTTCTATTTTACTTTATAATATTCCTCTTGCTGCAGGAAATCTAAATAAATAATCATTTAATGTATTGCATTTTGGAATCTTAATGTTTCGTGGAACTTGGGGATTTTACAAGGTGACAGGTCTGGCATGTTGCTTGACTCGCCTGATAGGTCAGGAAAATAAAAGATGCTATTCTATCTACTTCTCTAAAAGAGATTCACAATTTATAACTGCATTTTTTTTATAACTATGGTGTAGGTAGGTGGTAAGTTTATTCAAGTGTTTTATGTGAGTTATTTATTTTTGAAAGGTGCTGGTGTGTATAATCGGTTGTCTTGCTGCATGGAAATATTTTGCATGATATGAATACAATCATCTGTTCATTTCCATTTTAAATTGTATTGGCAAATACTTTATAAATATTGTGTAACATTGGCAGGTGATGAGACTGCATGACTGATCCATGATTCATACTCAATTTAAAACTAGTTAAGTAATTGAATTATAATCTGTTTTATTGACCACAATACTACTTACTAACTTTATTTTGTTAGTATGGAGAGCAGATTTGACTTCTTTTCTTAATTGTGACCATAGAAACCAATATTGAGCTCCAATACAACTTGATTAGTAAAACTGCTACAAGTCTTGATAAAATGCTTAACCACTACATCTTTGATAAGGGTAATCTCATGATTATTATTGCCAGAAAGGCAAGGCCAGGTAAATATATAAAAAAAATGAAGATTTCTATATAATTAAACTTAATTTGTATCTAGTTGACTTGAAAATTTACAAGTGTCAGCTGCCAACATGTCCATGGAGCACTCGTGTCACTGCAGAGGCGATGAAGCCAATGGCATCGACATTGACAAGCCTGAACATCTACTGCCCATGATGAGGCCTTTCTCTATGAGGTGCTAGTCTATGATTATAGTAGAAAAAAAACATTGAGTAAAGCATATTAATAGATGAGAGTTGATTGTAGTGTAGGTAGTTTTGAATTAAAATACGTACCTTTGAGCTTGTGATTATAGTACAAACGGCTACATATCAAGCTATACATTTCCAGTAGATATGAGCTGATCTCACATTGTATGTTATGATTTCCGTACAATGAGAGGTCAGGTTATACTGGAAATGTATAGCTTGGTATGTAGCCGTGTGTTCATTAATCCTGTTAATAAAAAATATGTACATAAGGTATCAAGCAAAAGGTGATAATTTCACAAAGCGTAATATTTTAATAAATGTATGTAGTTAGTTTTTTGTTCTATTGTTTAGAAAAGAAAACCACATGAATTGAGCTCTATGATTTTTTGAGTCTAAACTTTATCTGCTGACTTGTACCTTGATTTTACCAATGTTGGATAACTTCTAAGCATGGCACAAAATTAAAGTCTGACATTCTTTGTAAGTGTAGAAACTGTCAAAAGTTCTAAATTATTCTTTTGATGAAGATGTATGGTATGTGCACAGTTAGGAAAATGAGCGAGCCCTTTGTTAAATTATTTAGACCCGCATCGGCAGATTATGTAGTTTGACTTATTTATTTAATCTAGAGAGCTCTTCAAATTATAATTATTTTGAATCACCAAGGTAAGGTACCGTAAACTAGTTGGTTAGTTTTAGCTATATAATTATTTTGTTTTGTTAGCTTATACTATCTGTTTTGTATTGTACTAGTCAATGTCATGATAAATTACTTACATAAAGAAAAAACACTTTTTGGGGTCAGTGGGTCATCTTAGGTTATAAAAAATATATTTTACGTAATTCGTAGCATACCTAGTATGTGAAAAAGAGGACCTACAAACTTGCCCACCAGATAAAATTGATGTATTAATTTATTGGTAGAGGACTAATTGAGAATACAAACATGTATTTCTATTCTCATTGGTCCTCAATCAATAGGTAAGTGTTTGACAGAGACTTAATACATTAATGTCACTCACACTTTGATAATCAATGCTGTAAGTATATTATCTACCTAATTTTTCATAGAAAAAAACTATCTATGAAGTTTTCTTTCTAGTCAAATCTTACTCATAAGAAATCCCTAATCAAACTTGATTTTAACACTTTATAGTATTAATTGGCTTAGAATTTTTCAGTGATTTGCATTTTTAACCTATTTTAAAGAAAAGGACAAGGTTCTCACTTTTAATGTCCAATGGTTCAGCACATCCTTAATTGTATTCACCATTTAAATTCGTTAAAAACATAACAAATGTCTACTTACTGCTTACTTTTTAAAGAAATACTTTTTCATATTACACACATCACTAGCATTTTTGTATATTTCTGATAATTTCATCATCTTTGCCTTCATGACTACTTTTTTCTTGCATAGACCTGCACCCTAATTACGAACACACTATCTATCACAATCTGAATCATTTTGAAGCCTATTGCTAATCCATTACTTCATGTTCGAAAAATTTGTCTGCTCAATAACGTAAATAACGCAATGAATGTTGTTGAACTGTCAAAATTAAACCCGTTCCTACTGTTAGTGTTACGCAATTACCCCGCTGTATCCTTAAATCATCATGACGTCGCCGGTGGTATTGGCATAAATTAGATATCCTTATTATGAATTGTTCACGTTGTGGTGATAAGTGCTATAGTTATTTTTTTTTCAGTTGGTGTTTATGATACTTAAATGTTTTTTTTTGACTGAAAAGATATCGATTTCAGTTTTCTTGTGTGACTAAAGGTACAGGATATAGGGAATCGCGGTGCATCTATGTTTTTGTAGTTTACTGGGATTCTTAATCGAATGAGGGTCAGACTCATAGCCCAATCGTGGGGTGGGTTTCTACCATGTAACTCACAAAACCTACTGTGAGTCTGCATCATCGTCGCTTTCCTTGACATCTAGATGTTACTGGGGTACTACATTAGAAATTGAATTTAACATTGGACATTATCCTTCCTGCTCGGCGCCTATCGGCCATTACGAATGGAAGTCAAGGCTATCCGATAAGTGGCTACGATTGAATCATATCCATCATTAAACTTATCTTGTCACTAATTGTCTAGACAAATTAGTTTCAACGATAATGAAAATTGCAGAACATTCCAACCAATTCCAATCGTTTCTCAATGACGTCATAATCTTATTTTCTTTATCTTTCCGGAAAGTGTGGCAATAAGTTGCTTTTACGATCTTTTAGAGCGTGTAATTTTAAAGTGCCTATCATAAAGGTAACAATTAGGTATTAGTAACAATAGTAACGATTGAATTGCTGGTTTTAATCATGTTTCAAGTGGTTTAGTTCAAAATAATATCAGAATATCAGTTGTGGTTAGTTTAGATAGGACCTAATTTAATTAAGTAAGGTGCATTCGTGTAATTACGAAATGATTTTGGAAGTGTTGGCGGGGTGTTCATATTTTAATAAACCACTCAGAATTGGTGGAGCTAATGATACTAATTTTGATCACTTCATTTACTTGAATAGACAACCTAAAGCTCTGTTTCGAAGAATTTTTTAGATATCCTCGGTATTAATTAAATACAAGTGTTTAAAAATCTGATTATTTTTATTTTGTACACGTGCAATTCTGAAGTATGTTCGGGTAATTCTGAATGACAGTTAAAAGTGGGTTTCTTATAGTTTTAGCATAAGGACCATATTCCATTTTCGTTCAAAATTACCTTCAAAAAGAAATATTTCTCGATTTGACCTCTGAGTAGCCTAAACATATTTGTATGTTAATTGAATTTCGGAATTACCCTACAAGTTGTCTACGGTAGTCAAACTTTTAGTAAGTAGGTACACCATTTGCACAAGTTATGAAGATGTTTGAAATTACAAGTAAAAATTCAATATAATAAGGTTTAATCAAAATGAAGTAGGTAAATGGAATCAATCATTAAGATTCAACATAAAGATATAAAAATAAGAGATACATTCATGTAAGCGTAATAAATATATAAATGGCATTATGTTAGGCTAAACAATTACGATATTTCATCTTAAATAAAAGAGAGGATTTTATTTAAGTATTTAAAATGAAATAAGGACTTTGGAATAGCTTTAAAGCAGACAATGTATCCTCCAGTAGTTTGAAATACCTACTCAAAGATAAAAAAGAAAAGTAAGTTAAGATTTTTTTTTATCGTTTTTTTTAGTTTTTATTCCTTTATTTCAATGTAAAATTACATTCTCTGTACGCTGCGTACTTCATTTATGTAAATAAAACAGCTTAAATAAAAAAAACAGCAATGGATGTTGAAATTCTGTAACGAACGACGCGAGAAATCAGCTGTTCACTTTCTGCCTAGCTATAGAGTTCATCGAACTTACCGCATACTTCTTTTGTACATCACCCGGCCATATGCTCAATTGTTCGCTCTCGGTCGCTTCCATGTGACGTAATAAATAACTTGGCGTGAGCGCGCTTGGGGGTAGATCCTATTGACCCCGTGGCGAACGAAACGATATATTGCGTGTGAGGTAGTAAAACAAATCAAGTTTATTAGATTCCCATAACGTTCCTGAAATAATTTCATGTACCGGTCATCTTAGTATGATATACTAAATTCACCCCATCAGTCTGCGGAGGACTGTCCCTTACAGTCTGTATATTTATTAGGCATGTTCCTGAAATTATTAAAAGATAGTGTTCTGAGTAGCTATAATACTTAACAGTCATATCGATCAAAGCTCTTTTATTACTTACATTAAAAATACACCCAAAAAACATCTAACATCTTAATCTGGGTAAACTCAAACTGTAAATAAATGAATGTGTTTTGTATGTGTATATGTGAATTGTATATTGTATACTATTGTCTCTATGTAAAAGCCTACATATTTACTTATCACATCAAACAAATCCTTTCATTTAACAAGTAGACAATTTAAAATAGGTTAGTGTACATTGAATAGGCATAACTGAAAGAAAATACCAATTAAAAAATCTATTTAAAAAAAAGAAAATTTAAAGATTGGAAACCACTGACTATTTCTTTGGAAAATCAATATCGGGAAAATCCGAATGGTTTATAACTCGGAATTATCCAGTCGAATAAATAATTCCGAAAAAAAAACAAAATCTTGAACTAGGGTGTCCTGAATCTACTCAACAATGCACTAAAACGAAAATCTATCGAATTAAAAAACAACCAGTTAAAAAACATACTTGATTTCGTAATTATAGACTTTCGGGTAAATCCGATAACCCAAAAAACGCGCGAAATATCACTTGTTCACTAAAATGTCGCGTGACACACAAACGCTCGCTCATAGCCTCTTGAGCCAACTTAGGCGCGGGAGCTTACTAATATAGCGGCTAGGTGAATGCTGCCAGACCAAATAATATTGCCGCGATTTCTTGAAATTTGTAATTATTGGAATATCCCGATTTTCGGAGTTAGCCGAATGCACCTTACTAAGAACAATTTCCCAGAAATAAATTTTACTAAAACGGATTTTGCTCTTATTTCCGAGCTACCTACCTACTTATTTTCGAATGGGAAAAGCTGGTACATACTAGCGTTTGAGCATGTAGCAAATACTGAGTTACTTCAACTTTATCTCCTTCGTTTTGTCTTATCATCTTCAAGATATACGTTCAACAAACAGCTTAGCATTATCTACTCGGTGTGCAGTTACGCACTGTTTATATTAACCGCAGAAGTCTGACGATTTATCCAAGTGTCAAATCTGAACCTAGAGGTCAAGCTTCTGTAACATCTTTTTTTATGATTTCCTTTGGAAAGCAAGAAGTTCTAAGTCCAAAAAAAAAGGGTTTAAGTACCAGTATTTCATTGCCTTTGGAAAACAGCTAGATTGAAAAAAAAAAGTTTGTTCGTAAAACAATGCCCTATCTACTATAGCCTTTCTCTGAACAAAAAGCTTCCCACATTATCTAAACTTTCTCTCATTAGGCCATGAGAAACCTTCATAACGGACAGTTGTCCTCCTTCCCAGGCTCAGCAACTTGGAATGCATTCTAAAAAACATGTTCACATGTGGAATACTCGGTGCATATTTGCAAAACGGAAACGGACGCCTGCTAGTTGGATTGTGGAGGGAGACTAAGGACATTCACGACATGGTCCACGAATGGGTGCCACGGCATTTCAAGCGATACGTCGCTCAAAGTTATGGGTTAGTTTTGCTTTTAAAGAAGTTGTAGTTCAATTTGGAGGTTGATTCATATCAGAGGCCAAGAGATTGAGTAGCTTGATGTGCTGTAGAAACTTGTCTGAAAATGCAGAGTATGAGTTTTAACAGGCACTTTCTCTAAAGTAGAATTTCACTAGCAGTTTCAGGCTGAAAAACCACGAGCTTAGAATCCACTTGAGTGAGCGTTGCTGACTTATTCAGTCAGGTCACTTGCAATACCTACTCCATTTAGAATTGTCTTCGTTGAGTTGCCTATCATAAGAATTTGCAACATTGGACATTGAACAACCTTGAATTGTAACTAGAATAAAATTCAAGATTCTATCTATTTATAATGCAACTGTTTCGGTTCATCTATAGGAGTTTTATGGCTTGTTAGGCCGTGAAATTATTCTGAGGTCTGTTGTTTTAAATGCATGAATTCGTAGTGTGATGGATTTCGAAACAGAACTATACTTTTTACTGAACCCTGGCTGGCCACAGAATATCTATGCCGTGGCCGCCTTAGCACGGTTGATAGCCATAGTTTCTTGCATTATTATTTAATGTTTTAAGTATGTACGGTCTGTTTAATGTTTAAATTGTAGGTATCCCGTCATCTTGGCTGTTTTACCATTTGTTTTAATGCTGCAATGTACACAATGTAAATTCTACCATATACTTACTCAGAAATAAATGGTATTCTATTCTATCAATGGCAGCACTCAGCAGGCTTCGGTGCATTAGGTACTCCATCAACCAATCATGATTCTACAGTTGAAAGTTTTTCTTAGTCGATTTGGTTGTTGAATTTTTTGTATGTTTGCAATATATTATGGTCGTTGCAATCAATTTGAATATTCCATGTTCGTATTCCCAGATTATTCCCTATTATTTCGGTGTCTGTCGTCCTTCATTTAACATTTTCATTTTGTATTAAGTACATACTGATTTAACATAATATGCATAGCTACGCATTACTACAAAGTCTTACGATAAGTCACTTTGTTAATTATTTTCTTACCAGAACTATCTATGCTCAACCTTTGACATTCAGTAGATAACCATGGAATATTCTCGGCTTGTTTTTAACCACGGTAATATTTAAACAAATTAATGTTATTATCTCCATAGTAAATACCTATTTACCTACCTATTTTGCATACCTACAACAAACATTGTCGTTTTCTTTAAGTTATAAACTTTTGTAAAAAGGGGTTTTTATATGAGAATGTTTTAATGGTAGATGAATTATGTGACATTTCACCTAGCTAGACTATTGCATTGTTTCCCAAGGATGTGGAATGAAGCACCTGTGCTGCTTTCATCATATTATCAACGTCACTGGTCTACCTGCGCAGTTGATGAACATCATTTTATTATCGGTATACTTAGTCGTTATTGACAAAGGTTCTATCTAAAGCTAAAGTAATTATTTTATAGAGAAAAGATTTGATTTGTTGTGTTTGTTTGTTACGCTTTCACGCTAAAAAGGCTGAACGAATTTGGTTGAAATTTGGCACATGGATAGACAATGACCTGGATTAGGACATAGAATACTTTCTATTCCGATATTCCCACGGGATCGAGACTTACGCGGGAGGAAGCGCAGGGCATAGCTAGTTCTCAATATCTGAGTTTTCAATACCAAGCTAGGTGCTTTCAAACATCACTTCTGGAGCTCTATCATACTGATTATCTCCTGGACAGAAAATTATCAGATCTATAAAGAAATTTGCCGCTCTTTTACGTAATAAATAATATTGTTTTACTTGTGTTTCTATTGACATTTTCAAGCGCCTCTTGATTTCATCAAACATCACTTCTTGATCTCTGATACTGATTATCTCCTGGACAGAAAATTATGAGACCTTTAAAGAAACTTGCCGCTCTTTTACGTAATAAATTATATCGTTTTACAAATTAAGCCCATGTAAGTGTTTCTTCTATTGACATTTTCAAGCGCCTCTTGATTTCATTTATCTTATCGATCTGCGTGCGTGCGTAAGTAACGTTCAAAACTTCTGAAGTTCATAATTCAGTTGACCGTCAGTGTTCCTCTTGGTAAGACGTCTCGGAAGTGAGTTCTTCAATATTTATTTATTCATTCATAAATATTTCTGTGACTCTTTGCTGTGAATATTTAATACAAGATTTTGTGTGGTAATTTGCATTAAAAACACTCATTATAGTTTTATATTTATTTGAATACTTAGATTATATAGTTTTTAAATTAATTCAGGTACCTGCTGGTACTATATTCAATTATTAAAATAATATTTATGAAGTTTTCACTTAGGTCGACATTTTGAATGAAACAATTGTTTTTTCTATTATCTAGCCTAGGCCCCAAAACCTTTCTGAAACTCTTAGCGATTTTATTAACTGAAAATTGAGTTCAAAAATTGAGAATCACAACACTATCTAGGTAGTGTAATAAAAAAGTGCAACGGTCTAAGCACACATTGCATTTTTTTTCAGGACATGTCACTTCTCCGGAATTTATAAACAGTTTTGAGATATAATCTTTCATTTTATTTAGACGAAACCTTTTCATTATAAATCATCAACTAATGTGTGTCATCTAACTGCGCCCGCGCACAATCGCGTCAGTTCTATGCTCTTGTTACATTCAAACGTGATGGCCACACGAATAACGGTACCTGCATACGTCGTGATACACCACTTACATTGCATAATATAACTACACGTGCTTTTACATTTATCTGACCGTGTCCATCTCAATTTTCTGTCCTTGGACTAACTGTTAATTTGAACACCAAATGAGACAGTTTCATGATTCAGTAAACTAGCCGCTTCTTCACCATTTAATTCAAGACATCGCGGAATACATATTCCGCGATGTCTTGAATCAGAAACCCGGTATCAGAACATGAATATAATCACTTCTTTGAAATAAATAGGGACTCCAGCACGGATATGATAACAATTGTAATCTTGTACGTGCAATGTTGCTAGTTACTTCTAAAAGATAAGTGACATAATGCGGTCATAGCTATAATGCTTTAAAATAATGAATAAGTACTTATTGTTCTCTTCGTAGTTTGCTGTAGTTGTGTATCACAATCATTATGTTTTAACGTTAATTATCACTATATCTGGCTCATACAAACCTATTTTAGCCTACCATTATACAATCAAATGGTCTTCCATACCATACTGAAGTACTTCGAAATTCGAATTAGGTAATCACCATTTCTAAATATTTCAAACATCGTCACTAAACAAAAAAAAAATACGAATCAACATCACAATTGAATACCAACCTTATCGTCAAACTAATAAGGTTGTAATGTCAATTCCAGCTTCAACAAGATGCCTCTCCAGCTGACTAAACCCGCTCCCCAGTTCAAGACCACCGCTGTCGTCAACGGCGAGTTCAAGGACATCGCTCTCTCCGACTACAA
This sequence comes from Griposia aprilina, assembly GCA_916610205.1. NCBI lineage: Eukaryota > Metazoa > Arthropoda > Insecta > Lepidoptera > Noctuidae > Griposia > Griposia aprilina. Next base: position 25,133,146 of record OU744286.1, read on the forward strand.
GGGCAAATATGTAGTGCTGTTCTTTTATCCTCTTGACTTGTGAGTACAAACGCTATTTTTTTCACAGCCATTTTCATCAACTGTAGTGCCACAAGGACATTGTTTTGCAAGTTATCTGTCTCTAAGACTTGTGAGAACAGAAGTACCTAATCTGCACAGAAGGTGAGGTGCGAAGGGTTGACAGATCTATACGGAGTGCTGTAGTACAGTTTAGATAATTCAAAAAAATCCTTAACAAGTCATTATAGAAAGCATTACCTACTATCGTATTGCTTTTTGAGTTTTAATCTTTGATGTTCTTATCTTTGTTAATCATGGTGCTTTATATTGTGCTGTTAACGCAACCATTATGTATTGTAGTAGCACCTCTATCTTAAAATAGTATGCTCAAATACACCAAAACTTGAATGTTTTGCCGGCCTTTGATCACTTAGAAAAAAGCCGGCTGATAAACATTCCGAAAACGTGGTGTTTTTGGCGGCACGATGATACATACAAAAATGTTCTATAATCTCCTCACCGTTCATACTGTTAGTCAAGCTTGATTACTATTAAATTATTAAACATATTCAGTTCTTTGAACCGGTCGCACTACATCCGCATAAAACCGGTCGCATTCATTACCACACAATCATGTAACCCACTGAGGTCAGGGCTGTCAATTTCTGGGAGAAAATGGCTTGGATTTTGAGATTAGCCTCTTGCCCGATTACAAGAGCAAATTATACGTAAATACCGCAAAATACGTACTTACCTAGCTCAGTTATCGTAAATTGAATCTGTCTATTAGATATAATCATGTTAACCAATTGGGTATGAAAGTCGTTGGGGAATTTAGTAATCATTTTCAATTATCATCCGACTTTAGTTTTTTCTTAGTTTAATAGTTCAACATCATGTAATATTCATCAAAACTCAGTTAAGTTATCCATAAAACGTGTACGTGACAACCCTAACTTCAATCGATTCAAATTAATATTAAAGGTCGCTACTATTTACGGATATGCGTTAGAGTTAGACGTTTCTATTTATACGAATCTTTTTAATTTCAACTTGACTATGTTTTGTTACTTAACAATTTTCAAGGGTGTGACGCGAATTGTCATAACTCTCATAGCTTAGGGCACCTCCATAGCAGTCGCCACGCGGTGTCGTTTCATTGGGTACAGATTATTTTATGTATTCTGTCTTTAACTTTAAACTCATGGTTTCAAGCCAAGACTTTAGAAAATCTGCGGTCAAAACTCATAAATATTATGATTTTGTGATCGTAAGAAGACACGGATAGCGTTATATTATAAGTAAGGACAAGGAATATGTTCAGGGAGGCCCACATCAAAGAAGCCCTGAAGGAAGAGGTCTCGAAAGCGGTGTCCTCTCCGTCTCCATCTCTCCTGCACATTATACAGAAGGCAGTACGTTCGTGTCAGCGGACTGCCCAGGAAGGTCCTAATCCTAAGAGAGACCAGGGAACGACTCAGACTAGCCAAGAGAGAGGAACTGGGTAATGGGAGAGGGATTCGTGATACAGAGGGAAAGGATTGTGTGTTCAGAGGGGTCGGTTTGTTGTGGCTGAACATATTCATTGTATTTAAGTCTATATCTAGTGTGTCGCTTTAGTAAAGACACTATCTGTCCAAGGGTTTTTTAGAAAGGCGAACTCTTTGGCCACGTCAGTAATTTACATCAGGTGAGACAGAGAATTAGAGCGTGTTTAAAAAACAAACCTGCGTTCTTTTTTACTAAGTATATTTCATTGACAAGGCGGATTAAGTACCTACATCGTTTAACTTAAGAGTATTTTTTTTTAAACATAATTGTTTGTGCATGGACAACATTGTCTTGGGTCTTTTTTACCAAGATCATGGTATTTTTTATCTGCATCATGTATTTTTGCAAAAACGCCATTTAAATAGACAAAGCATCCGAACACTATCAATTCGCAAATTCATCTGATTTTGATTAGTTTACATACCAAATACCGTGATGGATCGAGTAAAGTTTACTCAGTAAACAAGTAAACAATCTCATGTTATAACTTTGTCATTCCTCGCGAGATGTTTGTGAGCTTTGTACGACACGTCACCGTTGCACTCGACTGCAGGTAGGTACCTAATATAATTGTTCTATAGCGTTGAGTCATCCTCTCCTGCGCATTGCGGCGCGATATTTTTTAAAAGACAATATTGAAGTAAGTAATATCGTACAATATATTGCTTCTTTATTGGGACATTAGCTTTATTCTCTGTTGCTGTCCATTTCAATATTTTCATGAGAATCATTTAGTATCTATATCATCCAACATCAAAAATTAAGTGTTAAAAAGCACAGCCTCAATTTATTTGTATTGCCTTAACTCCGTTTTGAATCAAATTGTATCAAGTTGATAAGATTTTTCTTTACGGTATGTTTGACCGGTATCATGTTAAAATAAGTTTTATCCATTCATTTTTTTTACATAGTGAAAATAATTAAGTACTTCAAAATTTTCTTTTTGGAAAATAGCAGTCGGTCGACACTAAAACCGTATAAAATTAATGTAATTAAATCAAAGTACTTTATTTACCTTCCTAGAATTTCAATTGTTGGTCGTTAACACTATCTAAATTCTTTATCTTCTTGCTCGTTTATTATTTAATTTTCGGGATCGCTGACCCTGTATTGATATAACAAACCTCAAACCGATAACCGTTAATGTATTTTTTTTTTTTGTAATGTGCGTTTTGTTTGTGCAGAATAAACTATTTTTCTTTCTTTTTTCTTTTCTATAAGATAGTGTATTTAAATTAAATATGAAGTGTTGTTGGCAATTTACAGTACGGCCGAAATATGTTGGCGAGTCTGAACATAGGCACTACGAAGTTTCGCGCATGTTCTTTCACTCACACTCGCTTCATATCACCGTTTGGTTCCTAAAAAATGTTACTGCGCATCCTTCTGCGCGAAGTTATGAGTCGCCAAGCCCTCGCCTTTTTTTGACGTGATAACGTCTTATAAATCGATGATCGCCGGCTGCACGCACGAGAAAGCATGACTCATTGTCACGTTCCGCCATGACGTTATCACGTAAAGTTATCGTCCGTAAACCGACTTTACAGACAACCATTTTTTCATTCGTTATTCTTTGGTTTCGATAGGTACTTATAGACAATACCAATAACCTTACCATAAAAATATTAGTTAGTATCCATCAATTTCATAATGGTTTAGGGAAATAAGTACTGTTTTTAACCCATACATTTCGGTATTGATTCGATTCTATAGAAAAAATGCTGCTGTGATTAACTTCAATGTAAGAACCATGAATGTTGTCCAGTGTATCCATAAAGAAGGCATGAATTAGTAAAATAAACAACTACCTAGAGAAGTGTATAGTTAAAAGTGCTACAAGGATCTTGTGGCGGCTGAATGACAATGACAGGTGGCGTCGCTGATAAACATTTTTGTGAAATTGACACAGAAATTGCATTGAAAAAAAAAACAAGATTGCGGCGTAAGTTTTCATTTTGGCCGCGGGTCATGAGATCCTTGGAGCGTTGTATAGTTAAACTTCAACTCCCTTATCGTCACAACCATCATACGGTACCGATGTTATCTGTTCCAAATATTTGAGAGTAAGTGTAATGTACGAATTGTCCGCAGCACGTTCGTGTGTCCCACGGAGATCATCGCGTTCTCTGAGCGCGCGGACGACTTCCGCAAGATAGGCTGCGAGGTCATCGGCGCCTCCACCGACTCGCACTTCACGCACCTCGCCTGGATCAACACGCCGCGCAAACAGGGTTAGTGTCTAACATTTTCATTTATTATACACAGTGTAAGGGACATCAACGCGCAAACTGTTGCCATGAATTCAGCACAGAAAATGAAGAAAAGTTATTTAAAAAAAAGTCGGTGCAGTCTTTGGGGACTGCCGATAAAAGTGAAAACTAAGTAACTTGTAAATCCGCTCATGGGAAGCGTGCGGTGACGATGACGCGAGTTTCACGCTTTTTGTTTACCCAAAAAGTACATACCTACACAGTATACATATAGCTCATGGAAAGCGATCGGTGACGATGACGCGAGTTTCACGCTTTTTGTTCACCCAAAAAGTGCTCAACGCGCCAAAGAAGTTTTCACTTCAAAAACTGCTGTTTACCTAATACCTACCTACAAGGTTGCAACGCTGGTGCGTCTGGAATTGTGTACTGAATTTATGGTAATAGTTAGAACGTCGATGTCCCTTATACCCCAGCGAGAACTTCAGGGAAAATGTGACATGGATGTAAATGAATGTGGCGAAATAGAGGATCAACTATGCTTTGGACATCATCCTTTACAAGCAGCGCTGCCAGCCACGTCCATAGACCCCTTTTCCCAGAATCTTTTGCAAAGGTTCGGGCTTATAGTAAAAAAGGTGATCTATAAGTAGTTAGTACTAAATATGAACTAAGTACACATTTTTTTTTTTTTTACATCTTAGTATTAGTGAACAAAAATTAAGTCTAATTCAAGATAAGATTCATAGGCTCCTACACACTGGCGCGACGCGACAGCGCGAAATAGGCACCGCGTGTCGCGCGACGAGCTGTGCCTTTGTGTCGCGTCGTGCCTGTTTGTGGGAGCCTTAACATAAGCACAGACTTATCACATAGCATACTATTTTACAAAAAAAAAAAACTAGTCATGATGTGTAACACAAAAATGTTTTTTTTATAAACTGACGCTCTATCCACACACGACTGTCAAACCAATCAATACTGATACACTATCATTATCACCAATTCATCATGTGACACTTAAAATTACCAGTCTGTGAACTTGAAAATGTTTTGGAGTTCAGCATTACTGAACTATCTGTTTGCTGTACGTTTGTACAGTACCTGGCTGATGGTTGGCACACAGAGTTTCAAGTTTCGCTTTGTAGAGCATAGTCCGAAAAATCCATGCGGCTTATCAACGGCCGCGAGGCGCGTATTGAAAGGTAGTTCAAGTAAGATTAATGTAATATATCAAACTAATTAATTTAAGTATCTGTTTATTAAACCCAAATTAATAAAAAAACTTTTAATCCATCCAAAGGGTCTTTAAAATATGTCTTTTAGCGATAAAACCACAAAAATGTATATTTTCACACAAAGTAACATCAACATGTCGTATTCCAGGCGGCCTGGGCCCCATGAACATCCCGCTCATCAGCGACAAGTCGCACCGCATCGCGCGCGACTACGGCGTGCTCGACGAGGAGACCGGCATACCCTTCCGCGGCCTCTTCATCGTCGACGACAAGCAGAACCTGCGTCAGATCACCGTCAACGACCTGCCTGTGGGACGGTAAGACACGACATCGTCACTTTACTCTAGCTCGTCGCTAAATAATAACAGCCGCACGGGCTGAAGGTTAAGCTGCGCATCCCGAGGTCGGTCCGCGGATCGTCGACCATCTACTACATATGGAGACCACGCCGTGTCTCGAGAAGCACGTTAAGCCGTTCGTCCCGGCTGTCATTTGTAGATATTTGTCAGTCGTTACGAGTATTAACAAGCCTGAAAGTCCGACAACCAGTCTTACTAACAGGTATCAATCAATCAATAATTTATTTTGTTAAACATAGGTATGGTTACAGGTAGTAGTATCGTATTGCCCAGTGGGTTGTGAAGAACAGATAGGCAGTCGCTCCATGTAAAATACTGGTAACCGGTTACACTTGAAGCTGACCACAATAGAGTTGGGAGAAGGCCAGGATGCCCTACAACCCTACCTACAGTCTGTACCCAGTGCTACATACATCTTCTGTTGCTACAAGGGCATATCTTCTCTATAGTCAAAGCAGACTCACTTCAGAAAGAAGTTATTCCCCTGGTCTACACGCCAGACAAGAGGCTGAAGCAATTCAGAATGATCCCTCAAAAATAAGTTTTCTGGCCAAGCCAAGTTTCGGATTGATAAAACAGCAATACTATCACTATCCATTACTATTGATAATAACAAAAGACAATGTCCAAAATCGCCCTGTGCAATAAAAGCATCAGACATACACGATAATATTAATTGTCTATTTTATTAAATAAGTTGCAAATACTTTTATAACACGGACTAGCTGCATGCCAAAATGAAAATTAAAAGTATTTTACGCGACTAATATCATTAATCACCGCCATCTTCGGATGCGTTCCGAATTGCACTGTAATTGATTTGAGCGTGCTTACACCCGTTTCGAATTAGCCTGAGCGCGATAACGATGTCCCGTGAATCGTCATAGATGACGTAAAGACATGCGCCATCTTGCGTTAATGCCGACCATGCCTTTTAATAATATCATATCATCGTGAGCGCTGTCAAAAATTACAGTTGTGCGTTGTATTGTTGAGTTGTTTTGAGTCGCATCTTCGGTCTGATACATCTCAACCAACAAAACAGATGTGCCAATGCGTTGAACTTCTATTTTCCAGAAAATATCTAGTCGGTCTTTCTTTCTTGTACAAGGTTTGGGGTTGACGTTGAGCGAGCACTGTGAGCAGTGTGAGTGCGTTCACAAACGTTCTGAATTGTTGACAGCTCGCAGCTGTCATAATCGTGATATCTAAATCGGAACGCAAATTATTGATGTGAGTGATTATAGCGTAATTCGGAATGCCCCCTTCGCCAAACGTTATGTCATGTCGTGTCGAATAAGATTAGGGATGCCCAATCAATTTTAATCGATGTTTTGCTTTTTTTTAACTGTTACATTTTTTTAATCGGAATCATATTTTGAATTTATTTCGATTATAGTGCAAATAGTACCATTAAATCACCATTCCATTATTATTATTCACTAAAAGTATAATTAATAGGTAGGTGGGTAGGAAGTTGTTTTAAATTGGTAGTAAGAATAATGCTGAAGTGATCAAAACCTACATATTTCATCATCATAATTATTCAGGGTTTTCTAAGATCGTTTATAAAAGTGTGTGGTTTACTTCTAACTAAACGATCACTTACGAGTTTAGGACGATTAATATAGAAAAGATACTTATCGTTACTGGATGAATTATAAATGTGTTCTTTAAAAAAACTATATTGCACACTAGATACAGATGTTATTATTAATATTGTTACAAGTATAGAAGAAGTAGAGAAGTATGGTTTTATTATAAGTGGTACATTGTCATACTTGTAATGGTATTAATATTATCGGATGACAAAAGTTGATGTAATGTTTGTAAGGTATGTCCATAGTAAATCTTAGGAAATATCGTTTTTAACGTATCGTATTCAGCACCCCTATTTTTAACGTCACTAAATGGTCACTTGTCACATTATTACTTAGGTTGTATACCTAATTATCTAGGTAGGTATTTAAAATAGCTAAACGCATTAGGATATTATTTTTCAGTTTCTTCAAAATCACTCGGAGTCACGGAGTTATGAAAAACCATAATATTCGTGGTTCGATTATAACCTCAAAATCTGATACTTTTTTTTTGAAATTAATCTATCTTATAGGAATTTACTAATGATCGCCAATACAACACATAATTTTCCGATGCTCTTGGTTCCAGGGCGAACAATGTATGGGCGCAGAGCAATATCCTTTGCTGCTTATATTATTCGAAATACATATTTTTTTAATTAAATTTAATTTTCCCAGCAAAATAACTAAGTGGGAAGTAATCAATAGTAAATTGAAACACGCAAATATCTACGCGGACATCATAAAACCAGTTGTTTACGTAACTGGTAACCTTTAGACGTAACAGCGATAAACGTTCACTATAAAGTATTAAACATTGTTCATTGAATGATAGCTTATCGACACTCGTAAAGAATTTCGACTGTGGTGTATACAATGAGAATTTTGTGTAATTGCGTAATATTCGCTCCTCAATGTATGACACATGACGTCACGCCTATACCCAAAGGTAAAGGAGTAATAGGACACCCTCATTTCACGAGTTATTATTTTTCCAAAAAAGCCTGTGATCAAAAAAAAAATGTTTGGCCAAGTGGTAAGACTAAAATTGTATGAGTATGCTGCTTAACATTGTTTGTAGTAAGGTTTATGTATTAGTTCTGCAAGTCATAATCATTTGCCACCATAATGTGCGTGCTCCTCGAGGTAAAAATAGGCCTTCTGAATACTATAAACTTCCTTAGTCCAGCTCCTATGACATTCCCCAAATTAAATTAATTATTCGAAATGGTCAGTTCGAAGTGCAATCAAATAGATCGACTATTATTAAACGTATTCGACAGGCATTTAGGGACTACTCACAAGGAAAAACACGTTTCATAATCTAAATAATTCGCGTCCCTGATTATTATGCTAATAAGTCAGTATTCTGAGAAACTTACTAGTAATTTATGGCTTATAATGATGATAATGCTATGTAGTGTGTCCTTGTGCGTGTCAGCTGCAGGTTCCCTTAGATGTGGTAATAACGACCTTCATTTTATGCCACTATTAATTACGTACATACATAAATACATAATATGATAGGAATGTTGGAAACATACTGTTATCATGACTTCTGAACGCATATTGCTTTGAATGCTTATTAACACCACCACCACCACACACACCACCACATACACCAGAACTTCAATAACTAGTAGTAGCACCTGAGTTACTAAAACTGTCCTAACTGCTACAAAATAAAAGCGCTGTCAATTTCAAATGGACGTTCAATTCTCTCTGAACTCATAACTCGTAAAAAAAATATCTTTTATTTACACGATGTAAAGGAATACCCCATTATTTCTAATCCACCATCTTGTTCCCCAGATCGGTAGAGGAGACGCTCCGCCTGGTGCAAGCCTTCCAGTACACCGACAAGCACGGCGAAGTGTGCCCCGCCAACTGGAAGCCCGGCTCCAAGACCATCAAACCAGACTCCAAAGCCGCTCAGGAATACTTTATCGATGCCAACTAATCCGCACCCCTTTACTCGATACTCAAACTTGACCTTACTTGCTAGCCCGACAAAAATGGCGATTTTATAAAAATCTTTAACTGTTTTGTCAGTGGTAGGTAATGTCAACTTTATGTAGCAAACTAGTTCACTTTTCACCGAAAATTGCACTCATGAATTATTATAGTAGTCCCAGATAAGCTTTACTTAAATAAAAATTAAAACAACATAGCTATAATGGAACTTCGTTAATTTAATCAATACAACTATCATGAGTGCAATTTTCGCACTTTTAACACACTGAATGTCGGAAATTGGAGTTAAGAGAAGAAAATGTCTGAATCTCAAGCGATAGGCCTGTCAACGCCAATCCCTAGTAACAAAATTTCAATTAATTTACATTTCGAAATATTAAACCGATTATGTTGGGATGGGTAAACAGGCGCAAACTCCGATTTTCTTAACCAGTTGGACAATAATATAATGTAGGTAACTAAGGTGCTTAGTACCTCACACGCAATCAGTATTCTACGGAGATCCTATGTTATTGTACTAATCGAGGCTGTAATAAAAGCTATGTGCAAAAATATTTCGTTTTATTTCAATTCTGCATACCAGCAGGCTTAGCACAAGCACCGTCTTGTCGACGGAAGAATAGACAAAAGTTTCGTGAAGACAGTACGACGGCAGCAAAATAAAAAGAGTACTGCACTTTTTACGAAATTCAGTAATTTATCTACGTTTATCTTTTATTTTGATTATATTTCGAAAATGGTGTGTCCTATCGCAAAAATAATGAAAATTTCGACCCCCTTTATGGAACCCTTTAAACCCCTAACCCCTCAACATGTAGGTAATAATCTAATTGTCTTCACTACCATAAACAACTGACTTCTGAAATAGTCTACATTTTATAGGACCTAGACAACGATCGGTAGAAACGAAAGACAAAATGACAGATTTTAGATGACCGTGACTACAGCCAATCGCTTCCATATTCGGTAAATAATTAGTACTCAATTGGTACTAATTAGTACTCGAACAACAAAATTGGTACCTTAGTAGTTTTCGAGAAAATCGTTTTTGAAGGTGTTCCTGCGGTAGTCACGCCCCTTCAGCAGGACCACCATGGGCGCCGAAACGGTGCTACAGCTATTCTACGAGGTGAATCAAAAAGTTCTTAGAATTGCATATACATATATATACCGATGGAAGTGGTAGACATCCTGAAGTACTGAGGGCCTAGACAAATGGCATTCGCTTCGGAGCGATTCTATTTCTACAATCGCTATCGCTTTCGCTAATGATTCCAAAAACTAGCGATAACGCTCGTCAAAAAGTGTCCCTTGGCTATGCATCTGTGGAAGTACCTAATCTTTCGACGCTGTCGATTCATTTCATAATCGAATGTTGTTAACATTGTCTAGCTAATTTTTATTCGTTCGTTGACCTATGATCACGTGACATTTCGATAGCTTATGTCAACCCCATACATTTTAGCTTTTCTACTAGCGTTATCGTTAATCGAATGTTACTTTGTCTAGGCCCTCTGGTATGCTAACCAAATAAATCGTATCAGATGGTCCAATACACTCAGGTTGGAGTGCGGTGTGAGACAGGGGGGGTTGACGTCCCCACGGCTCTTCAACCTGTATGTTAATGACCTACTAGTGGAGCTTAGCAGCATGCATGTCGGATGCAGGGTAGGCGGTGTTAGTGTAAATAACATAAGCTATGCACACGATATGGTGCTGCTGGGCCCTACTGCTCGGGCTATAGGGGAGCTACTGAAGCGTTGTGAGGTTTATGCGGCTAGACACGGTTTGCTATTATAATGTTCTGAAATGTAAATACATGGTCTTTAAGGCCGGTGGTAAGGGCCCTGACAGTATACCTGCCATTATGTTAAGTGGCTCAAAGCTAAATAAGGTAGACTGTTTCAAGTAACTCGGGCATTTCCGCACCGCCGACCTTAAAGACAATGCAGACATTGAAACGGAGCGCAGGGCGCTATCGGTCCGAGGTAATATGCTGGCACGCAGATTCTCCCGATGTAGTGTAGAGGTCAAAATCACCCTTTTTAAGGCATATTGCCAAAGTCTCTACACGGGAAATCTGTGGGTCGTGTATACCAAAAGAGCGATGGACGCTCTGCGCGTCCAGTATAATAATATTTTTAGGATGCTGTTGCGAAGGCCTCGTTTTTGTAGTGCCTCAGAAATGTTTGTGCAGAATCGGACCGACGGATTCCATGAGGTGATTCGCAAAAAAAACTGCATCTCTACTAAGCAGAGTACGTGAATCTAGCAACAGCATCCTCAAAATAATAGGGGAGGATGTCACATCTCCAATTTTTGTAAAAATGGTGAGGACGGTGACAACTTAATTATTGCCGTCATAAATCATTAACATCAGTCACTTAACTAACAATAGTTGTAAGTCATTATTGTAATTACTAACACTTTGGATCGTAGTTATCTGAAATAAAGAATTATTATTATTCATATAAAATCTTTTTGGGAAGAAGTTCGATATTCAAACTAAAGAATGTCAATCACACAATATTTATGCAAACTGTCACTTGTTTTTGTTAGTTCGTTCGCACATAATAAATTGTTTTGTGCAACGAATTGCTAAAAACCCAAAATTATGGATAAAAGTGAGTTACGTGCGGTGATAAAATATCTCAGTTTGAAAAAAAATTCTACGAAGGAATTTTTTTCGGACATTCAGCAGACATTAGGGGATGATGCTGTACCCTATTCTACGGTTGCGTAATGGGCGGCTGAATTTAAAAGAGGTAGATCAAGCTGTAAAGATGACCCGCGTTCTGGGCGGCCTTCAACCTCCGTTACGAAAGAAAATGTCAAAAAGGTTGAGAATCTGGTTTTGGAAGACAGAAGAATAACTATAAAACATAACTGAGATCTTATAGATAACAGTTGGTAGCATTCAATCCATTTTAAATAATTCACTGGGGTTCAAAAAAGTGTCGGCAAGATGGGTGCCACGAATGTTAACCGACGAAAACAAAAAGCGACTTTTGGAAATTTCTAAGCGTAATCTCGAAATGTTCCAGCGTGATTCGGATAATTTTTGCCATCGCCTTGTCACCATGGATGAAACGTGGGTCCACCATTTCGATCCTGAAACTAAGAGACAAAGCATGTCTTGGAAACGACCATCGTCTCCATCCATTAGGAAATTTCGAGTTGCTCCTACCGCTGGCAAAGTTATGGCCGCAGTGTTCTGGGATAGTGAAGGAATCCTTTTTATTGATTACATGCCAAAAGGCCAGACGATTACTGGACCCTAATAAGCAAATTTAATCCCGAAAGTGCGTGAAGCGATTAAAGAAAAACGTCGTGGAAAACTATCGTTGGGCGTGTTGTTTCTTCAAGATAACGCTCCTGCTCATCGGTCGGAAGTTGCGCTCAACGCAATCCGCTGTGCTGGCTTCAATCTCCTTGACCACCCACCATATTCTCCGGACTTAGCCCCAAGTCATTTTCACTTAATCCCAAAATTAAAAGAGGACATTCGTGGATTTTACGATAATGACGCGTTTATGGCTGCCGTGGAGGAGTTTTTCGAGAGTCAAGAAAAACATTTTTTTTCACAAGGAATAAGGAAGTTAGAAACGCGTTATTTTAAATGCATTGTATTGGAGGAAGATTATGTAGAAAAATAAAATATTTTTGTTTAAATCTTTGCATTTTTTTATATTGATTCCAAGAATTTTTTGATTCACCCTCGTAAGTATACAAATAATTAGGTAGTAGGTACCTATAACTGTGATTAATTTCGTAAAAAAAAAACAGAACTGAAACATTTTGTATTTACCGAGAAATCAACTATGATAACTTTCGCGCGCTCGTTCAGCAGGACAGTCCACGACTTTGAATGTTGAATCAAGGTTTGAGGAGCTTGTCGCTTTCCTCAAACCTACATAGAAAATTAGTACCCTGCAAGATCAAATTATTACCCAAAATTCAAAATTAGTACTCCAGTAGTTTACGAGATATACCATGCCATTGGTGGGGCCATGGTAGTCACGGTGTTAAATTTTTATTTCAAGATTTCCCTAATAAAAACTGTGATTTCTTCCCAAATTTATGCAAAAAATAGTAACTACTCCTAAAGAAGTTATAGTGACCGAAAATTCAGATTCTTACGTGGTGTATTTTAAGAGAATTAGCTTTCATTACTTTTCCATACTAAATCTCCGCTTATAACCCGACCAAATTATGTTGTCAATGGTATTGAGCTGTTTAGGAGATTTACACTCGTGCACATACATTTATGGATGTCGGAATAGTATTAACAACAGTTCAATATCTATAATTTTTATACCAACTGTGTACCTATATAGGTACCAACATATTCAGAAAAAAAATAACCTATCGTTACCCATGGCCCGTGATACCTTTGTTAATGACGTGGTAGGTAGGGTAATCAAATAATTGTTTTTCTGTATTTTAAGTACCTACCTTCTGTGTTGTTATATGAATATCATTAAAGAGCGATAGGTATTTCTTATTTATTTCTTTCCTACTAATTTACCGTTGCTGCAAGCAGTACCTACCTAAGTATTAAAAACCTAATTTACTGCAGTAACAATATGTTTCTAATAACGTAAGTACAAAAGGATTACATAAGTAATAGGTAACTTTATATTTAATTATTATGCATTGCAAAGGGCACATAACGCATACTTTAGGAAATATGTGTTTTCATATCAATTTACCTATTATGTTCGGCAAGCACATATATTTAAAATACCTAAACCAACCCTACAATAACGTTAAGTACATCGAAATATTTCTGCAACTTTCGATTGCTAATTAGCCCTACAAAGAAACATATTTCTTTTTTATCAGTACTTATTATACTTCACTTTCATTCAATCTTTATTTATATTTTACTAGCTTCTGCCCGCGACTTCGTCCGCGTGAAATTTCTGTTTCCCCGACACACCCCGTCGCATCGCATCGCCTGCCCGCGCTATTACTTCTTTATCGCATAGCGTTCTTTCTGACTTTTTTTCTTTTTACTCGGCTCCTAAGGTTCCTAGCGTGATGTTAAATAGCCTATAGCCTTCCTCAAGAATTGCGCTATCAAATACGGAAAGATGTTTTGAAATCTGACTGGTAGTTCCAAAGATGTCCCCCTACATACTGTATACAAACTTACAAAGAGATTTTGTTGAGTAAATAATTGAATGTATTTGCAAACTTACAAACAAATTTTACCTCTTTATAATATTATAAGTAGTATAGATTGATACTGCCCCGATACTACAGCACATCAGGGATGTTTGCTGAAGCTCGTGTTGACTGCTTCCACACTGTGATGCGGAAGCGGTACGCATCCCTGGTTATTAGGATGCGGGGCAGCACCAACAGTATCCTGTCTATGGTAGCAAGCAGGCTTTAGATTGTGCGTTTGTGAACCACTGCAGCAAGCTATCGGCTGGGCCTGTCACCTTGCAGCAGTGATGTCACAAATTAGTTATTGTGTTAGTGTTTTACTAACATAGTTTGTAAGTATAATGTTGTTTGTACACCACAGTATAAAAAAATAGACTGTACTAATACTATGAGACTTGTTACTTGAATTAAATGATGATGATTATTATTATTATTTTAATTTCCGATAAATCTTGTTTTAGGGTCTACTCAACTTAGCGATTGTCAAACTCGATTTTAGTTGTTTCGAAATTGTTTTGTTTTTAAGTCTAAATGAATCTTGTTTGCAGGATTTTCCTAACCAAAAATAAGAAGTTTTAGTGATAGTTTACTTTAGTTCGGTTTACAAGAGATTCGGCTCCATTAATCGATCTGACGTATCACAAAAATGTACCTTCAATTTGAGTGGGTAGGTACCTACCTAGTTATTATAGTTTGTTTATTAAAATATCTAATTACACTGATAACTTTGTAGTTTGCAGCCGCTACGCTGATCCTACCATCCAATCCAACCAATGACTAATGAGGGATGTTCGATCCAGCTTTGTATCGATATTCTGGATCGCAATGGATCGTAATACACTGTATCGATCCAAATATTGATCCTATTGATTCCATACGATTTTTTGAATCGATTTAGTAGGTAGGTATCGTAACTTTTTTTTTTTTAAATAAAACATTTTGCCTTTTAAAGCATCAAAGTCTATTTTAGTAGAGAAACATAATATATTATTTTTACGTTGGCTAGTTTATGAAAGGTACCTAACTACCTACTTACGTAAAAATAATAAATTTGATAGCCGCTCTGGATCTAGGCGATTGCGGCTTTCATTTAAAGTGTGGTTGGCCGACAAGAAACGACGTTCGGACGGCACAGACGTTCCTACCATTTCCTCCACTCACATTTTTGTGAATAATGATTAATGTAATGACCAATCGGTTGATATTTTTGGTGCACCACAGATATCACAATTAGTATAATTTGTTGGCGGTTCAAGAGAACAAAACGTAATACTCATTACACAAAAATGAAATGAGCTATCATCACATTCACAAGTAATCATGCCGAAAGGCGAAATTGAAGGTATATTGAAATATAAGATGCAATAACAAATGATTTAACAAAATCTACCGTCAGACAAATATTTATAATAGTGTAATATGAACCTGTTCGTTGTATTAGACCAGGGGTCGCCAAATGACGGACCGCGGTCCGCATCCGGACCGCCGACCCATTTTGTGCGGACCGCGTGAACCCAGCAACTTACACTACAAATGTTGTAGAAATCCTCAGCAGCATTTACTCTCTGCATCCTGATGGTGAATGGAGCAACGAAGCTGCAATTGTTTTCGGGAGTGTTAAAGCTACCTACTCTGCCGATGGAAATAATCGATTTCCAAGAAAACACAGTTTTAAAACACAAACATGCGGAAGTTTCCAGTGAAGAATTCTGGATAAAAATTGGAATAAAATTAGCTTTGAAACTTCTTACTTTGTTTGGGTCAACATATATTTGTGAAGCAGCAATTTCGAAGATGAACTTCCTTAAGAATAAATTTCGATCTCGACTTACTGATGAACATCTCCAGGATTTAATGTCAATAGCTTGCATCAATTTTACTCCAAACTTCAGACAGATAGTACGCAACAAAAAATGTTTTTTTTTCTCTTTGATATGTAAAAAAATAACTTTGTTGAAAAAATATTTATGAAACAAATGTAATAACGGAAACGTAATTAGTTACATTTGTTTAATAATTTTTTTTTTTCTATAAAATGTTGTGCGGAACTGCGGACCGGGATGGTCATTTCATTTCTTAAAACGGACACCGAGCCAAACTAATTGGTGACCATACTTTGTAATTAAGGAACGCGGTATTAATGTTACGAATAAATGTTAAGGTTAAAGTTTGTTTATATTTTTTAGAATTTAATACAAATTGGTCCGATTTTTCGATCTGATCCTCATTGTACTGTCGCCACTCGTCAGCACATCAAGTTACCACAAACTGTCAGATTTTCTCATTCGATTTTGAACTTAACCACCGACATTTACAGCCTTATTACAAAAAGCGGTTTAACTAAAACCCAGGTTTAAATCTCTTTATACTACGGTTTAAACAAAATTGATATTACAAATCGTGGTTTTTCGAAAAACCGTAGACCATTCCATGGTCTAACGCTAAACCTCGGCGGCCCCTAGTTTAAACGATCAAACCATGGTCTAAATCGTATCTGTCAAAGTTTCTCTTTTAGGATTTAGCATCTTTTTTATTGTGTTGTGTTGTTTTTAACCCGAAAATGGACATTAACATGGTCGATTTAATTGATATTGAGGATATTGAAGCCGCTGAGTTGTTGGGAGCACCACACCGACACAACATAAATTAATCCCTTCGTAAAATTATACGA
This sequence comes from Griposia aprilina, assembly GCA_916610205.1. Lineage (NCBI taxonomy): Eukaryota > Metazoa > Arthropoda > Insecta > Lepidoptera > Noctuidae > Griposia > Griposia aprilina. The sequence continues at coordinate 25,149,904 of OU744286.1, forward strand.
TGAACATTTCAGGCAAAAGTATAGGTTTATTATACGTTATGCGATGAAAATAGTGGACTTATTATGAGAAGATTTGACTAGAGATGCTCGAGGATACTTAATAATGTTAATTTATGTTTACTTACTTGTTCCTAGGTACTCCAATGCTCAGATCGTTTTTCTTTTGTTGGTCCATCACGATATAATGTTAAAATTACTATAGAAGGCACAAAGAGGTAATTGTTCTAATATAGACTGATAATTTAAAAATTCCAATGCTAAATTAACTTTGTTCAACTTGCGATGGTTTTGTTTAATGTTATGGTTTCATTTAGCGCGCCAGAATGTTACGCTTCGTTACACGTACTTAGATGTATTATTAGTCATTAATACGACACTAAGTAATGTGCTTAAACCTATACAAAACTGCAATCGACGAAATAACTATAATTCCTTGCAAACTAACATTCTCAATATTTTTAATACTCCTAAACATCATAATAATCATTAGCGTAATAACAAAAAGGTTTCTTTTCTGAGCATACGGAACGTTGCAATAGAATGATATCATAGTGAACGAATATCTGTGGTTGCTAAGTAGACAATGGTTAAAATGACGGACCACGGTTTTTTTAAGTTTTGTAATACGGACAAATTTAGACCATGGTTCTGCAGATAAACCTGGACTTGATAGGGCAGGTTTAAACCAAGGTTTATTTAGTTGTTTGTAATAAGAAGGTCTAAATCATTTGGAGAAATTTGACAGTTTCGTGTAGCTTGACCTGCTGGCGACTGTACATGTATCGATCCACTAACGGATCGAAAGCCATTGTATCGATACAAAAATCGGGTGGATCGTATTCCTTTGTATCGATCCACACAAGTATCGGATCGGATCGAACAGAACATGAAGAACATCCCTTACCCCGCCGCATTCCCGCTCAAGTTGTCTCGGAATGAACACGTTGTCACGTTCTCCGTTCTCCTATTTAAAAATTACGGAAAATTAAATTTAGAACAATGAGCTTCGGTCAGAATTATTACAGTGATTATGGTAGTGGCAGTTCATCGAATTCGGTAAGTTTTTATATGTTTTTTTTCGGAAATTAACGTGAGATATTGCAAAACAAAAATTAGTCTGTTATTGGGGCAGGAACAAGTACGCACTTGTTTTGTCTTTCGCAAATTCTGGATGTTTTTTAATTGCAAAAGTGATTTATTCATTTGTTTTTATGTTATTTTCGTGTGGTGTACCTGTTTAAAATGCGTTGTTGATATTACCTTTAACTTGTGGGTAGAAGAAAATATATATTTGGTTCGTGAATGGTTTTCGCAACTTATTTTCTAGGTAGCCAATTTTTTTTTATTTCTGGCGATAGAATTTTTGATATTCTGATGATAGTGTGATGTGTTATTTATTATGAGTAATTACTGTATAAACAAGGTAGATAGGTACCTAGGTAGGTAAGCCGTACGGTAAGAACCTACGATAAATACACCAAAATTATGGCGCATCTTCGGCGTCACGATTTATGTAAAAAAACATAAGCTGGTTTCAATTCATAATCAATATTTTAGTGTAGATACTATAGAGCGATATTTCATAATTTCATACATTGACTAACTAATGACAACAGCACCATAATTACGTAACACTATCTATCACAATCTGAAACATTTTGAAGCCTATTGCTAATCCATTATGTTCGAATAATTTGTCTGCTCAACAACGTAAATAACGCAATGAATGTTGTTGAACTGTCAAAATGAAACCCATTCTTTTACGTAATTACCCCGCTGCGCTGGTGGGAACAATATAATTATGCTGTTTATGCTATTAAGGCTCCCGCAGACAGGCGCGACGCGACTCTTATAGAACAATGTTCATGAAGTTTTCATATAAATTGTTGATTAATTCTTCGGTCGTCCTGAAGTTTTGTCCCGCATTCCAAAAAAATCTTAGTTTGTCCCATATCGCTATTGAAGTTGTGCTTCGTCCCAAATTACAAATACTTTAAAGGTAGGTACAGTCACCAAAAAAAAGGACTTATTGGAAATTTTTGAAACATTAATTGATCCCTATTAGCCAAATGAGACAATACAAGCAAACAAACATAGGACGCAATAAAAAAGGGGTGGACATTTATTACCTGCTGTTCTAAACACATTCCTGCGACGTCAGTTGTATATACGTATAACTTGCTCACTAAGAGCGGCTAAAGAGTGTTATTATAAAATAATACGAATAAATTTTCTCCAGCGGAGAAGACAGAGAGGAGTGGTTGTTTTAAATAGTGGATTGAGGATAAATATTTAATAGTACGTAACCCTTTTTTGCCGATTGTACAAAAAGTAAGTTTGGCATAAACAAAAAAAAAATGAGCCGTAGTAGAAAGAATATAAAATAGGACGATACGGGAATAAAATAATTAAAATTATATTTTGGGACGAAGGAAGCATATTGTATGGGACGACCCAGGATGTTTTTATGTAGGACAAAACTCAGTGGGCCGAACGAAGAATAAATCAAATTGTTTTACCTACTACGAGTAGAGTCGCGTCGCGCCTGTTTCTGGGAGCCGTTATGCTGTACACACGGCTACACATACCTAGGTATTAGTTATTTGTTAGGCAAGGCTGCAAAGTTGTGTTTTGGCGCGAGTAGGTACTTCTATTGAAACCGAAGCAAGTGAAGGATATATCAAGCTATACATTTCCAGTGAACTCGCATTGTATATTATGTTATGATTTCCGTAAAATGAGAGGGTAGCTTATACGTACTGGAAATGTAGGTACTTATAGCTTGATATGTAGCCGTGTGTACCTACCTACTTAAAACAAACGGACATCGCCAAACAAAGGATTTTTATAAAGGGCTTTCTGTTATGTTATGTTTATAAACTTACTAGCTTTTCCCGCGGCTTCGCTCGCGTTAATTTGGAATTTGACAATCAATTCGAGTTGTTTGGGGAATTATAGTTAGGAGGATGAAAAACCGGTCTATCGACACTAGACTCACAAAATGTATTAGGTAGGTACCTACTTAAATAAAAATAAAAATCATAACACACTACTAAAGTTTTTCAATTATGATTCGAAACACACGTGGCGCCATCTATTATCATACGAACGTTATTGTTGTTTTCCTCGGGAACAGTACTTTTTGTCGGGATGAAAGATACCCCATGTCCGCTTCACACCTGACAACGTATATGCAAAATTTCAGGATGATCGGTTCAGTGGTTTAGGCGTGAAAAGGTAACAAACAAACTTACTTTCGCATTTATAATAGGTATAAGTTAAGAAGTTAGGATATTAGTTAGGATTCGGATTTTTATCATTAGTACCCCCTTTGTCGTCGCGCTGGTACGTAGTTGTGGCAGTAGAGGTCGCAGTTATACATTCGATTCAGTGTTCCTACTACTTAGTACCACAGTATCGATTTTGTGGGTTCAGTCAACAGTTTGACATGTTTGGTTTTCACAATTCAAGTGTTCTACTGACGATGACGTGAGTTTGACTTACCTAATTTCTTGTCTGGTAAAGAGTTAGGTACCTTTAAGAGTACACCTGTGACGCATTATGGCAACTGAAGTAACTAGCAGGTATAACGTTTAGTCGGTTAACCAGACGCCTTTTATGTTGTGGATGAATTAGCCAAGGCAAATGGAGTCACAGTATTGCGGCTTCCACCATACCACTGTGAGCTCAATCCAATTGAGTTGATATGGGCTCAAGTTAAAGGGTCTGTAGCTGAGAAAAATAAAACTTTTAAAACGGCTGACCTAAAGTTTATTTTGCTAGAGGCTTTAGTTAATGTGATTGCTCAGAATTGGAAAAATTGCGAGGGTCATGTAATAAAAGGAGAACAGAAAATGTTTAACCTTTTGACCGCTCTTGTGTCACATTTATGCGACACATATTTCCGGGCCCCTACCGCTCGTGTCGTAGGTATTTCTGCGACAGAGAACATGCATGACTATTTCGTTCTATTTTCGTCGTATTAACTGCGTGGTACAACTAAAACCATTATTAAATAGAGATATTATTTACAACAATAAGTTCTAAGTATTGAAAAAGCTTATCCAAAAATAAGTAATTGGCAGCTTGGACTTTTCTTCGGTGCCTATCGCGCGCGTCGCATAATTATATACCCATAGGAATGGCATATGGGATACAATGCAATGCGTATTTTAAAAACGAAATAACAAACAGTTAAATAATCAGGTATAATGCATCATTCAGCATGAAATAAACAGTGTCTTACGAAATAAAGTTTATTTAACATATTGCCTTGTGGTATTCATTATTTTCCTTATTATTCATAAGGAAAATACCCCTCAGGGTCTTTGTATAATGACAACATGTGACGTTAGTTCCCATCCCTAAACGTCTATGTTTGCAACACATTTTTCTCTAGTTAGTCTAGCGCGGCTGTCGCATTAATACGACCATTGCCTACGTCACAAGCGGATCAAACGAATGGAAATTTCCATTAATGTTGTTCGTGGGTATTTGTGCATTGTCGACAAAATAGTCACATTTCAATAATCACTCTTATTTACTCAGTAAGTGAAGGTATAGGAATTTGTGTGGGGTAGGTACCTACTATAATACTTATTAAAAAGTGAATAATATTGACTTTATTACTTACAAAAAAAAACAGTAAAAATCTTCGTTTAATTTTGGAAGTCGGTGGAAAAAAACGAAAATACAAAACCAAAGACACCACTTTCCGAAATTAAAGTTATTTTTCACTTAGTACTTACCTAGTGTTTTTTTTTTGGAAGTCGTTTGTACTTATTTGTTTGATAACATCACATTAAATCACAGTTTTACACCAGTAGGGGTAGGTACCTATTTAAAATTCACCCATGTTTCCCCAGCAGTTATGTCCAAGTTAGTTGGAGTCTAACTAACTATGACATAACTGTTAGACCTACACCCCGAACGAAATGTATACCTACCGCCTATTGGCCAGTACGCCTCAAATAGGCATTCATTCAGACTCCGAGCGGGAAAATCCAGTTGAGAACAATAATAAATACCGCTGCCCGACCTAGAGATCGAACCTGGAGTTCACTTTCAACAGTCGCGCTTTCGACCACTAGACCCATAGACCAAAGAGGCAGTATAATATTATGTTTTGAATTCCCGTCACTAGACTAGCTGACTAGTTAGCTCAAAAGGCAGGCCACATGCAATGATATTACTTTATTAACCGACTTCAAAAAAAGGAGGAGGTTCTCAATTTGCCTGTATGTATTTTTTTATTTTATTTTTTTATGTGTGTTAGCTCGGAACTCTTTCCTGAGTGAACCGATTTGGATGATTTTTTTTGTTAGAAAGGACACCTCAAGGGTGGTCCCATGATAAGGAAACCAGGATCTGATGATGGAACCCCGTATTTTAAAGAACTAAAATTTAATGAAGGTCTGGAATCGATCTGATGATGAAGACGAAGGACAGTTAAGGGAACTCCTCAACGGTTTACAGTAGATACCTTGTGATTCGTTTTAATTCATTTATATTGATGAGAACTTTGCACCCATATGGGTTATAAGTGCCATTACAGGTCTGATGACCATAGACAGTCGAGGGAATTCCTCAACGATTTACAGCAGTTACCTTTTGTTGGGCTTACTTCATACGGTTCAATATTCCAAAATATTCAGGTCGTACAAAAATAATACCCAATTAAGATTGAAGTTTTTCATAGGGCAACCACTACCTACTAGTCATGCTGATGCGTCAATTTGCGACTGAATTTAAGTTGCGTAATCGCGTCATCTCTAGCAATGCTCTTTCGTTGGTTGCTAAGAAATTTATGCTTGTCACAATGCATATGGTGAAATGGAGCTGATGGTGGCTTCACCATCAGCTCCAGTTTTTCTGGTTTTTACCAAGAGAAATCCTCAACAATAAACTCGTCAATTCCTTGCATCGGGAAACGAAATATTTTGTAAAAGGTGATGAGCAGTTGACATTAGGCTATTTGTAACTGCGATAAATTATTATCTAACCCACTAAAAAGTGAAAAATAAAAACTTTTTTACAGAAAAAAAAATACAACCGACTTCCAAAAAATACACTACAAAGTGAAAAATAACTTTAATTTCGGAAGTCGGTGGCAAAAAACTAAAATAAAGATCCAAAAAGACACCGACTTCCGAAATTAAAGTTATTTTTCACTTTGTAGTGTAGTTTTTGGAAGTCGGTTGTATTTTTTGTCAAAAAGTTTTTGTTGTTACATAGGTACCTACTTTTATGTTTTTATTTATCTAAAGGACATGTACAGTCGCCAGCACATCAAGTTACCACAAACAGTAAAATTTTCTCATTCAAATTTGAACTTAATTATCAACGTTTTAAGGTTTAAAAGCGTTCGGAGAAATGTGACAGTTTCGTGTACGTTAACCTGCTGGCGACTGTACATAAACTCACGTCTTCTTCCCACGGGGGTAGGCAGAAACTACAAAAGGCCATGTGCTAATAAGACTAGGTATGTATTGTTATTGACTGAAGCACAGGTTCAACCTAATTCAGGCATATAAACAATTGTGCTCTATTTTAATTTAAGGATAGGAAGGTAAGTAGATGTCTACTCTATCAAAATGTGACACTTTTATAAATAAACGATTATTAGCGATTATTCGTTTTCTTAATATTAAATAATGCATTATAATATAATTTCTTTTTTCAATTTCCGCAACGAGTTTTTTTATGTCTAAAAATAATGAAATTATAGGAATAAATAATAAGAATAAATAAACTACTTTAGGTTACGTACATAATATTATAATAAATGATAAATCATCAAAGTTATCATCATTTCATCAAATTATAATTATTATTACATTTTTCACGACATATTAACCTTTATTTCCGTACTTAGTCAAAACACTATTTTGTGTTTAAAATATTTTTATATAGACTGTTTAGCGGTTTTGCCAGAGCCTTTGTGTACAACTGCGCGCGCATCGTTAGCGCGGCGCGTGGAAAAAAACAAAAGGAGCGCGCCATTTTCCATAAATATTTGTTAACGTTTTCGTTATGTGGTTTTACCGACGGTCTATAAAGTTCTTACATCCATTCTTAGAGCAAAAATTGCACAAAATATTAACAACTCAACAATAACTCAATTAAGTAACTCAATTATGTCTGTGTCTCAGAATGGATGCAAGAATGGGTCCCGCGGTACTAAGGAGCTGCTCCTTATAGACATGGCCTTAAGCCAACAGGTTCGTAGATTCCCGAAGGATTTGTCGACATGTTGGATAGATGTTGGACAAGGCCTATGACTCGGTGCCACATACAGGGCTCATTAAGGTGCTGGAGTTGTACAAAATAGACGCAACTCTACGCAACTTCTTGATGTCGTGTATGGTGCTGTGGAGGACGATCCTTCTCAATCCAGGATGTCAACAGATCCGGAGGTCTGATGAACCGATCAGGATTGAGCGAGGAATATTCCAGGGCGATAGTCTGAGTCCACTATGGTTTTGCTTAGCCTTGAATCATGTAAGCACACTGCTGGAGGATTCAGGTCTAGGCTACCGGTTACGAAGAGGTGGACAGGTGATATCACACCTCCTTTACATGGATGATTTGAAACTCTTTACCCCCAACAATTTGCGACTGATGGAGCTACTAAAGGTAACGGAAACATTCAGTAGTGCCATCAGGATGGAATTTTGTGTGCAAAAATATGCAGTCATGCATGTAAAGCGAGGGGGGATTATGGAATTCGTGGGAACCCAACTATCGGATTCTATACACCAGATCCCTGTCCTCAACCGAAACCTACTAGTATTTGGGTATGTCGGAAGCATTAGGCATCAATGCTGCTGACATGAAACAATCGTTGAGGAAGCGCTTCTTTAGCCGCCTGAATAAAGTGTTAAATAGTCTTTAATCAGGCTGAAACAAGGTGCGTGCCTTTAACGGTTGGGTCATGCCGGTTTTGATATATACTTTCGGCATACTCAAATGGACTCAGACGGAACTTGATACTCTGGATAGGAAGATCCGTACATTGCTGACGGCATATCGGATGCATCAACCACGGTCATCAGTGATGAGACTGTACATCCCGCGGAAGTGTGGGGGTCGAGGTTTCTTAAATGTTAAAACCCTCCACAACCGCGAGATTTGCAGTCTCCGGGAATATTTCCTTCAAACTGACGTGGCGATGCACCGAGATGTGGTCGCAGCGGACAAGGGCCTCACCCCGCTCTCCTTGGCAAAAGACGACGGGAGCAAAGCTGCAGTATTAGATACTAACAAGCGTAAGGAAGGATGGCAAGACAAAGAGCTTGTCGGACGCTTTTTCCGTGCCCTCGCATGTACCTGATGTAGACTTTTTGGCGTCTGTATCCTGGCTGCGTTTCGGCGACTTCTTCGGGAAAACCGAAGGTTTTGTCTGTGCGATTATGGATGAATTTATTATGACGAATAATTATCGGAAATACATTGTCAAGGACGGTACGGTTGACATCTGTCGGGCATGCCACCGTCCGAGCAATTCATCAACTCGTCCTACATGCCTACGGCCCATTTAGACTTGCAGAAAATCAAAATAAATAATATTTTCATTCTGCAACTCGTCCCACGTTACAATCAAAATGAGAAAGGTACAATCAGTAGCAAAAGTATTAGTGTGGAAATAATAAAATAAAAAAATGATTAGAAAATATTTAATCATCACAACATTGTCTTTGTCACTTAAACAGAAAAGATTAAATCATCACAAATTTGACACCAATTAACACACGAGATAATTATGAACATTCATACATGTAGGTTTAATAATAATAAACCTAAAATTATAAAATAACAAGCAATCGTCCAATTAGACCAGATGCTGCATAGCCTAAATGGAGCCTCTCGGCGGGTTGAACTCGGCATGAATTTGGACAAGACGACAATCGTACAATTCGCACGTCTTGCCGAGTCCAATCCACATCGAAGGGTCACTTCTCGACGTTGTGAAGGAGTATATCTACCTAGGGCAAGTCATCCAACTCGGTAGACACAACTTTGAGAGAAAGCCGACAGAAGAATCCGGTTGGGTTGGGCAGTGTTTGGAAAACTTCGTCAAGTCTTCTCGTCACCAATCCCGCAATGTTTGAAGACTGACGTCTTCAACCAGTGCGTGCTGCCAGTTATAACATACGGTGCCAAAACGTGGCCACTGACAGTCGGGCTGGTTCACAAATTTAAGGTCACTCAGCCTGGTATGGAGTGGGCTATGCTCGAGGTTTCTTTAAAGGATGAAATCAGAAACGAAGTTATCCGGAAAAGAACCGGAGTTACCGACATAGCTTGCAGAGTAAGCATTTTGAAGTGGCAGTGGGCTGGCCATGTTTGTCGGAGGACCGATGGCCAGTGGAGCAGACGAGTTCTGGAGTGGTGACCGCGTATCGGCAAGTGTAGTATGGGACGCCCCCCAGCTAGATGGACCGACGACCTCAAAAAGGTGGCTGGGACAGACTGGATGCGGAAGGCGGAGGACAGGGTGTTGTGGCGCAGCATGGGAGAGGCCTATGTCCAGCAGTGGACTGCGATAAGCTGAATTGATTGATTGAAGCAATCGTCATAAAGATAATCAATGAAATAATCAACAATTTTAAAAGATTTTACATATGACTGAAATATCTTTTCTTACTAACTGTACCTACTACCAAACGTTGATAAAGTTTAAAGTTCCACACAAAAAGAAACGTGGGACGAGTTGCAGAATGAAAATATTATTTATTTTGATTTTCTGCAAGTCGTCCTAAATGGGCCGTAGGCATGTAGGACGAGTTGATGAATTACTCCACCGTCCCGGTGAATCAATCTGACATAGTTTCCGGTTGTTCTCGTCTTGCTAACGGTGAGTACTTGCACATACACAATTTAGTGGCTAGGATTATCCACCAGCAATTTGCCTTACAGTACAGGTACTAATACTACAGGTATGTGCCCGACCCAGTTCTCGAAAATGGTCATACCACATTGTACTGGGATCGATCTATCATCACTGACAGGACTATTGTAGCCAATAAGCCTGACATTGTGGTGATAGAGCGACGAGAGCGCCGTGCGTCTTGACTTAGTACACGAGTTTGTCGACATGTGGGACGTGGACTCTGCAATCATTGTACCGATTATCGTTTCAGTAAATGGCTTAATAGGAGAGCCTCGACCAACACCTCAGGAGTTCAGGAGGCTCTCATTGCGCAGCTCGGTCAAGGGCTTGATTCAGAGAGCAGTACTTCTGGATACAGCACGCATAGTGAGGAGGTTCCTCTCTCTAGAGCCCTGATCACCGGCAGCTTGGACCCTGTTTCTGATGCCGATGGGCCACTATTTTTTATATTTTTAAATGTTTTCGTATGGTTTTTGTAAAAATATTTAAAAATGTATTTACTAAGTATGTATTAAGATAAATAAACGAAATAATAATAACAGAATCAAAAGAATAAAACTTTGGATGAATCACTGTGTGAGCGCGTTTCATGAGCGTGTGACAGTTCCTAGGGTTGAAGGGTGACTGGCGCTCCTGTTATTTCCCGCACCGTCGCTCTCTGTTCCTAAAGACCCCGTCATAGCGCACCGACTGTATAGAGTACTTCAGACGGCAACACTGTATTTCATGCGACATATTAATTCTGTTGCAGCCTACATCATGGCCGCTTCAAGATACGTGGTCCTCTTACCAGACCCAGCGCAGTAACGACAGGCCCGTCGAACAGAAGTCGCTCAGCTATCAAGATCGTAAGTATCTGTCAGTCAATGCCTTGGCTATTACCTAGGTAAGTACCTATTCTTCGTGTCAACGATCAATTTTAAACTATATGTGTGAATAAAATTTGGTTACCGATGGTACATAATTATGTGGGTAATTGATTTTACTTATACTGATAAAACAAAGTAGGTAAAGGGTTCCGTACCTGGTCGGGATGAATACTTCTTTCTACTTCTAGTCTTGCACAGTATTGATTTTATCGGCCGCGATAATAAGTTTGTGTTTCATAGTACTTAGGTATTTATCGAAAAATCAATGAAAAATGAAGTTATTTCTGCGGTTGTAACCGAAAATATCCAATATCTCATAAACTTTTGACTAGTAGCAAAGTCTGTTAGAAACATCACAATCTTTTTAATTATGGGATCCAAGAAGACTCAACACGCTTGTGTATTGTTTTTATTTCAACTTTCTGTTACATTTATGGGGAGTGCCACCCCTAATCATTTTAATTTCACTACACTATTGCTTAGCGGTGCACAGAAAATACCTTCTTTCCAATTTGTGTCGATAAAAGTAAGTAGTGCAAAGGGTCTCCGAGAAAAATGGCTTGTGACATCCAAACGGACCGACACACGGACATGATGAAATTATAAGGGCTTACTCTAACCTCTTCCATCTTTCTACTCCTTCAAACGGCAGATACTCGTAACTTTTAACTTTACTAGAAGTAAGTTACGTTTCACTAATCGACCATTAGTAGGCAGTCCACTATAGAAGCTTATAGGCTACTTAAGCTCATGGTTTCATGTTAATTCCACAGTAGCGACGGGGAAGTGTACCCTGGAGGACCTCAGTAGGGACTTCCAGATGAACGGCCTGGACTCGCCCTACACTCCCATCGAGGACAAGATCTGGAGCAACCGCGCAGGTTAGTTGGGGTCGAACCTTATTTATTTTTAACAATTCATAACATGACATCGCGCTTGTATACTCCGAGAAGTAAGACAGAGGTGTACCTATTGTTCACCAACATTTCGCCAGTAGTTATGTTTCAAGAACCATGTAGTAGGGGGCGAGCCTATTGCGATCAACCGGGCACAAATCCGGACTCCGGGCTGCTACTGAGAAATTCCAGATGGAAAAACCCAATAACAATTTGCCCGACCCGGGAATCGAACCCAGGACCTCATGCTCAGCAGTAGCGCTTGCGACCACTAGACCAACGAGGCAGTCTACTAATGTTATAAATGTGAAAGTTTGTGAGGATGGATGGATGGATGGACGTTTGTTACTCTTTCACGCAAAAACTACTGAACGGATTTGGATGGAATTTGGAACATCGATAGTTTATAGCCTGGATTAACATGTAGGATACTTTTTATTCCGGTAGTACGTTCCCGTGGGATAATTAACGACATCCACGCGGGCGAAGCCGCGGGCAAAAGCTAGTATATAATAAATTTAATTTTCAAAAGCATGGGTGTTATTATATTTATAAGTAATAAAATAATAATTTAATCTTAACAATAAATTTATTAATAAAATTCTTTTCTCTGAGCTTTCTGTTCCGCAAAAGTACCAATATAACATCATGAAAGTTTGAAGATCGGGCCATAGAATTTTCAATAGACAGAATAGCTAAGTTACGTAGCCTGTCTTGTCCCGTAGAGTTCCTTAATTGATTTTAAGTACTTACCTATATATTTTTTTTTTTTATTATTAAATTTTGTTAAAAATGTTAGATGACTTCTGAGCTTGCAGCCTCTCGGGCCGGGGGCACCTTCGGGCCGTGGGCCCGTGGCATTTTGTCAGCAAGCCACCCTATAGTTACGGCTCCAACAGTAGTTTCAAATACTAATCAATTAGTATATGCGCCCTTATAGAGCAGGACCAGCGCTGAGCCAAGCATTTTTGTCAGTGATGTAATCCCCCAACTTATTATAATTATGCTTGGCTGCATAGTGTGCATTCTAAACAAGATTTTAATTTAATTTCATTCAGTTGAAGTATGTGGGGAGGTATTTTATTGTAACATTTTAAACAGTACCCCATGAAAGATGAGTCTACTGTAGCCAGCCTGAAACCTGGTTGAACTAATTGCTCCCTATCCTCGACTTACCTGGATCGCGAACGATCAATTTGATTCTGACTTGTTCCTGTTTCAGATGGTATGTCGGGCATGGGCCCGGCGGGCGCCTTCTGCCGCCAGTCGTCGTGGCCGGCGCCGGCGCCCGCGCCGCGCCCCGCGCGCCCGCGCTCCGCGTGGCTGCCCTCGGCCTCCGCGCAGGAGTTCAACCCGAAAGAGTTCACTAGCTCCACACCTGTTGAGGCTGTTGAAGGTATTTAAAAAAATCTATATGAATAAAAATTTAATGCTATGCGTTGGTAAGCGCATCACTTAAAAACGGTTGAATCTGCATGCACATTTTGATATAAGGATGTACTTAATAAAAAAAACTTTGTAGTTTTGTTTCAAAACATAAACAACTAAAATATCCCTAGATTGTTTTGATGTGTGTAGATTGTGTAGTTATGGAATCGGGCTTTACTTTGCGGAAATCCATGCCAAACAATTTTTTGCAATTTGTTCCGCCAAAAACGAGCTTAAAGCCTGGATCACCTGGATGTAGTATGCAACACCGCCATTCAAGGGGCAAACCTTTGGAATCCGTGAAAATATGCACATGCAGAATGTGCGAATAATAAAACGCAACATGTAACCCAAACCGATAACTCGACACATGGTTCGCCCTTCCACAGGGACTCGTCAACCTCTCGGACGACGACGGCGCCTCAACACCTGATACTCATGTAATTTTTTTTTCGGGTTGTTGGTTTGTGGATTGTGCTCGGCGGCGGCGCACGGTGGATCGAAAATCGGCTGTAGAAGACATAGGATCTCGATTTCTTAAATGTTATTTTTTTTGCTGGAAATGACTTCTGCTGATCATTACTGTTCTATAAAATGTCATATGAAGTAAATGTGTGCACAAATGGAAGAGTTATAATTTTTATAAGAAAAAAATGTATGGAGCTACTATGAAAAATCGAATTATCTCCTAAACGGCATGTTTAACCGTAATATCCTTGGAGGTGGTCATAGTGCTAATTATTTATAATTTTTTGGTTGCGGATTTGACGAAAAATTTCATGCCGTTTTTTTTAAAAAATCGTCAAAATATTTTCATTTGTTTTTTCATATGAAACGATTCCTTTTAGTGTTTATGTTGAAGAACACGGACTTTTAACTACACGTAACATAAAATAGCATCACTCCTATATTTTCGAAGGAGTTGGCAGAGGTTTATAGTACACCCACACGTAGACAACTATGTTTGAGCTAGATATTTATCAACACATCATGAGTTTTAAAACTTTTCATACAACCAAATTACCAATTGTTTACTCTTCTAATGAGTCCGAAAAGAAGTGATTAAGTAACTACACTGATTAGGTCTTCTAATGAGTCTAATTTGTAAAAAAAATATATATGTACTTATTTGTAAATTTGTATTTGAGTCTGTTTGGGTTTTTTTTGTAATTTAATGATATTTTGTCTTTTTTTTAATTTATTTTACTTTATTTTACAAATGCTTAGTATTAATTCCTTAAATTAAATTATTTTGTATATAATATAACTTTATATGTTACTTAAATAAGAGTTTGATAATCTTTTTTTATTTAAATTAGTAAAAATGTGTCAAAAACAGCAATTTTTTTATTTAATTTTTCTTGTTTTGTGTGTTCTTAATATTTGGGTTAATAACATATCGAACTTTTTAACTTGGACACTAAAAGGGATCGTTTTACATGTAAAAATAAATAAAAATATTTTGACGATTTTTTTTAAAAAAACGGCATTAAATTTTTCGTCAAATTGGCAACCAAAAAATCATAAATAATTAGCACTATGACCACCTCCAAGGATATTACGGTTAAACATGCCGTTTAGGAGAAAATTCGATTTTTCATACTAGCTTCATACAAATTTTTCGAAAAAAATATATATTTCCTTCGTTTTTGGGCAGAATTAACTCGGGTGTCATTTTTGTACATAGTAATGATCAGCAGAAGTCATTTCCAGCAAAAAAAATAACATTTAAGAAATCGAGATCCTATGTCTTCTACAGCCGATTTTCGATCCACCGTGCGGCGGTCTTGTAGTTTGTATAGTAAGTAATCTTTAGTTTTGTAAATGTTCATAGATAGGACCGCAGGCGCAGAGGCCTCGGCGTCGCTGTCTGTGGAGCAGGCGCGTGTGCTGGCCTCTCTGCCCGACACCGTGCTGTTCTCTCTGCTGCACGACCTTGAGCAGGGCAGAGGGACCCTGCAGAAACGCCCCAAGAGAGTCGCTAGCGTGAGTATTGTTGTCTTCGAAAGTTGATTTTTATGAAGGTAATTGGATTGGATTGTTCAGCACCGTCCAAAAGCTCGTTGGGTTATCAATAGTGTCGAAAATCACGGCAAACACTTTCCAGATAGCATGTGCACTTGTGGCAATCTTGAAGTTTCTTTGGTTCTAAATTGCTACATCAAATGTGACTAGGCAAGTTTCTAGCAATACTGCTGGGAAGTATGCCAGAGGAAATGGAAGGCCTATACCCAGTAGAGGGTGATTCCGGGCTGAAATGTTAATAATGATGAATTGGATAGCAAACAATTTGACGGCCCACTGTTGTGTATGGATAGCCGCAAGAGTAAGACGTATTGCATTCACTTAAGGTTCGACTTGATTTATTTTGCGTCAAATCATTTGGGCCTCCTTTCTCACTATTAGTAGGTATTATGGGCATAATGATGTTTTTTGTTTACCAACAAACTGTTATTATGCATTATTCTGCAGTTTGCTGTTTTTATATGCAGTTGTTTGCATTCCCAGGTTATGGTTGGTCTTGCTCCATAGGAAAATCTAGAGTAGACAAAATCAAACTGGTTGCTAATTTAATTATTTACATATATGTTTTTAAAGGCCCATTTAGATGGAGAGAGTTTCTCAAACGTTACTTGGCGAGAAATCGTACGGTGTTATCACAACCACTAATCGCCATAAGATTATCGTTCCATAATGTTTACATACAGGCGAGAACTAAATTCTCGTCTACGATTATGTCATACGAGATTCGCAAGTAATTTATCGCTAGGCGATATATTACTGCGACTGTTTACAAAGCGAAATATATAGTAAGATGATGTTTGCCTACACGATCTCGTATGACATTTTATCAAGTTCATTCGAGTATCGTACAAATCGGTTTGAACCGTTTTTGAGTGCGAGATTTGCCTTTCGAGTTCAGTGATTGATGAGTATTTACTAAACACTTTTTTATACCTACTTAAACAGTGGTGAAAAGCATAAGCAGCGATGTTTAATTTATTGAAAACTGTTTATAAAAAAATTAAATTAATATAAAATAAAATAAAAACTTGTCTTAGAACAGCAGATATAATTAAAACACCCTCGCGCACTGCACTCATGGTAGCGACTGGCAGTAGCAGTAGGTACTGAAACAAAGCCTCGAAATACAATTCTCGCTTTGTAGTTCTGTTTGCACGGAGACAGATATATTTTATTGCGAGGCAATTGTCGTCCAACGGGAAGGGCGATAATTATGAATGTTTACACGAAGAAACTTTTTTATGTTCTATCGACAATCGTATCTTCGAGTCGAGAAACTCTCTCCATCTAAATGGCCCTTAGTTCTACTTACGTTCTGTGATTCTGATTACTTTAAGTCACACATTGATTGATTAATTGTTAAAACGTAAAAGTAATTAAATGTATTGTATAAAATAAATTTGAAAAAAAAATGTCTACAGTTCAATATATGTATAGTGAATATTGCAATATTAATTTGCAATATTGTAGTACAGTAATTTTATTCTAGGTAGGATCGTCTTCACATAATTATTTAAAGATTATCTACTTATTTAGTGTAAACAAACTATTGTAAACCTATTTTTTTATCTGTTGTTTCTTGCCCTTTTTTCTCCATATGAAACTACCTTTTGGAAGGGGCTTAATTAGCCTATAATGTTCCCACTGCTGGTACACAGGTCTCGTCTCAGTGAGAGGGAGTGGGCCGTGCGTAATCCACCGTAATCCACAATGTGGGTTGGTGGATGTCACATGTCTTGGAATTTTAAGTTATAGGACATGCCAGTTTTCTCACGATGTATTGTTTCACCGTTTTGACAGCAGTGGTGATGTAATAATTTACTTACACAAAGTAAAGTATACCCGGATGGGTACGAACCTACGACCTACAACTCGTAAGCCGCGGCTGTTTCTACTGGGTCACTACACCTCGAAGGAAGCAGGGGCAACTAGAATCAATTCTTGTAATTAGTGACGTTCAAAGGTGCCTATAAATGGTCTAGTTGAAATACAATGTTACTAGGTTATTTTGGCGCGTGGCCAATATCGGAACTAACGCCGCACAATGGATCGAAAATCACGTTTCGAAGACTACTTAAGAGCTTTTTAAAAAAGTTCAGTATTTCCCGTAATGAAGTAGGTAAGTATGTCAAAATTATAAATAATTAGTAAGTTTAAGGAAATTTTGCAGTAGTAATTTATGTGCGAAAAAAGGTACCTATATTATACATATACAATGTGTATCTTAAATAACGCACAACCTCTTAAGGGGTCATTGTACTCATCATTATAAACAACTTTTAGTTTGGTCCTATAGTAAAAGTTGTTCATAATGATGAGTACAATGACCCCTTAAGAGGTTGTGCGTTATTTAAGATACACATTGTATACACTGTGACATTTGAATCACCGTTTTTCTAGAACAAACGTTGTTCAGACTATGGTCTACTACCATTCTACAGCATCAAATATGTTATTAAAACAAACTAAACTAGGCGTTCTCAAATTAGTCATATGTTGCTCAAAAGTGTTCAAACATTAACCGTAACATCACAGTACTCATCGCGATAGTCCACGTGGACTACAAGGATTTCCGGCCAATGCGGACCGAAATGCAAATAAATCATTAGCCAATGACAAGTAATCGTGCGAAGTATCGCTCCGCCCATTTCTTTTGTCGAATGCCGCGGGCCGCTCGAACCACCCGGGCAATAAACATAAACAGTCTACCGAAATGTCTCGAGTGAGCGACGCGTATGCATCCGATGTATTTACGTCACAGGCATGCATCGCGCGTTTTTTGTGAAAATGAGTTCTAATTATTCGAGTGTGGAGTGGTTGGTTATTGTGCGTTTTTACTCAATTGCTGATGACAATCTGGCGGAAGCTAGGCGCATGTACTCTCAACCAAAATTGGAGTCAATGTTGTCTTGGTGCACGCGGAGCTAACCCTGTTTCATGGTATGTTTTGTTTTTGTCATGTTTCTGTAATATCCCAATAAATAAATAATACCTACCTAATAATGCCACGGTAGATACAATAGGTACTCGTTTCTAGTTACAGGACAGAATTAAAACCATGTCTGACAATACCGACCGTACGTTCGCACCTAGAACGAAATTATAAAATTAGAGGTCGGCCACCTCGCCGTGCCGCGCCGTCCGCGTCGGTACGGTGCGTCGCCTGCGTCGTGCATAGCCAGAAAATACCCAAGTACCAAAGTTTACCATAGCTAAAGCCATACCAAGCCATAACCGATACCGACTGTTCGACACATCCCATTGCCGCACTGTGTCGCGCGTGCAATCCCCGTTGTGTCGCATGCATGGTGCTATAAACTCCTTAATGGAGACAGTCCCGAAATCTTTAATGAAACACTCAGGGTGATCATGCCAAATTATCTCATGTTCTGTGAAAGCTATGTTTGTTAGGTAAATAAGTTGTAAGTTGTTATCGTTTTATTCGATTTTATTTTATTTTCTCTTTATAAAGTAAGTAAGTAAGTAAGTTTGATCTCTGACTTGTTATTTGTTTTTTAATTTGTCCCGGAACATTTTTTGTCGGCACGCCACGGGGCGCTCCGGCACTTACACATGGCTTGTAAACAAAAGATTTCTATGAACCGATAGTAAACACATGACTGTTTCCTTTTATGGACAGACCAGGCCTAATTACCAGTGATCGGAGTAGGTAGATTGAACTGGGGTCATTGATCCGAAACGTATATATTACTATGGACATTCCTCCGGAATTGGTGGATTATTAAAAAAAAACCGGAACTTATGTAGGAATTGTATTCTGCCAGAGTGGAAGGAGTCATTTGATGATTTGCCATCATCAAAAAAAAGGTAGGAATTGTAATAAAATGAGCAATTTTATTCTTTATTATTCTTCCTATTTTTTTTTGTCACGATTTGACAAAACCCAACGACCAATCAGAACAAAGGATCATGGGTGGTACAATAACCGGTTATCAGAACAATGCGTACGCCCGCCGGAAATACTAAATCCGGAAATACCGGAATTACTTTCCGGAAAAATGGCTTATCCATGTTATTCTTTCTGTGTGCATTTATGATACAAGTACTAAAAATCAATCTACCTACTCCGATCACTGCTAATTACGCAACATGTTTGACAACAATAGACACTTTAAATAACTTTTAAATTTGGTATTTTCTAGTAAGACGTACAAAAAAAAAACTAACTAAATTTCGTTTATGGAGATTCCCCTGCCTGGGATTGGGATTCCCCTGTAAACAATGCTTTGTCTCGCGCGTAAGCCGCGCGCCACGCTGCAATTGTACTTTGAGACGCGAGCGCCGCAGTGTCTGTGTGGTAGGGAGTAACGATAAACCCGACTTTTTTAACTTTGTCTTTTTTCGAAAACCAATGACGTTTTTTTTTTTAATGGATGCTGTAGTATGGTAGTAGACCATGGTCTGAACAACGTTTGTTATAGCAAAACTGTGATTCAAATGTCACCGTGTATAGTAATAAATTATAAGTCCTCAGTTTTCAAGCCAAATTACTTCACATGATATATTTGGCCATAGTGATACCTAATAGAAACCATTTTAAGCCATTTAAAATTTCGAAGCCCTAAGTCTTCGAAACGCGATTTTCGATCCAGTGTGCGTCGTCATCTTGTTGTATCAATACACAACGAAAGTGACAATTTCACAAATATTTTCCCCTAGACATAGAGAATGGACTGAGCGTTTCGTATTGCGTTGTGCAGTGAATACAAACCGAGAGTACGAGACAGAAAGCGAATAAGCGGCCAGTAGTTGTCTCTTTCTAGAATTCTAATTGGTACAGTGACGTTTTGACTTTAATGTTTATGTGGCCGCCAACTAGCTTAATTATGCTTAAGGGCCATGCGCCAAGGTAGCCCGCGAAATTCAAATTTTCTTACGTTTTTTGCAATTTGCAGGTCAGTATCAGGTTGTATGGTGTTCTAAATATGATTCGCGACCGTATCAACCAAGGTTTCACAGAATTATAATCATTGGAATCAGCAATACATCACATATTTGTTACGGTCGCGAATCATATTTTAATCAAAATACAACCTGACAGTGACCTGCAAATTGCAAAAAACGTAACAAAATTTGAATTTCGCGGGCTACCCTGAAGGTTCCGCCTTAACAGCCTAGCCTTTTTATTAAACGGCGCCATTCAACTAGCTGCCTGAATGATATTCAGCCGATGCGATACAACATGTAGGGAACTGGCTGGCTGATGCTTAGGCCATTTATACAATAGGGTGACCATGTGTCAGAAAAAAATGTGTCTAAATTTAAATGGGTAACAATTTTAACAACTGTTATTTAAACATCACGGAGCTTATTATGATCAGTTGAGAAAAATAACGGGCAGTCATTTTATTTTTCGGTGGTTGGTTAATTAGTGTGACAGTAAAACATGAACAGTAATACAAAGTCTGGTCAGTTGTTTCATTCTACAATGTCAGTACACAGTAAAAAAAATACTCAAGTAGTGAAAATAAAGCAAATAGTTGGAAGTTCATAGGTTAGGCTGGACCTGTAATCAACCACGCGCGAGCCGAATTGGTCGCGGTAACTAAGCCAAGCCACCCCAACGAAATGGGTTAGATTAAAACTGTGTCCAATCACCTGAGAGCCGAGCGAGCGAAGCGAGCGGGGCCGCGGCAGCGGCCGGCGAGCTCTATATATAAGTGAGATTTCTCACCGATTTGTTAACTGCCCGTTAAGCCATTTTACTGCTAAATATTTATTTAATTACCCATTTAATTATTTGTTACGACTCATTTTTATTTAGTCTACTGCTCAGATTTTAATGCCGAACTTGTTAATGCACATGCATTTTGTAATTTTGAATTTACCAAAATTACAATAAACAACATCCGCTTTCAATCAGTGCCACTTTAAACGTCTAAATATTTATAAAAAGAACTCTTTCAGTCTCGAATCTAAGCCAGTCTAAGTCTAGAAATAACAATTAGTAACATTATAGAAATAACTACTTTTTCTATTATTAGTCTGTAATTTTCAATGATTTTCCTATGAGTTAAAAATTGGAACACTGCGCCTTTGTTATTAAGCTTTCAGAAAAGGGACAGGTATTGACCTCACAGTCGTTTTGTCTCTTTCTAGAGAGTGTTCAATTTTTTATGAGGCTAACGCTCAGTTCATTCTCTATGTCTATGTGTTTACCAACAACGCCAAAAGGTCTTTGTAGCACTCTGTACGATTTGACTTCGTCGTTGGCAGGAGTGCCGTTTCTGCAGGAACAATGGCGAGCGCGAGTCGTACTACCGCGCGCACGCGCTGAAGGACAGCGCCGGGCGCGTCACGTGCCCCGTGCTGCGCGCCTTCGTGTGCAAGCGCTGCGGCGCGCGCGGCGACGGCGCGCACACCAGCAAGTACTGCCCGCTCAGCACCGCCGACGGTACGTGCACTTGTTTCTTGAACACCATCGGATTGTGAATGAGTATCGACTCATCATCATTTGCCTGACGTTTTCCAACTATGTTGTGGTCAGCTGCCAGTCTAACCAAATGCAGCTGAATACCAGTATTTTACATGGAGTGACTGCCTGTCTGACCTCCACAACCCAGTTCCTGGGTACCCCTCGGTGAAACTGGTTGTCAGACATTCAGCTTTTCGACTACTCATAACGTCTGTTAAAGATCTACGAAGGACAGCCGGGACCATCTACTTAACGTGTTTTCTGAGGCACGGAGTGGTGTCGATCAGACATGCGACGGGTACCCGGTTTGGATCCGCTATCCTAGCGAATCAGACACTTTTTTAGGTGCCGGCCGGGTAACGGGTAATAATGCCCTCCTACCCAGCAGTGTAATTTATTGAAGGAAAAATAATGACTAATATTAATTATAAAAACAAGTTGCAAGCAAGTTGATAAATATTTAGCCGCAACTTTTTGTAATATAGGATAGTGTCCTTTTTGCCGGGATTTGTATCTTTGTTTTGTATCTCTTCCAACCCTTGCCGAGCTTAAATAATTATCTAATTCCGATGTGGCAGAATTTTTTGAACTATCATTTGTTTGACCCGTTATTAGCATAAGCAGCACTCTTTTTCACTGCACTGTCACTGCATGTTAGCGCTGCAGGGTACCCGGCGTTCACCATGCGGGTACCGGTTGCCAAGTACCCGGCAAAACCTTTACCAGTCCCATGTCTAGTCTCGATATGTAATGGATGGTCACCTATCCACGGACCGACCTCGACAAGCGTAGCTTAACCTCGAAAATCGACCCGTGCGCCTGTTATTATTTAGCTAGGAACCCGATAGCACAGGGTCAAATTAAATTTACCATCGAAACTCCGTATCGGTACCCACCAAGCCTGCGGAGTTTCGCTAGTTAATTTAATTTGACCTTGTAATCACGTTGTAGGGTTAAGTGACATTGACGCGTAAAGTGTTACCATGAGTTCATCACATCATTCTAGACCGACCAGCGAACGGTGAAACTGTTTTTCGGTTATAAAACCGTTGCCGTTGCTCTTCCATTATAATAATATGAAAGTGATTCAGACATAACTGTCGACTGGGCCCGCGTTTTGTATACTAACCCGCGACGTGCCGGGTAAAACCCGGTTTCTAGCCCAGTACTTTGTGTTTGAAAGTCAAATCAAAACAAAAATTTGATAAATATCAGACAAAGACACATGTTATGTCATTTGATAGGTACTGTCTTTTCGTTTGAATCACGAATAGGCTTACTAAAATAACTGCAGCCAATCAAATCAGAATCCTTGTGATAAACATTTTCCTCAAGTGATTGAAAATATTATTGCTCTTAGCGTCGGCTATTGAACATCATTACTATGTTGGATTTCGATTTTCGTCACATCTATCAACTTTTTCTTCTTATATGCATAGGCAATGTATGTATTAATTGTAAAATAAAAGACTCGTCCTTAATTAATGGTGTCAGGTCTGACCAAACTGCAGGGTAATTGCGTAACACACTAACAGTAGGAATGGCTTTTATTTTTAAAGTTCAACAACATTCATTGCGTTATTTACGTTGAGAACAGACAATTTTTTTTTAATATAAGATGCAATGGATTAGCAATATCCTTCAAAATGATTCAGACTGTGATTAATAGTGTAAATAATAATAAGATAAGATATTGCACACCTAGATAAAGAGTAGCACAACTCAAAATACTTTTACCTCTTTTTTCAAGAACAGCAAAAAACGTTTTACTCGTTTTCTATTTGACCTATTTAATATTATCTATCGTTGTATGATGTTGTTTATTATTTTACTAAGATATTAATTTTCTCATATCTTAGTAAAATAATATACATCATACAGATTCCGATAATCGCAATAACTCGATTTTATATTATTTTGACTTGTGCCACCCTTTATCTAGGTGTGCGATATGTTTACTTGCCCAAACATGTGTGTACACATACAAGAATAAAAATAAAAACTTGGATGCAGGATAACATAAAATCAAAGAAACTGTGCAGAGACATGTTTGCCACATACTATGTCGTGCAAATATATTATGTAAGTTAAAAAAAAAATAACACATGAACATAAAACATGATACGTTTTGACGTGTAAAACTGTTTGTACAAACCTATTTACAGAAATAAAATCATTTATCATTTGATAGGTAGGGTAAATACGCTAAATGTCGGCCCCCGTACGGGTTTTCTGACTGGATCGCTCTGGCTCGCATCAGTTTACAACGCAAGGATAGCTTGTGATGCGGCTTTAGAAATGTTGATAAATCAATTTTATATTTCTATGCACATGGTTGACTTTTCTACTAAAAGAAAAAAGTTTTAAGGTTTAAAAGCGTCGAGAACGAAAAACCCTAAAGTCGGCCGTTTACGGCCCATGGTCGGTCGCGTTTTTCCAATTGTCGGCCGGGTACTTATAGGGTGTTTTAAATGAAGACATTTAAAATATGATTTATTTTGGCAGAAGTATATATCACTAAGTATACATTTGTATTTGTTTAATTGTATATTAAACGTTTGATTTGCACTTTACACATGTTACTATAATTATTATAACAAAGTTAAACATCACAATAAAATTAAATAAAAATTAATAACTATGTGATAAAAATTGGAATTTAAAACAGAATAGAATATTA
The DNA here is from genome assembly GCA_916610205.1 of Griposia aprilina. Classification (NCBI taxonomy): domain Eukaryota; kingdom Metazoa; phylum Arthropoda; class Insecta; order Lepidoptera; family Noctuidae; genus Griposia; species Griposia aprilina. The sequence goes on from OU744286.1 coordinate 25,174,130, forward strand.
TATGAGTCAAAGGGATTAAAATAATACTTATAAATATCAAAAGTGATTGTTTGATAAACTTTTTAACGTCTTCGTAACAATTATGATAAAATTAAATATTTGTCAAGCTAGTCGGTCAGCAATAAAAAAAAATGATTAAAGACTTTATATTATCTTGTGGTAAAGAAAAATGTGTTTATTCATATGCATTGATAATTAAAATCGAAAAGCAACTCAGCTTCATAAAATAAAAAAGCCTTCATTAAAGCAGCCATATAAAAAAAAAAATAGTTCTTTTATGTACCTACCAGTCTAAATTTTTGGACTTAGAGACCGGCCGTCGGCCCCTGTTTCGTGTACCTTATTTCTCGAGATTCAACTAATATCACCCCGGCCGGTATTTGGCGATTAAACGTAAAATAGACTTATTTACCTATAAGATTTGCAAATTCACCTATTAAGCCAATGGATTTGGTAGAATTGAAATTTATGAAACAGACTGCATTTACTTTAAGTCGGCCCCGGGCGAGAATCCGGTTTTAAGTCGAAACTGGTATTCTAATGGCGGCCTCCTATTTTTCCCTTAAACCAATACGCAAAAACTTGAAAACACTGTCTCAAAATATAGTAAAAATAACGTTTTAGTGATAACAAAGCTTAAAATAATAATAAATAACGTATTATCGTTATAATATTAATCCCCGGAGCGTGGGTATTCACAGCAAGTAAGCTGCTTTAACTACGAAATTGGGGCTTTAACGGCACCATCGCTACTAATGCTCAGTGTGCGAAGAGCGAGTGACGTAATCGGATAGCAACGTTTTGTACTTAGAGAGTATGAACTAAGGTTGCAATTCGAGTGGAAAAATGGCCACTTAATTACCTTTTGAATGAATGCAAGCTGAAAATGTGCAGACGGCCGATGTTTGGCGTATTTACCCTACTTAGTTACAAAACAAGTATGTGTGAAAAAAAGTGAAAATATATTTATGTCGAAATATTAATCAAATTAAAAATATGCCCGATCTATAAACAAACATTAGTCAAGTTATTGTCAAAATTACAATAAAATATAAATGTCAAAGTTAGGGCTTACATTGTTACAGATTGATGTCAGATGTCAGTAATTTAAATAATAGGTAATAATGCAAACTTAAAAACAACACAAAGTTCCTACTTAAAACATTTTAGGTTAGCGTACCTACCTAAATTTTTTTCTTACAGAAACTCAGAAATAGTATAGTAGCCTTTACTAACAAGAAAGTTCTTTAAATGTCTTGTAAAAAGATTAATGTTTAACATTTAAATTTTTCGATTTCACTGTCACTGATACTACTCCAAACGTAGAATGTACTTGTGTATTTAAAATGTGCGTAGAACAAATAAAACAATTATTATTTAGAAAACTCACGGGGCGATGTTGACAGTCGTAGGCGACGCGACGTTCCGTTTTTTAAGTAATTATAATGTTGTGTTAAGTGTTTTATTATAATGTTCTTAGCAATCTTTCAACAGCTAGTTTTGATTCACAAGACCTATATAATAAGGTGCACAATTTTCTACAGCATGCCAAGAATTCAAAAAAGAATGTCCTGTAAAAAAAGTTACAATCAGAATGTAGTGAATGGGTCACTGCTGCAATTAGAAAAATAATAGATATTTAGTATCACGATAAATCACTGAATCCTCATCAAAACCTTCATAATTATGTAAGAAACTATTCTAAGATATTGAAAAGGGTCTGCGCTCAAGCTAAATCTAAATTAATAAGTAACAAAATTAGTATTTCTAATAATAAAATAAAATCAGTGTGGCACGGAATCAACAAAGAAACTGGAACAAAAAAAAAACAGCGAGATCAGAATGAATTATCTATAAAAATTGATGATGAAACCATATCAGATTAGTTAAAAGTTGCTGAGAAACAAAACAATTCCATTACCAATTTCCCAATAGAGGTAACAAAATCTCTCCCTTCATCATTTATATTAGCTGAATCTCATCTCAAAGAAAATATCAGTAAGGACATTCCAAGTATTGAATTCAAGGCCATTTCTATTATCACCATTAAAAAAGCATTAAAAAACAATTCAAGGATTTCCGTTAAGGTTGTTGAAAATATCATTGACGCAATTGCCCCTGTCCTAACAGGCATATTATTTAATCAATGTTTAGACAGGCGGTACGTTTTCTGATTTAATGAACCATAATAAAGTAGTACCAATTTTCAAATCGGGTAGTAAGATAGTGATCCCTCTAACTATAGACCTATATCTGTACTACCAGCGTTGAGTAAAATCTATGAAAAAATCATGCTAGACCAGATGTTGTCACATTTTAACTCAAATGGGATTTTACATAGTCGCCAGTTCGGTTTCATGAAAGATAGGTCGACGACTGACGCGGCAGTTATATTTTGGAATCCTGGGAGAATTCCCAGGATGCACTTGGCATTTACTGTGACCTCTCAAAAGCCTTTGAATGCGCCCTATTTCTAGTTTATATTAATGACCTTCCTTACATGATGGCTAACTTACTGGACATCATTTTATTCGCTGATGATGGCACTCCTCTTATTTTTTTAATAGATAGAAAAGACACGGATATCTTACATGTCAACGATAGTCTGGCTGTTCTTTCGAAATGGTTCGCAGCTAAACAATAACCTTTTACTCAATACGAATAAAACTAAATGTATTAAGTTCCCATTACCGAATGTACCCCAAGTGGGTCTACGTTTAAAACTTGATGGCTAGAAACCAGATGTTATTACGGAAACTGTATTTCTAGGAATTACTTTAGATTCAAAATTGCAATGGGGTGCCCACATTAGAGCTCTTTCTGGTAGATTAAGTTCAGCTGCATATGCAGTAAGAAAAATAAGGCAGTTGACTGATAATAGCCACTGCTAGGTTAGTATACATTGCTTATTTCCACAGTATTATGTCTTATGGCATTCTGCTATGGGGATCGGCAGCTGACTTAGATTCGGCCGACTGGCCGGAGGGGTGTAGGTTGGGGATGCAGCTAACACGGCCTCTCCTGACGAGCAAGCGTCCTCGCAGGCCTCGGAAACCACCGCAGCCACTTCAGCGGGAGCTACCTCCGACTCGTCATTTCTGGGTGTTGTTGACGAGGTGCTCGGCTGTGGACCTACTTCATTCTCCTCGTCATCAGAACCTGTATATAGAAAATCAAGAGTGAGCATCTAAACAACCGCCAGGTACTACATGGAAGTCTACTTCCAACGTCAATTTGTCGAACTCGACAGGCAAAGTGACGTAGCTATCTGATCTTAACTCATGACCATCTATTCCGCGCAACATCTGAGCGTTGGGGTTTAGACGGCCAGAAAAATGTTTGAGAAGTTCGTTAGATATAAGCGATACAGACGAGCCGCTGTCAATTAAGATGTCCGTAGGTACACTACACAGCACTGCGGTTGTCACGTCACGGCATGCTGTATCACCCTTAATTTCACGACAAAAAATTACATTGGATTTATTGCGCGACTCCGATCGCTGTTTAGCAAAACACTTTTCTTCCCCATTTATTTTACAAATGTTTCCCATTACTGTTTCTCATGTTTTGGACATTTGAATTGGCATTAGTACTCCTGACCATCGCTTACGACTTTAGAACTCGAATTACTATTACTAAGTTTAGAACGTTAAGGACACGCGTTGCTCTTACTGATGTGACCGTGAGCCCCGCACGAGAAACACTTCAAAGATTTTTTATCAAACGCACTACGGCTCCTATTACCGCCGTTATCGCGCCAGCTAGTAGTTCGATTAGAATGGGCATCAACATTGTTTTTGTTCATATTTGCACTAGTTTTATTTGGCATGACTTAATTATATTGATAAAAATTCCACAATGGTTTCGGTAGATAATTTTGCATTCATAGTTGCAGCACGAATCTGCGGATCCTTAATACCGCGCACAATGATTGCACACAAAAGGTCACTACTTAGTCCTTTAATGATACGCAATCGCAACAAGGATTTGCGCGCGTATTCCGCGCATGTGGAATATTTATCTGACTCAGTGCACATGACGTCATATAGGACATTAGCGACATCGACACGTCGTGGACAGAGTGATGTTAATTGTAATTTAAAGGTAGACCAAGTACGAACCGTTTCGGTCCAATCGCGTAACCAAGAGTGAGATTCACCCTTCAGACACAAACCGACACGGGCCAGCCTTTCTTTGTTGTCCCATCTATTTTGTAATATAGCGTGCCATGCATTGGCGTCATGAACATTAGGGTCGAAGTCAGAGACGTAATAATGGTTTTGATCTCACCGGGCTTAAGCTCCTTAGCACATCGTTAGGACGCTCTGCGACGTCCCCTGCAGCCGACGTTGAAGGCGAAGGCGGCAGCGACAGCGCCGGCGCTAGTAGCGTCGGGACAGGTAGGTGGTTCGATAGCGGGAGGGCTGGCCGTGCGCATAGCCTCTTCATGTAGCTGGGGCGCGGACGGGCTGGTCGTGCCTGTGATGGCAGGACGAGGCTGCTGCTCCATGCTAGATCGTAGTTCTGAAATTGAACAACGCTCCAAGGCAGAGACCCTATTAAGTATTGCGTCTAAGGTAACACTGAGATGAGTTAGGTCGGGCAGCGGTCGTGGGTCAACCCCACGAACGCGTGGGGTTGACAGGCCTCTCTTCTAGCGAGGAGAACCTACCAGCCGCCAAAGTGCCGACAGGCAGAAGAGGGCGAGGTCGCGCAATTGGTGGAGCATCTGCTCCTTCGACGTCACGCGATTCTCTGGGGCGCTTTCTCAAGCGCCCTGACATGCCGGCACCCAGCGGAGGAAGCGTCTCGGGGACCAGCCAAGTGGAGGACGCTTTTACCCAAAACGCCACCTCTTTGGTCAGCACAAAAGGGGAGATCAACTCGGCTAGGAGAGAGGAGAGACGGGCACTGGCTCTGGATGAGGTGGCTGAAATGGCTAGTCAGGCCAGAGAGCGGCGGGTTTCTCGCTTGGCCACTGCTGAGGATCTGTCGGCGGCGGCTCTAAACCGCCAAGTAATGGACAGCGTGGACGTGGTCCTCAAGGTTGCTACTAAGTCTGGCAACTTGAAGGGCACGTTCACGCGTGCTCTTAAAGAGGCGGCGGAAGAGATCAAAGAGGCAGTGGGAGTCCTCCTTAATCGCACGACCTCAGAGGAGACGGCAAAACTACAGGAGGAAAACAGCCGTCTCCAATCCGAGATGGAAGTCATCCGGCGGGAACTTGCCGCTCTAAGGGCCGACCTTTGTCGGCAGCAAGAGCGTGCGACTCCTGCACCTTCTGCGCCCCCTCCAGCACCTGTTTCTTTGCAAGCCGAGCTGGTTGCGGAAATAGCCCGGACTGTCATGCTTCAGGTAGGGGACATGATGAATGCGCGCTTCGAGGGGTTGGAGTCAAGACTCCTCCCAGCCCAGACTCTCCGGCCACCACTCGCAGCGGACAATCGGAGGAATGAGGAGACCTCAATGGTGAGGCTCCCGCAGGTGACCAAAACATCCACGGCTGGGGCCAAAAAGCCAGCGGAGGCGGCCAAAAAGCCTGTGGTTCAGGCCAAAAACCCTGTGGCTGGGGCCAAAAAGCCCGCGGAGATGTCCAAAAAGTCCGCTGAGGGGACTTCCTGTCTAGAGGGAGCCGCGGAACTTGCGACCGCAGCCGGGCCAAACACCGAGGCCTGGTCAAAGGTCGTAAAAAGGAAAAAGGGCCGCCAGAACAAGAAGGTGTCGGACCCAAAGGCCCGGGCCGCCTCAAAAATCGTGGGGCCGCCTAAGATTCGAATCCCGCGCTCTGCGGCTGTAGCGGTCACGCTGCAGCCTGGAGCCGCGGAAAGGGGCGTAACCTACAAGGCGGTCCTAGCGGAGGCGAGAACCAAGTTCAACTTATCTGAACTTGGCATACCGTCCATCCGCTACAAAATAGCCGCCACGGGAGCACGGCTAATCGAGGTGGCGGGTGCTTCAAATGGTGAAAAGGCCGACGCCCTTGCCGCTAAACTGAGGGAAGTCCTCAGTTCGGAAGACATCCTGGTTTCCAGGCCCATGAAAACGGCTGAAGTGCGCGTTGATGGGCTGGACGACTCAGTGACCCAAGAGGAAGTGTTAGCGGCTATTGCCCGAATCGGCGAGTGCCCTATTGAAAATCTGCGGGCAGGGGAAATTCGCCAAGACTTTGGCGGGCTGGGCACGATCTGGGTGCGGTGCCCGGTAGCGGTGGCGAAGAAGGTCGCCGACGGGGGGCGTTGGGGTGGGTTGCAGCGAGGGTTAGGCTGCTGCAACCCAGGGCCATGCGGTGCTACCGATGCCTGGCCATTGGACATGTCCGGGCACAGTGTATCGCCGAAGTTGATCGCAGCGACCAGTGCTATCGCTGCGGTCAGCCCGGCCATAAAGCGGCCCAGTGCTCTGCGGCACCAAACTGCAGTCTTTGTGCGGCTGTAGGAAAGCCCGCGGAGCACAAAGCAGGTGGCAAGGCCTGCACCGCGCCCCCCGCTAAGCGGGCTAAAAAGAGATTGTCACGGCTGCCGGGGGATCCGCACCCTCCCCGCAGCCTAGTTGCCCTTCGGTCGACTCCCGACCCCAGGAAAGGATTGCCGAGGAAATGGAGTGCCAATAATGGCAAGCTACCATTTCCTCCAGGGCAATATCAACCACTCTGCCAGAGCTCAGGATCTTTTGCTCCAGAGCATGGCGGAGTGGTCGATAGACGTGGCGGTGGTCGCTGAGCCGTATTTTGTTCCTCCCCGTGATAACTGGATGGGGGACCTCAACGGTTTAGTGGTCATCATTGGCGGGACTCTTGTCAACCCATCCCGAGGTCATGGCTGGGTTGCCGCCCTTGTAGATGGCGTGGTCGTCATTGGGGCATACTTCTCGCCTAACAAGAGTCTCGCCGACTTCGAGAGTTTCCTTGTCGAGCTAGGAGCCGTCGTGGGCCAGTATCACCCTCGCCCCGCGTTACTACTCGGCGACCTCAACGCCAAATCCGCGGCTTGGGGATCGCCAGTCACTGATGCTAGGGGCGTGGCGCTGGAAGAGTGGGCAATCACGACGGGTCTGGCCGTCCTCAACAGGGGTTCGACCTACACGTGCGTGCGGCAGTGGGGTGGGTCCATAGTGGACGTCTCATTCGCTAGCCCCGTGGTCGCGCGCCGTGTCCGGGACTGGCGTGTCGCGGTGGAGGTGGAGACGTTATCGGACCACCGATATATTCGTTTCGACGTCTCCACCCAGACCACGGTCGGCCGCAGTCCATCGGCACAAAGGGACGGTCCACGCTGGGCGCTGAAGCGCATTGACAGGGAGGCTCTCGAAGAGGCCGCTATTGTGCAGGCCTGGAACAGGGAGTCGGCGACGAACGGACCCGTTGACGCCGAAGCGGAGGCGCTCTGGTTCCACGGGGCGATGACGCTTATATGCGATGCGTCCATGCCCCGGGTCCGCAAACAATCCGCAAGGCGCCAAGTGTACTGGTGGTCTGCCGAGATAGCGCAACTGCGCATAACGTGCGTGGCGGTGAGGCGTCGGTACACTCGCTACCGAAGGAGACGTCGACGGGATCCCGAAGAGGAAGCTGCGCGGTATGAGGTGTACCGCGTGGCTAAGATGACTGCAGCTGGCCATCGGCGAGGCCAAGACACGAGGCAGGGAAGAGTTGCTAGAGACCCTAGACAGAGATCCGTGGGGGCGCCCTTACCGTATGGTTCGAGGAAAACTCCGTCCCTGGGCCCCCCCACTTACGGAGGGTCTCCAACCTCAGCTGCTGGAGGAAGTAGTTGCGGCACTCTTCCCTGCAAGAGCAGAACACGTGCCACCGTCGATGGCTCCGCCTGCAGCTGTGGAATCAGAAGATGGTGCTAGCGTCCCTGAGGTGACAGAAGCGGAGATGAGGGTGGCTGTGATGCGGCTCCGGGCGAAAAACACTGCCCCGGGGCCCGACGGAGTACCCGGCCGCGCCCTCGTACACGCTTTAAAGGCCCTAGAGCCCCGACTGATAGGACTGTATTCAGCGTGCCTCGAGCAGGGCCAGTTTCCCATTCAGTGGAAGACAGGTTCGTTGGTCCTGCTCAGGAAGGTGGGGCGCCCTGCGGACTCCCCGTCTGCGTACCGGCCCATAGTGCTGCTTGACGAGGTGGGCAAGTTATTCGAACGGATAATTGCGGACCGCCTCGTCAGCCACTTGTGCAGAGATGGGCCGGACCTGGACGACAACCAATTTGGTTTTCGGCATGGGCGTTCCACAATAGACGCAATTATGCGAATAAGAGTCCTGGCGGAGGAAGTTGTATCTCGGGGCGGGGTGATGCTGGCGGTGTCCTTGGACATATCGAACGCCTTCAACACCCTGCCCTGGAGTTGTATTAGGGAGGCGCTGCGTTATCATCAGGTGCCTCCCTACCTCCGCCACGTAGTCGGGGCCTACTTAGCAGAAAGGTCTGTCACCTACAGGGGACGCGACGGCAGAGGCCGGCGCGAGATGTCGTGCGGTGTTCCACAGGGTTCGGTTCTGGGACCGCTCCTGTGGAACATCGGTTACGACTGGGTATTGAGGGGCGAGCTCCAGCCGGGGGTGAACTTGACGTGTTACGCGGATGACACGCTGGTTACGGCTCGGGGGAGCTCGCACAGGGAGGCAGCGTTGTTGGCTACGGCGGCGGTCTCACAGGTGGTGAACCGCATCCGGCGCCTGGGCCTGGAGGTAGCCCTCAGCAAGTCGGAGGCCATCACTTTCCATGGCCCCCGACGGGCGCCACCACCGGGATCACACATCGTGGTCGGGGGGGCCCGAATCGCTGTCGAGTCTACCATGAAGTACCTAGGATTGGTGCTCGACAGCCGCTGGGACTTCGGCCCCCACTTTCGGCGGCTGGCGCCTAAGTTGATGGGCGCTGCAGGCGCGCTGTCAACGCTGCTTCCCAATTTGGGGGGCCCGAGCACCGCCTGTAGGCGGTTGTACGTGGGGATCGTGCGATCCATGGCCCTATATGGGTCCCCGGTGTGGGCAGCTGACCTGACGGCCCGCAGTATCGCAGTGTTGCGAGTACCGCAAAGGGCGATGGCCGTTAGAGTCATCAGAGGGTATCGCACGATCTCCTACGAGGCGGCTTGCGCACTGGCCGGATCCCCGCCGTGGGACCTGGAAGCGAGAGCCCTCGCGTCACTACATCGGTGGCGCGAGGAGGCGCGGACGAGGGGCGTGGTACTGGTGCAGCAGCAGATCACGCTGCGCCGGTCCGAGCTCCGTGAGGTCTTGGTGGCGGAATGGCGGGACAGGCTTCTGCGCCCTACCGCTGGCCTCGTTACTATCGGGGCGGTCCGGCCGGTGCTCGACGACTGGCTCGGGAGGAGGCACGGCTCTCTGTCATTTAGGGCGACGCAGGTGCTCTCGGGGCACGGCTGCTTCGGGAGGTACCTGCATCGCATAGGCAGGGAGCCAGACGCTCGGTGTCATCACTGCGTCCATTGCCGGGAGGACACGGCGTGGCATACGCTTGCAGAGTGTGCAGCTTGGGAGGAGCCACGCCGTGACCTTGTATCGGAAGTGGGTAGCGACCTGTCGCTGCCGACTGTTATTAATTCTATGGTCGGCAGCGCAGCGTCGTGGGACGCGGTGATCTCCTTCTGCGAAAATGTCATGTCGCAGAAGGAGGCAGCGGAAAGGGAGAGGGAGATGTCGAGTGCTCTCCCGGCCCGTAGCAGGCGCACCGGGCGTCGGCGGAGGGCAGATAATGCCCTCTTCCGGCCCCCCTAAATGGGTCCAGGGACGGCGGACTCGGGGACGTCCGCCGCCCCCTATCATATAAGACCCGAGGTGGTGGCGCGTAATGTTCCACGCGCGCCTCTCTTAGACTTCGCGGGGGGAGTCAAACACCTCACTCCCCCCGTTTGACTAGACGGAGCCCGCAGAGGCGGGCCGGCACCAGTCGGGGGCTGCGTTGAAGAGTGCTTAAGTGTCCCCGTAGCCCCCGGTGCAAGTGTGCGAGGGAACACGGGGTGGTTTTAGTCAGTAGAAGTCTGACAGACCCCTCCGCCCGCCCCAGGGCGGAGGACATCCATGAGGATTTCCACCCCGTCAACAAAAAAAAAAAAAAAAAAAGGTCGGGCAGCGGTGGCGTGCACTCACGTTTACGTTTTTTTTTGGGGCCGTTATTAATCGCAATTTTATTTAGTTATGTCGGTAAACCAGAGTCGTATACCGCTTCTTATTTTAGGAATTTAATGAAATAAAAATCAAGAGGTAAAGTTTAACAAAGGAAGTCTTTTTTAATAAAAATAGTTAAAACAAAAGACAAAATGGAGGATCTATTAATTAAGCAAACAGATGGAGAATATAAAGTAAAGTGCGCGCCGCCGGGTGTGGGAATGAATTCGTGGTCACACTGCGCGTCGTCTTACACGGACTCGATCACGTCATGCTCCGCGCTGGCCGGGTGTAGGTTTGGGATGCAGCTAACACTATAGAATTTATGTATCTAGTCTCCGCTATTTACTTTGCAGGGCATTCTTGATCGCCTGTATTGTGATTGCTCGGTATTCTAAATCGCAAGCATGTTGCACACTGTGACGGCATGTTTGTTTGTTTGTGCATGCTTCTGACGTTTCATAGATGTCCATGCAGGTTTATGAGAAATAAAATATTTTAATTTTGATATACTTATTCTTACTTATACTTATAAAAATCAATTGCCGTGCGTTAGTCTCGCAAAAACTCGAAAATGGCTCGACCGATTGTGATAAAACTTTGCAAATTTGTTGTGTGCGCGCTAGAGAACGTTCCTAACAAAAAATAATATATAAAGGCATTGCAAGACATGCCGGGTAATATAGTAGGTAATTTTAATTACATAATAATTTTCTTTTCAGAACGTCTAAAGTCCACGGCCATGATGCGCAGTGTCCTCATGGCGTCCGGTCGGCGCCGGCCTGCCTCGCTGCCGCCCTCTGTGTCCGCGAGCGAGCAATACGTGGCATTTGGAGAAACAACGCCATCTGTCATCTCTGACACGAACGTGTACAATGCTTACGCTCTCACATTGCCGCTTGACCCCTTATGGGCAGCTCTTGAACAAAAATTATTGCTGTAATTGAATTATTTCTCGACGTTCTCGACGATTTGATAACAATAAAATAAATTAAATGTTATTTTACCAATGTTATGAAAACGTTCCATTTTAGGTTTATAGTAGTTGATTAATTCGCATATAGATGGTGCCGTACTCAATTATGCGGGAAATTATGAAGATTTACTTTTGTTTCGTTATAAAATTAAATAGTATTACGGATGTTGACTGATACATAATAAGTTGACTGGTATTTAAACCCTGTTGTTTAATACGTGTATCAATATGTTTTAGAGTTAAGGATATATTAATAATGTTGAAGTTAGTATTCTAATGTTTAATTGATGATACTTTACGTACACATGTTTATTTAATGATAGGTACTCTACGTCGTGTACCAATGTGTGCCAACGGGTGAGTAAAATAATGTAGTTAATTATTGTGAAAACTAATTAAACAAATCGAACTTTAAAGTATGACAAAAACTGTTTCACACAGCATAAACTATGAGAAATAGATTTACCAACTTTTTAATTTTTTATCAGCTGAACTATAATTTGATAAGTGTTTATAACAAAGATGAAAATCTCGATGTCTCGTCATACCTACATGCGGATATTTAAAGAGTATCTAATTAAAATTAATATAATCAGCTTCTTAACATCAAAATAAATTACTTGAAACACATTTTCCTTAATCAATGCTAATGTATTGATAATAAAATGATATCAAGTATGAATTTGTAACACTGAACTGATTCGAAACTGCTTGGCCGTTATCTTGAGTTTTTGAAACCTGAATCGGTCTAGATTTCGCTTAATAAACTTCGTATAAATTACCAGTTTTAGTAGCAATTAAAATTAATTTACAGTTATGACAAAAGTAGATCGAATTTGACTGCTGTGTTAAAAAAGTCCGTAAATATGAAGATATTTTTTGCAAGAAGGTACCTACTAATTTACTAAATTGTTAAAATTATAAATTCAAAAACTGCTATTTCTATCTTTTTAACCCAATTTTATTCGTAAAGTAACTATATGGAATTTTATCGATACGAATAAGTTGTAAATAATTTTTGAATAGATAAATTATTCAACTTATTAACTGCTTTAACGGGCCTCGTTTTGAAAATTGATTATTGGTATTTGCAAACAAATATTAGGTACCTACCTACATCGTATCCGCATGTCAACAATTCATGAAAAAAACGAATTGATTCATTTTGATTTTTCTATTAAGTTGACCCTAATTTGTCATAGAATTATACGAGTATTTTCTCTATATTATAATCTAGAATTTTATTTTGTTGATTATTTTTATAAGATGATTTATATTGTTTAACATTTATTTGTTGGTGGAGGTGTCTTTTGGGGATAAAAAAATAAAATAAATCAAACAAAACATATTTTTTATTTCATTCTCGCCTGCATTCATTGTTACCCAGGTATCTCGAATTCTAGATATATTCTGTTGGTTTGGCCCACAAGTGTGGCCGGTCGATCTGTTACCTATGATGTTTGAGGGGAGACTTGACAGCGGCTAGCGTCATTAGTAATCGTGAGCCACGAGATGGCGCTGCCGACCACTCGATTCACGACCAATTAAAGTAAGGCCAACGAGACGTGATAAAATACGTAACGTACTGAGTTACATTACCATAGCGACCGATTATTATCTCTGTCCTTATCTTTCGCACGCAATAACGACGTCAGGTGGTCGACGACGGCTGTTGTGTGATTCGTGGTACAGGAAAGCGATCGGTACAGCAGCTATCGACATTTGGTCCGCACTTTTTGTGAACAAGTTCATTCTTGTTTGGATTCGAAGTGATGCGAATGTTTTCGTTTCCGTATTTGTGTAGTCTTTTTGTTGTTATTAATCCGTTATTATTCGTTTTTCTTGTTGCTTTTTACTGTTATTAAATGATAAATAAATTGATTTTATTTCTGTAAGTAGGTTTGTATACAAATACTTTTACACGTCAATCAAATTTTAAAACTAGATGAAGTCGGCGTTTCCTATCTGACTACCCTGAGAAGAAAGGCCGAAACAAAGTCAGAGGTCACAGTCTCTTTTAAATTCCAGACATAATCTTGGCCAGATCATGTGAAGACCATGTTAGATTGGTTCCTAAAATGGTCTTTTGAGGAAAGACCCATACAGATTTGAGTGGACCTGTCCAGTCAGTGGACACATTTGTCAGTAATCGTGAAGCTCAACTCAGAACTTAAGGAGCTCAACGACTCGACGACCAATACCGAAACAAATAAAATAAATATAGAAATAAAACGAGTAAAGACAATACCTACCTAACAATACAGAAAGGCGAATTGTGAGCGGTGGTTGATTTTTATTATGGTATCACGGCTTGGCAGCTCTAGACTATCTTCGGAAGATATCAATCCACTACGATAAAAACTTTCTTGTTATGACCCCTGAAAGTTTATTTACATTCGTCGTTCGTCTCGTTGGCCTTACTTTAGACGCAATAAATAAGAAATATAGTAATGAAAATGTACGCGTATGTGTGTATGTAATGTAGTATGGAATTAGTGTACAGGGAGGATTTTGGTCGGGGACGTAAGGGCGGATACAGGTAAATGGTCTAAGGAGACCTTGATCTAAGGAGGTCCTTAACTTTTTGAGACATTTGATGTGCATTTTCACAGATTGTTTTATTTTTACAGTCAGCAAAAAAATTCTCATTTTTCACAATTACTTTTTTTGATGCCAATCAACCGTTTTTAATTGTTGTTTGTTTGTTGTTGCTTTTTAGACGGGGCAATAATGCCCCGTTTCAAAAATCCACCTTGTATACTTTAGAATTATTGCGTATGACCGATATAATCTGTGGTATATTATATGGACGAACTATGATTAACTTCAAGTTACAAATCTCACACACGCTGCAGTGAAATTAATGTCGCTACGTCGAAAATTCGGTTTTTCTTTTGAAATAGCACAACATCATAACAGTATTTAATCCTGTAAATTTTAACTAACACAAAATACTTTGTTACATTCAGTGATCAGTGCATGGTGATTCGTATGATGATATATTGGGTAATCAACCAGAGACTTGTAAGCAAGCAGTTGAAGCAGGCATAGTGCATCTCAACGGGATTTCGGTAAGTAAGCGATATGCAATTTGCTAACAGCTGTTCAAGGAATCCCGTAATACTTCACTTATGGCCTTACAGACGAGGTTGGACTGGCGTTTAATCGTTTATTATTCTTATCCCCGCACTACTGGAAGCAAGCTATACAGATGATGAATGAAGTTGCAGATGCAGAAGGCAGTTAAAAATTTCTCAAAAAGTTGAGGTTAGTCTCCTAAGACCATTTTCCTGTAGCTACAATCGTTAAGGTACCCGTCATTACTGCCCCGTTTAAAAAATCCATCCTCTACAGTAGACAATTTCATAAACACTTTCGTACGAAAAATATTTCTATATTTCAGAGGGTAGTTTGCGAAATATAATGTAGGTAAGATTTTTTTATTCCGGAAGGCGGCGAGGTGCACAGTTTGAAAATCATAGCAATGTTATGTAGATAGGTCACGTCGGGTGATTCTCAAGTGTTCCTATCGCACCCCTGTCTCCGGTCTGCGGTAAATGGCGTGAAAAAATAATATTGCGTAAATTTATAAAAATAATAACGAAAAAGATAATTATTATTATGTATTTTCGAATATAAAAAAAAAAAACATTTAAGTAGGTACATTTTTAATTCATCGGTAGTTGATTTAATACACCTGCGCTCTTACCTGTAAACATCTATAACTGCTGGTTTCTATTATCACCACGTTTGGCACCCTGAAGTCCTGAAGATGTGATCACCATTGGTTATTAGAAGACACCAGAGGTCGCTGTAATCAGTGACGTGTTGAAAATCATCACAATAGTATTACAATGATGCTCTGTGATCACATTCATACAATGCATCGACGTATGGCGTCGTGTCGCTTATTCTTACTTTCTTTGAGAAAAAGCCGGGAGTTCATCTTAAGGTCGCTGCTAATGAATTTCTTTTCATCAACACTAATTCGCCTTTTAAGACAATGGTCTCTGAAATAACCAATTTGTATAGAGCATGTAAAGTCATTGTTTAGCGCATCGGTAGTGATTGTATAGCGCATCGGTAGTGATTGTATAGCGCATCGGTAGTGATTGTATAGCGCATCGGTAGTGATTGTATAACGCATCGGTAGTGATTGTATAGCGCATCGGTAGTGATTGTATAGCGCATCGGTAGTGATTGTATAGCGCATCGGTAGTGATTGTATAGCGCATCGGTAGTGATTGTATAGCGCATCGGTAGTGATTGTATAGCGCATCGGTAGTGATTGTATAGCGCATCGGTAGTGATTGTATAGCGCATCGGTAGTGATTGTATAGCGCATCGGTAGTGATTGTATAGCGCATCGGTAGTGATTGTATAGCGCATTGGTAGTGATTGTACTCGTATATTCGTATTCATATAGCGCATCGTTAGCGATTGTATAGCGCATCGGTAGTGATTGTATAGCGCATCGGTAGTGATTGTATAGCGCATCGGTAGTGATTGTATAGCGCATTGGTAGTGATTGTACTCGTATATTCGTATTCATATAGCGCATCGTTAGCGATTGTATAGCGCATCGGTAGTGATTGTATAGCGCATCGGTAGTGATTGCTCGTTCCGTCTCTCTATGACTAGGAGCCTTATTCTGCAGTGGAATAATTACTAAAGGCTGTTTATTTATGAATCTTTGTGCACAATAAAGGTCCAAAGGCGGACTTAACGCCTTACGTATTCTCTACCATGGGCACGCCACAATTGCGGCGGTAAGTCCCCTCTTTGAAGAGTGGCTTGAGAGGCGCCACGGCGTCCTCACCTTCCGCCTGACGCAGGTCCTCACCGGACATGGCTGTTTCGGGAGGTTCCTGTTTCGGATAAGGCGGGAGGAAACGCCCGGGTGTTGTCATTGTGTGGATCGACCAGGGAAGCAGTCACCTCTTTCTGCGAAGCAGTAATGCTCGCGAAGGAGGAGGCGGAGCACGTGAGGGAGAGGCAATCATTGCGCCCTCACGCCCCTAGTCGCCGCAGGAGAAGACACCCTGGGCGTCGGGAGTCAATAGCCGACTCCCTTTCACCGCAGGCCCGGGCCTGCGGACGGCGCGTTGAGTTCCACACACGCCTCAAAGAGATGTCAGCATAATTGACGGGGTCCGATAGGGCCGATGCCTGCCGGGGTCGCGGATTGTTCGACAGAGTTACCGTGGCCCTGGCGGACAGGCAACTGAAGGAACATGGGTGGGTTTTAGTCAGTAAGAGTCTGACACGCCCTTTCGCTCCGCCCAGAGCGGGAGAGGTCATTTGATGATCTCCCACCCAAAAAAAAGAATGTATTCTCTACCATTCAACCAAGAGTGGAGGAGTGGAGAGAGAACATGGCTGTAGCACAGTTAGTGAGTAAAAAAAAAACAATAATATAAAAAGGTATATAATCGTCTACAAATATATTATAAATTAAAGTCACTTTACGTGTCTGTCTGTGTGACTGCGTTGTTCTTCTAAACTCCGCAAAGAGTTTTGATTCGGTTGTCACCATCATGTAGACAATTCACATTCAGGCATCAAAATTCTTTGCGGAGTTTAGAAGAACAACGCAGTCACACAGAGGGACACGAAAAGTGACTATTTTGTAAAGTCGTAAAAATCGTGCGTAGCAGAGACGGGTCACTAGTTATAAATAAAATAGGTATACAAGTACATACCTATTATAAATAGGCTATACTTATAATACACATACATATAAGTCTGTGGTATAAGAATATTGAACTGTTACTAGAGTAACTTACCTAATAACTGACTGCGCCAATCACTACATGACTAGGAAACCTATTTGGAAAGATTCGACATACGCCTCGCAATGAACCAGAACCTCAACTGGCGGGCGGTGTAGCCTCTTATTGTAGTTCATGAGTGATTGAACAGGACCGCCCACGCAGGCGCTGGCGCGGGACTTACTAAACTTAATGTTTTACAAGTAAGTAGATTTACTTAGTATGTAGTTGGTAAGTGTTTTCCTATTTGATACGAAGCCCAAATTTCCCTCAACTCCTCATTTATGTCAATCGGTATACAAAGTTTTTGGTCGACTTCCGCGCAGATGGAGTGGCAGGAATTGCTCGCAGACTCAAGACTAACCAGCCCTTAAAAAAAAAAAAAAATGGCAGGAGCGTTTTTAAACCAATCACGCTTTTCTACAGCTCTCCCACGAATAAACGCCAATAGCACTATCCCGGTAGTTCTGTAGTTATTGCATTGTAGGTAGTATTGGAAACAATTATATCCAAGTAACACTTGAAAAGATAGTAAAAGTTGTGCAAAGTGTGTCAAACATCGCGCCTGCGCTCGCTAACCGACGAAAAATAAACATTACTATTGCAATTTAAAAAAAGTCACACGATTCCTCAGCTTGCTAGCTGAGCGTACTCCTAAACCTATAATATATGACAGACCATTCACAACCTTATTTAGTTGACACCAAAGTGAAATATCAAGTGACGAAGATCAAATGAAGCGGTTTAAAAATCTTACGAATTTGAACTCACGCGCCGAAAAGCCGCGTACCGTTTTGAATTCATTGATCATTCGTCCAACGCTTTAATCGACCTTAAAAACAAAATAACAAGTCATACTTTCCTTTAAACTGAAAACGCCGCGGCAAACGGAACTTTAAAACACGTCGCATGAAGGTATAGTTTTCTTTGGAAAGCATTGTCCAAAATATCTAGGTTACAATCCGGTTGATTTGGGAATGTGTGTCGCGGAAGTGGGCTGCGAAGAGTAGAGGGCAGGTGAAAGGGGTGGAGGGGGGGGGGGGGGGGAGGACATGCTGAGATTATGCACATCTGTATAATGGTCGCTGGCTGTTAAAATTGGCACACTTTGACCACTGAACGTGAGCCTTTTCTAGACTATATGGAATATTTATTCAATTGGAAGATCTGGGATTGAAGACTACATGTATGGATGCATAGGATCGTAGGTTATTGTGTTGTTCGAGATTAATTGATTTTGGATTAGCTGCAGTCTTCATGTTCCTGCTTTTTACACCGTCTCTAGTCATAGTCATCAATTTTAACTGTGCAGTAGACGAAAGAATTTGTGTCGACCTCAAAATATTTACCTCTTTGACTTACTTTTTATCCAGCAAGTGATATAGACTATATTACATACGTCTTGAATTATTTTTTTGATCGGGTTCCGTTTACTCCATCCTGTTCGGTGATTATCATTAACGATCGGTTAGGCTTAAAAGTATTGCCTACAATGTAACATGCATTTCAATACCTTGCTGTAAGTCTCTGAACACATAATTGTTTTCAGGAATATTGCAGTACTAATTACATACTGCATCGTTGGTCAAGTGGTCGCAAACGCTACTGCATGCATGAGGTCCTGGGGGGTAACTGCGTAATACACTAACAGTAGGAATGGCTTTCATTTTGACAGTTCAACAACATTCATTGCGTTATTTACGCTGTTGAGCAGACAAATTTTTCGAACATATGAAGTAATGGATGAGCAATATCCTTCAAAATTATTCAGATTGTGATTGATAGTGTGTTACGTAATTAGGGAGCTGGGCTCGATTCCCGGGCCGGACAAAGTGTTATTGGGATTTTTATTAGGAATTTCTCAGTAGCAGCCCGGAGACTGGATTTTTGCCCGGTTAATGGCAATAGGATCGCTCCCCTATTATACATGGGACTTAAATATAATTGGCGAAATGTGGATGTACTAAGGAAACCTCTGCCCAAACCTTCGTGAATTACAGGCGTGGCAGTAGGGGCATAAAACTAAGGGTCTGTTTATTTCACAGTTTCCGGTCCAGATAAGGACTCTAGCAGATTGTATCATGAGCACACAAACATAGACCTTAAAGTGATGAACATATTTTGGCTGTGACTGCACTCGTAAAAAAATATCTAACATTACTACTTATTATAAAACCAAGTCCCCCGCCGCGTGTCATCTGTCTGTTCGTCTGTACGCGATAAACTCAAAACCTACCGAACGGATTTTCATACGGTTTTCACCAATGGACGGAGTGATTCACGAAGAAGGTTTAAATGTATCATTCATTAAGGTTTATAATATGATGGTGATTATTTTAGATGTCGGAAAAAATCACGGCGACTACTGGCGTGAGCCGCGTAAACCAATACAGTTATATGAAAACGATGGATAAATGGGATATTTTCCGGCATCCACGCGGGCGAAGCCGCGGGCAAGAGCTAGTATGAGATAAACAGAGTTGGTGAATGAAACAAACTACGGATCTCTTACACTAGCACTACACTTAACTCTACAAAACATGTTGCCTTACTTTGTCAACAATTATAAAGCAAGAACTCACTTCTGTTCGTCGCTAGCCTACAGCCCGCGGCTTATACTCACCTCAATCTGCCATCGTCGTGGGAAGCCTAGTACCAGCGCTACACCTCGTTAACCGACTCTTAGTCCACAGGAAGCATCGCTGATTAATATCGAATACATTAAGATTGCATATCTGTTATAATCCGGAGGTGGTCTAAAATGTAAAACTATAAGTACTAATTACAGCAGGTTTATATAATTATTTCAGTTCAAGTTTAATTCATTCGTGTATTATTCCTTTACAGTTGTAAACCTATGACAATAAAGTTGTATTTAACTGGTTTACGGTATGTAGTATAATTAGCCCGAATGGTCCTCAAAATAACTCCGATAAAAAGAAACGTCATGATAGTTTAAAAAAATCCGATACTTTCCAATAGTCCTAGGATTTATGCAAAGAACCGATTTCTTTAATTAGCCTACGACATTAAGTATTGATGATATGTTTTATTTATTTATTACTACCATGGTCATTGTTCTGCTGTCTCGTCTAACATGGCTACGAATCTTCTGAGTTGTCATGTTTTCAGGCAAACTCAGTAGTACCTATTGCAATTCCAACCATGCGATCGGAGCATAGGCTAAACCGGAGAAGCCTTAGCTATAACTAACAGCAGACTAGGATAGCCGATGCATTTGTAAACCGTCAGAAGAAAGCCCCTACAACGTCTACCCTTAAGTGGGACATAGAAGTCCTAAAGAGTACTCACAGACAGACAGCGAATAAAATTGTGAAACATAACACTAAGCTTAATGCTAATTACATTACTCATACATATTTATCATTCATAATGAAATGTAAATGTTCTAACAGTTCTGTACCTGTGGGTGTGCCTAATTAAACTATTGACCCCAATATTATATTCATTGTTACACTATTTTTGTTTGGAGATGCTCAGACGCTGCTCAAATGTGGGCGGGATTCATTCAGAGCCTGACTAAGCTCTGCGTTGCACTTAAGGAGATCCAATTACGGTATTTGGATTGGACTGAATAATACAAACTTGCTGTGGAACATACCGTCATGTGTTACAGTCATACATTTGGAAACCGAAGACATCCACCAACGCTTTAAAAAAACTGTGACCTCTGAGTTTGTTTTGGTGACTTTTCGCAGAGTATCTTCGCAGATAGGAAACACCGACCTCACCTAAGTAGTTTTTTAAATAATATTCACGTGTAAAAGTGTTTGTATAAACCAACTTATAGAAATATACAACACTAGCTGTTGCCCGCGACTTTGTCTGTGATCCCATGGGGTACGACCCATTACTTCTCACAGAAAGGAGATCTAAGTCTCCTGAGATCCAACAGTGCGCTGATTATGATAATGTTATGGAGTGATCTATGAGGTGATTGAAAAAGTCTCGAGTTGCCACCGTGCACCATCGTCAACCACATCATCCAGTCAGTTATGTTGCAGATGTACCTAGAAAGTACTTTTTTTTTTGTAAGCTATATTACCTAATTGAAAAGTTACACAGATTCGACACAGATTCGATTACGCAGATTCGCAACGAGCACCTTGCTCAGAAGTTGATGCTTAGCATCCCGGCCATCACGGCATTTTTCAGTGGTTGACATGTCATAATTTTTTTCGTCGTCGACATTTCGGCGCCACCGTTCAGGGAGACACCGGCGGCGCAGACTTCCCTAATTCACTTTTTTTTTGCAAATTTAAAGAACTACTTTATAAAATACAGAATGAACACGAAGTTCTCTAATAGTATGTATTATTTTTAAAATTTCTTAACATCACTTCATTGTTGTCCCTTTTGTACCTAATCTCCCATTTTTCCCAGAGAATAAACATCCAAAATACGTACGCCCTTACTCCACAATCCCCAGTCAACTTCTAGCTACTTATCCAGTTCGAATTCTGCGAGTCTCGTCTATCTGCGCCTACGCATAGCCCTTCCCCCTCCCTCCCCTCCGAGAGAAATGGCGTGACCTTGTTTCTTGACCCACTGCCGACGTCGCTGCCGAGCACCGACGCACACAGGCGCACGCGCATTCTCTCACACATACACAAACTTTGGTCGAAGCAAAAAGTCAATGGGGTTTGGTTATTAGATTAATTTGTGACCTGAAAAATAATGATTCTTGGGAAATAGAAGATAGTTATCTATGTGTAAAAGATTTAGCTTTTAACACGACCACGTGGTGAGCATACAGCAGGAAGTGGAAGGTCTTTTGAAAATATTTTTGAGGAAAGCCAAATTATGATTGATCATTACTTCTGACTTACAGCTAGGCTTAGAAAAGTTAAAGTTATTACAGCCGCTGCTATAAGTAAGTCAGCCTGTCTATAGTCGAGCCTATAGCCTAATTATTTAGGCAGAATACCGCTTGTCCTCCTATAGAACCAAATGCCTAATCGCAGTTTTTATTTTTGCATGGTTTCGGGGTTTTTAATTGGTTACCCAATAAACGTCACACTCCCACATTCTTAACATAGGACTTGTCAGTTTTCACTATAATATGCGAAAAAAAAAACTTCAAAGAATTTCATAATAATTTATTACCTACATTATTATTGTGCAATACATAAAATAAAAGTTACTAATATACTATACACAAACCTAATAATTTATATATGTACCTACATTATTATTGTGCAATAAATAAAATAAAAATTACTAATATACTATACACAAACCTAATAATTTATATATGTACCTACATTATTATTTTGCAATAAATAAAATAAAAATTACTAATATACTATACACAAATCTAACAATTTATATATGTACCTACATAATTATACACCCAATTCAATTCATGTAACAATTTTTAATAATATTGAATTGCTTGAATTGTTGCTTCGCCTTCTTTCTCTATCCTAATGTTGCTGTGCCCGACAGGCTCCATATTGATCTTTTACTTTGTTAAACCATCTATGTAATACATATGGAATGCAATAAAGAATTGAGTATTGAGTATTAAAATAGGTCTAGCATTTGGAGATTAAATCTACCCTTTAATTTCCAAAATATAGCCTTACTAAGATCAAGATAAATACATCCATTGTTTTAAAGTTTCCCCCTGTAGAGTCGGCTTCATCCTTAATAAAACAGTATACCATTTATGGCGATGTCGACTACTCATTCAATGCTCCTACGGCTACTAATAACGTGCAGTCAATTGACATTCAATATAAAGTGTCGTTTACCAGCAAGCAGCCACCAGTTAGTCCTACATACATGGGCATATGTGTATACCTTGATGAATACGCTTTTTGTTAATAGATTATATCAAAAAAAAAACTGCGCCCTTGGATCCTGGGTTCGATCTCCTAGTCGGCCAGTGTTATTGGTTTTTTCGGTTTCCATTAGGGTTTAGACCTGCGGGGTAATTGCGTAACACACGAACAGTAGGAATAGCGTTAATTTTGACAGTCCAACGACACTCAACAACACATTTTATTTACGTTCTTGAGCAGACTAATTTTCCGAATATATGACAAATGGAAATGGATTAACAACTGAATGGATTAGTTATAAAACTGATTCAGATTATGAAAGATAGTTTGTTACGTAATTAGGGTGCCGGTTGATAGCAACAGATTCGCTCTATACCACATGGGACTTAGTATAGGTCAACCGATGAAATGTATATGAAGCAGGTAGTCACCTTTGTTTACAACTTCGGGGATACCTACATGTAGCCGTAATCTTGTGTTATGTTTGGTTTCTTATTTACGAAGAAGGTTTTTACTTTTTCATAATCCTTATTTTTGTTACTGCCTTTCTTGTTAATGATTACAAAACCAAAGGCACGCTAAACTTTCATCAACTTACATAGCACTTCAAAGAAAACAATCACATCATCCAATCACAATCCATCCCTATGCGTGTAGCTCCCTAACCGGACACAACGTACACTTCAGCCTAATTCCTAACGTAATTAAAGCAGAGGTAGTGCCGTCCTGTGCCGACAAAGGGCGAACAAACTGCAATACCAATGACTTGTCCATCTGTGCGCCATCGCCATTCAGCGGTTCATTGCGATTCATAGTCGATGCAGCTTGACGTGTTAACTAGACAAGTAGACACGCCTAGCAGGGTTGGTGAACCTAGAGGAAACGTGTTGTGAGGAGTTTGTACAAAAGTAATAATATAATATGCATCAATCGATACTTACACTGGCATTTAAGTAATCTAACTTAAATTAGAGTATTGAGTTCTGACCATAACAAAACAAAATTTCAGAAGCAATCTCTTAACTGCTAAAGAATGATTTGCTTACTTAGTGTGTACCTAATGGTTCTTACGTATATATTAGTGTACTAACGTATATAATAGAGTACTTTTAACATGCCCAGTATCTATGATTGAGTGCGAAAAGAATAAAAACAAGTTGATGGTGTCAATACAATAGACATTCGCCACCCTTGATCTAAGAACTCATGCGCACGTGTCCTTTAGATGAGTGTGTGTGTGTGTCGTGTATCAGGAAAGCTACCTGTGTGAATGACTGAGACATTACAGCTTAATAACATATCCGCTATAAGTAGGCGAACGGAGGCTGACAATTTGTCAGCTATATAATTTGCAGTTTTTGTTTAATTATAACGTAGTATTAATGAAATGAGTGTTACCATAACGGTTATTACAGTTAGCTTGTGACTGATACATACTTCTTATCTTCTATAATCTATAAAGACTTGACATTATATCATCACGCCCTTATATGGGTCTCCAATGTTTTTGGTATAACCACATTTCTTCAGTTATAGCACGAGTCCCATGTAATAGGAGCTAGCTCATAACCATTACCTGGACCTAAAACCAGACTGGTCTGCTACTATTGAGAACTTCCTATTAGAAGAACTCAAAAAACTCTGCTACCCCGGGAATCGAAGTAATTTCTCACACTTTGTAGATGAGCTTGTCACCACTACACAAACGAGGCAGTTTTTCCATGGTATTTAAAGAATAACTGAGTCGTTTTATCATACTAACCCATGGTATCTCACTGACAGTGGCCACAGCTGGACAAACGTCTGATTCCATTATTTCCATTTTTCCCGGCTGGTGGCTGGTAAGGTCCACTCTTCAGTCTTCATTATTTCTGTAAGACCTACAGAAAATTGAACCAGGGTACTAAGTAGTATTGTTGCTTGTTAGATTTGTATCTGTGAACATAACTACGATATAAAGGAAGACTTATCCTCGAGAAACGTTTAAAAAGCAAGATCTATTCTATAGTCATTTTTTTATTTATTTTCTCTGTAAACTTATAGCAGTATAAGTAGAAAATTTCCATTCATTGCTCGCTATATATTTCCCAGATTGCACCTAAGTATATATTACACCAATAGATACGAGCTAGTCTCATTATTTTCATACTCTGTGGAAAGGAAAGTTAAGTATAGCATATCATGAGCTTAATACAGGTTGTCTCATTATTGTGTAGGCTCCATCAGGCCTAAACACCGCGACTATGTCAGTAGAATCGTAGTTATCTTTATAGTACGATGGTATAAATTGTGCGCGTAGCTGATTTATTTGAAGCGGATTAGATAGAACGATTTCTTTAAGATTTATTATGGTTCAGTTTACATTATGTAGTTTTCTGTCCTTGATAATAACCTTGGTTAATAAAGATACCAATCTGCAATATAGTCTGCAATATAGTATATGCTTTGCAAAGACGTATACAGAACAGAAACAGGCTTTGATCATCACTTCTTCAACCAGACCATTGCTGCCAGAAGAACTCACATCACGACAAGCAGTCTGCACAAATCATATTCCGTTCACCTATTATTATTGTCGTTTTGTTATTTTTCTGTCTTTATTAATATACACACAAGTAAAGAGTACTAAAACTATTTAACAGTGAACATACTTTTATTGCACTAACAAATGAATACAAGAAAATAAAATCATCAACAAATTTTTCTAAAACAAATCTTACAAAGTGATGAGTCTATATTTAGTATTCGCGAAGGTTGATCACCGTTGCAGGTACCGTTGTAATGTGACCATGTAGGTGATACATTTGGGCAGTATCGTCACCAGGTGATATCAGTTCGGTTCTGATGTAAAAATAGCGGTATTTTTTGTAAAGCTATTGTTATTTGTAATGAGTTTTCTAGGTCAAAATGGTTTAATACCAAATCTAGTTCATTTTGAAATGTTTTTTAATACTCGTGTCTGATATTTTTTTTACCAGTTGAGGTAAGTGATGCTGCACGTTTCCCGACAAGTAACCCACTCATTTGAGACGTGATGACTCCGGTAGTGTGCTTTACTCCTTCATCATGATCAGCCCATCGCAGTCCTCTGCTGGACATAGGCCTTTTGCACTCTATATCTCTCGGCTATTCTTATCAAGCTGTTACCAGCCACCTTGCGAAGATTGCCGCTCGAACTAGCGTAGTCCTTTACCTTACTTACAATTGCTTATTTCTCACGCCTTACCTTCCATGTGGAATAGACATTTCTTTATGTCCTAGCTAGAGTGACAGAAGATTTGGCATCTAAATTTGATTCCAGCCAAGGTCCATTACGTCAGGTCCAAGAAAAGTATAGAAAACCCATCCCCTAAACAAACAAGGTTTTCCTTCACGGTTTTGAGAGCAGTGGTGATGAAATTATTTACAAAGTAAAGCAGGCGCTTTACTTTTCAGGCATCCCAGGCAGGCGCCTGTGTTCAAACTGTGTGCTTTCAACTCGTAAGTCGGGGCCATTACCACTGGGCCACCACTGCTCCGTGAGAAAACCGACATATCCTAGAACCAAACATTTTAAGACGTGTGACATCTACTAATCCGCACTGGGCCCGCGTGGTGGATGGCAGCCCACGGCCACAGTCTCGTGTCCCAGTAGTGGGAATATGATAGGCTGGTTATGCTTAAACACAACATAAATATTATTCTATTGTCAGAAAAAAAAAGTATAGAATTTAGAAATGGATCATCAGTGACAATAAATTATATCTGTTGGTAATAAATGTTGGTTACTTGGTTGCTAAGGTAGAGTGGTTCGTGGGAACTTCCATTCTTTAACTTTTTATCGATATAAACGCGTTCCTTTTAAACGCGTAAGAACCGACCAAGTGTTCCTTCATCAAGATTGGTTGCAATTAATTTTGTAACAGTATTTTTTTTTAACATTAATTTTTTATCGATTTTACAAAGTAGGTCTTTGTACGTAGATAAAAATTACAAAGCACGACTGAAAGGTTGCGTCAGAAATAGGATTAAGTATTGACGTAACTTATTTAAAAATTCAAAGGTTGTGATAACAACCTTTGAATTTTCATCATATGGAATGGTCATAGGTAATCACTAATCTTGGCATAGTTTATAGAATTAAATGGCCATGATTTTTAATAAATCCACAGATCAGGTGGTAGGTTTAGCTGACAATCAATCAATTTTTATCAATAACGTGGCGCTTATGAATGACGTATGAACGTTGAAGAACAAAAAGAACTAAGTAAGGTTTGCGTCGCTCTGTGCTTTGTGCCAACCCTCATGTGAAAAACTCGTGAATTCATGTCCATGTGGTAGTAACATCGTCCAGTAACTAAGGAGGTATTCGGACGTGATTTGCCTCAACATGCCCACTGCTAAGTGTGCCGCGTCGAGAGTGAACACGGGTACTGTTATTCGACGGCCCGACTTTTACTTTTGTCTCCCCCCCCTTTCCCTTCCCTCCGTGTGGGAGATACAAGAAAATGCTTTGGGCATGCTGTATGTAAACATAGTTTGACTTTGAAAAATGGTGGCATTGATAGTTGGATCTGTGTTTATTTAGCGTGTCCATAACATTTGTGACGGTTTTTTCCTATACACGTAATCTTAATACAATTTTTCGGTCATTCGATGAATCTTCTTAGCTATGCTTATCACAGTCCAGCAGATAAATGTGCACCATTCTACGCCAATGCATCTTAGCTGACCTGCACAAGGGCTCCATTACCACTCCAAGGATTCATCTAATCAAACAATGCTTGATTTGCAGCAGTAAAAAGTCCTGTAACTTCAGCTTGCATACTCTACTAGTCGGTGTCTCTGGTTCTTTTTCGGATGATGAAGTTGCTCCAAAAAGTATATATCAGATAGGCACATTTGTCAACTCTTGTGATGTCTGTAGAAAAGAGTTGCACTTCTTAAAATAATAACGACTTAACCCTAAAAGTAACATAACATAACCTCTAGGCTCCAGGTCTGCATTCCCCATAAAGGAAGCGTGTGGTGTACCCATGATGTCATTGCCAGACCTGGGGATCAGACCAAGGACTCCATGATCCACAGTCACACTTGCAAGGACAGACCAACCTAACTAGTTGCAGACAGTAAACCAGATGGCAGATGCCAACAACGATTATTATCAGTGTAATTGAGTTCGCTGTCCACTTACGAGTACTTCTCTATGATTACTTTAAGTAATATTAGTAATACTAGTAACTTGTTCGTAACAGTACTGGTTTAATTAATTCTATGCATAAGTTAGCTAGTGCCTGATAGTCGAACTGATTCTGTATCTTACATATTTATTTTGTAAGTACTTATTCAATCTTATAAGATAACTTTATAAGATTAACATTTTTACGCACGTCCTAGATATGAACAAACTCAGAGGTCATGGTTTCTTCCTCTATATCTCTGAATATCCTTGAATTTGTAATTAAGAATAACTTTGTTTTGGGTACACACATAAATAGTTATATAGTTTATATTGCATCAAAGCTTGCGATCCCTTACCAACCCCATTTTCTTTTATAAATTTTAAATATTTACCTAAATTCATAATTTTCCTCTCATTTACCTCACCAGCACCCCACCATAGGCTAAGTAAAGCCCCGTCATAGTTCAGCTGCGTCGCGGATGCAGCGCCGGCGGATCGGTGTCACCGGCACACTTTCACGAGCCGGGCCGTGCCGGGCCGCCGCCGGCCCGTCCCCCCGCAAAGCTTCCGGAAACCACGTTTAAGGTCGCCTGGTCAAGGTTATGGTTCGCCTTTAGGTCATGTGGGGATTTTTTGGTGGTTATTAATATTTCCATCTTAGGTGTCCTGGTTATTGTTATGGCTCGATGTTATAAAGGATGCTTCTATTTGTCAAAAGGTTATTACTGATAAACAGTAAAATTATCCTCCTCCCCATAACCCACAATTTATTTGGGGACATCGCAGAATGTCTCTATTAATCGCCATCTCAGCATTCGCCCCCTTTTCAGTCCTATCATCTTTAGTATTCCATTAATCACTTCTTTGGTTCTCATAACGAAAAGTTTTAAGTAGTAAAATTGGTTGTTTTATTGATAAGAACAATCCATGACCTGCCTGACATGGCGATGTCTTGAGGACATCGTGCTTTTGAGTTCAAAAAGTGATTCTTTCTTCGCAAGTTTGGGTAATAAATAAAAGAGCTTGTCACGAAATATCATGTGCCTAAGTAAGGCGTAACTTTTAGAGCGTGTCGCATTTATTATACGCTCCAAAATAAATTCGGTTGGCAATTTTTGGCAATTGAGGGAAATAGGTCGTTTTGAGTTTTATTGTTCTTGCGTTTTTAATGTCACTCTTAATGATAGAGATGCTTGGCCATTCTTCTCCATGGGAGGGTAAACTTTGGTAAAGTAATAAGTAAATGGTATAATTTACAAAATACAGCACTTATGGCCGATAATATCCGTTTAGATTTCATAATAATTTTGCATTTTAAGAAATATGTAAAAAAAACAAAAAAAATGTTTACCTGAATCTTGCTAAATAAATTATCAGTGTCAATTAGCACTTCACATCAATGTTCAATGCAAATATTCGAATTACAAACTCAATTTTGTATTCCATAGTTTAGAACATGAATGAAAGAAACAGTATGTTTTGTAGAAGGGTTTTTAATATGATAGGTAGGTACTAAATCGGTGAATAATTGGACCCGTAAATATCTGCTGCTTAACATATTGTGCTTATTTCATGAAATTACGATCATGTAATTAATTATCATTTCCATAATTTATAATCACACAAAAAACTAACAATTTACAACAATTTAATTGTAATTATTTTCTAATCGATAGCAAAGCTTATAAATAAAGCTGTTACAAACAACAGTAGTTAAGAACAAATTAATTGGTTTATCGTGCACCTAGTTGTGCTCAGAGACGCGTGCGCCGCTCAAATCACTGTCATTAATCATTGCAGCCCAAATTCTGTGGCGACGGATAAAGGTCACGTACAGTCTGAGGCATGAGCGGAGCGATTTTTGATTTTTTACCACCTATTTAATAAACAAAGCGACAGGCGACAGGTGACTGGCAACAATCTGACAATTCGACAATTTTACAAGTTTCTTTCGTACATTTTCTGCTTTAATAAACTGAATCTGAAGTGAAAATATGACAATTATATAATTATTATTTGACAAATATGTCGCATTGTCAGTTATATTACATATGTAAGTAGGGCCATGCTTCTTACTTCAATTGAGAAACTCCTCATCCTCATGAGGAGTTTCTCAAAGCAAGTATTAGTTAAAGCAAGTGGCCCATTCCAAATTACTATTTGGAATAGGCAACTCGCTTTAGCTTTATTGACCGACTCTATGACAAAATTTGCCTGTAAGTGGCATAGGTCTGACTGCTGCCTTAGTACCACAGACTGATATATCGCCATCGTCATCCATGATACATTTAATGTCATAATTCAATGAAATATCATGGTGGAGAATTAATCAAGTTTCGTCGTGGTTACTTACCTTTGCAGTTTTATAACCCAAATGACAAAGAACTTCAACCTAATCTTGATTGCTTGAGTATCGTGATGTTAATGACATTCATAGGTTTTAACACAACATAATTCACGCCTGTTTTCCCCGAAGGGTTAGGCAGAGGTGTACCTACCTATAATTACTCATAAGTTTTACTCTAGCAAAAGTTTGGAAAATGATTATCCTCTACAGACAAAATTTGGTTTTATCACTGTGTGTGACCTATATTTGGGTAATTTATGACCGCTACTATTTATCGCTTGCAACTTGCACCGCGCACGGGTCGCGACTCGCGTACAAGTTCAAGTATGAAGGGCAAGGAGCGGCGCGGGCGCACATTCGCAAGCATTTCACTGCAAGGCAAAGGTTGCGCTGACCTTTCGCTCACATTTGCTTCACGTCGGGGGTGTGGCCGGCTTGAAAAAGGATGGGTGGGCGTTTGGCAATGTAAGAAATTGAGATTTTGGTTTTGTAAGGTGAATTAAGTTCATTGATGCGAAGAATAAATAAATAGGTTATTAGATCTTTGTAATTGAATTTATTGGTTGGTTCTGCCTGAAATTAAAGCAAAATCAATGAATGCATATTGTTGAATAATGCAAAGTGTATGAACTGAGAACATGGTATTATTTCCATCTTTGACATGGTAGAACTTCTCACAAAGAAATAAGTAATGTTGAATGGTAAGTGGAATGTTTTCAGAAGTCGCAAAAGACTGCTGTGACTCCTCCTTTTTCTTTTTCTTTTTGGTTGGAAATCATCAAATGACCTCTCCCGCTCTGGGCGGAGCGGAAGGGCGTGTCAGACTCTTACTGACTAAAACTCACCCGTGTTCCTTCAGTTGCCTGTGCGCCAGGGCCACGGTAACTCTTTCGAACAATCCGCGACCCCGGCAGGCATCGGCCCTATCGGACCCCTTCAATGATGCTGACATCTCTTTGAGGCGGGCGTGGAACACGACGCGCCGTCGACCCGGGCCTGGTCCTTACCGGACGGCGAGCTGCCCATTGCTCGCCGTCCGCAAGCCCGCGCCTACGGTGGCCGGGAGTCGGCAATTGACTCCCGACGCCCAGGGTGTCTCCTCCTGCGGCGACTAGGGGCGTAAGGGCGCAACGATTGCCGCACCCTCTGCCAAACCACCAAACTGCATGCTCTCAAAACATCGTGAGGAAACTGACATGTCCTAAAACCAAAAGTCCGAAGACATGTGACATCCACCATCCCGCAGTGGATCCACGTGGTGGATTATGGCCCTCTCCCTCTCACAGAGACGAGGGACAAGGGAACGTTATAGGCTGATTATGCGAAACCTAACTTTACCAGCTCAAAGTAAATCAGATCAAAGTTACTCCAAGCCGTAGTTTTTTCGATTTTTTCCTCTCCTAATTTGGCAAATTCGCAACCGAAGTACTTAGCAAGTAGCTAAGACCCCCGTCTGTTTCCCAATCACTATTGACAAGCAGCTCACAGGTCGGTACTGCTGAGGTCATCACTCTGCTGGTCTCGTGCGGGTTGTAGCGTGATGTTCATTCTCGTCGCGTGGAGTAAACAATGCATGCATCGCATTTGTATTAGCACCGCTGCGTGTAGGGACTTGGATGATTTTGTGAATTAAATAAGTTGTATGTACCTAATAAACGTCACAATTCTTGTCGAAAACACTTGTAATTTTATTACTTAGAATTCTTTTGCACAGTTTGGTTTTCTGTTTATCCTATCCATCCATACTAATATTATAAATTCGAAAGTAACTCTGTTACGTCGTCTGTCTGTTTCTATATTACCTTTTTACGCCTAAACTACTGAATGGATTTCGTTAAAATTTGGCAAGGAGATAGATGGCATCTTGAAAAAGGACATAGGTAATATTTTCGTCTCAATAATAATCCTAAAAGGGGTGATATAGGGGATGAAAGTTTGTATGGGATACTTAGCATTTCTTATGTTAAGGATATGAAAATTCAAAGTTATGCTTTTAGTTTTAGTTTGGTTCAGCGTTTGATTTTAAAATTCACAAGGCTATTAAAAGCTTGTATGTACCTCTTTTTAAGTAATTAAAGGAATTGGAATATAGTCAGAGTTCGTATCTTCCGGTAATATTTATTTTAGTATTTATTTCAATAAATCGGTCCACCAAATAGTTGATACAATTTAAAATTAAAAAATAACTTAGCTAATATGTTGGCATTATGTGTTCAATGGCGAGTATTTCAAATTAATGGTGATAATATTAAAATTAATACGATTATTCATCATCACAAACTTTCACTTTTATAATATTAGTAGGATTTATTTATTCTAATTAAAGTTCACACATTTCGTCTAAAGCTCCGACAGACTGTTTCTAGTTTTATAAACGTATACATTTGATGTAAATTAACTTCATGGTGTTGTTCGCAGTACGCCTTTTCATATTATTATTTAAAGCTCTCTTAATATATTTTGTGTTCTCAACCTGACATTAAATAGGAGGTTAGTACAGAGGTGTGAAAGGTGTGCAAATACCAAATTATGTATAATTTGGTATTTCACAATCGTCAAAACTATTTCAAATACTTTTGAATAAACAAATGCTAAATTATTATTTTCTCCTGTCCTTTACCCAATTTATTTAGGCTGGGCGCCGTACGTCTTGTTCTGCCATACGTCTCAATTAGCTGTTATTTCAGAATTCATATCCTTCATATCCATATTATTATCATCTTTCACAAAATTCATCCATCATTTCTTTTGTCTGCCTCTAAAATTCTTAATACTATTTCCTCAAAATAAATTATGTCATAAAATATGCATAAAATGTGTCAAGTTCACATTTAGTGTGTGCACGTAGTAGCAGTTTGCGGCGGGCGGCGCGCGGTGAAATCAAGCCGCGCTATGTAAGTGGGTTGGTGAAAGAATCTCTCCGGCGCGCGCGCAGCGTACCGATAGCAAGCGAAGCCGACCTTGAATCACTAATATTTTTGCCAAACATATTTTCTAACACTGTTATTTCTTGTTTTGGATCTGACGTCTTTATTTTTGCTTGAAACATTATGTAAAGATAAGTTCACTTGGCGAAAATATTAATGTATTTTTTTTCGTTTTTTGCTGTCTGTAAACATAAGCTAATTAAAAAAAAAAACCAGTTGAGTTACGAACATTATTAATTAACCCTTTATTATTGAGTAGATAAATTAATTACCCAAATTGCCTTTTTAATTTAGTGTATTTAATTACCAGTTACTAGATTAATAAGATTTCGTTACGGTAAGCAGTTTCCATTGACAAATGCTCAAGATTGTATTTTGTTTTACGTCTTTACTTTGAGATTTATTTTGAAACTTTAAATATTTGGGCACTAAATAAAAATAAAACTCAAACAACGGTGTGAAATAACAATAATTATGTTGTATTTTAATTAATAAAAAATATATTCTTAAGGCATTATCTAAACATATTAAATTAGATACACGATAGTATTCTGGATTACGCAGTAAAACGAGAATTAGAATTTTCATAAAAATTACACATTTCCAGCTCCATCATTATTATCATGCTTACCTTCCTATATTAAGACAACGTAAAATTTTGACATTGTCGTTTTGACACTCAATTTAACAACCGATACAGATTTGCAAACGTCGATTATATAAAACATCGATTTGTTACAGAACCGACACTAACAAATTCATTACGTTGCAATAAAACCTAATTAATTTAATTTTGCAACGATTTTTTTGCTTATCATACTTTGCTTGTGTGTGCGTGTGGCGACAGCGACACAGTGATACGTTGACATTTCGCGCGCACGTGTGAGTTATATTCGCACGAGTTTTTGTGTCTGTGTGTGGATGTTTTCTCTTGTGTGCCCTGCGCAAGAGCACTTGTTGACGCAAAAAGGCAATTTGTCGTTTGTGTGTGCATTATGACAATTTTCACATCCGACTTTCTTCCGAGACGCACGGGAACATTACGTGTGTTGTGTGAACTAAACTTTTAGTCGGATCTTTCACTTCGTGTGTTCACACCTTTGTTTGCTCTCAGATGTCTAATGTGACCCACTTGTGTCTCTGCGTGTATTTTTAGAAAATTGCTGCTTATCTTTTTATGTGTGATTCTTTGTTAATGTTATTGATACCATATTCTTGTATTTGATAATTAAGTATTAAGAAAATCTCTATCATTCGCCAAGCCAATACATGAAACTTACCAGTCCAAGATCACAGTCGAAGGAACGTTGAAAGTAAACAAAAAGTTATCGTTAACAAAAAAAATCTTCATTTATTTTACATTAATTTACAAATTTACTTATACATCTATTGGAAAAACCTCTTGAAAAATAACATTCGCCGCTTAATAAGTACGCATAATATTTAATTGTTTTCGTCAACTGTAATGCTTTACAATTAATTAATAATTACAAAAATTATAATTGAAAAATAAATACTTAGCGCTAACAATTTATATTCTAACAAAAAGGTACTTTTATTAACTTCTACTTACACACACCGCGAGAAACGCCGCGGCCGAAACCACCGTCAAGAGTTTTATTATTATAACTGCAACATTTCATTTGAGCTTTATTGATTTAACTATTTATGGAAAACGTTGGACGTCATGCAAAGCTTTTCAGTAGAAACCAAGTTATTCCAGATTTATGATAAAAACCTGGGTAAAAAATTCAAAATGAAAGTTTAATAAGTTACAACGCTGCATGCCTGCATTTTAAAAGCTGCATATGCGCAGAACAACATATAAATTTAATTGCAATTTCTAAATTGCTGAAACTGCAACGTTCTAGTAATATTTATTTTATTAGAGAAAGCAAATAATAAAATATAACGGAAACATGTAAGTACACAATTTTTGCTTTCATTTTACGAAGTCTCTCTAAAAGCGACCATTCATTTAATGATTCATCAGTTTCAATTATGTTTAAGTCTAGACTGACTGTTATTATTCTGAATGGTAAGCACTGACTTTATATATTTGGTTTAAATGTAAAATTAATGCTTATGAAAAAAAATCGGTGTGAGTTGGTTTGGCACTCACGAAAATTGATGTGTAAACATGTGAGCTCGCATCAGTTTGGTTCACGAGCTCACATAGACACGGGTCTTACGCTGACGTGATCTGACGCTCGAAGTCTTACGCTTACGCGTCTGACGCTCGAAGTCCCAGCTAGCCCCTACCGTAGACCGAGCGCTAAGATGTTTACACATCAAAATTAAATTAGTGAGGTGTTTGATATAAAATAAATGCAATTGTAACTATCCTCATTTTATTTTTAAATTTAATTTCACTGTATGAGCACCAATAAACATAAGTATCAAGGTGAAACTTCACAAAATCTCGCGTTAGATTACAGCGTTTCGGCCGCGCGTTTGCCCCGCAGCGTGTATTTTTCCCTAACGGGCAGCCGCTCGTCTGCTCCGACAAGCGTTTTAACGCCTCAAACAGTCAAAGATTATCCTACGATAGTCGCAGGCTCCTAGTGGAATGTTAGTAGTGTGTATCGAATACACAGAAGATGAAAGATGATACGTCAGATGGGTGAGATAGAATGTATGAATATATGACGGAATGTATAGAAGTGGGATGTTTAGTGCAAACGTAGCTTTATGTCAAAGTTCACAGTCTTAAGTCAGTGATGCTTAATAATTAATGTGATAATTATGATATTAATGATACGAGATTTGTATTAAAAATTATGATAGTGAATTTTCATGATGATCTTTAAAACATTTTGTATGCAACATAATCTTGTAAATTAGATGAGTGATTTGCAAAATCGATAATTGTGAAATCGATGAAAGTTGTAGTTTTATGATTGTGATGATGCTGAACAATTGATCAGATTTCCTATGCAAAGGATTTGCAATTCTACGAGTATTGCCTCTTTGATGAATAATATTGTGAATTCATGTGAGAGTAGATTATGTGGAGATTCAAAATGAAACGGTGATAAGTTTTTCTAAAAGTCCGCATCAAAATTTACCAACGTAGGACCACACTAATAAAGTTAGGTGGGTCTTATACCATGAATAACAAAAAACTGCATGTAATATTTGGCGTTTCACGAAAAACAGCAATAACTCATTAGTTCGTTATACTGCTAATCATCTCTAATAATTGTTTCTCAGTCCGAATCACGCAGCCCTTAGCCTTAAAGAGGTAAATGCCCTAAATACCGAATGCCGTAACACCAATTATAAACTGCCAACGAATAGCAATCTTACGCAACAGCGGATCGGTATTATTAGTATGAATTTTATTTTTTATCCGTCCGCTTCCCGGACGCGTCGAGTTCCGTTCGCGTGCGTTTGCGCATCTAGCGTTCGCGAATAATAAATTGACTTGCGCGTTTTGATTGGCTGTAAAGTTCGACCAATAAAGTATCTAGGAATTATTTTGTTCTTTTATTAATATTTAAATTATTCGTAGGATTTTTTGGTCACGATTGAACCCAATAAGTATTCAGTGTTGCAAAGGGCTATTGAACTTATAAATTAACGCGTGAAATTGGTTGCCCTTATAGCCTTGAATAATGATAGGAAAGCGAAAACAAGGCCACCCTTTAAACGTGTTGACGGAAATAGTGCAACAATGTTGACTGTTTGTGCAATAGTTCAACATGACAAAGTGTTGGGAAAAATGATCAAATGCGATGATTGTATGATTACTCTATGACAATGATGATAATGTATGGCTCCATTCGAAAATGAATCGTGATGATCTTGTGATCATGGAGTGAAATGGCTGTGTGACGTTATTTGAATTAATGTATTGTAAATGCAAGTACATGAGTGATATTGAGTGTCTATGATGATATTATGAACTTGAGCTTTTAAATGACTTAAGTATTTAAGGGATAATGATTAGGTACCCTTGTAATGTGTGTGATGCAAATGATAACGGTTCTATGAAACTTATAGATACCTATCTACATTTGATTTGATTGTGATGTTACATGTGATATAAGATGAATGATTACTTTGATAATAACATTAAAAATCTTTGCAAGTTAAATTGTTCTTTAATTCAAATCTTTTGGTCCCCATATAAATATAATAATGAAACGATGAAAATTAAATATAAATTGATGTTTCTATAATGTACAATAAGTCGCAAAGATTTTTATTTATTTACATTTTGTGACTGTTGGGTTACTCTGAGGTATGCAATGTTATTAATACTTGTTATTTCAAGTAGGAAGATAATTCAAAGAGCCAAGAAGTGGCGCGAAAAATAAATAACTAGCAGTAGCAATATGAAAACTAAACCTTACTTATAAACTATGTTGCCAACCAAATTATTAAATATCCCTACTTCACGTAATATTTTAAAAGAGTATTTTATACAAAGTTTATAAGTACAAAAGGTTTACAATTGGCAGTATCATGTTAGCCTCATGAGCTTTGTCATTTCTCTTCCTTGAATTAATTAAGTACTTATTTATACATTTAAAAGATAAAAAAAAACTAATTAAAAATTCTGACTAACAATAGGTAATCGGAGTAACCATTCACATTTAAAATTAAATAAAAATGTTTCTACATTACTAAAATATATTTATTTCGTTCATGTTTTGTCCGTTTTAAAGCGTTGCGCTTATTGTGAGCAACTTGTGACGTAGCATGTCATGAGTCAATGTGACGTCAACACATAACCGAAATAAAAGAAGATATAACTACACTAATGAGACGGATAGTTTAGAAAACAATCATAAAGAAGCGGAGCGGAAAACTTCAAGAACTTACAAACTAATAATATAATACAGAGAATATAAATCACTTAAAACTAGTTAACATTGCACTTGTCCTTAGGAATGTTATACTAATGGGTTAAATTAATTACTCGTGATAACACGTAACTACGTTAGAAGACGTACAGAGGACGTCGGAACGCCTGGCGACATCTACTCACAATGTCTGCCAATGTTCTATAATGAAGCGTTGCAACGTCTCCGTTCCTCACGAAATAAATTTACAATAGCCTACATGAGATTCAGCGCGCACTGCGTTACCGCTCACTGACACTTAAGTCACAAACACACTATAATATAAACTACAAAATGCTTCATTTTGAGCTAGAACCTACACCTGCTAGTCCCTGCCAATCCGCTTGTGGATCTGTTGGTGCTTGATGAGGTGCGCCTTCTGGCGGAACGCCTTTGCGCACACGTCACAGCGGAAAGGTTTCTCCCCCGTGTGTGTCCGGAGATGGACCTTAATGTTGGACTTGTTCAGAAAACCCCTATTGCATATCCCGCACCGGTGCACCGGCTTTTCCTTGCCGAGCAGCCCGCTCAGCTCCGCCGCCGTCGCCGACTGGAACGAGAGCGAGCTGCCGTGCATGTTCCCGCTGTTCGCTTGTTTCGCTTTAGCTCGACTCCTTTTACTCTTACTCACTGGTGTGGAAGTTGTGGTGTGAGCATGCGGGTAGCCAAGAAGCCTGTCTGGACTACAAAGTCCATCAGGTTTGAGACTGAGCGCATAATGCGGTGCATATCGGCCGTTTAACAACCCACCAACACCATCAGTCGTGGAGACGGCGTTCCCAGGCGGAGATGACGTTGATATCACATCCATCCCATAACTTGTCGAGCTCGGAGCCTCCTGCTTGACTGGTGGTCCATTCTGCAGCCGATTTTGTAACAGTGGCATGTAACCATGCGTCAACAAGGACTGCAGTGTCGACCCCGCTTGTCCTAAGTTTTTCTGAAGAAACTCAGTGCTTTTGGAAAACTCTTGGTTTTTGCAGGGGTAGTCAAGACTGGAGTGGTGATTTTGTCCCGAAGGTGGTGAATTCGGCAGACCAAACTCCGCAAGATCTTGTTGTACAATTTTGTCACCAGCTTGTGTGCACGCGCCCGTGATCCAAGCATCGATGTCCATCCAACTGTCTCTGGAGTCATTCCTCTCAGGGTCTTCAGGTTGCGATGGGACAGTCGTGTCGGCGATGGCTGAGCCGATGATGGCCGCGATGTCTTCTATTGAGCTAATGTCATACATGTCCTGCTTGTGCCCGTCCTCGAACAGTTTGGCGGGCGGCGAGCAGGACGCGGCGCAGGAGTCCGCGGCGGAGGTGTCCGCAAAGGGCTTGGTGTCGGGCCCGTCGAGGAATGGTTTGACGTCCTCTAAGTCAGGAGGTTCTGTGTCAGCCGCGCACGTCGATGAGGACACGACGTCATGGTCGGTGCCGTAGCCGCTCTGCGTCGGATAGTTATTGTTCTCTTCTGGAAGGCGTTGCGCGATAGCATGGTAGTGGTGTCCAGAGATGCCATTAATAGATAGATGTCCGGTGTAGCCGGTGAAGGGGGGCAGAGGCTTGAGTTCTGCGAGGGGGGTAGGGGCGAGGAGAGAGTCGAGAAGCTCGTGGCAGGTGGGCGGAGGGGAGGAGTTGTCTAGCTTGGGGTCGAGCCAGCAGCTGCCGAGCAGCAGCTCGTCGCCGCTGGCGCCCGCCACTCCGGCGCACTTCATGCCGCGCCTCACCGCGACGCCGGAGCCCAGAGACAGTCCTCCGCCGCCATACTTGGACGCCGCCACCCTGCTGCGCTATCTAT
The DNA here is from genome assembly GCA_916610205.1 of Griposia aprilina. Lineage (NCBI taxonomy): Eukaryota > Metazoa > Arthropoda > Insecta > Lepidoptera > Noctuidae > Griposia > Griposia aprilina. The sequence goes on from OU744286.1 coordinate 25,213,889, forward strand.
AACAAAGGAAAATGATCATTAGTACACAGTTATTATGTAATCAACAAAATATCCTAGTCACATTTGTAAAACATGGCGAAAAATTCGCGAAACATTTATATTGTTTTTCAATAAAAGGACTATATAGAACCATAATTTAGACTAAACACAGTGTAATACCAGTACAGCCAAGCATTAGTATGAACTAGTACGCAATCAGAGATGCAGGCGGTAATCGCGAACGATACGCCTCAATAGATAACAGTGCTGCGGCCCACAGTCGCTTCTGTTTTATTTCTAGACATTTTTGTTCTGTTTTTAATATAAACAAAAGGCTTTTTAGGCTTAGTGGGGCGTACGGTATTTAATGTGGAGACAGATAGGTATGCTCGTTCTAGGAATCAATTTGAAATCGTGTTTATTCGTTTATTGTGCCATCATGTTTTTCAGTTTAGATGTCATATAAAGAGACTTTTCAAATATTCAGCAGATTAACTAAACGATAGTTATAATATTCAATTCAGCTCATTTTTAATTTTTTTTTTTCTGAATATACCGAATTATATTTTTAGTAAAATTTCGGCTTAAAAATATTATTCTATTAGGTCACGCCCCATTTTGAGATAGTAGATATTTTTGTAGATAACAAGAACCTCAGAATTAAAACAGACTTTAAAAAAATAAAGTGTAAACAATTTTGGGAGTCTGATTACTTTTGACTTTGTCGAGTTCAAACTCGACAAGTCAAAAGTAATCAGACCGAATTCCGTATTTTTCATTGAAATACTATTCTTTCTTTTTTCTATTTTTTCTTCTTTTGGTTCTTGTTTTTTTTTTCTTCTTTTATCTGCAGCCAAAGGCAACAACAAGCATTCAACCAGTTGTACCACAAAGGGCAACGCTGATACTGGCCGCAGATAGGTCAGCACCGATCCGGCACAGTTACCGGAGCCCCGATACCTGACCGTGTTCGCGGCGATACGGTGCTGCTAACGAAATCAAACGAGTTACTCATTAACATTGTTAGCGATTAGGTTACCGGTAATTATGCACTGAAACAAACAGATTGATAGACTGCGTGGTGTTTGGTTATAAAAGGGATGAAAACTGAAAATCTCTTTAGAATTTTCAGCGTTCAGTTGGGGAGTAGAAATTCTCCTGAAAAGTATGACAAAATAGTTATAGTAGAGTTTTTTTTTTACTATATAGAAATAGATACTTGAAAGAAAGAAGATAAAAGAGAGAGAGAGAGAGTCCCTCCGCTAACAATGTGGTCTTACTCAATCAAAAGCATTTTCGGAAGGTCTTCTTTTTCATTTTTCAAATCAATTAATCCACTCAGCCCTTCACAGTGCTCTTCTGGATTTGAGAAGAGCGTACGTTACAACACAACTCCCCGTCCTCCGCCTTTTCCCAAAGGTGGAGAATTCTTCTAAGCAAAAACTTGTTTACAGGTTTATTATTTAGAATAAGACATCAATAAAAACTTTTCCCCAATAGATTGTTGCTACATCGCTACGAGTGACTGGAGCATTTCAATGTCATAGGTGCAGTTCATTCAACTTTGTGAAAAATTTGGACATTGGCAGCGAATTTTTAATAAATAGCCGCAGCACAATAAAATAATTCCGAACAATTTAAATTACCATTTAGCTTATTTCGGGCATTTTTAACAGCTTTATTTCCTAATGAAAAGAACTATCCTTTGATTCTCTAATATTTTCATAACGTTCAGTTTTGTACTGACAAAAAATCGAACCTATGACAACACGCACCGTTGACCAATGTGCACGCAACGAGTTGCGATAGCTCTACGGAAAAAATACTATTAAAATATAGATTTGTCTCGGCTGCCAAGTACGCGGCCTTGATTGAGTTTTTCGCAAAATACTGTAGTGTGGATAAAAGGCTGATTGCGCGCGCGCCGGCCGTGGCGATTGCTGTCGCAACCCGCTGCAGAAAAAAATGAATTACCAAGACACTCGATTGCATACTGAACGTGACTTTAATAGAAAATAATAGTATTTAAGATTTTTATTTTTCGTAATATTTAGTACCTGCTGTTATATGCTTTAGAGTCGAAACAAGACCAAAAAGCTAAAACAGCCCTTGATATCTTTATCTGTGGTGGTTTATCTCCGTAACCGTCATATAAAGAGCAGAAATCTTCAAATGTCAAATCTTCTATTTATCAATTATGGCAGACTGAAGTAAAGAGACCCATGTTAAGTGGTCAGGATCTCCCATTCGGGACGGATGACAACTCAAGTGAAGAATGCGTCAAACTCAACGCAGATAAAAGAGCAGCCTAATAATTTACACATAGTGAGCTAGCTAATAGGTACTTAAATTAAAGACTCAATATTAAAGCTATTTGGCGGGATCTTACAGCTGATTTCATCAATCAATCAACTCAGCCTATCGCAGACCACTGCTGGACATAGGCCTCTCCCAGGCTGCGCCACAACACCCTGTCCTCCGCTTCGATATCCAGTCTGTCACAGCCACCTTTTTGAGGTCGTCGGTCCATCTAGCTGGGGGGCGTCACACACTACACTCGCCGATAAGCGGTCTCCACTCCAGGACTCGTTTGCTACACCGACCATCGGTACTTCAATAATCATGGCCAGCCCATAGCCACCTCAGCTTGCATACTCTGCAAGCTATGTTGGTATCTCCGGCTCTTTTCCGGATAACTTCCGTCCTTATTTTACCCTTCAAAAAAACTCCGAGCATAGCCCGCTCCAGAGTGCACTGAGCTACCTTAAATTTGTGGACCAGCCCGACTGTCAGTGTGCACATTTCAGCACCGTATGTTATAACGGACAGGGTGCACTTATTGAAGACCTTAGTCTTCAAACATTGCGGGATTGGCGACGAGAACACTTGATGAAGTTTTCCAAACGCTGCCCAACCCAGCTGGATCCTTCTGTCGGTTTCTTTCTCAAAGTTGTGTCTATCGAGTTGGATGACTTGCCCTAGGTAGACATACTTCTTCACAACTTCGAGAAGCGACACTTCGATGTGGATTGGAATCAGCAAGACGTGTAAATTGTACATCAGTTTCGTCTTAATGTCAGAAATTAATGCCGAGGACAACCCGCCGAGAGGCACCAGTTAGGCTATGTAGCATCTGGTGTAACTGTTCTGGCGTCTCTGCCATTATAACGACGTCATCGTCAAAGCGAAGGTGTGAGATGTACTCGTCGTTCACATTGATACTCTGTCCAGTTCAGTCCAGCATCTTAAAAACGTCGTCCAACGCATTGGTGAACAGTTTCGGGAATATCACATCTCCCATATCTCACTCCCCTGAGCAGTTGGATGGGGCTGATTTTCTTATCCTGAATCTGGACAGTCATCGTGGCAGCGTCATACAAACACCTCAACGATTCGATGTGACACCAGTCAATTCGACATCGTTGCAGAGAGGTTCAGAACTGCCCATATTTCGATTCTTGTAGTCCAAGAATGCCATACACAAGTGACGGGAGGCAATCCCAAACTACACATGAGCAAAACCTAGGTTAGTAACCCTAAGTGTGTAAGATTATACGATACGAACACAGGTATTCAACACGGATTTTTTTATATAGCAATAACCATTGAAGTAAATTGTGTGCAAGCAAGCGAGGCGGACCGTTCAGGATGTTTGGATGTGTCGGGCGGAGCTCAGGCGCGGGCAACTAAGTTTAACGTTATTTTATAAACGAGTTAATTACTAGCAAAATTTACTGTTCATGCGCTACTTTGCTATTAATATTTATAATATTGTCAATATTTTCATTCTTTTAACTTTCACTAAACTATTTAAGCTTCACAAGGGAAGGTTTGGGTAATTTATTATACTCTTTATCTTTACCATACTTTTCACTGACTGGCTCAATATCTGCTTGCTCCTTACAAAAGGTTGTCTCCTCTTGTTAAACATTATATTCTGTCGTTTTATCTACACCACCGCCAGTCAATGTTTATGAATATCATCATCCAAAATTATTAAAAGTTCCATTTGCCAAAAAGAGCGTAAAAAATTCGTCACCCGCCGCCGCCGTGTCACCGTGTCACCGGTCTCAGTGACAACACGAATAAAAATACAAGAATTTAACATCTCTTGTCCCAATTCCGTAGAAATTGTCACAGTTCCATAGATTATCCGCTCCGATGGACCGACCGAGTGAAAGTAGAAACACGTCTGCTTTTGTAAAATCAAAACGATCATTTATAAAATATTGGTAATGATTGACAACGGGGAGCGAAGAAAGTATGAAATTTTGGATTTCCTAACGTTTTCTGCAGCTTCTAAGTAGGGTAATCCATTGTCGAGGAAAGTAGAGTGTATAAATTGCTTATTAAGTTTAGAAGTTGTGTTATTGGGGAGGGTTAGTAATGGTGCAGAATTTAGCTGTCGTTTTAAATTAATTGTATAAACTTAGCTGAAGTTCAGAAAACATTGCGTCAAAAAACGCGAAGTATCTTACCATTTGTGGTAGTATTGGTACCTCTAGCTAAGTTAAAAATTATTGTATAATATTTAAGTTTATTTATTTATTTAATACTCAAAGCACACAAGTGTACCGAGGCGGAGTTAATGCCAAGTACAAGAGAGTGCAAGTTTATTATTTATTTATATATACTTTATTGTATACACCAGAACATACAAAATACTTAATAAAAAATAAATAGAGCACTACAACAAAAACAACGGGCGCCCCGTGTTAATGTTAATGTTAATGTGCGAGGCATACCTTCACTTTGTCACGTATTTTTATCTATGCTAAATATAAAAAAGTAACATTATCATCAGTATCTGTATGTTTGTCTGTCTCAGTATCACTGGTAACCGCTTCGATGTGTCGTCTGTTAGTCTGTTACTAGGCACTATCCGACAGAGCTAGTTATAATGCTACCATGTTAGTAAATATTTTGATGATATCAAGGTTCCCTAGAAATGATAGAATGTGAACTTGCACTCATTGTGATGATGCAAGCAGCTCATCAGTAACAAGCATTTTTTTATTGGTTTTGTTTGAACTTGCTTATTAACCTTTTAAGATATGTAGAGATGTTGTTTGATTTCTATGGATCTAGGTCGAAACATGGTATTAATATCCATCCAATTTCTTTGACTGTCCGTGTATTATTATCTTTCAACGTTAAGCCAAAGTTATGGTCCAAAAGCCTTAATGCTAATACTAAATCCTAAGTCGGGCCGAATTCCAAGCACTAAAGCTTAGACATGGTAAGTTAACATAAAGCACGCGACACACTGACCGACAAACGGCTACCCCCACCGCGACAAGCGGATTCTTAAAAAAAATCGTATCACGAAATTAATTTTTAGGCCAACCTACACGAGGCGCCCGCATCGAAAATTTGTCGCGCACAGAAAGAGACAAAACATACGCTATAAACGAGAGTGAAAGAAACGGGTGTAAGCGAAACAGGGCCGCCTAACGGTACACACACGGAAGTATGTCAGTGGCGTAAACACTACTTTATTATACACAGGTCGTAACCAACGACGGTTGGTCATTCAAAACACAACCTTGACCGGAGGTAATAAAGTCGGAACTTGGGTAGCAACCGGGCTGGTTTTCGATTTTCACGGTGCTGATTCACGACAATAGAACTATGTCCGTTTCTGTTTGATGATTACTTACGAGAATCCAGTTTTTAAACCTACCTCAAGGCTAGACCCGCGGCTGGGCTGATGATGGCCTATTGACAGGCGATAGCGCCTCCAAGAGTTTTACGGAGAAAGCTACCGTGACTTACTAAACTTATATAACATTACCGACTATGTTAATAATTTACAGATATGCATAATGTTATATCGGTAAATATATTTTTCGCTATATCCAGCATTTTTATAAGTAAAGGTACGGTATATTTTCCGCCGTAGTGATTTAAGGCAGACGTGTTACTTTTCAGTATTTTTAACTATTTTTACCTAAAACTTATCACTTTTATAAATTGTGTATCGCAAGTGCGAATTTTGAATAAGCTTCGGGCACCATCACGAGTTGACCTAAGGCTCTGTCCACACTACGCGTATATCACTGTTATCGCTCCATACTCAATTCATTGTTGTCCGATAAGATCTCCTTCAAACAGATACAATAAGAACAAGCGCATTATCGATGCCGCTTTAGTACCGATACCGATATTGTTTATATTTATTTCAGATAGTACAGTTATATCGGTACCTACTAGAATATATTGTAGGTATCGAATAGTTCTTGTCTGTATTCGAGTGTGAAATGGCATTTCAAATATTTTGAGTCACAATCACAAATAAAACATATTCCATTGATTTTCAAATTAAATTCGCGTTACCTAGGGGCCTCCAAGAGTTTTGTGAACCTTATACATGTTTTTTTTTATCTCCATAAAGTGGGAATAGAGAACGATAAAAGTTACCTAAAACATTATATTTTAAATATTTTTACCTCAAAGCAAAAATGCAAATACACCGAAAAAAAGTTAACAATTTGCATAGGCTAAACATTTATTATTTTAACTGTACTTGTTCTCAATTGTTTCCTAGCATGAACAAGTGCAGTCGGCGCTTTGATCCCTACATCCTAATTGCCTAATATACTCGTTTGGTCGTTTGTCAAGGCAGCACGTACCGTTATAGGCCCAACGGGTTTTTTTAGGAGTGGACCGTGGTATGCGCGCACCACAACGAGGTTGAGTGGATTTTGGGTGGCCCGGCGTGGCCCAGCGTGGCCCAGTGTGGGAGCGCGTGGCGTGTAGGTGCTATTGTTTTGACCTTATTAGTACGATACGGTAATTGGTTTCAATTATTTTTAATTTAGTAGAATTGTGATGTAGTTGGGTAAAGGAATTGGTAATTTTTCGATTTCAGTTATTATTTTACTGATTGCGTCCACATTCTTTAAATGCGAGTATCAGTATAAAACCCTCAATAGTTACCATTACAATAACTCTATTACTATTAATCAAATTCATGATAAATTAGACATGATTACAGAAATACTGAAGACACAAAACAGGCAGGTCTTTTTAAAATTCTGTTCTGAGACGCCATATTGAAATTGTTTTACTGGCTTCAAAGAACACAATGTCAGAATGACAACAGAACTGAAAAACTTTATAAAATCAATCGTACAACAACGAAACGAGTCTATTTCGACAATCAACCACGATTAGTTGCGCAAGCGCACGTTTACAAAACATTTATTCTACGTTATAAAATTACGCTCAAAAGCCCAATAAAGAGAATGATTTCGCAATATCCTATACTGTAAACAAATATCATAATGTTTCGCTCACAAGATATAGAAAGTACCCTATATATACTATATGTCTGATATCAATAAGTTTTTCAACTGTTGGATATTGCTGCAACTAACGAACATTTTATAAGTCTCATTTATTGGATTTATAGCCACTTATTTAATATTTCAAAGATATTGCTTTATAATGATTTCAGATAACAAATAGCTTTACGACAGTGTTCTGGCAAAGTCAAAGTGTCCTTTACAAGCAGCGCCCTCCTCAAACTGAAAGCTTGACTTACTTGGTTCTGTAATAAAGTCAACATTTTCACATATTATGAGACTTGATGATTGCACTATTTACCAGTTTAATATCCTTAACATTCCAATAGTAGGAAAGACGTTGGATCGTTATATCTGGAAACTCTTCAACTATTGGACATTGGCTAAGTCTTTTCAACAAAACTATACGATACCTACTCAGCCTTACCTTAACAAAAGAAAAACATACTGTTTAACTAATAAAATCTATCGAATAAAAATATAAGAAACAATACGCAATGGGTATGTCCCTAGTGCTATGGCTCTTAAGATGTTTCTTCTGTGAATTAGTAAAATGCAAATGAGTGACCAAATAAAGACATTGTTTCTATATTCATTATGTTAATTATCTTGTAAAAGGGTTGATTAGCATTTCAATTTGTTTTCCAGAATGTACCTATTTAAATTTAAATACGTTTTTTTTTTTTAAATACAGGCGCATTATTCAATTTGTACTGTTGTTTTTGCCACTACTTCAAGTAAACGCTGATTTATAAATCTTTATTTGACAATGGTGACGATTTTGTTGTAAGCACGTTGCACAACCGCACAACCAAACTCAATTTAAGTTATTGTTATATTTTTTATTTCTAATGAAATTCGAAAGAGACGGACGTTAATAAGAGCTATTATCAAAATCAATATCTAGCACAAGAAATAAATTCTCTTGTAAATTAACTTTATCTACAATATTTTAAAACAACACCACCCCTTAAACCCTTAGACCCGCGCTAATATCCCTAAGAACGAACATACCGTTACTCCGACCTGCCATGACCACCAAACTCGGTAACAACCCGACTACGCGACTGTCCGAATCCCGCGCTGCCCACAAAAACGCCCGCTCGCCCTAAGGTCGTCGTCCTGAGCGCGACTCGGGATAGCCCTGTACAGTTACGGGTCAACCACCGGACTGGCCTTGAGAATCCTCCCGTGAATATGAATAGGACAGGTGGACTAACAATTGTGTTTTGGGGGAAAAATGGGTGGAATTGTAAGATTATAAATGTTTTGTGTTGTAGGGAGAAGGGTGAAGTGAAATAGCGTTCAGTTGCTATGTTAGTGAACATTTGTTTTAGACTTCAGTGCTATTGCTGCAGTGCTTCAGGGCTTTTGAGGAGCTCTGGACTGTAATACACATTAGCAGAATCGGTGCTCTCCTATCTCGGTTTATCCTATTGTGGAGGTCATACACAAACGTAAAGATTTTCAGTCAAACACCAGATAGTTGTGGATGTTTCAAAACCTCATCTGAATAGTCGTGGTGGTCAGATGACGGTTTGAAACTTCCAAATAGGTTGACATCGACACCACAGGCTAACTACATTAATCGTAAACTGTGTGGATGAGCTTTTACAATACAAGATGTTTAATATCAGCTTTAGGCAGAAAAAAACCCACTTCAATTGAGTCAAATAAAGAAGTAAATTATATTACAACCCAAAATAATAATAATAAAATATTCAAACGCGATAATCTAGATTCTAGAGATAGTCACGTATCTTACAGCTTAGTTTTAATAGATCTATCTAGATAAAGAGTGTCTTGTAGCGTGGCTATGGTGCGCGTGCGCCACTGCCGATGTAAGGCAATGGGTTAGCTGCATGGTGTCCGTAAGATAAGAGGTTACTATAGCTTGTTTAGATGTTATTGTGCTTTATGAAATTGGTTCAAGAAATAATAAGAATTACTTATATACTTATGAATTAAAATTACTTATGAACAATTCTGTCTTTTGAGAATTTAGAAGCAATTATCGTGGTGTTTTTCTGTGTTAAGCAAAAGGTTTGGTTTTACTAGGTATCCTGTTAGATGCTGTCTATTTTATCGTGTTATATCCACATACTATAAGCTTTTTTGTAGCCTCTAGTACCGGGCAAAGACCCCCAAGAAGTTAGAACATGAACTCAAATAACCTAAACATCTAAATATATTTCAATAACCAGTTCCTACATCTCATCTCTATACACAAAAAGTTTAATAACTAGCATTGCACTCACACATGTGTGCACGCAGCTTACGTCCATGTGTACTATTGATGTGTCGACGCGTATGACGCATGCGCGAGCCGCTAGACCACTTGTGACGTAGTGACACTCCCGTGGATATACAGGTTGTTTACTAAAATACAGATCCTGCACCCTAATTGAGAAACACACTTAAATTGATATTCCCTTTATTTTTTTTAAATTTCATCATAATCCATTGCTTCATATGTTTGGAAAATTCGTCTGCTCAACAACAAAAATAACGCAACGGATATTTTTGAATTGTCAGAATCAGAATAAAAGGGGTTGACATTCCGAGTGTGTCTCACAATAAGAATGTACTTATGTATTTTCGTGATATAATGCGTTAGATTTCAATAGAATTATATATTCATAAATATTTATCAAATAGATTGTTTGCTTTCTTATTAAGGTGTCTGAAGTTAAATAACCTTTTTGCCGTTTTTATCGTTATAGTATTAGTGGTAGACCGCATAGTTACTACAATGGGTTACAAGCTAATTTGAATAGTTGGCTAGTTTGCACATCTAGTGCAATTCGACGGTTGGCCAATCCGCTGTTTGTTATAAAAGATATTGCGGTATTGTAATATTTGGTATTGGTAATTTGGTAATGTATAATAGAGGTATGTTTGTATTTCATTATCTGGAAGTTGGTATTGTTAAATGTGTTGTATTTGGGTTGACAAGTCAGTAGCTACTTCACTGAATAGATAGACCACACAATTCAATTGTGTATGCAAAGTTTGTTTCTTATCAAAATTAAACGTGCTGAAGTTTAGAGTCTGTACACAATTACACATTTCTATAGGAGAAGTAGATGGCAGATGAGTTATGATAAGTAACTAAAATTAGAAGGCATTTGACTGAATATAATCCTGGTTTTTCACGACACTGCACTGGATGGAATAATTAAAAAGTCTTTGCATATTTTCTATATCATGTTTCAAAGTGGAATCATCCTGTACGTCCCACGCACGAGAATATTTACACGGCGCGCGGCGGCCGACTCGTTGTCCGAGTCAAGGTGGTGGTACAGTTAACCATTGTTTACATACGCGCTCGCTCCGAGTAGGTACACTCAACTGCACATACATCGTAACTGTTTGATATTGACAGCGTTTTATATTGCAGCGGTAAGGGCGGTATTCGTAGTTTAAGCGGTAATTGATGTGTTGTTGACCGTACTATGCATCGTTATGAGCGCATGTACCGAGAGTACTAGCCTTTGTTTATGCTAATGTTGACAGCTTTACGGGTTGGCTATTAGCCGTTTATCAGGCTGAGGTTCACTGCTGTAGGTAGTCGAATGATATTGTAGTGTCTATGTTCGGAAATAGTCTGAGAATTTGTACTGTTTGGAACTATATACAGGTATAATAATTATGTAGTTAGATGAAAGGCGAACCAACCCACTCATCTAGCGAGGTAATAATTAAAATACCAATATCTACCGAATGTATGTACTAACACTAGTGTTTATTTTTTTATGTAATTACTAACAAACTGATTTGTATAGTCTAGAGAGTAAATGATTTTTATTTTGATTAGTTTCACAGACAGACAGATCGGACGAAATCGAAACTTAGAAGTGTCAAACACTTAATTACTAAACCTTACAAGTTTAAAGCAGTTTATTTAAAGCCAAGTGTGCAATAGGATATTATGATAGAATCAATTAGTGTACTAGTTTATGCCCGCGACGTCCGTCCACGTGGAAATCAATTATACCCTAAAACATATCCTGTGGTACTCGTAAATAGTTTCGGTTTCGATCAGTAGCAGATTTTTTGTAATCGAATCAGTACTTCCAGAGATGACCTAAACAAACAAAATACTCTTTATAATATTAGTTTAGATTTACGTTGTTTTATAATAGGTTGAATTATAGTATAAATATATATTTTTTAACAGAATTACAAAGCTTTAGTGTTCACAGTTTAAACAATAGCCACCAAACACAATACAGCGTAACAAGTGCACATATTCATGTACTGACGACAGCTGCGAAGGATGGCGTCGCATGTGCGAATCAATTGATGGCACCTACTAATGGGGAAACGCCATAAACCTGCCAGCCTGCCAGCCTGCCAGCCTGCCAACTCCCATTGACATATGAATCGCGCTGCTCTCTAACAAGATCTGACAAGTGCTGTGAACACTTTAGTTTACTTGCATTTACTAAGGGAAATATACTATATAAAATATCTTTGAGGAGTTCAAAGCTCCATTAATACCATAGTTGAGAAAAAGTACGTCCCTTTTTATATGGGTCTACATCTCTATAATGGCCGAATTTTCAATCGTCAGATAAATTTTATCTGTAGAATAATATGGCAGTTTGACATATTAAAACATAACCTAGAAACACGCCGGTTATTCCATGAAGAGTTAAGCAGAGGTGTTCCTATAGTACACCCACATTTCGCCAGTTAACACACTCATTATTTCCTGTAAACATGCTGTGAAACTGTATTATTTAATCTTCGCATAAAAGTTAGTTGATGATCGACAATAAACAATCTGTTTGTCTGTAATTGTTCTCTATTTATAATGGTAAAGCTTGATTACCATAGGTATAGTTTAAAAAATGACAATCTCTTTAGTTTGCAGTCATAAAAGATTGCTTTAGGAGATTTGCAAAGTGGAAATATAAAATAAAGAGTCTCAGTATTTTTGAAACGAATATAGGATTCGTCATCTTACCTACACATTTTCGAAGACAAAAGCTTCATAAATCTATATTATGTATATTTTTAATTTCTCCACTTCGCAGAACTTCCAATATTAAGCAAAAACTCTTAAACGGAACTATCAGCATTATTATTTTGATGGCGATACTATTATTAAAGGCTACGTCACAGGTCGTTCACCGAGATATGAGGCTGTCATTATTTTCTGTTCGGTACTACATTGTTGTAGGTACTCAGTTGCAGGTGGTGGTTGGTGGTGCAAGAAGGGGGCGGAAAGCGAAAAAATTAAAAACATAACCCTTTTTCACAGTCGGGTAAAAACTAGTTATGAAAAGTAGTAGGTTTGACTCCTTACTGGTATGTCACAAACGGCTGTATGTATTTTTTATTCTGTCGAAATTAAGTGTGCTCATATACTGATTTCTTTTACCTGCTTACTGAAGCTGTAGTTGGCCACTGTATAAAAATAATTAATTCAACAATGGTTCCTTAAATGATTGAAAACTATCGAGGAGATTTAACTCAATTATTTTGGAAAGACTCACTGAAAGAATTGATCTTTTCAATGTTCAATAATAATAATAAATTTGTTTCATATACATTAAAATGATTATATAAAATGTATGGGGCAAAAGTGACTAAAATTATTGATTGCATGCATCTCTTGCTAAAGGTGAATTTCTAATAATTTGAGGATTACACTATTGGATAGATAATTTAAAAATCTAAATAATTGACGTTTTATTTTATTTAAAAACATCGCTTGTCTTTTTTTATTAAAATAATTTCATTTTTTTTTGTGAAAATTACGATAAATGAGCGTGCGCAGGGAGCAAGACAGAGCGAGACTCAGCGACGGGACAGAGAAGGACTGACCGCTCGAGGTCGTTTGGTCGGGGAAGCGCCTTAATTGACGTGATTATCAGGGTATTCCGTCAGAGACGGTGGGACGTACCGCTCTGCAGTGTTATGCAGAGCGGCAAGTCCCACAGTCTCTGGGAGGAAAAAAATAATAAATGTTCAATTGTACTATCTCAATGTAATGTTTTATTAAACCTTATATTCTTACCAAAATCGCTAATCACTTGTAACTTAAACAAGATTACGTTAACCACCGTACGATCAGACAAATGAGTTGAAATAACAAACAAAACGTTCCTTTTTACTTTTAACTGCACACTTCGAGCGTAACAGCCACCGAGCGAATTAGTCAAAAAGATAGTATCTTGTTTTATCATTTATTATGATAAACAATAAAATATAAGTAAGCCAAATGTTTTTTTATGTCGAAATGTTTATTTCGACAGTTTAATTTAAATTAATGTTTTTTTTAATGTATGCACTGTTTGTTCATGTTTCTTTATCTCGCGTAATTTCTTGTCTAATTTATACTTCTCAAGCGAACCGTTAAAAATAACATCCTGAAGGAAGTAAAAAGCAATAGCTTTAAAAGTGTTTTGTATTACTACAACACGTTTCAACAGGAATGACATAAGCTTTTCGGTTGTTTATGTCAATCCAATAATTTTTTAGGGTTCTGTACCTCAAAAAGAAAAAACCTCACTCCGTTGTCCGTCTATCTTTCAGTCTGCCAATACCCTTTTTCTTAAGAGCATGAGGAGGTATCAATTTGAAATTAATATTAAATACGTAGGTCTACAGTCCATTGGAACTCTAAAAAAATCAAGCTTATAAGTCTATGCAATAAAAAAATACGGCTATTTATGCGACGTACTCGCAAATAAATCAAACCCTATAGGGTACGTTCCATTGAACTAGAATCATTTAATTTGGCAAGAAGCAAGGTCTTACAGCACAAGTAAAGTAAAAAGTCCAAAAATCGTTAATTTGTCGTTTATCTCATATTTTTTTGCGATTACTCTCTTACATTTGCAGTTGGAGATTTGACGGTGACGTATATATCGATGAAGGGGAGAACATGTTTTTCAACTACAATGTTCAGTTTATTTTTGGAATAAATTCATCCCAACTACGGAACCCTTCACTGGGCGTGGTGCGACACACACTTGGCCGGTTTTTTACTTTTCCTTCATCGTTTATCATCATCGTTATCATCATCGTTATCACTGATAGAATGTAAGTTCTTTGTCTAGGCCCTCTGGACTTAATGTATTAAATCTGTATCTTGAAAACGTCAAGCGTGGTGATCAATGTTAACTTCTTTCTCGAATGGGATTTCAACAACAATTTCTTATTAAACTTAGTTAAGCGTAGATTATGTTATGTCACTGTAATAGTGTTATCTCGCTAATAGGCTTGTCTAACAAAATATTCGTCATGATAAATGCTGTGACAACGCGTTTTAATAACACCGTCGGTAAACTTCACTTTAACGTAAAAAATGGCGACTTTTAACAATTTTTCCAATACTAGAAGTATAACAAAACTTTTACTTGGCAAATAGAAAACGCGCATTATTCACCCTCTTACGGTATGAGCAATAAGGTTAAAAACCGCTTGATTTTTCATTGTTTACTAACATGACTTAACGACTTTTACATCTCGCAGCGCCCCGCTAATACGGTTTTCTATGATTTGGGCATTTCTTTTTGTTAAAGTCATAAATATTTTTACTGTAAATATAGCCTTTTCTTATGCATCATACAAATTGCAATAATAATTATTATGCAATGAGTAAAGATTTTTTGGGGTTATTATTATTATTATTATAGTCATTTAAATTAATAAAGATTAAATACATAATATTATACTCATCAATGACAGAAAAAGCAATATACATAATTATGAACCTACAGGCAATTTGAAACTTAATTCTATAATGATAATAATTAGTAAGTAGTAATTAATAATAGCAGACTATTTTTAGACCATCAATTTAATTTTCAGATCATCAGTTTCCATCAATTTTCTCCCTACAACAACCTTATGCTATTAGAATAATAATAAAAGAAAATACATAAGAATTTCCTCTTTCGAACCATAGATGACACAAAATTGTTCCCATAATAAATTAAAATTCATAATAAAAATCTGCTCCCGCGCCGAAGCGCTAATGTCCATAGAAAAGACATCAACGCGCGCCGCGGTACGGTGACCTACTGACAGTGGCTATGTGTGTGTTCACGTGCACACAACGTTGTTCACGTTTGCTTATGTGCACACTTTGAGTGTGTTAGTGAAGTTGTAATTACACACACATACACATAACGCAAGTACTCGTTAATGATTTGAAAAATAAGTTATGACTAAGCAATTTTGCAAGTGAAAGTGAAGCGTACTGGATGTTTTTATTATATGTCAGATTGATGATAACAAGTGTGCTTTGCGATATCGAGTCTATACTGTGTTGGTTTAAAGGACGATATAGTTTATCATGTTTTTAGTCGGATTCGAAAAGGGTGAATGTTTTCTTAATGATACTGGATTGCAAATTCCATTATGTTTCTTCTCACATCCACTTTTTCTTAGAAATTGACCGTAAACATAAAAACTCAAACTCAAACTAGAAGCATTTATTTCAATTAAACCACTTACAAGCACTTTTGAATTGTCAAAGAGTCAGTCAGTTAGTCAGAAAGTTGAAGCTAGTTGCCCATTCCAAAATCTAGATCTCTATGGAGAAGAACGGGCAACAAATATACAGGGATACTCTTTTAAATCAAGATATTACAAAATCCTGGGTACATTATTCTTCAATAAGTGAAAACATTGTAAAAAAAACATTTTAAACAACAATATTCACTCCAAGAAGGCGGTGAATGATTGTCCTATTTTATATACCATAGTGACACAAAATCCTCCAATCGATCCATCTAATGCCCCACGCGGACACACTCTATCGCGCCCCGCCTCCGTCTCATGCACACACACACCCACACGAGTTCAATATTTGTGTGCGTTCGTGTGCGTCATCAACTTTCTTTCGCAGTCGCCGGCGCACCTCGTTTCTTGCAACCGTGACATTGTAACTACTGCGAACAGGTCCGTGAAACTTCGCAAGAACTTGAACACTTTGAATTATTTAGTTGAGTGATTTGGACTTGTGATCTGAGTTTGTTTTGATTATGTTGGTAGAAGAGAAGCTTATTTATATCATCATAATGATGTGCTTGAACTTTACGAGACGAATAATTTGATGGCATATTTATGCTCAGTCTATCGCTCTGGGTCACGGGTTCGATTCCCGTACTAAACAAATATTGTGGCCCCAAATAGTAGTTCTGAGTCTGGTTGTTTGTGTGAGAGCGATTTGTGTGTGTCAACGTGGACGCAAATAAAAATTCGATACATTAATGATTCCTAATTTAGAATAAAGTTTTAATATAATGAGTTTTTCAGCATACCACGAGTTCATGAATTTAAATGGCAAATAATAAAAAAAGAGATTTTATTCATAACATAACATCACGTCTGTATTTCCCGAAAGATTAAGCAGAGGTGTACCTATAGCTCACCTACATATCAGATTTCCTCCTTGTCAAACACTTTTCCGACTATCTTCTAAGACCGAAAAGTTGAATAGACCTTACGGTGGGCACAAACCTTGCATGACATGCTCTCTGACAATCAGACAGGTCTCATTTTGTAATGAATGTTACCGCAGTGACCCATCCGTAGACCGACAGCGGCAAGCGTAACTACGAGCATTGATTCATCAGATCCACGCGGGCGTTATTAAGGCGGTACCCCGACCAAAACCTTGTCGTAGTGCGTTATTCAGAGGCTATTAACTCATTCACTATGGGTAATAAACTACATCTAAAAGCACATTATTAATGTTCGATATCCTATCATCACATTGCACGTTCTTATTTGTTTTTATGTGTTATAAATACATTTAAAATCTCCTTGTAAAAAAGTGACTAAAATTATTGATTACATGCATCTTTTGCTAAAGGTGGCGTTCTATTCATTTGAGGATTACACTAATGGATAGATAATTTAAAAATCTAAATAATACACGTTTTATTTTATTTTTAAACTTAACTTGTCTTTTTTTATTTAAATAATTTCATTATTTTTGTGAATTTTATGATAAATGAGCGTGCGGAGAGTGCGAGACAGAGCGAGACTCAGCGACGGGACAGAGAAGGACCGAACGCTCAAGGTCGTTTGGTCAGGGAAGCGCCTTAAGCCAAAATGTACGTCGATAAAAATAAAAAATAAAATCTCATCACATTAATTCAAATGACAGTTATATCAAAAACCATCAAACGCTATCACATCGCACATCATCAATCACTTCCTGCTACTTACTGCCACTTCTACTACATTTTGCTGCTTACAGTTACTGCTACTTAAAGTTATACAACTTAATTTACGTACGGCTTCGATCCTTGATCGGGGCTAAGCAGTCCAAGTGTATCTTTATTGTGGATCTAACACAATAATGATCTGTCTATAGATCCGATAGTGATCGATCCGGACTGTAATGCGAAAGAGTGTACGGTAGTCAACAGAAAGTTAGTAAGTTAATATGTTTAAACTATGTAGATACAGTGTTTTATATTTAGGAAATGTGTGAAGTAGCTGATGATGATCTTAAACAATGAACACTCTATAGAAATCTTTCTTGTTAAGAGATCTTACGCTTAGCTTTACAGATTCAGTAATATTTTTTGCAAAAAGTCTTTAAATGAAAAAAACCTAATAGAATAAACCTACTTTAATGTTAACTGCAGAGACACATTAAATTTTTTCTCGTCTTTCTGTTTCACAATCATCCGTTTGATTTTGAACTTGGACGGAGCTGCTTTTACCGCGCGAAAGACATCACGTGAATTGAATTCAAGAAAAGTAGTGAATAAAAGTTTAAAAAAACATAATTTACATAATATGCTCGCCACTTAGTAGCCTTAACATTTCGGGGAATACAGCTGTGAGATATGTGTGTGTTTATTTACATATAAGTACCTACATAAATTCACGCCTTTCCCCATAGGGGGTAGTCAAAAACTACAGAACGCCACCTGCTATAATCCTTACATCCTTTTGCATCGTTTACGTACATAAATCTGATCTGGTGGTATATTTAAAGTTAAACAGTGAAACAGTCAAACCATCATAATATTATTTCTGTTAAACTTCTGCCTCTGTCCTACACAGTAAGTCGCGCGGGCGCACGTCCCGTTTGCAATTAATCTCTCACTAATGGCGATCACTGACAACTTTATGTGGAACACCCTAATCGTGATGTCATCATGAAGGTTTTTTATTCGACAGTTTGGTAGCAACCTGATTGGTTTGACACACAGCGCCTGATTGATTGGAAAGCTTACGAAAACAATTAATGATTTTATTCGTGGTTTATTGTATTGATCAACGGGATAAGTAGGTAATCCCATTTGATTATCTTTGCAATGAAAAAGAATATGTGCTGTTATTATTTGATATTATTGAAATTATAAAACTGTAAACTAGCTGTAAACGTATCATCTGTCGCGAGCTACTAAACTATTTTAATATTTTTGTTTCCCTATATTAACCCGGCAGCACTCGCTAGGTATTTATAAACACAAATACTCGATACCGGGTAAAAATTACCACAATAGTATTGTTTTTGAAGTGAAAACTTTTGAAGTAAAACTTCTTTAGGCGCGTTGAGCACTTTTTAGGTGAACAAAAATCATGGAACTCGCGTCATCTTCACCGAACGCTTTCCATGAGCTATATGTATACTGTGTACTTTTTGGGTGAACAAAAAGCGTGAAACTCGCGTCATCGTCACCGCACGCTTCCCATGAGCGGATTAACAAGTTGCTTAGTTTTCACTTCTGTCGGCAGTCCACAAAGACAGCTCCGATATTTTTGTTTAGTTTATTAAGATGTACTTAATAGTTTTATTGATAATATACAATTAATAAAATATCAAATTGAAGTTCTAATGTTTATTTATAAAAAACTAAACGAGAAAATAGACGAGTACCAAAAATAGAAAAAATACTTTATACTTCTATAAAAATCGCTCGCTCACGACGCTACCGGGTACTTGTCACCCATTTTTATACGTTCGTCGTAACCAAGCGCCGCACGCGAATTGGCTGTCTCGCAGTGTGTGTTAACAATCAGTTTGAAGGTAGCTTGAGTCCCGTGTCGCCAGAGCGCTCAGAAAAGTAATAATTATCGTATATAGATACTCTGTGGTATTTTTTACCCAGTAGCGAATGCTGCTGGGTTAAAGCTATTTCTTTTAACTGTAACGTTAAAACAGTGGTTTCAAAATAACACGTCTTAAACATACAAATTCCTTTAAACATAATTCCTTAACTAATATTATTTAGTGAGCAGTCGCCTACAAATTAAACATACCTACACAGCCGTATAAACATACCTACACAGCCGTATAAAAACTCATAATCTCATAATTTAACAGTTTCCGCTAGTTCTGTAAAACTAGTTTGAATTTTTGAAAAACGAACTAGATTAGTTTACCGTTAGTGACGTCACAGTAGCGTATAGCACAGTGTTAAAATGTTAATTGGAGCATTTGAGTAACAATTAATTTAATATTTTTATTACGTTTCACACGATTCTTTGAGGTGTGAATATTTTTGTGAAATTAATTAGAGTTCAGACTTTTTGTGTGTTAAGTGATTGTTGAAGAAATGTAATTATTTGATGAGAATTCATTCTCAAATAATAATTTTCTTTAACTATTATTATTAGTCTTTGCTTTAGACGGAAAGACATAGAATATATTTTTTTGTTGATAAAAGTTTGGGTTGCGCGTCCATGTACACATTTAAAACAATTCTTTTTACAGTACTTATACAATAACAGATTAAACAATACAATTGGTGTGGGTACTCTGAAGATTTGACTAATTTTGAATTTATGTTATATATTTGAACTGAACCTACTGTACTACTTTATTAAGTGGTCGGCCATTTATCGCGTCTCGTATCATCATCATTATTTCATTAAGTACTGGCCGCTCATTTTTAGGGTTCCGTACCCAAACGGTGCAAACGGAACCCTATTACTAAGCCTCTGCTGTCCATCCATCCGTCTGCCTGTCAGCCGGCTGTATCTCATGAACCGTAATAGGCAGACTGTCAATATGTTCAGTGTGTATTTCCATTGCCGCTATAACAAATAATTAAAAATAATTGAAATTTAAAAATTAAAGGGGTTCTCCATACAAGAAACGAGTTTAAAAAAAATAAAGTACGGTTTTACGGAACTCTTCGTGTGCGAGTCCGACTCGCACTTGGTCAGTTTTTACATACGTTTATAAACACACGGCGAATAAATTTAATATGGCGTAACGGAGCTCGGCTAAATCTCATGTAATTGGGTGTTCGCGGACTGAATGGACACCAGGGATACTGTTCGTACCCAGGGGATAAGAGAATGGCGAGGTTTTCTGAAGAGTATTGATGTTGGCTCCTAGTACTTATTAGCTTTTTGTTCTAATGTAGAGGGTTCTTGGCCACCAAACTAAACTCGCTTATAATTAAAAGAGGAGTAATTAGCTGCAACACAAACCTTTTGAAATTAAGGTTCGAACAGACCAAGGTGAGTGAAAGTCCAGTTTTATAAAGTCTAAAAGATGTTTTCAAGTTACACCTGGGGAGTCTTTGATAGCAGACTTTCATCAAGTCCTCTGAAACTTGGACTTAATAATGTTCGTCATATTGATACAAAAATCGCTGGTATCTCGTCACTTATACTGATATAAAACATTTATTTATTTTAAAGGTATTAATTAAATTCCGGTTACGGAGACACGCTGAGTTTTGGTGGATGATAAAGAATTTTGATTTATGCATGTGTGGTAGGTACATACCTTCAGTACCTGTACTTAATTTACCGGTAAAAAGCCTTAACATAACTAGCATTGCTGTGAAGTACGAATTTAAGTAGGGACGAAAAAGCTGTACTATATTTAATCATCAAAACTAAAGACAAAATATTTTAAGTAGGTATTTAGAAGTTTTCATGTCGTTTTTGTAGAACAAAAATAACGCAAAGTATTAGAATTTATTGTAGCGCAACAATATGGTTCTGAAGTGTTTGGCTTACAATATTATTATATGTATTTATGAAATTATGCAAAATTGAATTAAATTAACGTACGACGTTGGTTTAATTTTATTTACTCCAAACTATTGTCAAACCTCTGGATGTACAAAAATAACTTAAATTACGCAGTATATGGCTCCAAAACCCAGTTTAGCCCGTTACTTATTACTTGCTATTGTCAATAACCAGTTGATAATCGTGATCACCAGCCAACTTAACCCCCACACCGTTAAGACCTCACGCGGTATGTTATTACCGGCATCGCATAATACCGCGGTAATGAACGGGTTAGCTTCGCATGTCATTCACAATACATGGGCACATTTTTTTTGGGTTATTTGTTATAGTGGGGCAATCAAAGATGTAAGTTATTCTTTGGTCCATGGAAGAATAGAGAATTTAAGACATGATTGGGTCAAATATTACAATCTGATAGGATTGAATTAATAAACAGTAAGTTTTATTTTAAACTCGAAAAGCACGTTAACCCGTTGGTGCCGGCAGTTATTCGTAGATCTTTGACGGGCTTTACGGGTAGTCAGAAGTCCGAAGGTCTGACAACCAGTATTACCAAGGGGTATCGTGTTACCCAGTAACTGGGTTGTGGAGGTCAGATAGGCATACGCTTCATGTAAAATATTGGTATTGAGCTGCATCCGGTTTGACTAGAAGTCGACCCCAACACTGTTGGGTAAAGGCAGGCAGAGTGACTGAGTCTAAAAAAATACCTAATCCTAAATCAAATAGATGAATATTTAATTAATGTAAAAAGAAGCCCGCTTTTCTGTATTATACCACGCTGCAATATTCTTGCCAAAAATTCTATGCAGTAAAAAAAACCGCTCATTTCCACAAAATGGCGTTAAACAGAAGACCAGTTGAGCACCGAATTAAAAAACAAACTGTATTTTGGCCACAAAAATGTGTGTATGTGCCCACTATGTGGGTTTACGAGCGACGCGGACGGACGCCTCGTTCGTATGTGGAACACGTTCGTTTAGTATTTAGAACTGTTTGAGACAGATTTGTATACGCAAGTGTACTTACGAGGATAATCTCTGTGCTTTTGTTTGTGACTGTGCCTACGTCACATGCGAAAAGTCATAGTCAAATCATTTATTTCAAATAGGCACATAGAAGGCACTTTTAAACGTCAAATTTGAACGTGTTTCAACATTGTCTTAGACGAACTCTTTTTAATAATAATATTGATGATAATGCTTCTTATTTCAGGTTTGTAGCCTAATGGCCTGTTCCACTACCTCAAATGTGCAAAAAGTAAGCCATGCTCATACACCAAAAGATCCACGATTAAAATTGGTGAAAAAAATACCTAAAAGAGGTATAAAAAGAGACAACACTACGAAGTCTACGAACAAAAGAAAGAATTCATAAGAAATACTCATAAACAACTGCGCATCAAACCTGTCTACAGATCAATTTCCTTTATCTCATAAACGCAACACCAAAGCTCTTTCACGCACCAATTTTAACATTTTCGTACTGAAACCACTTGAGAGTAACTGAAGTAAGTACATAATTTGGGCAGCTAATAAGTAGTTGTCAGTCACCATGCACCGGTAGCCGGGAGGGAACAGGTTCCTTGAGGTAACGGGACCGGAATGACCCCAATACGGTTTTCGGAACCTTTGGCCGGTGGAATCGATGAAGGACACGTGAGATGAGATGCGTTGATTTTGTGTAGGTTTTCAACGAGTTCAAAAAGGTGGTTTTTAATAGTTACACTCTATTTATTAACTTTATTAAAATTGAATGAACCCGCCACTGCTTCGCACGGTTTTTACGATTTGCCAAAACATCGTCGTTTATATGTAAGTTTAATATTAATGTATTATACACATTAACCATCCGGAATAAATTCTATAAATGATGAAGGAAATCCCATCAAGATCTGTTTCGAAGTTTAGAAGAACAATATGGTCATACAGACCGACACGATATGCGACTTTAATTTATAGTATATGTTTAAATCTTCCACCAAGACATCGACTTCCGAAGCAGTCAGTCCGAGCATTTCAGATTTCAGTATTATTATTTTTACTTTGTAGCGGTTATGGCTACGATAATTTATGTAGGGAACTAGTACTGTTTACATTAGACATGCCTATTAGGTAAATAACGCAAGTAGAAGTTGGTTCAGGTTCTTCAATTGCGTTCAAATGTGAAATGAGACGTGTATGTATACTGGATGAATGCCTGGCGTTTGCAATTTGCTGTACCATTATTATTACTTTATCTTTGAATAGAAACTTATTGGATTACCTATTTGTCGAGTATGTAGTTGTTTTAGGCGTATTCCAAACCAACTTTAACTTGGTCTAAATATTGCTGTCAAAAGCTCACGGGTATTTTTGCGCAGCTTTTATTTTGAAAACAGATGATATCAAAACATAAATTTATTCTTAGGTAATTCGCCAAAACCCATAAATTAACCCTTTAAAGGAGCCGAGACCAAAATGCAACATTGTTGTAAGTAAAATAAAAAAGTAAGCCTCTTTTATAGCCGTCAGCGAGTTTGTATGTAAATTCCAAAGAAGCCAGTTTCGGCTCTTTTTCATCGTTTGACCCAATTTTTTGTGCTAAATAAGAGCCATCTCACGGATGTAAGTCGGATTTCGTGACGCAAATTGCCAAAAGAAAGTTGTGGTTCTTTTCCTTATACAAATTAAAAAAAGAATAAATGGTGGTAAATTTGAGATATTTCGTGTTTAGCTTGGGAATTTCCGATAAGAGCTATTTCATTGGGCTAAATATGAGAATTATCTCGCGAATTTAACGGGGCTTGCAATTTAGTCAAAACTTTTTCATAAGAACAGAAAGCTCATGTTTGTTTAAATAAATCATTAATCATTGTTTGTCCTTGACCTCGTCGGGCTATTCTTACTTAATGAGTAGCTTCTCACGAATAATAATACTTAGTAAAAATTCTGTGAAAAGAAAGTATGTAAGGTAAGGTATGTAGTAGATTATCCTTAAAAATATCCTTTTCATAGAATTCATTCACTTGTTAATAAATGCAACATGTATAAGCAAATTAATTAATAATGTGGTTTTCCCCAATTTGATAAACATTTTATAGATAGATATTAAAACGTCTTTAAGTTTTACATAGATACATTAACGTTTAGATCTGTGTGTGTGTCAAGAAAACTGGCTCATAAAGGCTCTTTGTAAACTTTCAAAATCAACAAATAACTGGCTACTATGATATGAAATTTCCATTTTATATATATTTTTATTGGCTTATAACTTATGGTTATAAGTTATAATTATAGTGATGATTCTACCATCTTTATACTACTTGTTAATGATCGTTTAACTTCAAGTAATAAGCGATTCAATAACTATTCAATAGCAGTTTTTTGTTCAAGAGTTCAATACAAGCAATTTAAATCTAACAATACATTAAAGATGTACTATAGTATGTAATTTATCTTGTCATACGCGAAACTGTAATTTGACAGGTAAACTAAGATAATAATTATTTTGCAAGGCTTTCGAGTTTGACACCACTTGACTTTAGTGTTATTTGTGGATAATGATTTTGCAAACTAAATGTAACGAAAGTATACAATGTAACAGTCCTACTAATATTATAAATAAGAAAGTTTGTGAGGATGGATGGATGGATGTTTGTTTGTTACTCTTTCACGCTAAAACTACTGAGCGCATTTGGATGGAATTTGGAACACAGATAGTTTATAACCTGAATTACAATGTGAGATACTTTTTATCCCGGTAGTACGTTCCCATGAGATAGTTTCAGACATCCACGCGTGCGAAGCCGCGGGCAAAAGCTAGTACTTTATAAAATGATAGCTTGAAAACTTCATGTTTCATTTCGAAAGTTTTATCTCTCTCTCTCTCTCTCTCTCTCCAAAGCTTAATAACAATAGAAATAAGACATTATGCTTGTGAATGTTATAGTAAAGTCCCATCTGTGTAATTGCCAAAAATTCCTCAATCTAATCAGCTAAGATCACACGAAAAAGTCTTTTTAACAAAATGTGGGACTAAAAGTGTCACGACTTCATGTATGGTCTCAGATATAACACACGTTTAATAACACTCGCTAAACAAATCTGACAATTAACCTGGCTTTACAGTTAGACCCGTTTCACTTTTTGAGACGAAAGCCTCGCCCCCCCCCCCCCCCTCCCCTGTGTCCATTTCACCGCACTCCCCCGCAATGGCCTCAAAACCTCGATTCAAAGTCAAGTACTGATCACGTGAACACGTGACTGAACTGAATTTGTGCCGAAAATTGGGTACGGGTTGAATTCATGCTAGAAATCAGGTAAAACCGTTTCCAGTTTGTGCAAAAAATCAGGAAAAATCATTTACTTAAACTAGAGATGACATTGGTACTGATTGAACGTAGAACATATAATGGGCATCAAAGTATAAACGGCGTTGAAGCCGTGGTTAACATTATAACTAAATGGTTAGTAAAAACAATTGAAAGACACTTACTGGACAAAATAAAAGGCGTTTTGATCATGTAAAGCAATTAGGCTTTGCTTGCTGCTCATTCCTTTCTTCTGTGTATCGCTGCTGATCTAGAAATAAAAGAAAAACAATCAAACTAAATCAGCTGCTTTAAGAACAATACTACTGTCGTACACTAATATGACAATCTATAGTCTATATAACTATGATGTTAGAGATGTTTGGTCTAAACGTCATCCTACTTTTGACAGACCAGGGGGCCAAGTCTACTAATTTACAAACGTCACAATAGTCTCTGCATTGTGAGTTTTTGACAGATTTGCCATACAAAATCTGTCAAAAACTAACAATGCAGAGACCATTATGACGTTAGTAAATTAGTAGACTTGGCCCCCTGAGCGTTGGCAAAAAAGTGGGATTCGCAACTGCAGTGTATTGGCCAAATTGATATAATTAAGGCTTTGATAGAATTGTTATACGGGTACATATACAATATGCTTGGTAAACGACTGCATAAACTTTAATTATTGTATAAAACATTTAGCTCTATTTAATTCGCCTGCGAGTCAATATATAAATAATATATTATCTGACCGGTTAGGGGTCGTAAACATTTTAATTCCTTCATTTCTAAGCTTACATTAGGATGATAGTTATAATTATTCATGAATGCGACGTGGATTTTATTATATTATTATAACGGGAACAGAGGCTGCAAACATTTATATGTTAATTTAAATAAGATTTTTTAATTCATTTACTTGTTCTTGTGGCCTATTTGATGTTTTAATAAAGATGTAGTTTTCACAGCTATCGTAAAGTTCAGATTTTTAGAATTGTTTTTTCCACTAAGATTTGATTTTAAATTAAAATAGTAAATTGTAAATGTCATAAAACAACGTTAAAGCACATCGTCTTCATCATCTCGAGTGGTACAAATATAGTTCTAATCATTATTCATGATTGTTGTATTTCATCGTAACATGCTTGGGGTCGTAGGTTGGAGATCACAAACTATTAGGTGTAGATGAGAAGGGAACATTACCGGCTGACTGTGCTTTACAAACTGCATTATAGCTCAAGTCTGTATTTTTTTTTAATGGATAGTAAATAATGTCTTGTTCAGTCAATCATAAATGATGTTCCAAACGTTCATCAATTGATTAAGTTAATTCCCAGCTAAATTGTACAACATTTTTAGGCACAAACTTAAAAAATTATAGCGTACAAACTAATGAGCAACCAAACAAACGTTATCAATGTATTGGCAAGCACGTGTGGTACAGTTAGCGTACGGGCCGGTGTGACGTAGCGAGTAACTGCGCCCGCGCACGCCTCGCCGCGCGCGAACAAGGCCGTTCGACGCCCGCGCCACGTGGCGGCATTAACATAATGTAGGGACGATAGATTTACTGCTACGAATCAGATGGACGATGGCTTTTGTTGAGCGATTTTTCGTTTTGTTTCTAGGATTTTGATATATTTGATAGATTTTGTTTGGACTTTTAAAATGTGTTCAAATTGCTTAAAATTCAAAATTCATATTTTCACAGAATTTTAGTTATTTTACTAGTGCAAAGTAGACATTGTTTGGACATTATGTGTCACCTTGATCTATCTGTAGTTCTTTGCCTGATTCTCCTAAAAGGATATTTAATACTCCATTTAACTGAACTTAGATTTTGCAACAAAAATACAGAGCCCCAGCGTTTTTTGTCAAAATCTGACCGGTCAATTCACATGTACATGTACACACAACAACATGTACATGTAACATGTATTTCTCTACCTAGGTATAAAATAAAAACCTCAAAATTGTGCGTACGGTGGCAGTGACCACTGGTTTGCTGGCGGGGCCACTCGGGGCCACTCGGGGCTCACGACCGGGCTCCGTCGCCCGAAACCGACGCACCGTTACAAGGGACAAGGACCTCGAGTAAAACCGCGGGCACAAACATTAATCAAAGTAGGCTTTGATAGAGATTGGTGCGAACTAAAAATTATGTTTATTTGTTTTTAGCTTATGTGGGTGTAGTTTCTAAGAATAAAAAAAAATCTTGATATAATTTTGGAAATGATCTTTTTTCTCTTCTTTTTTTTTACAATAAATTGGGTTTTGTTTTTAAAGACAGAGGAGAGGTGATTTCAATCGCAACACCTAAAATATTGCAGTTTTAATGTTGTTTCCATTCCTTCTCGTCATGTAACTCTCTATTTAAATCAAATAATAAAGTTTGTCTTACGTTTGCTAACAATAAACTGAAAATATTTATTTATCCTTCAACTAAACAAAACTAAAGAGTTGGACTTAAAGTTCATTTTCTACCAGTCCATCAACATCATCACTTCATGAGTCATTTAAAAAAGAAAAATTATGTTTTTCCTTTATTTTTCAAACTTTTTACTTCCTTGTAACCGCGTCTTTACCTCCGAAGCCTCCCAGACTCGCTCTCAATGAAATGTGGGTCAAGTTTATTGACAAATCAGGACGTTGCCCGTGCGTCATCTCCCTCGCCTTCATAGTTCTGTCCCTATCGCACGCAGGCTGCGGTACTACTCTTTTAGGATGATGGAGACTCCAATGGGAACCGTGTTTGGAGGTGATAAAGAACAGTATTATAGTTCTTTTTGTACTGATTTCTGAGTAAAATAAAAAAATCAAGAGCTGACATCAGCTGCGTTAGGAACCTGGCTAACTTTGAAATAGTTTCTGCCTGACAGATTTTTTTAGTACATTGATAAGTGCCAGTATGTCGGTTATAGGATAGACATTTAGCTGGTGATAATATTGGGCCCATTATGTAGCTTATTTCCATTTTTCTTCTTAATTTTCTTACGGACACAATTTAACACTATGAGTGAAGCTCTTGATTGAGTTCAAATAGTACAATCTAGCCACACTTTTCACATCCAGAATTGACACCTACAAGCCAGGTTTGCAATCGGTTAATTAATAGAAATTAGAAAGATAATAATTGCATAAATAATAAACGCCCAAGTCAAGTCAATATCCATATCTCCAAATTCTCACAGATCATTGCAAAAATTGTGAAGATCAAATTAAACATACTCAATAGTTTCTCAACTATATTATAATTATGTGTCCCATAAAGGAAGAATCAGCAGATCAGCAAAAAACTATGAAAAGCCTCCGAACGGAACATCCATTAACCTAGTGAAGGATGTGCGGCGTCATGTTACGTGACGTCACTTCCGCCGCTTATTGAAACGATATCCGGTTCGTTCCGGATTTAAGGGCGATGTAAATAAAGGGTTGTTTGCCTATACATTGTTATGAGTAGCTTAATAGTCCCTAGCATTAAGGAGGCCCCTTTTTTGCCAAATTTAAAAGCGTTTGTGATGAGATAAAAATAAGGTGGCAATAGTTTCTTAGATTAATAGGCGCATATCAATAGAAGTTTGTGTGAAGGGGTAAACAAGGGCTTTTTGATACCTGTTCTAAAACGTATAACGATGGCACATGTTTTAGCTTGTAGTGGGTCTGGCCGTTCAACTATTGCATGGAAATCCTGATCATCTTCGTTTTTCTGAACTAAGGAGGCAGATTGTTTGGACAACGAACATTGCAGGTACGGGGGCTAGCAATGTATGGATATGAATGGGTGAGAAGTTGCGGGTAAATAGGGACTGATGGCTAAATATTGTAGATGATAATTTTACTAAAATAGTTAGTTACTATAGTACTATCTTAGTAATGTACTCGTCATCAAGTCGAGTAAGGTGGCCATAGATAGGCAGTGCCATATTATCTTATTATAGTTAATTTGGACTTTAGGATGTAAATAGTTTTTAGTAGAGAATTGCGAATCCCGATCCGAAACTAGTTCGATTAAATAGTTTTTCTTGATAGTAAAGGAGTAAACATCCACAAACAAAGGATGTGTGAGATGTACCCACGAACGTCGATCAAAGATATCGGCACATCTTCCAAAATTCCCACAGCACGCACATGTTCGGATTTTTTCTCCTACCTGCCGGATTTCGGCCCAATTCAAATATTGACTGATTGAAGGGTTCGAAGGACATCTGTCGCAGGCTCTATAGGTGAAAGCAACACGCGAGAAAGTCTTAACATATGCACATAAAGAACCTTATTGTTCGATAACATGTGGTCTTTTGAAATGGCTAAAATTTTTAAAATTTCTGGCTTTTATAGTGTGTGGTTATTTTTATTATGCTCAATATTTTTTAAGTATGGGGTTATTTTTAACAATTATTACTTGACAATTGTTGTATGAAACACTTTCGTTTCGATTTAAGTCTAAATATTCATTCTTCTTTTGAAGAGTTAAAAGATTCAAATGATTGTCTCAAATTATGTTTGCGCCTGTATTAGACATCAACGAGCGAGATACGCATAATATCAAGGATTCATTATTATTAAGATGCTCTTATTAAAAGTTATATCACATAAAATAACATCGCGCCTCCAAATCCTATAGTCCTTGAGGGGTTAGTCAGAGGTGTACCTATAGTAAACTCACATTTCATTATTATTGTAGGAATATCAATTATTTTACAGTTAGGAACAAAAATGAAAAACCTATATAAAGTTATTTAAAACTACAAGATAGTCACTGCTTGGGATAGGGAATCATCTAAAGATGTAGCAAGGTGACTGATGGACATCACACAATTCGTCTATACAATATGGCACTGTGGCGAATGATTTTTTCAACCAGCCATGATACTTCTATTCCATAGAACTCTCTCATTCAAAGCAGAGAAAAGTAGGTGCTACTATATCATCTAATCTCGATCTTAGTACTAATAATTGGTGCCTAAAGCCTGGGATAGCATCGAAGTGGGTCACAATACCATGTTCTAGTCTAGCACATAGATGTGGACGCCGACCGGTCCGACTGATGCGCGGCTTTCTCTTCACTACTACGCACTTGACTGTTTGCTGCTAACATCGATCTTGTTTGCACACTAGGGTGGGTTGCAGTGTGATTGATTTAAGAATATTGAAGTTGAAGTTTGACAAGTTGTTGTATTGTTGTTGCATTTATAGAGACGTAGAAGGCATTGGGGAATACCTTACTTTTTCAATAGGACAGTTTAGGCTTGAAACAAGTAGCTCAATCATTGACTAAAACGACATAGTCAACAAACACTTCGTGAAAAAAGAAAAAATCACTTGAAAGCTTGTTGAATGTTGACTTTGAATCTCTGAATGCTGAATGGAATTTTATTTACGAATTTGTTTGGTTTATTGGCATTAAAGACATAAAGTCAGCTTGGTATCTACTATCTATTCAAGGACATGAAGTAGTTTTCTCTCCGGAAAATTAACAACTACATATGCGGGCAGACCTATGTACGGTCAACCATGCGTCATTTGTCACTTGAACTACAAGAATCGCCCTTATTGCTGCGAAATAAGGGCGCTGTGGATATCAAATTGATACGATAGACGTGCAGTTGACAATACAGAGCTAGTATCGTTTAGTGTAAGGGGCAAATTCTAACAGGTCAATGACATCATCAAAGAATGTACTCATCACTTTCACCTGACTAGACAGTGTCATAACACATCACAAACAAACAAATCGAAGTAATTGACAACTATATTATTATTTCCTGTTTAAAAAACAGAAATTAAGGACACTGCTGGCCATGTTCGGGACATTACTCTTAAGCATCTTTTACTTCACCAAAGGTTCCATTAAAGTAGATTTACCACCACAAAACCATTTCACTATTCTAGTAAATTGAGCCAGAACCTATCCCCCTGCCTACCCCTTTATCCATAGTACCAGGATCAGATGTTTCGCTTTCACCTCGCTGGCCAATGTCCGCGCGTCGTTATCGATGCGGCAAGCGTCGCGTGCGCCGGTCTGCGTTCAACTTCTACACCCAAGTACATATCGGATTATTTTGATGCATTTTGTTGTAGATAGGTATGTCTGTATCTATCTATACTATATCGGTTACATACTGTATCACTGCAAGGCCTATTCTCTTACCGGGACAAAACAACCATTATTAACAACGCTTGCTCAGTATGGGCTCACGATGTCAAATGAGAAGTCCAGTCTGTTTCTTGACAATATCTTGGTTTTATCAGTTCTCTGTCGATCAATGACGTGTAAGAATAACATAGAAAGTACATTTTATATTGTTAAAGTCACATTTTCCGTAAGTACCTGTACTATATGGAACTTACTAATTCCATGGTAGCTACTAGCTAGGTTCGAAATCGAATCCGTAAATTCAGACAGGGTAATTTTTTTCGATAGATTCTAGAGCTTAGCTAGTTGGTATAGAAACGATTGCTTCTCAATGAAATCTCTTCTCAAATCCTCTATTACTATAAGTAGTGACAAATTATCGTAACAATGACTTTACCAAAAATAACTAAACGGTTCAACGCAACATGCTGATACTTATAGCACATGATCATGATCAGTTCCAAATTATCGCAAGCAGTGCACGCAATGTGACATGACAACACATTTATGTCGCACTTAAATTGTCACGGATTAGGTAGTCGTCACTCTCACACTATACTACAACATAGAAAAAACATGCAAAACGGTCACGAGAACATACAACAGGCATGTAAATATTCATAAGTTATCGATTATTACAGACATCGATTTAAACTTAAATTGATATTGTCAAGTTTTTTACTAATATTTATGATGACTAATGATTATTTATTTTGTTGTTGTAATCGATAAATTGGACTGCAGGTAAGTACGTAGTTTAAGTACGTAATTGTAGGTACCCCTGATTTCCACAATTTAAGTTGTCAAAAGAGATATACTGATTAAGAATTTTCATAGAAGAAGACCGAACAGCAACATACATGTTGATAAAACCTTTTGTAAAATCCCATAAAATGGTCTGCGGAAAAAAACCAAATCCTTATACTAATTTCTTCTCATAATATCTTATCAAAGTAAAATTTCGATGGATTATTCAGGGTTCGGGTTATTCTACGACCCCATCTTAGCGCATCGCTCAACAGAATCAAGTCAGCTAGTTGTTTCGACACAACTCGGACTGAGTCAGACTTCTGGCTAGCACTGATGTAACAATGCAACTGCAATGATCTTGCTTATTGGGAAGTCCAACAAGTGGTCATCGAAACTTCTACATTTTGTAACATCGTGAAACCTTGGAGGAATCTTCAGTAATGTGTGTTATATTTATTAGGACTATTTGCATCTCTATTTTAACAGTTGAAATCGGTTGTCAAAGTTAGTACTCAACTCTTCTTGCATTCATTACTTCAGATAAGTAAACGTTCTGTTTGCTTTTTGTTTATGACACATTTGGCTAAAGTTTAATTGAGAATGATTTCGGAAAATAGTAATAATAATTTGTTTCCAAAACTTCAGTACACGTTACATCAGTGAGATCTCGACCGCTGAACTACACATACTGTATGACAGGGATAGAGGTTTCTCCAGTTACATGGATGAGCATGAGAAGGCTTTAATATGACTTAGTTACTTTTTAATTATGAAAAAAAGAACGACAAACATACGAACAACGAACAAAAAAAGTACTTCTCAAACATATTCTCTTTTATAATAGAATGGGGGTAGCATCTGTATGGTGAGATGTGTGATGGGTGTGTAGATGTAGGTGTGTCTATTGTGTGTGTGTACTCTGACCACTAGGTAAAATTACTGATAAGGTTTTCAGTATCATCGAAGCTATAGCTTTGAAGCCAAAGTAATATTTCCTTTATTATCAGGAAATTACTCACGTCTCTAACTAATTTGAATTGGCAAAATTTTCCGTTGAAGCGGGGCGCTATGCTGTTGTAGTGCTTTCTGGCAAACTTGCTCCTTACCCATGCTACGGGATATCTATCCTTTCTTTTGTTTGGTTTTGGCACGTTGGAGACTGCGAATCAATGATATCTCCACAGGCACTCCTAAATAAATATTTTTCTGACGCTAAGTACCCGAGCCTGCTCGTATACCAGAATGTTAAGTGTTCTGAAGTTTAGGGAAAGCAGCACCTTCAAAACTGCACGCTGGGAACGTTCTATTTCTACCATATGGGGTTTTCCCGCGCTACCCCTTGCACAGATACCATAGCCCAAAATGCAGTGACACAATGCTTTATACGTTTGTATAAGTAACTTATGACTGGCAAGATATCTCAGTGTTTTGAGTTTTGCATATATTCAGGTTTACGTCTTTTTTTTTTGCTGTGACTGAGTGAGATATTTTAGCTTCACTTCAAATTGTCATCGATTGTAACACCGAGGTATTTTACGCTACTGTCTCTCACAAGCGTAGGGCAGGCACAGGCGTAGGGCAGGCACAGGCAGGTTGGAAATACGACCCTCTATTACAAGGGACCGTGTGGAGGCAAATTAAAGTCTGGACTAGGCCGGCCTGACTTATGGATAGTAGGCTGTCTTCAAGCCAGGTAGTAACTCTTGAAAGCCCTCGTTCACTTACCCGTGCCAAACCGTCCCACGAGGTGTGGTGGATCAGAAGCACTGTGTCATCAGCAAACATTTTTATTTCAGCTTGCTGGATTGGAAGGTCACAGAGTTGATTAATGTACACCAGGGTCCCATTTGATGTTACCAAGGTCAGTATCCAATTGCTTGTAGTTGATGATTGTTTTATATTGTTTCGCACAGGTTTACACAATATTTAACTCATTCATGTATAACAGTATTTGACAGTGATCTGTGAGTGGTTCAAACACAAAAGTTTTTACTATATTTCGTGTTTTCATAATGAAGTGATTAAGACAATTATAAAGTCTAGTTGGCTTATCAAGTAGGCTAGTATATTCAAATAATCAAAGGCGTAACCACTTGTGTTTGCAGATAAAGTATTTATATTTATGTATCCTGCAAACATAATATTTTCACTGTATACGTTGAGGAGTAATTCGTTCAGTGAAATAACATAATTGGTTGGATTCGTGAAGCTGGGTGGTCTATACGAAGCAATAGCTGTCAGTTTATTGACCTCGACAAAGGCAGTTACCGTTTGCAATCAAATATTCCTGAACTTGCACGTTGTCGAGTTTCTCTCTCACATAAACGATAACACCATCATTCTGGTTATGGCTGAGTTGGGTACTAAATTGCAAGTAATTATTTATTAGTTAAATCTGCTAATTTCTATCAGTCTAACATTCTGTTAACACTATAATGTCAATAGCACCGCCAATGTTAGCTAGAAATACGATAAAGAGTCAAAGTTTTTTTTAAATACTTATAATGTTCACAGCCAGGACCAAAAATGTACTCTTATACTAGGCGGGGTTGAAAATGCCTGGCTTGTTGACGGGTCTTCAATTCTAGAGCACTCAACATCGCCAGTATTTTCTATTTCGTTGGTAATATTAAAATCTATTGTAACATCAAGTTCATTCCTCCGATTAAAACTACCTGAACTTTGAAAATTCGCGTCTGGAAAAGGTGACAATAGGGCTATTACAGAGTGTCTAGCCTGTAGTTTTAACATGTTTTATAATAATGGGTATATAATATTAGAATCGATGACGTATTCTTCGCTAGGAATCAACTGCTAAGTCCAATTTCGTCTCTACATATCCTAAAACCACAACCAAAATCCACTTGTACATTTTCCTCTTAGCAGCCACTTTCCAACCGTCAGCAGCCAACTGGCATCATTATCTTGCACTTGACATTAAGTCTGCATGGTCATTGCCGCTTGCTGCTGATCCGCGCATCTCCGGCGCGCGAGTGAAAGTTGCGCGCGCGCCCCCCCTGCCCCCTGCCCCTCCACGCGGCCGTATATGTGTCACTGTTAGACCTCGTTGTTGATATAGTTTGTGTTACCTTTTGTATGTTAGATTTGATTTGACATTATGATGTATTCAATGCGGTGTCAATAAATTGCTGGATGATGGTTGGGTTCATGGAACGGCTAGTCAGTTTAGAAACAAATTCAAGTACCTAAACTTGACTTTATTTTGGAACTGCCAAGCCGTACCAACGATGGAATTTTCCATCGACAAATATGAACTTTCGTCTCCTGTAAAACACCTTTAGGAGATGAATAATGCTTGCTTAGTTCGGACTTTCTTTATTTAAGAAACTCTTGCACAAAACTTCATGTTTCTAGAGCCAGCAGTTTAGGCTGTGGGTTATCTGTCAATGAATTTAAGATTTTTATGAAGTAGATTGTCTATTTGGGTACTAAAACCAATACAAAAATAAAAGCTTAACATTGAAAAGTAGTGAGTATGCGCAAGTTGAGCTATGTAAATGTTAGTTTAATGAGTGTAATAGTTTACAACTTAGCTGATATCGTACCGCCAGTAACGTAACTGTAAAGAGAAACGTTTCAGAGTACTTAGTTGATGAAAACTGTTCATTACAGAGCATTTAATTTTGAAAACTTCAAGTGATTTTTCCTTGTAAGTTTATTATGGTGTTCAAAAATCTAGTAAACTTACATAACATGCAAAAATATTGTACCTTAATGGTAGGTATACCCATTTTAATGATCAGTATTTCAGCTCATTCGCCAACGTCCATCTACTTAAGGCTTTGAAAAAGAGTGCTTTACTTTTAAGTGACAGGTCTTGAACCACATATTTCGTAACCACGAATTCACGAATTGACCGAAATCTGTTAAAAACTTCTGAAAAATCTAATGAAAAGCTCCTACATATTCGCACTCAAGTACCAGGCTAGCATGAAACATAAACACGTCGTATCATCGCATCCTTGCCGATGAGTCAATGTGCTGGCGCGCTCTGAGCCGACCTCTGTGGGCGGCACACGGAACAACGTTGTATGTAGGTCAGGTTTTTACGAAGGTGGCCGAATTGTTACGAAGAACAGATTAACATAATTCAAGAATGATGCGTTTGTTAATTGTTTTATCAAGGAATTGGTGAATAGATTGAATTTTTGAACTGGAATAGTGAGTATGTCAAGTTAAGCTTGATTATCTTACTAAAGATGACTCTTAGCCAAATAGTTTGTGTCCTATCATAGTGTTTTGTGTATTGGGCGTATTTAATAAGACAAAAGCATCCCAAACATTCGAGATCCCCTGATCATTCGAGTGATAATGGAAAGCTCATCTAATTTTCCTACTAAAAACCGTACATTAAGAATTAAAAGATCAATCTTTCATAACTGGCGTACAACGAAATAACTAGAAGGCCGAGACATAATAATAAACATTAGGAAAGTATTATCAATGCTAAATCCACACAAGGATCTAAAAAGTGCAAGTGATATGCAGAGAGTAAACAAAATCTGAATTCTTATAAATTTGACCGCAATACATTGAATGAATGAATGCATGAACGGATTGACACCATTCTATGTTTACGTAAGGGATTAATTCTACAGGAATTATGTAGGCTAACTATTACGTTCTAGAATCTAGCCTGGATGATTCTTGGAAAATAGCTTACGGAATAAATAGGTTCTGTTTGTTTTATATGAATGTATTGTAATATTTCAGTACTTGTAGGTATTCATACGAGTATTTTGATATACCAAAAAACCTTTAGCAAAATGGGAATTTTCTGTAACGTTGAGTTTTAAATATTTATTAATCTAGGTAAGGTACCAAAGAAAATAATCCTAAAAATATACTTGTCTGAAGCTATGACGTAGCATGATCTAAAACCGTCGGCGCTCGATTATTTAAATACAGTTCATTTACCTAGAAACACGGTCATTGATATTGTCTTTATTGATTGGAAGCGTCGTCATCAGTTTACAGTATGTCAACCTTATTCGCAGAAAACGTCGCTCATTTTGCACTTATAAAAATACGTGTGATGTGACGTTATATCTACATAATTCCCGACATTTATATATTATACATATTTTAGTAAATTTAATTTAAGAAGTTTATCCAATGTATATATTTTATAGCTAAATCATTTATAATTACATAAATTATAAGTATTTATTATATACTTACATTTATATACAGAAGCAAAGTCGTTGCTGAGAAGTTGATGTCAAATCCTTGACATAATCATGTTCACTTTGATTTATCAGTCAATCAGTCATTCCGTTATCAACTGAGACAGTCTCTTGCGCCGTCGACAATGTTCAGAGGACTACCCGGGGTCAGACAGTGGGGACAAAGAAGGACTAGAACAAGATTAGAAGTTTACTACAGACGCCTAGGGCCTAGAGGAGGCAAGCTAGGGGCTAGTGAGCTAGCTAGTAAGCTAGGGGCTAGTGAGCTAGCTAGTAAGCTAGGGGCTAGTGAGCTAGCTAGTAAGCTAGGGGCTAGTGAGCTAGCTAGTAAGCTAGGGGCTAGTGATCTAGCTAGTAGGAGGTTAACTATTGCCTAGGATATGGCATGAAAGATTGTTTAGAATTAGCCTTAAGAATTAAATACCTATTAAAACCTAATTTAACAGCCTAATAGTTTAGATTGACTATAAATAATATCTCTCACAGTTTAATAGATGGATTCACAATACCTAATAGGTTAATGTATTACCTAAAGCTTAATATTATTAAGCCTAATTATATTTTACAGGTACTTCTTAATTGATTGCAATTAGCTATAGCTTTTAATGCTTTTATGCGAATAGGGTAATGTAATGATCCCATTCTTAGAATTCGTTTCATTTAATTTAGAAGCAAATTATGATTATATTTTTTTGTTTTACCGTAACCGAATGAATGCGATACTTTTTAAATTATAAAAATAATAATAATCTTTAACCTGATAATGATTTAGTAACTACAATTACTATACTTTTAATTAATCGACGAATTTCAAGCCCGGTAAATAGTTTCTCAAAATATTAATGAATAAAAAAATAAAACTGTTAAAATTAAAACAAAGGAATGGTGGTAAATAATTTGTGTCGCTACGGGCCGGCCGCGCCGTTAAAACTGTAAAAGAACCAGTCGGGCGACCTTCGAGCTATCAGCCGAAAACCGAACCCGTTCCGATAGCCCCGCACCGGAAAATACACATTTTCCGATATGCAGTCTACTAAACATATCCCATACACAAACATTTACAAACAGCTCTCTAAATATTCTAAATAACCTCTTTTTATCTCTACTTTTCAGGATTTTTCATGCAGTTAGTATTAGCTCGGTCGTTAGTAAAAATAGAAAAAAAGGAAAAAAAGAAAAAAAAAGGAAAAGATGTGATTGGCATAGTTATATAATAATACAAAATAAAAATAATCTCTCGAATATTTACAAGGAGGGTAGAAATTAGAAAGATTATTATTATAATGAAATATCGAAACAAATGTTGATTAAAAAAATAATAAAAAACTGGCGTCCGAAGTATAAGGCATCCACTGTGTGATCCACAAATCGGCGGCACTGTCACGTCACTAACAAAATGCCAATTACAAACAATTCCCAAAACGCTTCGCTTTCGGTCGGCGTGATTTAATTTTTTTCTTTTTTTTAAACGTACACTGATTTTTTATGTTTTTTCTCCCCGTTGTTTAGCGTCACTGTGGTTATTGTTGTTTGTCCGCACTACACTTCACTCACTCCGGCCGGGCGCTGCGCGCGCGTGGTGTCGTCAGACTGACGGCGCGGGCGCACCCCACTCACTTCCCACCAAAAATTTTGTACCACCGCGCATGCGCAGGGCGGGCGAACCGCGGCCCGCTACGCCGCGTAGCACGTAGTCGCGGGTTATTACATTCGCTAATTAGTTATGATTTTGTGATTAATTATGTTAATTGATGTTGTGTTATTATTACCGTAAGATTCGTGATGTGTGGCCGAAATAATGATGTGTTGTTTCGGGGATTTTTAACCGTTTGGAAGTTAGATAGTTGTTTTTGCCTTTTTAAAAACACAGAACGTATGGAAGATGTATCCAGTAACAAGATTTTCCAAAAGCTAATGCACGAAACGATCATCAGATAATTAAGAAAAATATTTGATATAATGTTTTTTTTGTAAACTTTTACACTCGTTGTTATTCAACAAATGACAAAAATTATTAAAACATGCTACATTCTTATTTTAAAGAAATTAAAATCTACATATTATTCTTACATAAAATAACACACACTCAAGTAGTTACAGCTATCATATGGAACTAGGTCTCGAGCCGGTAACTAACTCAGAGGATATTGCATTGGAAGCACGCAACAACAGCGCGATTGTAATTTATTTAGTTTTTCAGCACTTTGAAGGAAACATTCGTACAGTAATTATGTTACGAACACTAATCAGAAGGTTAGAAGCCGCCAAAAACAAACAACGCAGGACGTTTGATTTTAACTACGATAAACGGTAGTTTGACCCAATTTTAAAATTAACTAATTATACCTCTGTGGCAGAAAATTCGTTAAATATTTTATTATACTACACAACATAACCTTATTTTTAAATCAATAATTTCTTAACTCATGAAGAAATAAAATAAAATTCCAAATTTAAAAATTAGCCTTAAACATAAGCGGCGCATTTCACTTGAAGTTGGCCTCCCCTGGTGGCTGCTATCTCCATTGCGTACACGCACACTGACACACAAATACACCACTTACGCACACAGGCGCACGCTGACAGGCCTACAGACCTACAAACTTTACTTTCACCTTTCTCCACTCTTACAGTTATTAAAATAAGGACGGTTTTAGTTCGTTGTTTGAGTAGATGTATGTTTGTTTGACAGCTGGTAAGTAGGACACCGATGGTTTTCTTTATGGTCCCTGCTATGGCCCTCACAAGGTCCTCCTCGTGTTTAGGCTATAATGTTAAGGTCATGCTCATTTGAAGGGCTTCAACAAAGGGATGAATCACCTAATACATGGTTGCAGCATCATGATTAATGGCATGGGATTGGTTGGTGACTATTTTGTATTAGTAATGTTTGGAATCAGAATCAACTTGAATCATTTGGACTAGTTAAGATTTTCTCATTATGGAGATTGTTCTAGAGTATCAAACTATATAAACCGATAATGAGTGATATCATATAATTTTTTCTAAAACCTCTGGCTTCATATTCATACAATAAAAACAGTATACTTACGTCGACAAGTAAATAGAGTATTTTACCTAACTTCTAATATTTACTAATTAGTCATACGACATATAATTACGTTTAACTACTTCTTATCCATTGCAAATAACAGGTAGTCAGATTCCTGAATTTTATGGAAAATTGGTCTAATCCAATATCGGTGGGCATATAATATTTAATGTGTTACGGTGGTCAACGAGTAGTTCCTCAAAGTATAATACTATTTATTATATCATAAAAAATAGAATAATAACTGTAATTCTGGTTAGGATTAAAGTCTACCCTTAAAACACTGAGTGGAACTCCTTACCGGAGTCTGGGTTTCCCGATAGTTATAACCTGGGAGTGTTCAAGTCTCGATTGAATAGGTTACTTACGGGCTAGTAAGTGTGCATCATCGTGAACAGCTTCAAGTTAGATAGTTAGTGGTCAAAAGCGAGCCTTACACATACACATCCAATCAAAAATATTAAGAAACGGTTACTATACTAAAAGCTTAGTCGATTCGTAGCAGAGTTTAAGAAGAGCCTACGTTGTCTCGTGACCGTCTACGAAATCGCTATCTGCGTAGCGCGTAGAACTTGTTTGCTACGACGAATGTTTGATTGACCTAATTCTATCTGTTTATTTTATGGAACGAGCACCATAAATTACTTTTTAACCATTGCCACTCGAAAATGGGCATTTGATTCATCGATAACAGTGAATAAAACTCTCTTTTAGTCACTGAGAGAATAAAAATGTTATGAATTTGGAACAAGAACGAATTATGTACATAAAATAAATAAAACGTGCTGAAAGTGGCTGGCCAACCTACTGGCTGGCTAAATGGAGATATTCCATAAAGCTATACTCGTACAATTAAATAAAATGAAAAAAATATCATACTCAAATCGAAAACTGTTCTAATTTCACTATAATTTTTTAATATTTATATATTTTTATTCTTCGTTCCCTTATTACCGACTATATAATAAAATGTGATAAATGTAAATACTATGTAACGACTATTTATTTTCTCACAGTCAGTGGTAAAAAGTAGAGTAAAAACACGTGAAAAAAATATCACCTTGGTCTTTGTATTTCATCGAATTAAATTCCTTTTTTTTTCACTTGTTGTAAAATCTGCTATTTTTCTGTCTGTGTTATAATATTCTATTGCCTTGTAAATTTAACTACTGAATATGGAAAGAGATATATGTATATATATTTAAACTTTTAGACAGTAGATGTAATGTTGACTCTATTGCTGACGTCATAATAAGGCTCTGAGAATTATTCGGCTTCAAGGTGTTATGATTTTAACAAGAAACTATTGTAATTTGACCTCCCTGACCCAACCAGTGGAAGAAACAACTGACGAAGTTTCAAACTAATGCACTGCTTACGACACCCACTTTATAACTGATGACCTAAATCTAATCAGAGACAACGTCATCATCATCACCATCGGGAGCCTTGTCCCACCCACTGCTGGGCATACATAGGCCTCCTCCCTTTTGTGCCATGCTTCCCTGGTCTGTTCGAGTCTCATCCGGAGGGGTGATTGTTGAT
The DNA here is from genome assembly GCA_916610205.1 of Griposia aprilina. Lineage (NCBI taxonomy): Eukaryota > Metazoa > Arthropoda > Insecta > Lepidoptera > Noctuidae > Griposia > Griposia aprilina. Next base: position 25,256,139 of record OU744286.1, read on the forward strand.
AGGAATAGCTTTCATTTTGACAGTTGAACAACATTCATTGCGTCATTTACGTTGTTGAGCAGACAAATTTTTCGAACATGTGAAGTAATGGATTAGCAATAGGCCTCAAAATGATTCAGATTGTGATGGATAGTGTGCTACACAATTAGGGTGCGGGCTTTTGAGCGGCCCCCACTCGTCTGGCTGATAACGTACAAATATCTAATTTCGCATTTAAAAATAGTTTCACACTGCCCACATTTCTATGAGTCATAAATCTAAATGTTTGTGGCACATTATAAATGGTGGGCTAACCAAAATATATGAGTTAGCGTCACTTTTACTCGGATCACCACTTATTGCGGCAAGACTGATGACTGGTGACCCGACTGCGACTTCTCCGACTGGTCGTTATTGATTGCGAGGGGTGTGCGGTGATGTACCGTTGTATTCGATGATGAGTCTTTAGGTTACGCGGTTTCATGATCCTGTGTGTACGTGCATTTCTGGGATTCGTGGTAGAAGATTTGAATTGTCTCGAAATGATGCGGATTTTCTATAGATAGGTAATATTAAAAAAAAAAAAAAACGTAGTTTTTGAAGAAGATTTGCATTTTGCCAGTGTCTCAAAAGTGCAGATTACTACATTAGAAATTGCATTAGGAAACTGTTTCTTTTTCATTCAAAAGTTCTTGGTGATAAGCCCCGTCATTTCTTGCTAAGCCATTTGAAGTAATAACTACACAATTATTAGTTATTAAGGCTCCTACAAACAGGCGCGACACGCGACGAATCGCACTGCTCGTCGCGTGACAGGCGGTGCCTTTGTGTCGCGTCACGTGTCGTTCCTGTCTGAAGGAGCCTTTATCCGATTTCTTACTTCTACATTACAAGAGGCCATTCTATGTTAACAACTCAAAAAGCACCATAAATATAAAAATATCAATCTTTATCGAACAATCAAATATTAATGAAAACGAAATAAGTTCTTAGTAGTTTTCCAATCAAAATATATCATCGCGGCGGCAAATCAAAAGGGGGTCAATGAGTAACAGTAAAGTTAAGACAATCTTTTTTTGACGCCTCGCAATTCCGATGATATATCTTCGCAGGTGTTCGGGCGCAAAAACTGTAGGTACCGATAGGCCGCTCGCCCTGTGGTTGTTACTTGGGCATTGTTAGAGGTACCCAGATGGGTTAGTTTTTGTTCTGTGAAGAGGTAAACTGTTGAAGGTAAAGGAATTAATAAAGTCACATGATCATCAAACTTGAGACACGTCATCGTTAATATAAAGACAAAGCTGATGTTACCCTGAAAATGGCAAGGCTGAATTGCTGATAGCTCGATGGTGAATAGCGATAGAAAATTATATTCCAAAAAAAATATGCGGCAAAAAAAATAGCAAAATAATGCTTGAATAAAATGTAAGGATAATTATAATTAGTTAGGTACTCTATGACCCTATGAATCATCGCGCGGTATCCTTGCAGCTATAATCGTAGTTTTTCCGTCCATCTGTCACTCAAGTCGATCTGTCTTCGCCTTAACGGCTACAATCAGTCATGTTATGATAATTTTGTTTTTAATAATGTCAGTGTTAATAGTGGAGGAAATAGAAGCGCTTGAGTGATTGATGGTCCAATTTTTTTTGCCAGTTCCCGCAATAGGTGTGATGGTAAAATTGTCGGGCCTTGAATGGTCTGAAATCGCAAACACGCAGTAAGAAAGCGTGGTGATCAAAACTCACTCCCAAAAAATACAGATAATTGTATTTAAAGGTCACACTTTTGAGAATAATTGGTCTATCGACAAAAATCAGGGTCAAGGCCTTCCAGGGTGCCAGAAATCCGGTGTTTTTTCAGGGACGGGAATAATATTTATATCATAGTTGCGTTTTGTATGAACTTGGTCGCACAATATATGCCACTTGACGGACGTCCGGTTTCTCAACATTTCAGAGCATATCTTTTACCTACTGTCAAATGCACGTCCATGGTAATGAACTAACGGCGGTTCACCGTACGCAAATACTGAACTCGGATGGTCCGGAGCTCAGAAGGCCCTGACCCGGAACTTCCTAAGTAGAAATTTTGGACTTCAAAATATCAAGCCGATCTGGTATGGTATGCCACATACAAAGTTAATAAAGTACAGTCCATTGTACACCATAATTAATTCTCGATAGCTATTAATAAAATTGTACTAATGAATTGTTCAATCGATAGAGCCTCATTGTTGCGCATACGTTATTCAAATGTATCAGTCGCACAATTAGCACTCATTAACTCTTTTCATTTGAAATGATTCACTAGACCGATTATGTTTCCTATTGAGTTTTTTTTTTTTGTGAATGCTGCTTTAGTTTTGGCTATTAGCATGGAATGGAAAATTAATAGTTTGACCCTTGTTGTTCTGAATATAAAGAAAAGATAATAATTATTTCGGATGTGGCATAGCGCACAACATAGTCCGAGTGTTGAGTATTAGCACGCATGGAATTGTAAGCACAGTTGATATGATTGAATCAGTTATTTTCAGTTTATGATAGCCAGTTTCAGTTTATGATGTAAACAGTCGTGATTGGATAGCGAGAATAGCGAAACTATTTTCGCTATCCAATCACGACTGTTTACATTTGTCAGTAGATGTACGTACGGATCAGACCTTATCAGGAGCGAATTAAAAAACATTAAATTCAAATTAATCTGACGAACAATTAGCACTTTGTGAATGCCCCAAAAACGCCACCTATTACCGATTAAGTTCTAGTGTTTAATCTGGCAAAAAGAAATGGCGCAACAAATTCCTAACAACACTCATCTGTGCTTGATTTTTTATAAGAATAACAGAATCCAGAGGTCTGAATTACCTCCCTGCTTATCTAATTCAAGTAGGTTCTTCTCCTACTTGAAGTATGAGCGACACACATACATACATTATATTATACGAGTAGTTGCTAGTAATAGTGATTCGCGAGTAATTACCGGACCGTTGTTGCTGACCATACATCAGACGCGGTATGGCCAGTCATTACTAAGATGGATGAATCGCTTTCTTATAAATAGGTTGAGTCGCGGACTGTGTGCTACTATGAGCGAGTTTATATACTGTTTAAAATGACCTACATAATGTAAATCAGATAATTATAATATCACGCTGATTTCTCATGGGTGTCGAAAGAAAGCATAGTACGCCACGGGTGTGCTACGAATCTCACTATGTCTTAGTATGCATACAAAGTTAGGATATATTTACCTTATTGGAAAAAAAAAAAATAAGACAATTTTTTAACTAAAAACTATGAATATTTGTGTCCTGGTATTTTTGCTATAAATAATTGTTTCTATGTCCATCCCAATTCTATGTGAAAACTCGTCATACACCAATGTTTTAGTGCTACTACTTCATCAAATCGTTATTTGCCTTCCAAATTATAACAGTTTTGCTAGATTCTTTTACAGCTTTTGATTATAGCCTCACCTTTATAAGTAGAATTCACTTCACGCTAATCACACGTCTGGCATAGTGACACTATTCCGCTTTCACGATCGCTTCCGCTGCTCTTACAATTTGAACCTCGCTTTTTAAGTAAAGAAAGATAGAAAATAAGTTTATGTGCGACTAAGTAAAATATATAAAATTAAATACAAAAATAAAACAAATGGAGAAAATGTGACGGTTACGTCGCATCCGCGCAAAACGGTCATAGTTCAGCATAATGCTACGACTTATGTGCGTAGCAGAGCCAAAGTGCTGGTTTTCGCAACGCAGGTTTGACTTGATAATGTCGACCTGTGCAGCATATAAAATACTTAGGCAAATACATTAAAAATAATAAGATTTTTAAAGAGACATTAATGATAATTGTAAAAAATATAATATTTACAATGACAACATTCCCCTGCGCTGCCACCGACGCATGCGCAGAGGCTTTACACAAAAAACAAGTGCTCACAGCTGTCACATAGAAGAGATGTTTTGACATTTATTTGATAATAATTTCATTATCTTGTCAGTGTTACGCAAATTACGCAATGTATTTTCAGTACGAGTATGTGTTAATGGATAAATTGATTAGAGTTGTTTTATCTGATCAGTGTTTGTGAGTTTTGTGTTAGAAGGTATAAAAAACATGTGCAGATGACAAACTCGGAGATGTGTAGCTCTTCAACAGGTCAAGATAATAATACTATGGCAATACCACTAAGGTATGTACAAAATAAAACAACTCAACAGTAAATTATATTCATCTTAATAATCAAGTGAATTTGATACAACAACTAATAACACTAATACGCTATCTCTTTTGTTTATGACTGTTGTCTTACCTTTTTAGTGATTTTAAAGTTTTGTTATGATGTCTCTGTGCCGCTGTCTCCCCCGCGCCCGCTCCGCTCATGGCTAAGGACTCACCTTTATAAGTGAGTTTCATTCAATTCGGCTTCATGCTAATGGCGTGTCTGGCTTACTGACACAATTCTCTCGGTCGCTTAATTTATTTATTATTTATATTGGTGGCTTTAGTATGCACTCGGTAAAGATAGATGTGCTTAACACTATAGTAATGTTTACTGATGTATTCTTGTTTTATTTGAATTTTAATTTGGCCTATAAAAACTTTATAACTAGAAAAATGCAAGTTATTGAACAAAAATGAGCACATTCTTGTTTTCCAGTGAAAATTATAGAGATTTTTGCTCCACAGTAGTATAATTATATAGTATTTAACAAAAAGAAAAAGGAAGTTTGTCTTCATCTTATACTCATAAATTTTATTAAGCACGTTGTATTCATTCTGATTTGTTAGAATTTCAGAAAATTCGAATTATACAGTTATAAGTTTCAATACAACAACTGTAGGTAGACCGTACAAGCCAAATTACACATGCATAAAAATATACACGGAACAAATGTTTAATTAAAGGCCGAGATAATACTTGCGTGGGAATCAAACCAGCACTGAGCATAAAAGCAAGATAAATGGCGCCAATTGACTCGTATTTTTATAATAAAATCATCAAATAAGTCCCCTTTCAAATGTATATTGGTACCGGTGGAACTAGAAGGCCATATGACATTTCAACTTCGTATCTAAGATTAAAAACAAATGATTTTTGGTGTTGTAGTTGCAGATAAGCGGTGGTATCCACTCACTATCAGGTAGGTCGGTCGAAACATCGTGCAAATTGTACATTACTAACCAGAATTCCACATACACACTTCTATGGAATTCCACCAAACTATTCTCAGCCTCCGGACCCCCAAATCTTAGTCATCATCTAAGTTCCCGTTACTAAAACCTGACATGTCATCACGATTGCACAACTTGCCATCATCGGGTCATCTCAGAGGGGATACAAACCAAGCAGGGGGGAGGGGTGTCCTAGTTTCCATAACGGTGTGCGATGTAGGACACAAGAGTTTTTGCGAATGAACCGAATTTTGAGAAGTATATTGACCAAGTTGACGTACTTTTTGCGACGTTTATTTGCGTACGCTTCGTCGGTCGGCGATTGTTTTTCTTTTTACTATTCCTTTTTTGAATGGAGATGAGTGGTTCCGTTTTATTGCTCTATTCCCATCCAATACCAAGAGCTAATACCATTTGGTATTAGTTTATTTCCGAATTTATTTTCTATTCCCAACGAGTACCACATTTTAAAACCAATACCAAAACAAGTTTGAAGAAATCAGATACAGTCAGGTTCAGTAAAATTAAAATGCTTTGAGTGATTTTAAGTAATGTTTAACCTACCTACCTACCTACCTACCAAATTAACTTCCAGCGATCGATCTCTGGTTGACTGTAATACTAACAGCTAAGCTGTGTTAAAATGAATTACCAATCTAAGTTTCCAAAAACATAATAGATGTTCCCGAAAATCCTAACCCTAGACGGTCGACGTCAGTGGCATCCCGAGGTTCGGTTGGTTAGGTTCCTTTAAACCTTTTAGACAGAAATAGGAGCCCCGCCAAGCGGGGCTCCGTCGACCAGCTTATTAACCCTAACCCTATATTTAGATTACCCTAGATTTCGGTAAAACGCAATTTAAATAAAACTTTGTGTAGCTGAGTGTACAAAAAGTCACGCTTTGGTATTCGTTAGTAATAGATTTTTTATTTAAAAAAATGTGGTACTCGTTGGGAATAGAAAATAAATTCGGAAATAAACTAAAACCAAATGGTATTAGCTCTTGGTATTGGATGGGAATAGATCGTTTTATTAGCTTTTGTGCGGAAGTTAGATGAATTAATATTGCCTTAGAATTTTTTATTTGAAAGAAAGGCAGCATGATAATCGGGAAGCCAAATACCTTGTGAAATAAATTGGAATTAAAATGAATTCAAAAGCTCTTATATTGCTTAGACGCTTACAAAATCCCTGGCCTAGCTGAACGAGTGCTTTTTTGTAAGCATAATCAGCCTAAGAATATTTCCACAGACACAGCCTACGAGTATGTCCCACCAGTTCAGCACAAGCACTCGTTCAGCTAGGACAGTTTAGTAGCCATAACAAGCAGGGAATTCTGAGAAATCTTGAATGTCCTCATTCAAAACAAATAACAATACTTAAGTCTAATATCTCCTCACATAAAAATAATATCTATAAAGCCTCGACCAACACCTGAGAAGACTTTCGTTGGGCAGCTAGATCAAGGGCTTGATTCAGAAAGCGGTACTTCTAGACACGGCTCGCATTGTTAGAAGGTTCCTCTCTCTGTAGCCCTGACCGCCGGTAGCTTGGACGCTGTTCCCGATACCGGTTTTATATTTTTAAACGTTTTTATATTCTAACATTTAAAAATATAATTTGTATATACATTATAATGAAATAAAGGAAATATCTTATAATCCAAATATCGCAAAAATGTGATACCATCTTATCGGCAATATTATATCACCGCGAGTCTCTCAATTAAGATATCAACGCGCGCGCCTCACAAGTGCGGCTATGAAATACGAGTAGAAATACTCAGCCATGGCCGCCGCGCGCTGTGACGGTAAATAAACGCTTGATATTACTACGATAGATATTAGGGTATTATAAGATATATGGAATTGTGGAAAAGTATATATTTGCTCAGTGAATTAAGTATTTTAATATATTGGACAGTTAGATCCAAAGGAAAGTAGGTTTTTTTTGGACACGTAGGCACTGATATTTGCCGTTTTGTGTGTCTAGAATTCTTAAATAAAAATATACTTAGGTGTTTATTTACCTTTTGACAAATCATGACTCAAAGAAATTAGATCATCCGATGATCCTATTGAAGGGTGTTATTAATAGCGCCAAAGCAGTATCCTATCAAGGATTGTAAAGTTTCCAAAAATGCCGTTAATGAACCGATATTCAGTGGTTCCGTTACTAGAATCCGAACCGGAACAGGAACGTAAATTGGAGTCTTTATTTTACCGGTTCTTCTTCAAAGCGAGTCTGAACGAGTTCGTACGATGCCGCTCAGCCTCAGCACAGGACGAAGCTTTGTATACGATAGCAGCGAGGTACGGGCGGCCGCCGATGGGTGAAGAGGTGGGGGTTTTGTGGGAGAGGATAGGGGCACATTTGCTTTGGTAGATCAAGTTGTAATTCTTTCTTAGAGAACCTTTGAATCGGATGATACAGAACCGGTATATTGGAACCTTTATTTGGAACTGGAACTTTGGAACCAAAACCAAACCGGAATCTGAACTGGAACCGTACCAAAAAGAAGAACCTTTTTAAGAACCGGAAACCAAATTCTTACCGGTTTTCAATCCCTGCATCCTATTGTCAAATAACAAACTACGGACTACTCTACCACTAAAAGTCGCAACTTGCAAAAAAAACTCATTTGATACTGGTCAAATGGGTATAACTGGCAATATGCGACCGATGACCGCATCGAGAGGCTCAAAGTTCAGCAATGAATGTTTGGTAGCCTAATCATGATGACGAAAATGAGACTTTGTTATTTTTGAAATGCCGTTTAGTAGTTTCATTTAATTAATAATTTTAAAGCGCTAATCGCGTCGAACCAGAAAAAATTATGAACAAAAAAAAAACAAACAAATCATATTTGCTAAGATCATTAATATTAATAAAAAGATTGAGAAAATATTACAGTTGTATGCTGTGATTCTTCCTCTTGTAACTAGGTACTACTTAGTCATCACTTCCAATCAGTAACTGTTTCAGTATTACGGTAAATTACTTTTTTATAGTATTTCGGACAGGTAGCGACAGGTTACAAGTCAATTGACTACTGGACGACTATTGAACATGTTTGACCCGTTAACTGTTGCGAATTGCGCAATAAAATTAATTATTATGTACAAATTGATCGTCATTTGTTCATGAATCGTCTTGTAAACGCTGCTGAATAGTTTTCCTTATTATCGTTTACTTTTCTTCATCTATAACGGTTACATTCTCTCATATCTCTTTGTGTCCAGGCATACCTCAATAAAATTTCGCAACAATTTAAAAAGTTATTTATTTTTGTTGTTGTGCAGAATTGATGTCAATATCGATTACTTACAGCTTTTGAGATTGTCTCCAATGAATTTCTCAGTAGCAGAATCTGAAACTTTGACCTTGAACTCACTCTGGGTCTTAAAATAACTGCGGTCTCATTAAAATTCCTTTAAATCTATCCTTTTAAGATAAGTACAAACATAATAAACATTTATTCCTAATTAGGTTTCAATCGTGAAATTGTAATGTCCATAATATTGAAAATCCTTTGCCAACTCAACTAGTTATATTTCATGGCCCATAAAACACCACTGGGCCGTAAAAAATGACCAAACACTTAACTGTTACGACACGTGTCGACGCCGTTAATTGTGTGCGCCCGCGCATAACATCTCGTCGATCACGTTGACACTTGCGAGATCAATCAGCGGGTGACGAGCTCACCGTTATGCCCACTGCGAGATTAATAGAATGTGGGCTAGATGCGAGAATGTGGAATAGCTGGCTGGACCATTAAGAAAATACATACTTAATGTATTATTTTTAATATGTCCTTTTATTTCCGTGTTTCTGTGAAAATTATTATTATGAAACTTCTTATTGTTGTAAAAAATTCAAAATCAAAGCTCACAAAATGACCCAAGAACTGACTTTAGTAACACCAAGAAAATAAAAGTTTCAAGTTTTGGTAAAAAAACATACCTATACTAATTTTTCACACCAAGTCCAAAATAGGTGACACTAAATGTACGGCAGCCTTTTTTACTATCCAGCGTCCACAAGTCTAAGTACCCAGCATCTATAGGTCGGCTTCAAATGAACTGCAAGATTTACAATCTGCCCTTTGAAGTCAGAGGCTATGTTAACTCGGTGTGTGCCTAGTAAAGCGGCGTTTGTACCGGTAAGGCTTTTGTGCCTATCCGGACCATGTCGCTTGGAAGGTGCTGACTTGATGACTTGGATGTAAAGCCAACAAAAGAGTTAGGTATTGTGACGGTTGTCTGCAAATGAGAACCTTACATCATGCAGGCTGGCAGAATAAGGATTCTGGTTGCATTCGATCACTGAATTAAATTTAGAATCTGTTTCAAAATAGTTAAAGAAGCGTTTGCTTTTGGATAAAACTTTAACGTGGTAGGCGCGTAAAAGTGAACACGTCCTCATGAAATAAATAGTGGAAAAGAATCAGTATTGCTTCTTATTTAACGGCAACGCTGATTTATACTGGTACCAGGGCTCGTGTTAGCCATACAGTAAATGGGAAATAATTTAAGTTCTTCTAATTACGCTGTAGCGTATGATGGTGTGCGATAGTGTGAATTGCTTTAATATATCGTCGGTGTAGAATTTACCAATAACTAATAACTAAAAAAAACATGATTTTACAGGAGGCGAAAATAACTTTTAATTTCATAGTTTTTAACATTTGAATCAAAAAGTTACTTATATTTAAAAATAGTAGAAAGCGCTTGTGATCGTGATAATGATTTCACACCTTGGCCCTAATTCACTACGACCACTTAACGATTCCTTACTTCGAAACCAAGTCAATACCTTCTCTAACCACGACATCTGTTATTAACGTATTCTCTATGATACAATAAACGGAACCGTTTCTACAAGACACGATGTTGACGTGGTAAGATTACGCGGGAATAATAATTACCATACAGAATTGGGGCCCAGATGTTTTTGCAAATAGGAGGTCTTTCATATTATTTTACTGAAAATCGCTAAAATGTTAGTTATTAGATGTTGATACTGAACCGTCGATATATGGAGGGTTATGAATGTGATACAATGTCACTAACTTAAATCTGTCAAAACGTACCGATGGTAAATGATAAATTATTTTATTTGTGTAAGTAGGTTCGCATCAACACTTTTACACGTCAATCATATTTTTTAAACTAGTTACGGTTGGCATTTCTTATCTGACAATTCTGAGAAGAAAGGCCGAAACAAACTCAGAGGTCAGTCTCTTTTAAAGTCTAGACATAATCTTGGTCAGATTATGTGAATACCATGTAGATTATAATTATTATAATTATAAAATGTATTACAGAACCACCCTCGCGCTAAACACCCTCGCTACTGTTATACCTACATGACTAGCCGCTCTGTATGGCCTAACACTGTCTCCTAAGATACAGGACTACCTAGTTTAGGAGACAGGGTTACATGATCTGTGTAGATTTATGTAGATATACCATGTTATTTTGTACATCTGCTCTTGTGAATCATGAATCTTGTGTGTTTCATAATAAAGATTATTATTATTATTTCCTTTATTCCATTATATACATATAAATTAATTTTTTAAATATTAGAATATAAAAACATTTAAAAATATAAAAAATAGTAGCCCACCGGTATCGGGAACAGGGTCCAAGCTACCGGCGGTCAGGGCTCTTATTATTATTATTACTATTATTGGTGTCTGAAATGATCTAATGATGAAAGAACCACACAGATTGAGTGTACCTGTCCAGTCAGAGTACGCATTTGTCAGTAATCGTGCAGCTCAAGTCAGAAATTAAGGCGCTCAACGATTCGACGAACAATACCAAAGAAAGGACATTTGGGTAGGCCGCATAAATTAATCAATCTGCCAGATCATGATTAAAACTGAGAACAAAAAAACAAAAAGCAATGGCCCACATTCACACTACTCGTAATTAAAATAATATAATACTTTTTACAGTAAATATTCATGACTATAACAGATAGCAAAATAAAATAAAATAAAAATCGGCCAAGTGCGAGTCGGACTCGCGTACGAAGGGTTCCGTACCATTATCTATAAAAACACGTTTGTTGTATAGGGAGTGTCTTTTAGTATTTGTTGTTAAAGCGGCAACAGAAATACATCATCTGTGAAAATTTCAACTCTCTATCTATCACGGTTCATGAGATACAGCCTGGTGACAGACGGACGGACAGCGGAGTGTTAGTAATAGGGTCCCGTTTTACCCTTTGGGTACGGAACCCTAAAAATCAACATTCACTGTGTAAATTTATAGGAGCAGCTCAATCACAAGCCTTTTTGTCCTCAATATAATCTGTCACAGTATAATCAATAGGTTTTCTGGCATAGTTTCCGCTTTGTAAAAGATTTGATTTTAATGAGGCTTAGATCTTGAATGTGGCTAGGAAGTTTATTATAAAAAACATATACATTGGCATCAAAACGAGCTCCCTATTTTCGCGAACCTGATTGGAGGAACAACAAATTTGTTCCTAGTATTTATATTATGGATATCACTGAATTTTTAAACAGATTAATATTTTTATGTGCATACAAAAGATTTTCATAAATATACTGAGAAGGCACAGTCATTATATTAATCTCTTTAAATTTATCTCTGAGGGGAGTGTCGGAGACTTAGTTTATAAATTGATCGCAATGGCCTTTTTTGTAAAACAAAAATTTTCTGAATATCGGCGGCATTTCCCCATAACAGAATACCATAAAAATCACACTAAGAAATTAACTAAAGTATACTAAACGGTGATACACCTGCCAAAAATTACGCGACGTAATTTCGGCCTGATATGTCAAAGTAATCTCGCAGTTAAGGCGGAACCTTCAGGGTAGCCCGCGAAATTCAAATTTTGTTACGTTTTTTGCAATTTGCAGGTCACTGTCAGGTTGTATTTTGATTAAAATATGATTCGCGACCGTAACAAATATGGCTTTACAGAATTATAATCATTAGAATCAGCAATACATCTCTATAAGTTCATATTACCCTATTGAATGACTATTTCATGAAATCATGACATTTGAGGGCAATTCTCACCTAAGGAGTTGTATTGCTGATTCTAATTCTGTAAAGCCATGTTTGATACGGTTGCGAATCATATTTAGATCACCATACAACCAGATACTGACCTGCAAATTGCAAAAAACGTAAGAAAATTTGAATTTCGTGGGCTACCTTGGCGTATCCCCCTTAACTCGAAACCGTCAGCCGACGAACTCAAGTCTGGCAGCACGATCTGTGACCTGAGAAGGAGTGCCAAGTTCCACGCTTGATTTTGTGGTTGTTTTATAACCAAAAGGTCAGCTTTTGGTTTTGATGGATAACCTTGCTGCAGCAACTAAATTTGTTAGTTGTTGCATAGCGCTTATCGGTTATTGAAGAGTGCATTATTGTTTTGAACTTCTCAGCTACCGACGTCGCACACAAAATGGGGCGGGTTGTCACTTCAAAATTCCCCATGTCACTTTATTATTCTTTCCACCTACTTCTATTCAAAGTAAGAGTACCTAAATAATTAAACAAAACCTACAAGATGCAATTACTTTTACGACCACAAACAGCGCTATCGCGAACAAATACCTGAACGGCATCAGCAGAAAGGTAGCTCTATTTGTTTGTTTATATCACCTTTACAATATACACCATGACAGAATCTAAGGCTAACCGTAATTGCCCCTGCAAACTTTACACTAATTAAAAACAAGGGAATTTCATCTTTACACCGTAATAGATAAGGTTCAGATCAAGTCTCTTGTTATCTTGGTATATAAGCCGCCAAAGTAAAGATGTTACCTTTTTTTGAAACAATAGCTTTTGGCCATAACAGGACAGAATGTATTGGAGCGGTAAAAGTTGTTTGTTCTATTGTTAGCACTATCTCCGGAACTACTAGACCGATTTTGATCGTCTTGTTTGGGTCTATGTAGAGTGGATAGGTTTCGTTAACGAGGTTACGGGAATATCGGAACATTTTTGACCTACCTGTGAAAACTGCGTTTTCTATCACTGAACGCAAACCTTTTGTGATCAGTTTAGGGTGGCAAACAAGCATTCAGGCAACTTGATGGTAAGTGATCACCTAATGATGAGCAATAGGCCGAGGTGATCACTGATTCCAGAACCGAAATGTAATATCTCATTTGCTTGTCTAAACTTTTGCACCAATACTCCCATTTCAAACCGGAACGGTCTTTGTGCTGACTTCAGGGTAAGGTCGAACCTCGTACGGACCACGTTGTACAATGATCTACTACACATTAAAAATTCTCACTGTTTTGAAATATGACACCCGTGCCTCGTCCGTGCCCCGAAGTGTCGATAATATTTCTTACATATCCTGAAACATTTACAGCAAGTAAACCGCGTGTGTTTGTAGACGTGCGCGGACGCACGTCGCGGTTGGCGGCGCGCGCGGCATCCCGTGCGCTACGTGCGACAAGCGACACTCACGCGCTGATCATGCGTTACACCAGCTTATTTATAGGAGCTGCTGTATTACTGGATATAGCAGACATACCAGTGGGTGTGTCGGGACCAGACGGCATGATCGTTCTAGCAGTTGTGTCGTAGAGACGTCCGAGGCCAGACGAACTGGAAGAAGTAAACTGACCATGTACTATATTGCCTCTGTAGAATAGGGACAGGAAGAAAAGACTCATTTCCCCAGGTCTTTCCTTCCAGTCCAGGGTGGGTGTATATTTGCATTAGATATCAGTACTCTTAACAACGAAGCTTTGTTTAATGCCCAAAACCAGATATCATGAGGCTTTTTCATGCTTTGGAAGTGCTAAGTGAAGTTGTGTCCAGAATCTTTATAAAAGCTGGATTTGTAACCTAGATGGACATTTTAAATTGTCAGGGAATGTTAGTTGGAAATTCAACGTATTTTCCTTAACGTTTCTGGACAGGATTTCGTATACTGGTGCTAAAGAATTTCATGTTTTTTTTAACATTTTGTGTACATTGTTCTCCCACAAAATGTTAAACGCATCATGAGGAACATTAACACTATTATATTGGCTTTGAGTATAATATAAGTAAAACAATGATGTTATAATCATCCATAAACAACTAGTTGTCATAATAATCATTGTACCTCACCAACATTGACCAACACGTGTTGCCCAACATTGGCGAAACAAATTACGCAATACATGAAAGTCTTTCACCCAAAAAACAAAAGGCAAAGCATTATCGAAACTTCTTTTAAAAATAGAATGCATGATGAGAATTCTATTTACTTTTTAATTATTTAAAAAAGTATTTGAACAAAGAGTCTTGAACACATGGTTTAAGGATTACTTTTTTAAAGTTTTATGACTTTTTGTTTGTATATCTGTGTGTACAGTTAAGGAAACAGGCTTGAACGAGATAATTGCCGTTACCGGTCATAAAGGCGGCAAAGTTTTATTGGGCGTGTGTTTATTGCGGATTGCCGTTAAATATTCTAATATTTTGGTAACGTAGAGGTTCTTTTCTTAATGTTTGGTATTACAAGAATGCCGGTTTAAGTACCTATTTGAAGTAGAGGGAGGAGCAGACAAACGGTTTTTTTACGTCTCATTAATCTACGATTCTTACCTATATCTTTCTGAAGCTTGCCATATCCTCTTCACTATCAGAGCATAGTTTTATAGCTACCATACGACAGCGTTTTTTTTGTGTACACACTTCTAAAAATTCGATAGATCCGCCCATTATTTATTATTTAGTCACAAACAACTCCGCACTGTGCATTCCCCTGAAAAAAAACTGGAAGTAAAACTTCCTTTCTTCCTAAAAAGTCCGCATTCTTCAAAAACAAGAAAGAAAGAAAGAAATAAACAATAGCGTTGTCCCAGTTGTGCTCAAAGTTAGTGTAACTAGGTAAGCGGTGTTCGCTCTACTTACATTTTGGGTTAACTCGCCGCACCTCGCGAGCCTCTGACCTCAGCTACCAAGTAATTGTAAAGAAGGACCGCTGCATGGATTTGATGTAGACACATGTAGTTGATATGGGGTCTTTTTTATCATATACCGCTATTGATAAGCATTCATTGATAAATATAGCGGAAGAAGTCTATGGGAAATCGTGTTAAATGGAATTAAATGGATAAATTGTGTGACCACAGTCATTTTTGTTTTTTTTTTTCATGTTGAAATTTTTCAGATTTTTACAATTTGAGTGGAATTTCTATTCCTACCACTCTTTCTAATGGCAACTAATGAGGGTGCCCCTCTTAATTTCTGAGGTAAACATTTGATTCATAGTTTGTATCAGTGCGTCACGATGCTATCTTGTTGCGCTAAGGCGCTATAATGCCACTACGAGTAGTTTTATCCCGAGCCGTTGCGTAGATAATAAAAATAAAAGCATCGCAGCTTTGTTACAAAACTTATCACCTAACCTTACTAAGATAACACTGATACCTAGTTTGAGAAAAAGAGAGTTAGTAGAAAAATATCCAACCATTAGGTGATGTACATTTTCAATACCTACTACGGTACGAATGATACGTTCTGTTTTTTGTGTTCTGTGGATATGATGTTGATATTTTTAATATAATTCCTACTTGTCTAATCGTAATCAGTGACTGCGCAGTATGTAAGCTCCAAATAAATGCAGAGTGCCAAAACGTGTGCGACTGGTCACAGCGCTGGGTCAAGTAGGGCGAACAGCGCACGCGCAAATATCCGTCACACTTCGACCCAACTCACGCAGTATTGGTGGCCGAAAGCCGGAACAATGTGAACTGTATTATTCATTAACTATCCACTTTATTTTACATAGGGATTTGGGTCGCATTTCAGCAATGTATTTGAGAGGTTCTGGAAAAGAGAACTAATCACGGATTTTAAATGCCTCTTCTATTTGCTTTGAAAGTTAATGTAGAAAAAACTAAAATAAAACATTTTAAAACGCGAAAGAGGAAATGCAGTAAACTTAAAATATCTCATAGAAACCAATTAGTCGACCAAGTACATAAAAAAAAAAAACTGGGAATAGCACTCGATAAACACTAGATCTGGAAAGAACATACTAACGAAATATAATGTATGAATATAAATAGATTTGTTTATGCTTTGAAACAAGTTAAAGATGCGACATCTAAACCAACTGCCATGATGGTGTATCACGCCTTTTTCTGTTCCATTATTCGGTAAGGTATCATTGTTTGGGGAAATTACACAGAAGTATCTTGAACACTAATAGCACAAAAAAATGCATTCGTGCAATCTTTAACATGGACTGATCTGAATCTTGTAGACAAAGCTTCTTGCCATTCGTTGCATTTACTTTGACGATATCGCAAAATTTGTTCAAATTAATTCCAAAGTCTTAGAAGCTGAAAATAATTTTAATAAAACGAAAAGTCACAGTATTTATTGATAATCCCTGTACCTAGGATAGAACTATTCAGTCGAAGTTGTGTGTATGGCGCCACTTACAATAACTCATTACTTATCTAGATAGCAGAAAAAAAAACTGTGGTTTTGAAAAAAAAGCGCATAGTTTTTACTCAGTCGGTGAATATCTCAATAAAAATCATGTCAGTCACTTCTGAAATGCTTTGTAGTATTTATTTTCTTATTAATGTTACTTTGTTAATTAGTTACCTACTTACCTACCTTACTATTTATGTAACGTGTGTGTAACATTTAAATTTAAATTGGTATTGAATTGAATAAATTGTTCTTTTCGTTCATAGACTTCTAAAAATGTATTAATACTTACCTATTTTTTTTATTAATTTGTCTCTTTCTGTATGTCACAACATACCAATTTTATCTGCAAAATATGTCTGCATTTTATGTAAAATCTTTTGTACCTACCACAATATAAGCAAATAAACGATTTTGATTTAGTCGTAGGCAAGTATCTCTTACTTACTCATTCATTACAGCTATCAAGAGATTAGGCACTGGGATGCCGATATGAGGTTCGACAGCAGATTTACAGACAAGTCCTGGCGGCAGGCTTACAGGAACCGCGGGTTTGAGTATCTCCTATAACGATTCTTAATTTTTCTGAATAAAATCTGTGGGTACTGATGATAATTCTCCTACCTAGCTGCAAGGTCCTAGGTTCCCGTGCATCCCTTATAGCCCGGTAGGTACTTACCTACTTTGATACCAATAATAATAATTTATTTTAAACTACATTAGTTTATAACCTACGACTAATTCACTACCATACTAGGTAATTTCAAAGCCAATTTTTTCAACAGAATCTCTTACTAAGTACATGAGTTCCCAGTCCTCTTGCAGTCTATTGTCCTTGCCGTACTTCACAAAACATTTGTTCTACCTGTAGAACGACCCCAACAATTCCTTCAATGCTATTGTCTCGTGCTCCAACACAGTCTTGCACAACAACTTGCACAATGTGCCTGAATGTGCACACCTCCAATAGAGTCGTGGGCGGTCAATTCGTCACACCTTACCGTGCCACGCTTGAGTTTTTGTCATATCAGCTAATGAAGCTCACCTGATTGGTAGGTAGTCTGGCAATAACGGGCAGCGGTAGCGTGACAATTGAGAAGTTGCGGCTATTGTAGGTAGATTCGATGTTAGCGTCAATTTAGTTTCCTAACAATTTAGTTTATATCAGTGGCACGCACGGCGCGTTTCAGTCTTGCTTACCTACTTCTATCGCTTATAAAATAATACTCATTAAAAGAGGGAAGAGCCACTTGTGATAGTGGTTAAGTAATTCATAAAAGCCTCTCTTAGTAGAGAGATAAGAAGTTTACTTCTCATGAGGCTTATAGAGGCTTTAGCCTGTTCATAGCGGACGTTTGCAAGGAGGATTGTTGATGCATTGTCAACCTGAAAGACCATAATTTGTCTCATGTAGGGACCTGTCATTTCACCTGCACCATTGGTAGGTACCGATAGGTACCATTCAAAGCTGGGACGGGACGCAGCGCTGTTCAGTGGTGGAAAAAATAGGTAAGGCCCTATTTCCCCGGACATATGAAAATAAATAAATCTTACTCGCCTCAAGTCGCCTCATAAAAGCATAATGTTTTTTTATAAAATAACAACTTCTTATGTAACAATTAAATGACAAGCCATTTAACAACCCAACCTGTCAATTTACCTTTATTGAGCACGTCAACACCCCGCCGGGTTTCAATGTCAGGTTACAATGGCTGACCAAAATATTTACCATTCAGTCAGCTACTGGATCTTTTACCTTCAATACCTTTAAGCTTGCAAAGGACACT
This sequence comes from Griposia aprilina, assembly GCA_916610205.1. NCBI lineage: Eukaryota > Metazoa > Arthropoda > Insecta > Lepidoptera > Noctuidae > Griposia > Griposia aprilina. Next base: position 25,274,550 of record OU744286.1, read on the forward strand.
TGTTTTCATCAAATGTATGGATGTATTGTCGCCAAAAGCGTTGTTTTAAAACTTTTTAAGAGTAGTAGCACTTTGCTTCGAGGAAACTCTTTGTGGGGCGTTGAAATTACATTACTTTTGTTTTCTGAACGTTTTAAAATTCGGTAGAGGTGTTGTAAATTACGTGATTGTAAGTAGGTACAATGACGTCTGATAGGAGGCCGACGCGGTGCAAGTGCCGAGTTATTAGACCTTTAACGAAAAAGCTAAGTTTCCATAAAATTTAGAAAAGCCAGCGCTGTGGCTTTGGGTCACAGCATTATGCTAAGCGATGGCCGTTTTTCGTGGATACATGTTCCCCCAACAAATTTTTTCTTCGGTTTGTGTTTTTCTTTGCGTCACGTTTTTACCGCTGATAGGTAAACGTATTTTCTTGCTTTCTTTCTTTCTTAAAGAGATGTACATGATCACTATCTATCTATCTAATGCATCCACATTTTGCCAGTAAAATAAGTTCCATGTCATAGGAGGCGAGGCTGTTGTCATTCTTCGTAGATGACATCCGAGCTGCTACTCAGAATTTTTTAATGGAAAACCCAATAACTTTTTGGCCCTCCTGCACCCTAATTGTGTAACACACTATCAATCCCAATTTGAATCATTATGTAGGATATTGCTAATCCATTGCTTCATATGTGCGGAAAATTTGTCTGCTCAGCAACGTAAATAACGCAATGAATGTTGTTGAACTGTCAAAGTGAAAGCCATGGCAACTGTTACTGTGTTACGCAATTACCCCGCTGGAATAAGAGTCCAGGTCTTTACAGTCAGCAGTCGCGCTTACCAGAATTTCCTCTTGTGGTCTTGAGGCATACCACCACCTCTATGAAGGTTGACGGCGACATCTATTCAAGCTTGTAAGAGTTTTATCCTTTAGCTACTTGCTATCTTGCAAACAGCGACATCTAACAGACGTACGTAAAACTAAAACAAAGTGCTGTGGTGTTTAAATAAAACTATAGATGGCAGTGTAACAATGAATATTTAATTTTGAATCTAATTCAATAGTACATACAATAATTTTAAGCTTATGATTCATATAATCTATTTTTGTATATCCGGCTGTATGCTGCTGCAATTAAATAATAAAACAGCTTAAGAAGCATTTTCAAGTACTGGTGAACTATCTCAAAACAGCGCTGTATAGGAACCTAAACATAACATTAGTTCTTGTAGGTGTTAAGAGATGTCACTGCAAGTATCAAAATTAACTATAAACCTTAATAATAACAGAATTAATTATGTTGCCATTATTATTTACCATAATAGTACGGCACCATAGTGTTCACTCATTTACAAAAAAAGTCAATGATTACGATGATTTATTCGTTAGTTTATTCCGTTAATTACCTTTGATTCGATAGTAAGCAGGTTCCTTGCAAAAGTTTTATGCTGATTCTGTTTTTATGTAACACAGCTGCCGAATTGAAATGGAAGTGATCAGGCCACCTAAGCCACATCACATCGAATGTAAAGATATCGAAATCGAAACTAACCAAACATAAGGAATTGAGGATTTGGTAGGCGCAGCAAGAAAAGTGGGACTGTGGGATCAGATAGATTTCTGCCTGATGGATTGACTTTAGATTTCAATATAAAGGATAAAATGGAAAGAAGACGGAAGGCCAGGCCCTGCAGTGGGACACGACAGGCTCATCGTCAATAAGTTTTCGGGCAATCGTTAAGATTTAGGAAGAATCTTCCTATGTTTTGATAAGCACCAATAAAAGATATACTAGGTAGGTACTACTCAGTTTAACTAAGGCTCGAGACTTGTGCTCTATTGATCATCGATATAATGCTATGATTCTGAACCCCATCACAAGCGCATGAAGTTTCGATGTGCACCATCCTTTACAAATGCACCTTGCACCGGACGCACTTAGTTTTAAAGGGAAAAATCTGAGTCACGGAATAAATCATTACGCATTCACGACAGGTTTATAAATAACACAAAAGTACTCTGTGTAAATAACCTAATTTCTGCATGCACACAAAACTCTGCTACTTCAATCTCGTATTTCGTCACCCGTCAGACGTATTCGTATGTTTGAGTACCCATTCAATGGCGTAGTTCCGCATTGGGCGCGAAAATAAGCCTTTGTTTATATTCAGCATTATTTTTGCGAAATATTTTCATTGTTTTCTCGTCGCGGCCCGTTACGCGAATCGTGTTAAATTCCGAAAGGCCCCACTGTGAGGTTAATGACATTTTGTTACAATGGCTAAATGCTAGGTGACAGATTCAGCTAGGTATAGAATTGATTTGCGTCAATATTCATAGAACATAATTTAATTATCTTTGAACAGTTCATCAGAAATTCGATTTATTTGTGGGTAGAGTGCAGCAAGCTTCTCTGGTCCGGTGGCTTTTATTGAAACTAACGAAATCACTATTCAAAGTGACAAGGTCTGTCTTTCTCTACTGACAGCGCCACGAGTGCGATCACAAGCGGTCCCGGATTCCCCATATGCTGAGGACGATCAGCTACAGTTGGTAGGACCTCACCATAAGCCATCAGCTGCAGCTCACAAACATGAGCTTGAGATGGATGGAATCGAAAATCTTATTGCCTATTTCTGTACTTATCCGACTAAAAGGAGATATGATGTTATTAGTAGTCAACCAAGATTAACAATCGTGTACTCAAGCCTACAGTCCAAAACAAATAAATAAATAAAATCTTTATTGATACAAAAACCTTTTACATTCCTTATTTAAGACTAGGCTTTGAATTAATCACAACACGGAACACTAATGATTGATTAATTAATGATCACAATTTCCTTAAAATATCACATAATTGTTTTGTTAGTCAGTATCTCCCCATAACGTATGTCCATCACTATCCAATACCGTCCGCACCTTTCATTTGAAGTGACCGGTCAATACGATGGATTTCCTTGGCCGGGAACCGAACCAGGGCGTCTCCGTGGTAACAGACGACACAACATGTGGCTCCTTAATCATTCAGCAGTCGATGGATCGAGTGGGCATTGAAATTGTTGTTCCGGTTTTGTATTGATGGGTTAATTAGCAGTGTCGATAGTAGAGCTGTAATAATTAGCAGTGTCGATAGTAGAGCTGTAATAATTAGCAGTGTCGATAGTAGAGCTGTAATAATTAGCAGTGTCGATAGTAGAGCTGTAATAATCAGCAGTGTCGATAGTAGAGCTGTAATAATTAGCAGTGTCGATAGTAGAGCTGTAATAATTAGCAGTGTCGATAGTAGAGCTGTAATAATTAGCAGTGTCGATAGTAGAGCTGTAATAATTAGCAGTGTCGATAGTAGAGCTGTAATAATCAGCAGTGTCGATAGTAGAGCTGTAATAATTAGCAGTGTCGATAGTAGAGCTGTAATAATTAGCAGTGTCGATAGTAGAGCTGTAATAATTAGCAGTGTCGATAGTAGAGCTGTAATAATTAGCAGTGTCGATAGTAGAGCTGTAATAATCAGCAGTGTCGATAGTAGAGCTGTAATAATTAGCAGTGTCGATAGTAGAGCTGTAATAATTAGCAGTGTCGATAGTAGAGCTGTAATAATCAGCAGTGTCGATAGTAGAGCTGTAATAATTAGCAGTGTCGATAGTAGAGCTGTAATAATTAGCAGTGTCGATAGTAGAGCTGTAATAATTAGCAGTGTCGATAGTAGAGCTGTAATAATCAGCAGTGTCGATAGTAGAGCTGTAATAATTAGCAGTGTCGATAGTAGAGCTGTAATAATTAGCAGTGTCGATAGTAGAGCTGTAATAATTAGCAGTGTCGATAGTAGAGCTGTAATAATTAGCAGTGTCGATAGTAGAGCTGTAATAATCAGCAGTGTCGATAGTAGAGCTGTAATAATCAGCAGTGTCGATAGTAGAGCTGTAATAATTAGCAGTGTCGATAGTAGAGCTGTAATAATTAGCAGTGTCGATAGTAGAGCTGTAATAATTAGCAGTGTCGATAGTAGAGCTGTAATAATTAGCAGTGTCGATAGTAGAGCTGTAATAATTAGCAGTGTCGATAGTAGAGCTGTAATAATTGCAGAAAAGCTTTTTATGAAAGAGCACTTTCAGGGTAGTAGTAGTCGGGAGAACTGCCGATATATTTCTTCCGCAAAGCAGTATTGTTATATTTCAGTTTGTTTTTTTTTATCATTAGTTACTTTCACTTCGAATCTGTTAGCCATTAATGAAAATATGTATAACCTACATTTAAAACTAATCGGATTTTTATGCAATATTTTGAAACTTACACTAATTACTATTTATCTACGTTTTGCTTGCTATCGTAGTACTTTACAACAGAAATACCACATGTTACCTCCTCGCTGCCAACGAAGCGTGACGGTTCACCTGCGTGACACTGTCACCCGATAGTCCAGCACAGAGGGGCCACGTTTGTCAATTAGTAGACTTATCGGGGCCTCAAGCAATAGCTGCTACATTACCTCCTGTTTCGACACTGCAGGTGGAACAGACTTTATTACTAATAAAGTACTTCATTATAAAGTTCTTGCAGCGTGTCCGTATAACATTAACTGCTCAATCTTCGACAGATTTGATGTTTAACAGCACAAAAACTGCCACAAAGTTTTAAAGTCAGGTTGAAGTTGAAAAGCATTGCGGCTACTTGAGATTTTAGTGTAAAAGGGAGTTCAATGGACTGTGATAGTCTTTGATAATTAAATATGTAGGTAGTTGATAAAACTATTCAGGAAAACATCGTAATTGCTAAACATTAGGTAAGCAAATGTGGTGAATTGAGGAGTAGCGAGGCAATAATAATTAAAGTGAGTGAACCTTCTCCACTTATATTTTCTGTGGTGAAATCTGAGGGAGCTCCAATGCATAAAAATACTCCTTATTAGCGTGACAACGAATCGGGTCACTGAAAGAATTGGGCCAATCGATACCCTAAAATATGGTAAGTGATTCAGGAATTAAATAGCTCCATCTTTTGTTTACGATTTGATGAGGAATGAAATAGATTTTAGACGAAAACAGGCCTTAAGAGATTAAAACTAAAACATTTTATTGAACTTTAATAAACACATAAAATGTAACTTTGTAAAACGATACTTAAACTTCAATGTTTAAACCATAATACGGATGATATAAAAACTCTTTCCATAGAACAGAATCGTTTCACTTTCCGAGCCGGGAATCGAACCCACAGCATCCGCTTCCGCGGCGCAGTTAATAGCAGAGGAGATAATACCGGGTAATACTACGGTGCAGCCACGGAGTAGAGAGGACATGGAGTACTAATGTGTGGGTAATCGTTGTCAGCAGACGCTGGTATTTAAGGTGTTTAAAGGTGCAACCAGAATACGGTTCATCGACCTTGACCAGTCGGCGCTATAAATCGCCTAAAAACATATATTATATATTCCATATCAATCGCTGGTTGATCTTTGGACGGTCTTTGACTAGTACAATCCACCCCATCAAACGATGTCGAATGAAAACAATTGGCCGACCGTAATCCGATACTTCGGCACGGCACCATACTACTAGAGTTAGCACTCCATTTATATAACTTCATAGGTGCAGGTAGTTACTAAAGTAATGGTTTTATAGAGGAAGAATATTGTGAAACTAAATGTTCAGTGTATAATCTTAATATTAATATTATATTACTTACTGCCTGCTTTCTCTTATGAAAGGGCAGAGCAACGATATTTGGTGAGCACTACAAGTAAATACAAACTTCGTATAGATAAACTATTTGGCACACAGACAGACATTCCAACGGCATCTTCATAAATAAATTAATATTTTACCGCCGAAATAACTGTAAAATTATTACCTCGCAAAAAACGAAGGCTGTGCAGCCCATAATCGGAATAATTAAGTAGATATACCCAAAAAAGTCTGTACTTTTTGTTGCAGTAAGAATTCTGCCTGCCTTCGGAAGGGTGAGGTCATATTATACCTGTATCGACGAGGTCAACAAACTTAACAGATATATTTTTTATCAACCAGGGAAGGTGCAGGGTCGAATTGTAAAGGTGCAACTTGAATGTCTGCGGTAATGATTGCGATCAGAATATCATGATCACCTCATAGTTATACCTTGAGCTACACGATTACTGACACATGCGTGCACTGACTGGACAGGTCGCCTCAATTCTGTGAGGTTTTTCCTCAAAAGACCATATCGGACGCCAATCTGCATGGTGCTCACATGACCTGACAAGGATATTGTCTGGACTTTAAAAGAGACTGTGACCTTTGAGCTTGTTTCGGTCTTCCTTCTCAGATAAATCCGTTATGAAACACCGACCCCATCTGGTGTTTTGTTTTGACGTATAAAATAGTTTTTAAATCAATTTGCAGAAATCCAACTATCATGTATCATAGCTCTAGGTAATTTGTTTCACTAATAGGGCAAAGGGCTCTTCAAATACAGGAAAGAAAACAGAAGTGACTGCCTCTCTTGATCACTGTCTATCAGCAATTCCGGATCATTCAAACTCAAACTCAACTCAAAGCATTTATTTCAAATAAACCAATTACAGGCACTTTTGAATTGTCAAGGGGTCGGTCAGTCAGAAAGATGAAGCTAGTTACCCATTCCAAAGCGTAGTAGGTACCTATGGAGAAGAACGGGCAAGAAACTCCATGGACACTCTTTTAAATCAAAATATGGTTACAAAATATTGATTACATCGTTCATGTTGAAATTATGCATGTGAGAACGATGCAGAACGTTAAAAGCGTCCGTAATAAAAAGACAACAGCAATTCAAATATTAAATTAAATTAAAATAAGCCGTGGCAGCTAAGAAATGACCAGTCCCCACTGACGGCGCCCGTTCACGAACATGACGCATGGATCAGCACCATTCAGCTCAACTATTTTGAAGGGAACTTAATGATCCAACACACACGCTACCACCAGCGAGACATTAGAGTGAGCATGACATACTCTCAGCCGCCAGGGCACATTCAAGTCAATGAAAGATAAACCTTTTCACTACACATTTTCGAATTACCTACCTGCAGGTGTTGGGAAGTTGATGATTGTTACCAGCGACACGTACAGAAAAGAGAGCAAAATAAAGTTACACGATCTTCTAAAACATTTCAAACGACAGTTGTGTACCCATACTACCTATTAACATGAATATTGAACAGAAAAACTTTTTTACAAAAAATCAACCGACTTCCAAAAAAAAACACTAAAAGACGTGATCAAATTTAAATGGGACACATGTGAAGCACCACCTATCAAATAAAAAAAGAATCATCCAAATCGGTTCACTCAGAAAAAAGTTCTGAGCTAACACACATAAAAAGAAAATAAAAAAACATACAGACGAATTGAGAACCTCCTCCTTTTTGTGAAGTCGGTTAATAAAATAAACTGAACTATTATTACAATTTTTTTTTACAAAAAACTTTTTTACAAAAAAACAACCGACTTCCAAAAAAAACACTAAAAGACGTGAAAAATAACTTTAATTTCGGAAGTCGGTGCCTTTGGTTTTGTATTTTCGTGTTTGGCCACCGACTTCCGAAATTAAAGTTATTTTTCACGTCTTTTAGTGTTTTTTTTGGAAGTCGGTTGTTTTTTTGTAAAAAAGTTTTTATTTTTCACTTTTTAGTTGCGGTACCTACCCCACACAAATTCGTATACCACTACTTGGTGTGTAAATAACAGTGACAGGAAATTATTAACACATCATCCATATAAACTAAGTGGAAAAAATCTGCAGTATTAAGGATAACTCAAAAACTACTGGTCAGCCCTTGATCAAATTTAAATGGGACCACATGTGAAGCACCACCTATCAAATAAAAAAAGAATCATCCAAATCGGTTCACCCAGAAAAAAGTTATGAGCTAAGACACATAAAAAACAAAAAAAAAAAAAAAAAAAAAAAAAAACATACAGACGAATTGAGAACCTCCTCCTTTTTGTGAAGTCGGTTAAAAATGCAACCGACTTCCAAAAAAAACACTAAAAGACGTGAAAAATAACTTTAATTTCGGAAGTCGGTGTCTTTGGTTTTGTATTTTTAACCGACTTCAAAAAAAGGAGGAGGTTCTCAATTCGCCTGTTTTTTTTTTTTTTTTATGTGTGTTAGCTCAGAACTCTTTCCTGGGTGAACCGATTTGGATGATTCTTTTTTTGTTAGAAAGGACATACCTCAAGGGTGGTCCCATGATAAGGAAACCAGGATCTGATGATGGAATCCCGGAGAAATCGAGGGGAACCTTCGAAAATCGTAGGGGCGACTAGTGCGTTTGTTAATTTTTTCATTAAGTATTTTAAAGAACTACAATTTAATGAAGGTCTGGAATCGATCTGATGATGGAGCCGAAAGACAGTCGAGGGAATTCCTCAATGATTTACAGCAGGTACCTTGTGTTTGGGCTTGATTCATTTATATTTATGAGAACTTTACACCTGAAGGGTTGTGACTGTCATTAGGGGTCTGATGATGAAGACGAAGGAGGGAACTCCTCAACGGTTTACAGTAGCTACCTTGTGATTCGACTTAATTCATTTATATTGATGAGAACTTTGCACCCATATGGGTTATAAGTGCCATTACAGGTCTGATGATGGAGACCATAGACAGTTGAAGGAATTCCTCAACGATTTACAGCAATTACCTTGTGTTTGGGCTTGATTAATTTGTATTGATGAGAACTTTACACCTGAAGGGTTGTGACTGTCATTAGGGGTCTGATGATGAAGACGAAGGACAGTTAAGGGAACTCCTCAACGGTTTACAGTAGCTACCTTGTGATTCGAGTTAATTCATTTATATTGATGAGAACTTTGCACCCATATGGGTTATAAGTGCCATTACAGGTCTGATGATGGAGACCATAGACAGTTGAAGGAATTCCTCAACGATTTACAGCAGTTACCTTGTGTTTGGGCTTGATTAATTTGTATTGATGAGAACTTTACACCTGAAGGGTTGTGACTGTCACAAGGGGTCTGATGATGAAGACAAAGGACAGTTAAGGGAACTCCTCAACGGTTTACAGTAGCTACCTTGCGATTCGACTTAATTCATTTATATTGATGAGAACTTTGCACCCATATGGGTTATAAGTGCCATTACAGGTCTGATGATGGAGACCATAGACAGTTGAAGGAATTCCTCAACGATTTACAGCAATTACCTTGTGTTTGGGCTTGATTAATTTGTATTGATGAGAACTTTACACCTGAAGGGTTGTGACTGTCATTAGGGGTCTGATGATGAAGACGAAGGACAGTTAAGGGAACTCCTCAACGGTTTACAGTAGCTACCTTGTGATTCGAGTTAATTCATTTATATTGATGAGAACTTTGCACCCATATGGGTTATAAGTGCCATTACAGGTCTGATGATGGAGACCATAGACAGTTGAAGGAATTCCTCAACGATTTACAGCAGTTACCTTGTGTTTGGGCTTGATTAATTTGTATTGATGAGAACTTTACACCTGAAGGGTTGTGACTGTCACAAGGGGTCTGATGATGAAGACAAAGGACAGTTAAGGGAACTCCTCAACGGTTTACAGTAGCTACCTTGCGATTCGACTTAATTCATTTATATTGATGAGAACTTTGCACCCATATGGGTTATAAGTGCCATTACAGGTCTGATGATGGAGACCATAGACAGTTGAAGGAATTCCTTAACGATTTACAGCAGTTACCTTGTGTTTGGGCTTGATTAATTTTTATTGATGAGAATACTATACCTAGATGTGTTATGACTGTCATTAGGGGTCTGATGATGAAGATGAAGGACAGTTAAGGGAACTCCTCAACGGTGTACAGTAGCTACCTTGTGTTTGGACTTAATTCATTTATATTGATGAGAACTTTGCACCCATATGGGTTATAAGTGCCATTACAGGTCTGATGACCATAGACAGTCGAGGGAATTCCTCAAGGATTTACAGCAGTTACCTTTTGTTGGGCTTACTTCATACAGTTCAATATTCCAAAATATTCAGGTTGTACAAAAATAATACCCAATTAAGATTGAAGTTTTTCATAGGGCAACCACTACCTACTAGTCATGCTGATGCGTCAAATTGAGACTGAATTAAAGTTGCGTAATCGCGTCATCTCTAGCAATGCTCTTTCGTTGGTTGCTAAGCAATTTATGCTTGTCACAATGCATATGGTGAATAGTGGTAGTGGTTCTTCTGGTTTTTACCAAGAGAAATCCTCAACAATAAACTCCTCAATTCCTTGCATCGGGAAACGAAATATTTTGTAAAAGGTGATGAGCAGTTGACATTAGGCTATTGTAACTACGATAAATTATTATCTAACCCACTAAAAAGTGAAAAATAAAAACTTTTTGACAAAAAAAACAACCGACTTTCAAAAAATACACTATAAAGTGAAAAATAACTTTAATTTCGGAAGTCGGTGACAAAAAACTAAAATTAAGATCCAAAAAGACACCGACTTCCGAAATTAAAGTTATTTTTCACTTTATAGTGTATTTTTTGAAAGTCGGTTGTTTTTTTTGTCAAAAAGTTTTTCGTTTTTAGCCACCGACTTCCGAAATTAAAGTTATTTTTCACGTCTTTCTTTTTTTTTTTTGGAAGTATTTTTCACTTTTTAGTTGCCGTACATACCCCACACAAATTCGTATACCACTACTTAGTGTGTAAATAACAGTGACAGGAAATTATTATTAACACATCATCCATATAAACTAAGTGGAAAAAATAATCATTATTAAAGATAACTCAAAAACTACTGGTCAGAACTTGATCAAATTTAAATGGGACCACGTGTGAAGCACCACCTATCAAATAAAAAAATAATCATCCAAATCGGTTCACCCAGAAAAAAGTTTTGAGCTAACACACATAAAAACAATAAAAATACAGTCGAATTGAGAACCTCCTCCTTTTATTGAAGTCGGTTAAAAAATATAATTAATAAGTAAATTAATCTATTGGTATATTCTTAACAAAATAATTTGATGTAACTTACAAAGTCAATCATTTAGTATTTAAACATAGGTACAACCAATAAGTGAAATGGCAACAACAAATAAATTGGTCAGTGTGACCTTATACAAACTTCTGCATAATTGTACCTAATATACTACGACAACTATAATACGATAACACTACATATTTTTCACGATGATTTTCACATATTTTCCTTATCCAAGTAGGTAGATGTCAAAGTCAAGCAAGATACCACACAAACTTTTTCCTCAATTATTTCATAAGAAATAAATAATAATAATACCTACATTATTTTCTATAATACTAAACTAAGTACCTAAAGTCAGGGAAATAAATTGATAATCAAATTGACTACTAACTTAAATTGTCCGTATATTCAAATCACAACTGCTAATCATTCATAGTTTTGTGAAATGGCCATAACATGGCGAATTGACATAGGGTTTCAATTTACTTATTAATTAATTTCCCTGACCGGTGCGAACTTACTGGCTGCTTACAAACAAAAAAGATGATTTTAATTTGCTTTAGTTTCTCGAAGATAAGTGGTTGTTATTCCAGCAATTAGACACGAATATAGTTTCCTTGCCGGTCGGGTGCGCGATATCAGTGCGCGCCTTTACTTCATTATTTATTTTTTGCGAACATTAATTTGACCGGTACTTTATAAGTTTATCGGCGTTTTATTATTATGTTTTATATTGTTATTTTTTTAAAAAACTTTAGATAGCTTGTTGTGAGTTTGTAGTCAAAACAGTTTTGTCTGTTTTAGACGGATAAGTTTTGCTGCGAGTGTACTTACTAGAGATGCGCCGAGTACGAGTTTTACGAGTACCGAATATTGCTCGGTATTATGTTTACCGAACCGAGTTCTCTGCTGAGTTACTCGGTTTAGTTGATGCAGGTATTGGGAACGTACGAAACGCTTCAAATATTATAGAAGAATGCCATGCATGTTTTTGGCATTCCTACGAGGAATTATCATCTACAGCGCCTCAACACGTGAAGATCCCAGAAATGCCATCGCTATAGAGTTAGATCAGTATCTAAGCGAAAATTTACTACCACGAGGTAAGAGCCCATTCGATTGGTGGGCAAAACATAAAACAAGGTTCGCGCACTTCGCAGATTTTGCAAAAGAGATTTTAGGAGCACCTGCAAGCGCTAATTTTCAGAAGCGGGCAACTTATTCGAAGAGAAAGGGAATAGACTGCTACCAGACAAGCCAGTGTTTGGTTTTCCTACACCATAACTTGCTATAGCGAAACCACCATAATTAATAATAGATTTAAGTTCTGTTTTGGAACGTAGTTCCTTATCGCACGGTACGGACTTGGCGGATGGGGGCTAGGCGAAAAAAAGTGTAAGAGTTTTCCGTCACAACCCTTTCTTTAGAGTAGACGGTTATCCATAGCGCGTATGCTATTGGCTGTGCCCAGCCATATGTGCGCGCTTATTGGTTCAAGGCAGCCAGTAAGTTGGCACCGCCTGCGCAGGTATAGTTTGAACCCAATTTTTTATATTAAGACTCTCTTATTTTTTTTTAGCCTATTAATTGAAAAGCTACGAAAGGAACTTCGTTCCAACCGAGTGTTCCACGACTCTCACGAATTTCTTTGAAGTTGATTGTATTTGGTTCATACTAATAAACAACTAAAAACTCAAATATGTTCACTTTTTTCACGTGATTTTTCTGACAATGACTAATCTACATTACTATTGTAAAGAGATCAGTTTATAAGTTTATGAGTTCTTTTCGAGTCCCTCGGCAGTCAAACCGAGTTATTCGGCCGATAATGAGTACTACCAAAATGGCCGAGTATGACGAGTACCGAGTAATGAACGAGTACTCGGCGCATTTCTAGTACTTACTATAGAGCGACTAATAGAGTGCGCGCAAGATAAATCTGCGCGCGTGTTTAACTTTAAGACTATATCCCTGCCAGCACTTTTAATGACTTTCGGCATAATGATGGCGATCATTAGGAACTTTGTAAAAACACGGAACATAGCACACTCTCTTGACACCTGATATAAACTTCGAGATGGCGGCAATCGATTATTTCCGATTTCGGCCGCGCGTAGACTTATTTTGCGCGCACTTTACTATCAACTCTTGACTAATGGTAACGCCAGTTTTGAACTCTGATGCAAACTTGTTCAGGCTCATCAAGTGCGTTCCTACGAGTGACATTTTTTTCGTTTGCATCAACCCCGAAAGTACACCGTGACGTCGTCGTTACACTTTTTTGTTACCATCACTGTTACGTCAACGTGGGCCGTTTGAGTTGCATCCCACTTCTGATAACGAAGGCATTTGGATTTCTTCGTAATCAGAATGGTCACACAAGATGGGTAACCGAAATAATAGTCAAAACGCTAAGTAGGCACAAACGTCTATTAATGCATTAAAGTTTACGAGTTACAAAAATATCACTTGATTAGTCTGATGCAATCAGATTACAATATGGCAACGCGGTGAATCCGATAGAGGATGGCGCGACAACCTTTCGCAAGTGCATCTCCACGCAAATTGAGCCCCGTGACCCCGTGAGCTTTAACATCTAACGTTAACGTTCACAAACTTCAAAAATAACAAATTTCAACCGACAAGCGAAAACCGTCAACTAGTGTTGCCCAAATGCAAGACCAAGACGAGACCTAGCGGGTCTTGGTCCTTGCGTCAATAAACCAGATATTGGTGTTGGTCTTGGTCTTGCAACAAGAATCTCGCAAGTCTTGCAAATACCTATTAGCCTATTGCTATTTATTAAACACGTTAGTTTAGATCTTAGAACAACGCAACAGAGTAGGTACATGTTGAGCTTGAATTGACATAGGCATAGTGAACCACCAAATAAATTCAATTAACTTGACAATAATTTAAAAAATGACGCAATTTAGTACCTGAGCGTAATTACTAACTTTAGGTAGGTACCTATAATGATTTTCTGTACGTGTTTAGTGGCTATCCTAAACTCTTCACAAACAGCTAGCGGTTAAAATAATTATCACTTACATACTTTTCATCTTCATCTCGACATGATAGCGAAACCAAGGCACAAAGCAATAATGACGGTCCTTCTTAGCCCGTAAAAGTATGAAGGAAAATTTGGAATCATTTAATTTGTTTTGAACATCAGCTGAGCGATCAAATTCAATAACCTAAGTTGATACAGCAGGCGAAGTGTAGATAATTAGGTACGGACGAAGCACGTACGCTGCGACGCGACGTAGGTAACTAACTCGTGGCGGTACTACTGTATTCACGCATTTTGCGAATATTACGTTATCACTTCCTATTTTATTTTATTTTAAGAGCTACATTGCTGTGTAGGTTGTTGATAAAGAGTATTTTGTAAGTTAAACCACCCGTCCACGGGATTAAAACGATCAAAATGTAACAGTGTATAATAATCAATACAATACCTTTTAGTGTTATGACGATACGGTTTTGATACTGGGGAACGTCTACCAAAATCGGGATTGAAACCAAATACCTACTTAATAACGCTCTAATCTCAGTTTAACTGAACTGCGAGACGCAAGAGTCTCGCAGGCTTAGTCTTGTCTTGCTCAAATCTTGCAGGGTTCAGTCTTGGTCTTGGTCTTGGTCTTGCTACAATAAGTCGGCCTTGGTCTTGGTCTTGGTCTTACGAAAATGCAATAACAAGACCAAGACCGATTTTGGACAACACTACCGTCAACCCAGTGTTGCCAAATCCTAAACAGACTTCACCCAAGTGCACTACTTGACCATTCGGGTTAGTAATAATTAGACGAAGTTACTAATAATCAAAAACAAAGATGGCGGATCAGTTTTGACGCTGCGAAATACCTATATTTTTTTAAATATAGATTTTATAAGCTCTACTTGCCTGTCTGTGTGCCCGCGACGTTCTTCTAAACTACGCAAAGGATTTTCATGCGGTTATCACTACCATTAAGGTAATTTATTCCGGAAGATTTATTTGCATACCTAATACATTTTAGTAAACTTATAAATACAGAAATCTCAATTTTTTATAAGTCGTAAAAGCATGCGGAGAACCGAGGGGTCGCTAGTACATTATAATCAATTCCTAGATATTCTTATTATACTTTGTAATATCTCTATTTAGGTAAAGAACGTTTACCAATAGGTAAAGCTTACTTTTCCTCCTTCAAACATAAATAGAACTGCAGCGTTCCGAATATCCTCAAGAATCCTTTGAAATAACTCACTGCTCTTTAGCACGGAGAACCCGTGCCTAGTAACATTACATAACGGACTGAAACTCTTTCGGTTGACATGTGTCGATATTTTTTGTTCAAACCAATTAATTATACGAACATTTCGCAGGTTTGTGATAAATAACACAAGTCTCTGTTTGTTTATTAAATCACTGAACTGTTCATTACACGTAGCTACTGCTAATTGATTATTTTTGTCTGCCTATTAGCAGATGGAACTTTTCGTCAAAAGAAATAATCACGACTTTTTCTTGTGCGTATTGTGAAACACGAGATTATGTTATCATGGGCAACAGGGTCCGTAATGAATTCATAAATCTGTTTGCAAAGCGTAGGCATTTTCTTTACTTAATTAAACATTGCTCAATACTGGTTTCCTTTTAAATAATATAGAGAAAATTCACATTGTTTTTCTATTTATCTAGTTTATATACTGCCCCGCTACAGGGCAAAGGACTCCTTCTCTCTTTTTCACACACTTCTGTTAGCACAGAACATTCTCTCTTTTTTTTTGTCAACCTTTTTTGTTCCATTGCTGGGCAAAGGAGACTCCCCTATCTTTAATAAAAAATATACTTACGAAATACCTACCTTCGTTCATTATGTCGATGAAAACTCGTTGGAGCTGCCGCAGTGTGCAGCTCATGAAGTTCAGGTAACTTAGAAGCGGCGCGGGCGTTTGGAAAATTCATCGTAATATACGATGCTGTTTCGTTACCATTTATAAATCTAGTTTTGAATTGATCCAATTTAAGGTTTCACAAGCTAGTATCGGATCTTTGAAAACTTTCGACTGGCTTCAAACAGTCGACTTCAAAGGCAAGAGGATTCGAACCTCAATGCTCAACTGTTTCCAATCTTAGATTCAATTACGTTGATTAAGAGTACCTAGGTAGTAGGTAGGTACTGCGCCAGCCATAGACACGTGCCGTCCTTACTAATTGCATTTAAATTACCTACTTCGTCCATTACTACGAATTATATGTCAATAAGTTCTTTGGTTTAGTTCGTAATTAATTTATTACGTAGTGCAGTAACAGGTATTCAGTTGATTAAATAAATTATATTGTTTTATCGTTTGTTTATGCAACTTGTACGTAGGCATTCATAGAGCTAAATACGACTTTATGTGTCGCTATATAAAAGGTAGGATTGGTCCCTCCGTCACATACAAATCAAAATAAAATCACAATAATTATTTTTTATATCATTTATTTTTCATCGAAAAAATATCCTCCGCTACAAATATGATTAGGATGACGATGACCCGGTATCGTGTAGACACGTGCGAATGGAATGCGTAAGTACATAAAGACGGGTCGTGAACAGGGGGCTTTATTGACACAGCCTGAAGCAGACACAGGGAGCTTAGTAACTGTTAAATGGCGAAATGATGCAGTAGAATACTCAAAGGCAGATAAGCCATATTCTTTTTTTAAAGAGAACCTGTCACATCCTGAATGGAGGATTTATTGGTTCTGTGTGAGAATTTATGGCTCCAGTTCCAATTTTATTTTTTATTAATTTTGATACCTTTGTTACTGGTCTACTGCTTCATCCTACGATATACTTGATAAGGTCATTGGACTGCTTGAAGCTGTGATCCAACAGAAACTAATCGAAGAGGCTAACTGATAAGCGACAGTATTTACAAGGAGCAACGTTCGAACACAATGTCAACAAAATAGTACTAGGTAGCTATTTGTCCTAGAACCCCACGCGCTTGCATAAGTGCCAATACATTTCATATAAATGTACTCGCACCCACAATATGCCACCTACAGCCACCTCAACAAATATACTTACGTTAAACAATAAATATAGACAAAACAAAATAGATGTTCGCATCCATAAAGTAACTACTTAATATAAATCTTTTACAAATAAAATCTCCGATAAATTTCATCTAATACATGAACTTAAATTACAATATATACAAACATTTAAACATAGTAATACGACAACTGGATGAAGTACTATTGTACCCTGTTATTTACAAAAACAAACGGCGCGTTTTTAACACACGACAGAGACTGACAACCAGCCACTGATATTAACAATCCTGACAGGAAACTGGCTGCCTCGACTCAATATTTAAAATTCGTCGTAATAACCCAAAAAGAACCTTCGTAACATTACATATAATTTATACCCTAAATAAAGGATTCACAATAATATTTACCTACGTGCATTGTTTTTGCCAGACCATTGAATTTCTAATTCTATTCTGAAAGAATTCGACAGTTCTCAACATGGCAGCCGCCCCGCTAGAGATCAGGGGAGCGTTACTTGTCCTTTGGACTTTAATTTTCTTTGAAAACAAACACTCGGATAGGGGCAGCTAAAGTTTGGGAAACTTAGACCATAATAGTGTTACCGATGATACTCTCTTTGCCATCCAATAGTTCAGAGTACCCTGACTCGTCGCTGCAGGCACTGTCATTGTCACCAATGTTCTTAAACACTTCAGTTTCTGTGCTCGAGTTGAGGCTGTCAACATCGGTCAAATTGTCAATGAGAGATTCAAACTTTCCTTCAAAGTCTGACATGGTATTAGAATCCGTACGCAGTGGGGGATATGTGGACCTTCGCCTGAAGGTGTTCTTTTCACCGATAGGGACGTGGTTCACCTCTTCGGTGACGTTGGTATCAGAGTTATTCATAAAGTGCACAGAGTTGTAGCTTCTATTGCTGCTCCTCATATCGTTATGTTCGAAGCTTTGTTCCATATAAGAGGCAGTAGTGTCAGCATGTTCCTTCTGGTCTTCCTGAGGGAACGAAGGCAGGGATGACGGCTCGGTGTCAGTCACCGTGCTGGCGGTCTCGCAGCCCGAAGAAACAGATCCATCGTCGCTATCCGTGACGAGGTAGTTACTTTGCATCAGCACCTTACAAACGCCCTCAGCCACCGCGTTTTCACTCAGTTCGTTCGATTCGGCAATCGCTTCTAGCAATCTCGTTTCCTTCTCTCCATCACTATGACTAGTATCATCGACACGTCCATTCCTTTGGCTTTCCTTTACCAACAATTCCAGGAATTCTTCGGAGACGGTGACGGTACCGCTTCCAGAGTCGGACAGCGTTCTATTTATAACTCCCTCGGGACATGATGTCTTCCTCGGAGACTTTATATCGGGCCGTCGTCTGTCGAGCGTTTGCGAGGAATAGAAGTTGTCCATCTTCAAAGACGTTCGTGAGCACGGCTCACCATTTTGTTTAGCGTTCATCTCCGCCTCCTCTTCATCTTCTTCCGAACAAAGTTCTTCGATAGCCCCCAGTTTTGGAGCTGATTTTGACCTCTCTAGCGGTGGTCTATAGTTCATAGCTCCAACGCTTAGTAGGATCTTTCTGCGAGGCATACTCGGGTTATCGTACACACTGTTAGCAAGACTGAGTCTAGCATTTTGTTTTGAGATTCTGTCCTTTTTGAATTCGCTTAGGGCTTGCTTCAGTTTGACTTGAAGTTCCTCTGTAATCTTCTTTGATATTGATTCTTTGGTGCAAAGGACGGCGTGGCAACGGAGTTCATGCTTGAGCTTCTTGCCCTCGTGGCGGTATACCCAGCAGAACAGCTTTGGGTAGTGCGGTGGGCTGGCACAGTATGTGATGCGGTGGGACCAGTACTCGGTGAGTCCATGCTCTTTGGTGAACCCTTTTAGGCCGGAGTTGGTGACGGACAGCTTCATGACGACGTCGGGTTTCGTCGACTGTTGGTAGTTGCGCCAGAGTGTCGCCAGCGGCTTCTCGACGCAGCTCTCACCTGCAACAAAGAATATCTGGTTATTATTTCAGTCTTTTAGAAGCTTATGCAGCGTTTTAATTAAAACGAGATATCATATATATGTGATTTAAATGATATGTTAATCCTGTTAATATTAGATACGAGTTTAGCTGGTCTTGAATGATTATCAATTTATTTTAAACTAGAATATCCAGTTTTCGTGATCATCTACAAGGAAACTATTATAGATGCATAAAAATATTATACCAACGAAAGCTTTGAAGACGGAACTAATAGTTTTAAACCTCTCAATCCTAGCGTGATATCAAGGAACATGCATTTGCTTCCACATAATGTATGTATATTTGTTGATAATATCTAATCAGAGTGATACAAGATACGTTCGCCCACTTGCACATTGTAATCTGTGTGCACATAATCTGTTATTATAATGATCTGTCGATCGAAACGTTTCGAGGTGAACTGGTGAGAATATAGTGAGTGAGAAACATTTATTAACACGTTCTGCGTGACATGGAGTTCAGTTTTTGATGACGTCAGAGTTTATGTTAATTTGGACGTGAGAAGGATTTCGGTGTTTTTAAAGATTGAAATGAGATGGGTAGAAATAACGTCAGTGAACCAGTTTTCAAAACTTGCTTTCTTAGATCTATAATAAGCTATAGACTCAGCTATTCTGTATAAGTAGTTATTATAATTATATATAATTATTGCTGTGCTGGCGCCGCTGCTGTGGCTGTGGAAAACCTCAAGCGGCGTAAGCATAACAACCTTATTGGTAATTATATTTTCGAGCCGTTTGACGTGGGGTCCGAGTGCCCATGTTTTGTTCAAGGAAATCTTCAAACGCCTGTTTGACACTTCCCGTGATCCAAGGGCTGGCTTTTCCCTTGGACAGAGGCTAAGCATTGCCATACAACGTGGCAATGCCGCCAGTCTCTTGGGTACATTACCAGTCGACAGCGATGAGAAGAATTTTTCGACGCTATTTTTTAGTTTAGTAAATACTATTGTAGTTTTAACATGAATGTTTTAAGATCATTTTATTATTAAAATCTACCAACTTACAGAAATAAAAAAAGTTGAAGATAGTTTTGGTTTTTCACCCATCTAAAGATATGAAAACTCAGGTTATTTTTTGGGTCTTATGACAGCTGTCGGGTTTGGATGTAGTTAATTAGTTGTAACTTCTTTTAAATTAATATACTGCCGTGTCTTTAGAAGTTTTCTTACCAAACAAATGGAAACAGGTAAAAAGTCGCAAAGGCAAGATGTATGGCATTTTCTCTATTGTTACACTCGCTTGGGAAATAACTGCGACTAGTTTTATCTAAGCTCGATCGGAGGAAGTTGAGACTGTTGAGGAACAGGGAAAGTATCTGACACGCACGCGGGACCGCGGGATCAAGGAAATGAGGTTAGAGAAAGGTGATGTTTTATACCTTGTTTGATCTAATCCATTACCAAATCGAGTGGATTTTCATTCGCCAGAGAGTATTGTGAAGACGGAATTGCTGAAAAAATATCTTGTTGCTTGTTACGATATGTAACAGTGTGTAACAGTGTCATCTATATGATTATTGGGTTTCGTTCGTCTTAAAGTTATTTATTTATTATAACTATATATGTTCAAGTTCATTTATTAATAAATAACTGAACATATGTAAAATAAACAATAACAGCAACATATTCATTTCTGAACACATGTTCAGAAATGAATTATGTAAGTATGACGTGCGTTTATAAATAATCCGATCATAAAATAAAACCCACGCTAACAATTTTATCATAGTTTCGACTTAGCGAAAAATGAGAAAATAATAAATGTATGATAGATGGATGTAACTATTTAAATAAAAATAGGTGTTGAAAGAGTTGCCGTAGTTATACATTATTATGTAAAATTAAAGATAAATAAACCCCACGTTCTCATCTTCTTTTGATTTACAACATTTATGATGGCATTTGTTTATGATTATTCATCTTCTCTTGAAGTTGGATAAAAACTGAAACATATATTAATAATATTGGTGTAATATTGATGAAATTGCTTAGTTTCATTATTACGCCATAGCCATGTAAATTGTAACTGCCTACAACAATATTGATCGTGTTAATAAGTAATAAGTTCTGATTAAGTTCCGCTAAAAAGATGATTGTTATGATATCATGATCAGCACATGATCCATCGTGATCTGATCTTAGTGTTAACGTTATTAGCGTCATGTTAATTACTAGGTGGAACATGATTCGTGTGTTAAATGTAACATGTTGTGATTTACAAATTGTGCGCAATTATTAGTATCACGTTCAGGAAATGTGAAATTTTTTGCCAATCATTTTTTTTTCAGAAAACTCATTAGCACTAGGAATTCCTTCTGTATCGTGGGTGGTAGTCACTATGTCACACGAATCACATGTGCGACTGGAAACAATTATGAAATATAAAAATAATAGATGCTGAAATATATATCAGCTGTGCCATACAACACCATAATACTTGTGCACCCCTCCCCGGATGGCTAAGGTTTTCTTTTAACTATTCATACATAAGTAGTTGCTACTCTGTCGATTTACGCAGTGCCTACGTTATATTTAGCATGCGCATGTGGTCCCCAACTACAAACTATCTATTACTTACTGAACATATTTTGGTATATTTGGGATTTGATTAAATAGTATTTATCGAGTTTTGGAGGCCCCCCGGACCGGGGGCTTCGGGAAGACCGCACCTGCCGACCCTTTCCCGTAGACTACCAGGGCATTCATCACCCTAATTGCCCCGTCAGGAAAGCCTCCTTCAGATCTAATCACAACTAAAAATTAAGTCAGACTTGTAAATCCTTTGTCTGGGCGCCATGGCCACATAAATGCAGCGATCAAACAACCCGTAAACTCATGGATGGGACGCGCGCCCATCAAGCAGGCTCGTAAAACAAAAGTAACTATGTAACGAGTGTATTTACTTTTAATTGTACTGGTTCACTGTATAAGGGCAGTTAAAGAGGCGACGGAGCCAGATTACGGTAGGATGAATAGTAGCGCGGGAATATTGCCATGTTCACCACATTTGGAATACTTATTGGTGATGGCAGTATAAAATAGAATATTCTCTCTTACTCTTTCTCTCTCTCTCTCTTACTCTTCTCGCTCTTCTCTTCTCTCTCCGTCTCGTATCTACATTATGTTGCCAATTAAATAACAATGGAGTATCCCGCTACTAATATTAGTATAAGCGATTACCTACTTAGTAGTATGTATTTAATTACATACATAACACATACATAAACTCACGCCCGTGGGGTTTGGCAGACACTACAGAACGCCACCTGCTACGACCACGACATACTCGTAGAGAAAAATAACCACAATCCTAATCCTTCTAATTACCAAGATTAATTAAATGCCAAGTAGAAGATCCCAAGGGGCTTCACGGTCACTCGCAGGCGACAAGGTCCTCTTCAGCTTCCGATTGATAAAGCTTAGTGGCTGAGTATTTGGATTCTGTGCTACGGGGTTTCGTGGGTTCGATTTTCGTACGAAACAATTTGTGTGATGTACATAGGTACTTTAGGTACATACATAGTTGTTTCTGATCTGGCTGTTTGTGCATGAGAGATACACACCCACGATAGAAGAAATTCTTAGTATGCAACAACGTTTCAAAAATCTAAAGAAATGATTACTGACAACTGATAAATAAATGCATTGTATATGAAATAAACTTCTTGAGGGATGCGGAACTAGGGCTCTCTCGCTCGCCACAATATGCTGTCGAGCTATTGCTGCTACTCAAAACGTTAAGGATTCTTCAAACAGACGCGACACGCGACGCGACACAAAGGCACCGTTTATCGCGCGACGAGCGAGCGGTGCCTTTGTGTCACTTGCGATTCACGTCGCGTGTCGCGCCTGTTTGTACGAGCTTTTAAAAATAATAAAACCTTAAATACTATAATATTTTCACCTCTAAAGAAATCTGAAAGCCATTCCTACCGTGAGACTAGGTACAATATTATTCGCAAAGTGAGCTGTTTATTAAACATTACATGCAAATCGGCAGTGCCCGAACTTGTATTTACATAAGTAATGTATTTTTCACGATTGTACATAAACCATAATACTCAGGTATCTATGTAAACATTGAGCACGTTTTCTTTAAGCAATAGAAAGCATAATTATTTTTGATGCAATCGATTTTGTAATCATTTTATGTTGTGTAGGTATGGGTCGTTAAATAAGAAATTACAAATAAAGTATTATAGAAATATATGTATTTTTGTTGTACCGAAGCTAATATAAGTACATTTTACTCCTACATCGTCGTTTAGTCTCGAAGAATAGGCAACTTGGAATTCAAACGTGGGTGGCTAGGCGCCGTTTGAATAGTTAAAAACTCGTCATCAAATAGGCAGTTTAACAATTTCGTTTTAATCCAAGTCATTACGATAAGATCTATTTAATTTTAAAAGGTAAGTAATTCGTAATTACAAATTACTTAATACTACTTGACAGATTTTAATTGCCTAACCTACTTAAAATAAATAATTAACGGGCAATATGTTTTTACAAGAAAAGTTCGTATTTCGTATTCCATAATTTAAGCTGGTTACAAAACTTTGCAGAATGACTGCGTGTTTAAAAATTCTAAAAAGGAACGTTGGAACATAACTGACGTGAATGGGGTTTATTGCGACAATTATTTGAGTTTTGTTGCAGAATCGAATTGCCTGCATTGCGTATACCCCGGTCTGTCACAAGATTAAATTATGTATAGGCAGGTAACGTTAAAGAATTAATTTGTCTGACATGTTTACTTTCTAAACATTCGTTTCGACATGATAAAAAATGACAATAATGGATTCATAGTTTTCAAAACTAGTAAGTAACTGACATTGTATTTCAACGTTGATTTTGTTAAAACTACGTAGGTCCATATTTATTCTGAAATAATTACAATATCATCTTTTGCATTACTAAAACGCAGCAATTTCCATAATTTCTAAATTCTGCAAATTGTTCTACCGTCAAAAGCGTAATTCTGCAATAATTCGCACGTGTCACACTACACTGAAGATGACGGGTTGAGCAACGATGACGTCATTGGGGTAACGGCCGAGCCGTGTTGTGTAACGTGACCACTACCGGAGATGTTGCGGTCAAAGGATATAGTGTTGATGCTGGCTTCGTGTTACAGACGGACATTGTTTTGTTTACCTTGTGGACTGACGATACAAAAGATTTTTGAGAGTTATGAAACTAAAATTAACCTATCTGTGAAAACTTGTAACCGGCCATAATCATATTATTAACAAATGCACTATAGTACCTACATGTTGCACTATTGTACACAAATGTACAATTATTTGGAGTTTAACAAAAAATATAAAATGAAATAAAAGCAACAAGCAAGGTGTGTTGTGGTGAAACAAAACCGAACTCCACTACTCACAGCCAGTCGTAAGTGATTGAGGAAGAGTAACTAGTACTTGTTAAACTACTTTCAGTTAAAAATAAAATTGTCGTATCTCTATTTAAACAGAACGTGGTATTAGCGCAATTCAATTAAATAATTTCTTTTAGTTACTACCAGCCACTTGTGAGTCTATAATCAACGTCAAATGGGGACCACTCAAAGTTTTTCTTAAGGCAGTGTAGATTTGACTGACAAACTTTCTCCCACACTTATATCGGAAGCTTTCAAGAGCAAGCCTTAATTATTGAACAATCAAATAAATTTTGGTACTTATTTACTCATGCACTAGTTATATCATCCGGCGATGTTCACTTTATTTGCTGTAAGTAGGTTATATTAAACATTGCATCAGTATTCACTTCACCGTAAAGCGATGAGTCAGTGTAATTCCCGGTTTAAAAAGAAGTTTGCCTGTGAGTCGTATCGTAACTAAAGGCGAATATAAAAGATCAATGGTTGATCATTCAGATTGTACCAGTGTTCAGTAACCGTCAATGAATCAAACTGACTACACTAAGTATTACAAACATTCCCATTCTTAAGATAAATTCTAAACAAAGAGATTCCATTGATCTTCAACTGTTTTATTCGTCTGACAAATCAAGAGCCTTTGTTTAGTAAATCGGAGAATATAAAAGCTCTTAGTCCAAATTATAAGATGAATTGGGTAATCTTTAATTATTTTTTTTTTTATGAACTGAAGGCCAAACTGGCTGTACTCAAAAAAACGATCAAATTCAAGATCTCATCTCAGTGAGACTCAACGTCAACAACTTGTTCAAAAATGTATGTGAATTAGAGGTTAGAATGCGAACTTTCTTAAAAATACGGGAAGTGAATCCTAACCCATAGGTACACAGTACGTAACAGCCAACATACAGACCTCACTAAGATCGATGGCTAACGGGTAAGTAAACTTGTCAAACGCGACGCGGGCGCAACTTTCACTATCATCTCGCTACAACGTTCATTGAACCGAGGTTAGTTTTATTTCTAAGCTGGTTTTTGAAAGACATATAACATATCTCGGCTAGCTTGGTTGGCTTGCTAAAATTATTATGGACTGATTTTAATAAAATAAAAAGAGAATGCCCCTAATTTTATTTGCGCATTTCTCATCAAAAGTTGTCAACATGAATGTTGTCAATCCCTGATACCATACTGCTACTATATGCATCTTCTATATTATATCTAAATATGGTTTAAAACAACGAACAAAGAACTGGCGAAATGTGAGTGTACTACATAGGTAGGTACTCCTCTGCCTAGCCCTTCGGGGAATGTAGGCGTGATGTTATGCTAAGTGTGCTATGTGGTATCAAACAATGTCACTTTTCGTGTCTGTCTGTGACCGCTTAGATCTTCTAAACTTCACAATGGATTTTGATGCGGTTTTCAACATCAAGGCTCCCACAAAAAGGCGCGACGCGACAGCACGACACAAAGGCACCGCTCGTCGCGTGGCACGCGGTGCCATTGTATCACGCTGTCGCGCCGCGCCAGTGTGCACGAACCTTTAGTTAGAGCATTTATTGCGGAAGGTTTATGTGTAGTAGTGTTATGTGTGAGTACTATGTACGTAATATAAACCTAGCATTTACATTTACGTCTTTCATTGACTTGCATGTGCCATGGTGGATGAGAGTATGTCATGCTAACCCTAAAGTCTCGCTAATGGTGGCGCGTGTGTTGGATCATTTAGTTCCGTTCAAAATGGTTGAGCTGAATGGAGCTGATCCATGCGTCATGTTCGTGAACGGGTGCCGTCAGTGGGGACTGGTCATCTCTTAGCTGCCACGGCTTATTTTAATTTAATTTAATATTTGAATTGTTTTTATCTTTTTCTTACGGACGCTTTTAACGTTCTGCATCGTTCTCACATGCAACATGAATAATGTAACCAATATTTTGTGTTTCTTGCCCGTTCTTCTCCATAAGTACCTACTACGCTTTGGAATGGGCAACAGCTTCATCCAGCTTCATCTTTCTGACTGACCGATCCCTTGACAGTTCAGAAGTGCCTGTAATTTGTTTATTTGAAATAACTGCTTTGAGTTTTGAGTTTTGTTTATTACATTCATATTTAATTTATAATAAAGTACAGAAATCTCGCTATTTTCAAATATGGCCATAGCTTACTAGCGAAGCAGCGTTTACTAGAAATTAAATTAAACAGACGATTGACAACTATTGGGCTAGCTAAACAGATCAATCGTTAATACCTACCTATTCGTGATAAAATAAAGGCTCCCACAGACAGGCGCGACGCGACAGCGAGACACAAAGGCGCCGCTCGTTGCGCGACTAGCGGTGCCTTTGTGTTTAGCGCGATTGGCGTCGCGTGTATCGCTCATCCAATAAATAGGAAGTTTCAAGAAGATAATAAAGATTGTTGGTTAATTCCTTATTGTCAGTTTTTCTGAACACAAGAGGTGTAAATTTGTTAGCAACTGGTTCCTAATAATTCTTCGATATGTCTTTTTTGACTAATTTGCATGAATTCGTTGTAAATTATATTCTGACGTCATTACTACTTTAATAATAATACGAGTAGGTAAATAAATTATTACGTCCAGTGATTATATCTTTATTAGCTTTAGGTTAAATAATGTTTATGCACTCGTTTTTTATGTTTTAGCTTTTAACTTACCATTCGACCCTTACTTACCTTTGGGTAGGAGATTATAATTATGGTTTCTTTAATATAAATACTAAATTGTTTCAAACCCTTTGAATTTATGTTATGTACAGGTATTATTAATTCAAGCTTAATATGGTCTGCTTTTATTTCGGACTAATACAGAATACAATGTTGGAAGTAAAAGGTCGCGAGCGCATGCGTAAGAAGCTGGCCATAGAGAATATTTGAAGCTGGCCGAATCTTCTCAACGTTAATGTTTTCCCATTGTTTGTCTTATTTCTTTTAGTATATTCGTATATTTATTTGTAATTATATTTAATTAAGTACCTATATAAATTATATTTATAGTTTTTAATAGAAATATTTTTATATTTGAGTAAATATTTATTGCAAAATTTTTCGTAATTTCACCTACCACTTTTTGTCTCTGCATCACTCAAAGGCTGACTGGTAGAAAATGCATATGGCATTTAGTCCGCCTCTGTAAATTTCTGTGCTTGACTTATTAAATAAATATATAAATAAATAAATGCTGGCCATACAGGATTTAATTTTTCAATGTCAGTCAGACAACCTAATTCACCAACACACTACAAAATTCCGTTTTGTAATTTCTTTGGGAACCTAGGGAGACACTATCAAGGCCTCATGCCCATCAAGCGCCGTGCCACATTGCCCATATGTATCGTTTGTTTTTTGGCGGTACCTTACTGGTCCTTTGAAAAATAGTTTACCTGACATCATATATGTAGGTAGCGTATGTACTTAGTATTAAGTGTAGGACTGTGGAGCGTGACTTGCCTTGCTTACCTGTAAACAAAAGAAAAATCAAATTAACTAAGGTTCTACAAGAACAATAATTATAATTAAAAAACATTATCCGTCACCCGAAATGTCAGTATTGATATTTTCAACAAAGTACAATTCATGGTTTTATCACAAAGGAAAATTAATTGACCACTGAGTAGGTAGAGGTACCTATACAAAAGGAGCAGAAGCATAAGGAGCATGTAAGGATCCTAGCAGGTGGCTTTCTGTAGTTTCTGCCTATCCCTATGAGAAAAAGGCGTGAGTTTATGTATGTTTGTGTGAGGTACACCATAGATTATCCTACCAATATTATAAATGTGAAAGTTCGTGAGGATGGATGGATGGATGTTTGTTACTCTTC
The DNA here is from genome assembly GCA_916610205.1 of Griposia aprilina. Lineage (NCBI taxonomy): Eukaryota > Metazoa > Arthropoda > Insecta > Lepidoptera > Noctuidae > Griposia > Griposia aprilina. The sequence goes on from OU744286.1 coordinate 25,302,789, forward strand.
GACGCAAAAACCACTGAACGGCGTTGGATGTAATTTGGAACACAGATAGTTTATAGCCTGGATTAACACGAAGGATACTTTTTATCCCAGTAGTACATTGTACATTCCCGTGGGATAATTTCCGACGTCCACCTTGCGAAGCCGCGGGCAAGAGCTAGTACTTTATAATCTCCTTCCAACGTCAGCAATGAGTATGATCCAATTGATCGCCACACTTTTTTTGCTTTGTTCCAGCTGTACCTAAGCAATAATATTATTATGTATGTTCACTTAAATTGATTAGGTACTGGGTGCTCATACCTTTTGCAAATAGGATTTGTAATCAGATTTGTGTTTGCTTCTCAGAATTACGATAAATTTTCCTACGACTCTGGTAAATACTTAATGTTATTATTGTTTGGCTCCGATTTCGACTTGGCGATGCTCTTCTAAAGAATGTGTTTTTGCAATAACCATATTTTAAATTTGCATTTCGCTACGTGTTTAAATATTGTTACAAGTGAATGTACCTTCCACATTTACTAATAATGGTCTCCACCTGAATAAACATTATTTAACATTATGAGCCTTTTTTACATTATAGAATAACTTGATATGTTTGATATTTTAATATTAGCAGTAGGCATTTACATAACTATCTAATAAAATAACCATTTATAGCTACTATTTTACATTATTGTGGCAAATATACATTGACGTATGGTTCGTGTTCTAAACCCAGGTAGAAATTTGACAGGTTTAATGTCAAACTCATAAATAAAAAGCAAACATACAAAGACTTGAAATGTCAGATTATAATTACTATCTGGGATTAAAAAACGAAATTTAGGTTGTTTTTTAAGTCCATTGCTCTGATACCTACACAAATTAATGAAAAAATGAAAAAATGAAAAAGCGTTTATTCGTTGTTACATCCGTACTACAAAATATTTTACTCCTGCCAAACTGTAAAACAGTTTGTTGGCAGATGTAGCTCCCATATACAATTTTAATATTGATGTAAACTATTTGTTAGTATTATATCAATCTTTTACCTAAAACTAAACACACTATTGAATTAATTAATTGATTTAATTATTAATTGAATTGTCTACGGAAAAGATAAAATCAAACAATTAGTTGTACTTATATGCCACCAATATTGCAATAGTAATGTGACGTAGGTAATTGTGACGCTATTACAATACTTACATGTTATTTTCAAGCAATAAGTTTCAATCCAGAACTATTAACTACTTCGCACAAATTTAGAAAAGAAAAAGTTTTTCTAAATTCCAAATCTAGACACGTCATTAGCCGTTTAGATGATCAAACAGTAGTTCTTGATCGAACAACTTAGGAATAAGTATTTAGTTATTTAAAAAAAAACCTTGAACTTGTTTTGTTCCGAATTATTAATATTCCACACGGTTTTGGTACCTGTGCCATATGACATTTTTGCTAAGATATTAATTAGTGGGTATCTACGCATCATCACGTTTTTATTTCCAAGCCAATCAATAAAATTGTAGTCGATCAGTAGGTATAAATTATACTTAAACACTCCGTGCCTATTACATTATATTACCATATATTATTATAGGTACTCCGTACCTATTATATTTTCTAGAGACCAAACATTTGCGATTTTATGATCATTTTGCAAGTCGATTCTCTCTAGAATTTAGTGGTCTTATTGAACAGACAACAATATTGCGCGTTACATTTAATTTAAATTAAACTCATATAAATACCTACTTAGTCTACGTAGCGTCTGCAACAGAATTACCAAGTAATAAGGAAACCAAGACTTCCTCCTGCTCAGTATGCACCGCGGGTCGTGTTCCCCGCGCAGGCTCGCGCTCGGAAGCAAGCGGGTAATGGAATAGTTACATGCGGAAGTATGTCTGTGCTCGAGTTAGTGAAGGCTGTTTTTCTTCAAATTATCTGCCCTTATCACGTGCGTATACTTACGTGAAGGCTGAGAAACTTAGAAATTTTAAGGAAGTCTCATTTAACGAGGTAATAAAAAGGTAATTGAAACGAAAATTTTGTGTTCTGTATTTGGGTTCTTTACTGACTTTTATATGTTGTGACTTCCGAATCCCTTTATATTTCTTTTACGCGTAACTAGAGGTGTCTTTTATTTACTACGTAGGTGATACAATTCACAAAACATTAAAATGGAATCTCTATGCCAATAATCATGTCAAACTTTTGATGGCTTTTGAAAATTGAGCCTTCAGTGACTAAAATAACTTTGAATCAAAATCAAATCAAAATATTTTATTTCACATAAACCAACATGGGCACTTATGAAACGTCAAAAGCTAGGTGCACGGTTCCAATTGGTCGTTTTGAAATTTGAATGAAAAGTTATTTTAATCCACCCAAAAAAATACAGACTATGTTAACGGCAACATTTTGGTTCGATTAATTGGTGTCAAATTAAATAGCACTTGTGTGTGACTTCTGGTAGAACTAGCTTTTACCAAGCTATTCAAATTTATTATAAACCTATATGCCTAGACTGACTCAAGGCTTGCCTAGGTGTAAGTAGGCGTAAGCTTTCTCCGACGAACCCGATCGAGGAATCTCGGACTCTCTCAACTTATACACAATCTGTATGCACTAATTGTATCCTTGTCTATTCTATGCAAATAAGAATTATTTGTCTCTTTCTTTAGAATAATGAACCGGCTTCTTAAAGGCTTTTTCCGGGTTGGAACTTAGGAAACTGAAGTAGGAAGTTGATCAATCAGCGCTGGGCGCCCCGCGGGTCAAAGTAATCAATCAAAAGAACCAAGTTTGCTACCGGTTATAGTTCTACCAACAACTCTAACTACACGGAACATTAAACGTTTGTATACTATCTGATATTTATCATCGACATACTTTCTTCAGCTAAGATAAGATCACATTGCTAAATAATCTAATTTCCCAAAAGGATGCGCCATGATATCGATACGTTACACAATAATGTTTCTTATCATTTTTCTTTTAGGATATTTCAACGGAGACAGAACCTGTCGATACTATTGACATGAGATTGTGGTACCGATATCGACAGTGTGATATTTGTCGATATTACTTACTCTCGCGTGTTACCTACCACTACACCTCTATTATACTTACTCGCGCGTGTTACCTACCACTACACCTATATTACTTACTCTCGCGTGTTACCTACCTCTACACCTCTATTACTTACTCTCGCGTGTTACCCAACACTACACATCTATTACTTACTCTCGCGTGTTACCTACCACTACATCTCTATTACTTACTCTCGCGTGTTACCTACCACTACATCTCTATTACTTACTCTCGCGTGTTACCTACCACTACACCTCTATTACTTACTCTCGCGTGTTACCTACCACTTCACCTCTATTACTTACTCTCGCGTGTTACATACCACTACACCTATATTACTTACTTTCGCGTGTTATCTACCACTACACCTATATTACTTACTCTCCGTGTCATCTACCACTAAACGTATATTTTTCAATGAAAAACACAAAACAAACTGTCAGTTACACTGACATATGCGGAAAAACTCGAATACCTATCCTTCTACCACAATAATTTTCCAGGAATTCTTGAACATGAGTAAATAATGCATTATGTGTGTCAATATATAACTGTTTCTGTGTTAATGTGCACACTTAGATGTTATTAGCACATAATAACAATAGCGACAATACTAAGAGAGCGGCCGACTGTCGGATGCAAATCGCAGAGGAAGTGACGTCACTATGTCGGCGTGACGTGCCGGTAGGGTTGTCTCTTGTAGTAACTTAATTAGTCAGTCACCAATGATTTAAAGTGCTTATTAATTGTAAAGAAACAGCTCGCTGACAGAAAAAAAATATCTGCAATAAATGTTCACTACAATCAAAACTTACTACCTATCAAGTAAAAATATGAAAAGTCAATAGGTAATTTATTGTAACATTTAGACATTCATCATATTCTTCAATTAGAGTAATATCCTACGTAATATGTATGTAATTACAAAGCCATTATTATTAGGTAAAGCGCTTTACGACCTTCACTAAGAAAGCCTAATAATTACTACCTATTTGTAAGTAATATTTGCAGTCTCAACACTAGACGGTAAAATTATTACTTACTTAGAATTATGACTGCACAATATTGTTTTTTATGACTGCTACTAAAACAGTCATGTGTTTTATCGTTATGTACACCTATTATTACATCAAAATGAATAATGTATATTTGACAACGTAAGTAAGTATGAAATGCAAAAGTTGTTCTGATTTAATAGGACGATATTTATTATGCATAATTTATGAATTAGATACTGCTTAATTTTTGTTTCTTTTTTCGTCGATAAGTAAAAAACTAATCTCGATGTTATTGTGTCAATGTTATAAATTACCATTCATATTATTAAGGTTTTTACTAGTTTTATTTTCTTAATTCATTCTACTCAAATGCATCTGTGGTATTCTGCTGTAGTCTACCAAGACAGATAACACAGCCAAATCTCGCAATAAGTGTCATGTCATAACCTCACGCGGCCAGCAAGTCTTGCCACTTGTGAGTCGCTTGTGAGTTGTAAGTTTTTCTTGCAAATAAGTCTACAGCAATGCTTGCGACTCACACCCAATGACACATTTTTTCATTCAAATAAGTCTATCTGGGCGAAGATCAGTGGCAGCCCTAACAACTCACAAGTCATCGCAACAATAGTGATGGGACATAAATAAGTACCGTATATCATATTTCGACACGACAATGGGACCCATTGCTACCGTGAACGCAATTCACCTACATCGTTTTCATTGCGTACTATACATTACTACCTCACTTACCGCAGCCGTAAGAACATGTAATACAAAAGGAGAGATGTATAAAGACGTGTAGATTAATTGTCGTTCTAAGTATGTCGCAGTTTTGAGGACGTTCCCACTATACAATGGGACATTAGTATTGACTTTGTGCTGGTATTGACCCGAGGAAACCTCGTTTTAGCGCGAACTGTTATTGCTTGAAAAGAAATGTGCGAGTTTTTGAAGTTATTTCGGTTTCGTAGTGTCGCGGTCGTGAGCAGAAGCTTTGACTTTGAGGTGCGGTAGGTATTTGTTGTTGGGTTTTAGGTCGACTAAAATATATCCTGACCTTTGTTTCTACTACAAACTAAACTTTTCAATTATTTCTCAAAATGTTATTTAAATTATCTGTTAGAAAATTGTTCGATAAACAAATTCCTGACGTTGGTTTTATGAATGGCGATATTACATACCTATGCACATGCACATTTATCAAACTTACGGTAAGTATATCGGAGACGATTAAATATGATTAAAATAATTGCCTGAATATTATTATTTAATAGGCATTTATCAGTCAATAAATACCGAAGATAACTCGCGCTATAATTTTCGCAATTTTTATAGAGAGGTAAATATTTCTAATATTGAAGCGTAATCTGCTGGCGTTTTTCGGTGATAAGCTATTTATGTTCGCTCATCACGAGATCTCAATCTCTTTCTACGCTAAAAATTACTAAACTCGATGAAGGTTTTTTTCAACTTTTAGGCCCCTAGGGTTGAAAATTCAACCCTTTTAGATCCAATATATGAGAAAAGTGTAACAAACCCAGGGTACTATGACACCCAAGGGGTGCCACGAGGTTTCTACATTAACAACATTTTCACTACAATTCCCGGACGTAAATATAGGTATACCGAGTTTTGCTCAAAAGTTTGGCTTTGTAGAGCATCGTTGCTGTGCCCTAAGTAGGTACCTGTGTGGCACTCTGTCTTTACTACTCGATGTATCTCATCCAGGGTCAAATTAGATTAGCTAGCGAAAGTCTGCAGACCTGATGGCTATCGATATCAAAACACGAACAAATATAAATGATTTGATGTTTTTTTTGCGATCAATGTAGTTTTGTTAATTGAAGTTTGTGTTAAGAAAATCTGTTTTATTTTGTTTTATCGTGTTTAGATACTGAAACCCATCAAGTCTGTTAACTTTACACAAAGAAAAACAGATTTTTTAAACTAATATAGCAAGTGACTCGACAAAAAAAAAATGTTACTTTAAGCAACACCACTCATATATACAAACAGATACATTAACGATTTTTTTTTTTTATTTTTTTTTTTTCCTATTGGGCAGCTCGTAGTTTTGACCACTAAGGTCCTGGCTACTTAACCGGGCAAACCTGTGGGTGCCTTAAGCTACTAACTTAAAGCCTCCAGCCAGGGGCGAACAATACTTAAATTTAGGTGACCGCACGCTAAGGGCACCCCCTGTGGGGTACGAACTCGGCTTAGGGCGTCACTGAGGGGAGGGCAGCAAGATGGGACAGGCTGGATCTAAATTATATTATTATTATACTGGGGAATTTAAAGCTACAGGCTCAGCTACGGCGCGGGCTGGCGCGTCGTCGAGCAAGGGTCGGAGGGGGGACAATTACGTCGGGGGCGTCGCGTAGGACCTCGGCGGCGAGGTCGGAACGATGGCGGTCTGTGTTTGTGCACTGTACTGGTGGCCCTACTGCTCTCCTGGAGGAGGGTTATGGGGTCATCGGGGTCGGTCAGGGCATGCCTTGGACGGCGGGTACGACTAATGCGGGAGGGGGCATATCTGGCAGCCTCGACAACCAGAGGGTTGCGATGTGAGGCCGCGGAGTCGAAGAAGCGTTTGGAAATGCGCTTCATGAACTGACGGATAGTGGGGATTTTAAGGTCGAGATGGAGGATCTCGTTTCGAACGAACCAAGGGGAGCCGGTTGCCCTACGAAGGAACCGGTTTTGGAGGGTCTGCATCCTATGGATGTGGTGGGGTTTCGAGTGTGCGAAAACCACACTCGCGTAGGTCATGATGGGACGAATGCACGCTGTGTAAATGCGCAATTTGCACTTGAGTGACAATTTGCTGCGTGCATTCAATAGGAAGTGGAGTCTACTGAGAGCGAAAGCGGCGCGCGAACGCGCCTGCTTTATGTGCTCACCGAAAGAGAGTCTGTGGTCTAGAGTGACACCCAAGTATTTGGCTCGCTTCTCCCAAGGGATAGGCTTGCCGAACATGGTGATCGGACGGGGAGGGGTGGGGTTGAGTCTCGGTTTCGAAAATAGAACCGCTTGACTCTTATCGGGGTTTACTTCGATTCTCCACTTCCTAAACCAGTCACCGAGTTGGTTGACTGTGGTTTGGAGAGTGCGAGATATCGCGTCGGGGCTTACGCCGGTGTAGTAGATGGCCGTATCGTCTGCGAACAGAGCCAACTGAGCCCTTTTACTCTTGGGGATATCGCTGGTGAAAAGCGTAAAAATGAGAGGGGCGAGCACGGAGCCCTGAGGGACTCCGGCGCGAATGGGACGGGGGGAGGATAGCGCTCCTTCGATGCGGAATCGGAAGGTGCGGTTCGACAAAAAGTCTCGCAGGATGAGCACGAGACGATCTGGCACTTTAAGTTGGTATAGCTTATATAATAAGCCATTGTGCCAGACTTTGTCGAACGCTTTCGCTATATCGAAGAAAACAGCACCCGTCAACGAACCACGTTGGAAGCCAACGCTTATGTGTTCGACGATACGGTGGACCTGTTGGACGCACGAGTGTTGGGTTCGGAAACCGAACTGCTCGTTGGGAATGAGACCTTTCGTCTCGGCATAGTCTCTGAGACGCTTATAAATAAGCCTCTCATAGATTTTGCCGATGACATTGAGGAGACTGATGGGGCGGTAGCTGGAGGGAGCGGATTTAGGCTTGCCCGGCTTGGGAATGCCGATGACAGTGGCCTGTTTCCACGCTTGGGGGAAGATGTTATTGCTCATGGCGCCATTGAAGATGGTGGTCATTAGCATGATCAGGTGGGCAGGGAACAGTTGGAACACCTTATTGGTCATTCCATCAGAACCGGGGGCTTTACGGGGCTTAAGGCCCTTTATGAGCTCTTGCACTTCGTCGGGGGTGACGGGAGGCAGAGGGCACTCGGGGTCTTCTACGGGGGGGAGGGAGGCTCTCCTTTCGACTTCGGCGTCGACCTCAGAGAGGTGAGCTTGGTCTACAGGTTGAGAGCTGGGCGAACATTGGGCCTCAAGACTGTCGGCTAGGCACTCGGCCTTACATTAACGATACAGACACGATAACATATATAAGGGCAATCCAGTCTGTTGGCGATCATCGCCAGGACGATGACCCCACATTTTTTTTTTTTTAATCATGTTTAAGTATCGATACCCATCACGTTTGCGGAGTTAGGCTAGCTAATTTAATTTGACCCTTTATAATTCAATCAAATCATTCAACTTAAGTAATACACAAGGAGGAGTCAGAAATCTTCGGTAGAACGCTCATGTGCCTCCTCCCGTAACAATGCACAGAATGGGCTTACAAATTGATCACTAAAACAAACATTCGCCACGCTCCAAATTCCTTCATCTCAAACTCACCAATTAAACAACAATCAAAATAATTCTCTCATAAAACAGATTAAATTAAGAAGTTATTATACTTATTATATAAACATCGCACAATAGCAGGAAGCGGCGGATACTCGGTTATGCAAGTGTTGCGCAGGCGCACGACAATTACTATGCATAGTGTTTTTATAGCGAGCGTAGAAAGTGTAGTGTGTTCGAAACGAATTGGCGGATCACGGATTATTGAAGGCAGATTTTGGCGCGCAGACTGCAGACACGAGATATCGTAAAACTGTCATGGACGATCACAGTGCGATGTTAAGAGTTTTTTACATTTTGTAGCTGAAGTCTTTTCAAGTTAATTACTTAGGTTGAATCTGTATGTCTTCATAAAGAAATGTCTTTTATTTAGTTTAACTTTTTTATGAGCGAGTAAGAAGACGATTCTAGAAGATTGTGATATTCCGAATAGAGAAAAATGTTCTAAAATCCATTTAATTAAAAATTATAAAGACTTTCTTTGCTTTGCAACAACTAGAACAATGAGATGAATTTACCTAATTCCACTCCAGTCCGTACCAGTCCGACCTTTACTACCTACTCGTATAGCATAAAATGAATCTCTCTTTGGATATTACGAACTTTATTATAACACTTTATAGAAGACGGGAGTACCTTGTAAGATTGAAATAACTATATCTAATGAGACCTCTTCTACCATTCACCTTGTATTCAAGGATTCTATCCTAATGACCCAGGAAAACTTGAATGTTTTCCTCTAAAAAGATGAATTTGATATTGGGATAAAATACACGTAATTTATTTACATTTAATGACGTATTTTTTTAAGGCTATTGTATAAAGGAATATGAGTACCTAACTACGCAAGTCTCCTCGTGTAGAGTTCTTAATTCTGTAGATAAGTGTAACAAAAGAAAATTCTAAGAAAATTCATCGGTTTCTATGTTCAAAGATAAATAGTTAGTAGACATTAAATTCACGTTTTTCAATTTGCGCGTATGTCTGAAAAACATCTTAGGTATTTATCGAACCCACGTCACAGCTTAAATAACAGATAATTTGTTAGAATCACGTAACATGACCGATTGTTCGAAGATCCGGGAATACCTACCTACCTATAGCAAAAACAAATCTATTGGTTATCGTCTTAGCTCAGTTATCTTAGGAATTTGTTGATCAAATCGTGGTCTAAGACAAGATAACAAGAATAGCTAGTCGCATCGCTAGTAGCAAGAATAGCTGGTCGAGTTTTAGCATTGCATTGTGCCCAATTCCTGTAACCTACTAATCTTTACGGATAAAGTTTGCGGTTAAACTGGGAGCCGATCCTAACATAGTTATAGAACAGAATATTTATTTGCCAGTGACATGGTATATTTACAAAGGTGTTCATTACATTTCATAGTGTTACATGTCTCACCGTTTTGACGGCATCCAAAATCAATTTACAATTACTTAAAATCATTGAACTGCATTAATTTTCAATTTACATTATTTACATTACATTAATTTTAAATATTATTTCAATATACTACACACACTTACATTTATACCATGTCATTAAATAAAACAAAAAGTTTAACATAGTATCACCTTACTTAAATAATTACTTATGCCTGTATTTTGATGCCAGATCAAGTTGCTATTGCAAGTCAAGTCAAGATCAAGTTGCTAGTTAAGAAAAGGCTAGGCATATTGTTCTTGAACAATAATTCCTTTCCTACATAAGAAGCTTTTCTAGGATAATTTAATCATCTACTCAAAGGACTAGATAAGTCTATCGCAAGACAATGAAGGTCTGTGTTCAGTCATCCCACACGGGCAGACCTTCTTTATTCTCTTGTGGGGTAAGGGTTTTTCTTGTACGTAGTTGGTTTTTGGTGGAAATATGCATCTTATCTTTTCCACGGTCTACTGAAAGGGATATTTTTCAGCTTATAAACTAGTTTTCGTGTCTGTCTATGTTACCGATTTGTTCTTCTAAACTCCATATTGGATTTTAATTTTTAATGCAGTTTTCATCATAATTAAGAGAATTTACTCCGGAATGTTTATGTGTATAATACATTCATATTTTAACTAAAATAAAGAAACCTCGATTTTCTGTTCAGCCGTAAAAACCGTGCGAAGCAGGGGTGGGTCGCTAGTATATTTATAAATACGAAGATAATGTAAATAGTTACTGTGATTGGCTTCCCACTATTTATATATAAGGACCTATTATCTATATAAATAGAAATCAATGTTTGTTTGTTTGTCCTCTAAGGACTCCGAAAGGACTGGACCGATTTTTATGAAACTTTGGTGAGTTTTTCTGCATACGCCCGCGAAGGTTTAGGGGTAGGGTAGGGTACCACGCGAACGAAGTCGCGCCGGGCAGCTACTAAGATATATTACATTTGATGTTGACTGATATATAATAATGATGTTTACTATGTAGGTAATCGATTCGCACTAAGATATTTATTGTTGATTAGATTACGACGCTGAAACTGCTAATCATTCCCAGAATTTGTTAAAAAAAAAACGTTTTTTATCAGTTATCAGTTTGAATGGCACATGGTGGCATTGGATGTGTAATAAAATATTATGGGATTATTATTGAGCAAGAGGCAAACCAGCACAGCAAAATTCTATTAAATAAATGATAATCAATTTTGATTACCCATATCATATCTATTTTGAAACTAGTTTCTTAATAAATAATATTTAAAAATATATTGTCTGCACCCCGTACAACTAGCAAAAAAGCTCTAGTAACACGTTCTACAACAGTTTTCCGACGAAAAGTGCGTAAAGTGGACTTTACTTGGAAAAACCACCAAAGTGTTTATCACCTCACCCTTGTCTTTTAAAAGCATCTCATTTTTGATCATTTCTGGCTCCTGCAACACAGTTGTAACTAGCGCAGGAGTCAGAGAATTCTATAATTGTTGTAAAACATGTTTTATGTCAATAAAAAAATTTTGTATTTTGTATTTGTATCAATCCATCCCTCTATTTTATAGGTTCCTCACTGTTGTTCATCCCTGTCCTTTAACCGTTCCTCAATGGTCGTTAGCACCATCTACTGGGGTGGCCAGCCAATCGTCTCTAATGTGTGTACTCGGTTCAAACAAGCAACCTTGGTTGAGCTGGGTGCACGGCCTTTTTTCATCAATCTTATTTTTCCATAAAATTATTATGTTATGACGTTTTGCTGCACTGGTCAAAGGTAAATTATGGAAATATGCTCAAATTATTGCTCTTGCTATTGCGCTCATTCAAATCCAACGCGCCGTTTACTGAATTCAAGATAATTTCTCCCGTCTAGAAAGTTTTCTGAAAATCATTTCTTCGTACTAATTTTTCCTTCTTAATTACAGGTATTGTTCAGTACGAAGGACTTATGAATTTACGGGTTTTAATGACTAATTCTTGCGACTTGAATGTATAAAATGTTCTCAATATTATTTTATCTCTAGCAGATATGTGTGTATGTGTGTGTGATATGTGTTATGTGTTCATTTTCTGCGTACTAGATAAGTCTTTATTCCTGCCGTCAGGATTCCATTTAAATGATCTAACGATCATCTTTTATCGTTATTTACTAGAATTTCGAAGGTGGACAATAATTACATTTTTACAAGAAAATCAATCGAAGTTTACAGAGAACGTTCAGGAACAAAGGGTATAGAGAGAACTCACGTAAATAAACACCTCGTGTGGATGGTGCCGTCAACCGCACGTCCATGGTAACAGCGCCTTTATGTTGCAGCGGGAAAGGTGGTATTCGTAGTATAGACGTGCTTCTGACTGTACCTAGTCGCTAGTGGCTGAGTCTTCACAAACAACACTTGTAGCCAGGAATTTGTTTGCATACCGTGTGATAGGAATGTGCCTGTAAGTTTTGGCACTTCTGGCGTGTCCCATAATCACGTGATCTGAGTTGCTTCAGCCTCAATATTTGCAATGTTTCTGCACTTTCACGAGTTCACGACATGTAACAATACTCTTGTATACCTTATTTTCACATTATACTCGTAATAATAAAACTTGTGCGTCATTTTCTTCAACAACAATCTATCAGTGAACTATGTTTTCACTTAAGAAAATTGTAGCGACCGAGGGGTGTTCATATTACATTTGTACACAAAATGGTGGTAGCAACAGTAGCAAGTAGCAACTACGCTGTTGCAGTTTTTATATGCAAAGCAATAAAATAAGATAAATAAATATTATCGTCCGGGTATCTGGCAACTGATCAAAATTATTCATTCGCGATTCAGAATATCTATCTAAAACTCATCTGAAACGACACGTTTTTCATGGAACGTACTGAATTACTCAGGAATCAGTGCAACACTTTCGAGGAAAAAGCTTTTAATTGGAATCTTCATAATTGCTAAAATATTGACACCTACGGCCAATTCGGAGAAATATCGATTTTCATTCATAATTAGTGCTGAAACCATGACTAATGTAATGAATGATAACTTAGTCAATGGAAGTAATTAGGTAGAGATATTACGGATTATAATTAGGATATATCACTAATAAATAACATATGTAGATATCGGCTGAACATGTACCGAATTATAATAAAATAAACGGCTGATTGTTGTATGTTGTTTGTATGTTGTCGACGTTTCCTGAAATTTTCTAAATAGTTAAAACTATTGCGTAGACAGGAAAATTCCACTGCGATCGATATCTGCTATTAATTCTTCACTAAGTACACATTTAGTTTTCGCTACATGTTACTCACGAACCTCCTAAATTGCTGAACTATTTTTGAGTAGAAGTAATAATTCCATCAGCGCGGTTCGCTTCAGATTTCTTTAAGACTGTTTTATTTGTTTACCTTACTGTAAAAATATGTTCGGCCCATTCGCGGCTCGCGGAATTAATGGATTTTAAGTCGGGTCTAGACGTGTGTAATGTAACACGAATTCTGCGTTGGCGTTCGCGCTGATCCATTGGCTATCGGTTTTTAGCGCGAACACATAGGCTCTCGCGGTCGAACACATACTGGATTCGCGTTGAGTTTGTATGCCGTCCACACTTTTTGCATTACATTACACTTTACATACGTCTGGACCTGACTTTAGGCAAAAAATCGTAGGTACTCGTATGTAGGTATACCCTTTTTATTGGTACCTACTTGTATAACTATATACTCGTAAGTACATCATTCAAGATGTTTCTAAAAATATCTGAAAGCTTCTCGGATGTTTTGAACACCTGTGTTAGAGTATTATTCGATCTGTTTGTTGAAGCGCCGCGGTCGTGGGAAAACTACTGAATGGCTCTGTTTGATATTTATAATTACGCTCGGAAAACTTCGGAAGATAAGCTAGTTTTAGAAATAATCTCCGGAATGTAATTAAGTAACAATTATACTAATGTGAAAGTTATCTTGTTCGGTTAATAACGCCGAAATGTTAAAGATTATGGACCAGGATTTAATATTTAAAGTTTGGTTATAAAATAGAGTTGCTATGATACTCGAAACTTTTCATGAGCACAGGTAGGTATAAAGTACAAATTCAAAAGACAGGCAATAAAATAATTAGTTGTATGTTAATGCGTTAAGAGCATTACTCAAGAAGCTGTATTCAAACATAAAAATATTTATAGGTAAGTACCGTACTTGCCTGTAAGTGATTGTATTGCAACTGTAGTGTTCGGTATTTATGTGTTATCGTAGTTTATCAAAGAAACTGAGGCTCCACGTGTTCTTACTAATTGCTGTGTATAACCCTCTTGTACGTTGTTAGTTGATTCATTTGTGGGTTTTATACGCAACCTCTTCCTGAAGTGTTTCGGTCGGAATTAGGTCAAAATAAATTATTGTTTTCAGTATATTATAGGTTATAATTATTATACAATGTCGGAAATATATACGTTAAATCAATCGTTTGACTTTGACTAATCGGGACGCCAGCGCCACCAGGTGGCGCTCGACAGAGTCTATAACATGACGCTTCACCAGAGTTGGAGCAGAGTTTGTTGTTGGCGGTTAAGCAGTGAACACGTTTAGAAACTGTCGCGCGTTCCGTATAGTTGTTTCGTGTACCTACAGTGTGTGATTCGCTAGTGTGATTTTATTGTTCGTGAATTATAATTAGATTTGAACTGCAAACGGTTTTTCTATTGTGCAATACTTAACTAACACTACCCATAGTACGCCCACAGTAGTTAAAATATGGCTGATAATAACGAGAGAGACGTACCTTGTCCGTCAGCAGTATATTATAACTTTAAAAACAGTAAACTATTTTTACCGTATGTCGAGGTGAACGTAGGAGTTTGCCTTATATGTTGCGAGTGAAACCGCATCATCTAAAAGATACTTATCACAATACTTACATCATATGCCTGGGGTCAGCTTCCAGTCTAACCGAATGCAGCTGAATACCAGCATTTTACATGGAGTAACTACCTATGTGACCTCCACAACCCAGTTACTGGGTAACATGGTACCCCTTGGTAAGAGTAGTTGTCAGACTTTCGGGTTTCTGACTACCCGTAACGACTGATAAAATATATATAAATAAGTGTATTAAAAATCATCATCACATTCATCACTCTAGTGACGAAATAGTCAGACCTGCCCAACATTGCATTTTCCTCGCGGACCGCGTAATTAAAGCACCAAAAAATTAATAGTTTAATCCTATTACGGTGTACATTGTAATAAAGATTATAACTATTATTACATCACTCAGATTAAAGATTATCAACACCTAATATCTACAGTAACGATGTTATATCAGATTAGATTAATTAATTAATTATCTTGCTTTGCTTAAATCTCATATTATTCATGAGATACGTGAGGTATATTATTATATTAGATATATTAAGAACGATAGTATCGAGAAACCATCAACATGTTTTGGTGAAAATATTTGCATAGCTACGGTATTATGTCACCGACACTTGTGTCTGATTAGTGATTAGTTATTATAATTTTAAGTTTAGAGCACTTAAGTATTAGAGAATACGTTAGGTAAACAAAGCGGGAAGACAAATTCGAAATACTTCTAATAAACAATGATGATTGACATGATCGATATGTATAAATAGAAACAATATTCAATAGTAGGTCTATGGGCCATTTTGCCTGTTTTTTTTTTTTTTATAATGTTAACATAGCTCGGGACCATGGGATCCCGGTCCTTTGGAAGGCGTACGAGGGGCCAAAGCCAACTCGCAGAGTGCCCTTAGACAAATTTAAATGGAATGAGGCACCAACCGACGACTATCCCTGTATGCACTGTACAAGTGCACCCAAGGACAACCCCCAGTTGGTGTCGGACTATTGCAGGATATAGAAATAAAAATAATTATTGAACTTTGGGTTTTCAGTGGCTAAGATGAACTGTGTAAGCGAAGCACCAAAATGGGAGCTAGAAATCTTATTGTTTAATAGTAGCTCAGGTACCTGTAAGCTAATATAACTGAAATTCAGGAAATAAGATTTCTTATGTAAAATGTCCAGAACATTTTAAGTATGCGACGCACTAGGGCGCAAGTAGTGGGTGCAGACAAACTCGACAATCAATAGCTATGAAAGGAAGAGTCGATTTTCGGTCAGATTTGAACTTGACCTCGACAGGTCTGTACCTGTTGCCAGGCTAGTCCAATATACGTGCCTGTGATTGAGTAACAGGGGAAAACGACTTGCACGCTCTCACAACTTGCCCCAACTAAGGAAATAAATAAAAAGGGGCGCAATTGCCAATATTTTGCCCCCCCCCGACCCTTGCTCCCCCCCCCCGACCCTTGCTCCCCCCCCCTGACCCTTGCTCGACGACGCGCCAGGCCGCGCCGTAGCTGAGCCTGTAGCTTTAAATTCCCCTTATAATAATAATAATATAATTTCGATCCAGCCTGTCCCACCTTGCTGCCCTCCCCTCAGTGACGCCCTAAGCCGAGGTTCGTACCCCACAGGGGGTGCCCTTACCGTGCGGTCACCTAGTATTTAAGAATTTCGCCCCTGGCTGGAGGCTTTAAGTTAGTAGCTTAAGGCACCCACAGGCCTCACCGGTTAAGTAGCCAAGACCTCAGTGGTCAAAACTACGAGCTGCCAATTAGGAAAAAATAAAACAATATTTTGTAGTCGTCGGAAGTTATCCAAAGTAATAAGTTGTCTATTAAAGTGAATCATCAAGTCGCGAATTATATCTAGCCGAGGGCAGTAAAGTACAATAAGTTAGGGCTCCTAAAGTGCATTGTCAATTCGTTTTTGTGCCATATTTATATGCCATCGGCGCTTCTGACTATTTTTAAAGACTGTAATTTTGTGTGATCTGTTTCTGTGCATTCCCTGTACCATTTAGGTATTACTTAGCTGTGTATGTACGTGTACTATTCTTATAAACTGTTGTGTTCTTCGCCCAGTAAAAGTGATTATGTTCTAATAGCCGCCTCACGGTATTATAAATATTAATAACTGTTCATTTCGTGTTTTTACCTGCAATAAAAGTGTGTTGTCTGACTATTAACGTGGTTTCATTCCACAGCCTGATAACCTTCGTCAGACAACCTTCGTCACAGGAACACCGTCGCCACCGCCTACAACATCTGACTCCCGCGTTTCTTACAGACTGGTTACCAAGAACTATGGAACGGCTATAGCCCATACCTGACCAATTTTTATATGTATATAAAATACACGGATGAAATGGCAAGGGGTGACTTGCACACTCAATAATGGGCCCCCGAAAACGGCCGCTTGCATATAGTGTCATAGCGACAAGGGGCAACATGTCCTGAGGTGCTTATGAGGAGTGGAGAGGTAACCCACGGCTATCAGGAGAATTCCAGAAGTACGGTCAAGATCCCTACCAGCATCTTACTGGAATACTTCCTTCCTCCGACCCCTTTTGCTCTTGCGAATCTCCACTCAAGCCGGCCAATAAAGGCAAGAAAGAGGTGGGAACTCTATTAATAGTCCTTAACTTACGAAACCTCACGAATTATTAATTATAACCTAGGCTACCTAGCAATCTGGCAATTTACTGCCTCGTTGGTCGCAAGCGTGACGGTTGAGCATCGGTTTTCCATTGGGAACCTCAGTAGCAGCACGGTTTTTGTGCTCGGTTCATGGCAATAGGAACGGATCACATGGGACTTAAATATAACTGGCGAACTGTGGGTGTACTGTGCAGGTACACCTCCGCCGACATCTTCGTGAAAAACAGGCGTGATTACTTAACACTTAAACTAAACTGCTTCTATCTTTTCCTCTTATCCTGCTGATCAAATGTAATCTATGCTATAACGGTTAATCCTCAACTCCACATTACATCACAAATTTGTATGGATAAACTATATGAAACGTGTTCTCGTCACCTGCGGCGATAATCTCAGATTAGTGTACCGCGTTACAAGCGGCTCTCCCACGCACACGCGGCGCCGGCGCCGGCGGCTGCCGGTCCTTGTGCCGCGGCCGGAGGGGGCGCCGAGTAATGTCAATGACGTTATTGGTGTAACTGAGGAACGCAATTCGGAACCGTAGCGATTGGTATTTTTATTCCAAACTAGCTTTTGCCCGCGGCGTCATCCGCGAGGATGTCGGAAAATATCACTCGGGAACGTACTACCATTGTTTTCATACTGATAGTCCCTACGGTAGCTAGTACGGTTCCTTAAGTAATAGATCCGTGATTTGCATGTTTTTTTTCGTGACTTTCGGCCACCCTATGCTATCGTTTAGTTTAACAAAAACATGTTTAAGTTGGCATATTGAACTAAATCCACAAACGGAATTTCCCATAGCTACAAAATTTACTAAATTATCCGATATACAAACACAGTAGTGGTAATTCAATAATTTTTCGTTACAAAATCAATCGTATCCCCGCGCGCCTCCCCCGCAACTGCCACTCGGGACTATTGCGTGGGCGCCAGCCTGGCTGACGTTCATTGAAATGTTTTTCCACGTGAATGTCAATTGTACGTAAAATATAAGCCTCGAATGAAAAATACCACAGAATATCGTGATGCGCAACCAAATAATGTAAAAATGACATTTCCTGACCCATGCTTATAACGTTTTTTTATACCATATACCCTATGTACGATTTCATAAACGGCAACTTCGACTCTGGTCATTTAAAGACTACCGTATTGGTCATTATGTGCGATCCCTGTGGGAAATAGCTTAAGTGATACTTATTGACTTTTACGTCCCTATGTTTCCGATATGTAATTATGGAAGTGACGAATAAATACACAAAAAATGACTTTTGTGACCTATCTTTTATTTTATTATAAAATACTAGCTGTACCCTGCCACGTTTCGCTGTGGCACAGTCGCGGATATGTGACTGATGAAAAAAATACATAAAAACAATCCTTGTTGCGGCTTATATATCATGGTAAAATTTCAGCTCGATCGGTGCAGAACTTTTTGAGTTTTTGAAGCGTACACAAACCAACATAACATTTTTATATATATAGATATCATATATTCAATTTTAATATTTACACCAAAGCAGATGGATTTTATTGGCCCCCGTATTATAACGTCTATTAATCGTATTATACCTAAAAGAAGTACCCATGTCGATTATTTTAATAAAGTATAACCGGAATCACGAAATCGTAATAAAAATAAAATGTTTTGATAATGCACTCAATTGATTCAATTCCAGATAATGGTCGTCAATGTCAAAAATGCATGCACTGAAGCGTTTTTAATGTCTAATTACAGTTCGAGGTGGTAAACAAATCTGTTTTTTTAATCCCAATTTATTTAATTCGTTTCTTTCGACTTGCATGAAATGGATATTTCTGTTTTCCTGTGTGAAATTGAAGGATTATTTATAATGAATGTGGAATCTTCAAGATGGTACAGCATTGCCTCCAATAGGATGTTGTCTTAATTGTTCAGTAAGATTTTAACGTAACGTGCGAATACAGTGTCCGGCTGTGTCCGAGACTGCTGCAGATGTGCGGTAACTTGCGAACGCATGGATTTTTCACTTGTTTCAGTCAAACCATCTGGATGCAGTTTGAGGAAAGTGCGTATTGATGATGCAAGAAAGCATTGACACTGTTTATTCATTATGTAGATTTAGATACAGGAATATTTACATTTCAGGCCGATCTGCACAACAAACGCGAACTGTATAGAATCTAGTTCTTCTAACTGAACAGACTGCTGTGCTGCTGGACAGTTTGTTGCGCCGCTTCTTCTTCCCAGATAAAGCACTAGGAAGTGGTGAAGGATGGGCGTTTTGGGGAGTCCCCCAAAACATACCCCAAGTACATAAGACAGTCGTCTTATGTAATGATTAACGTTCTAAAAGTGCCGGTTCTCAGCCTAGTTTGAATAAATGACTGGTTTAGATTATTGATTAATGTTTGTGTGTAGAGCCTGTATTTGCATTCTCAGTATGCCCAAATATGGGACGAAGCAAAAAGGAGTAGGTATACTGGATCGCTGTTCGTAGCAGAGGCGAAGCACATCTGTATTTTCGCATTTCTGCCCACTCCATAGGAATAACAACTTAAAAAACCCTTCATCCTAAAAAGGATTACAATATTAGACTATTTAGGTTGTTAACAAGTTTGTTTTTAAATTAGCTCCAAAAAGAAGCTAAAGTAAAACATGTAATTAAGTGATCGTTGAACCCAGGACAAGGTTCTAGTTCCCGGCTCACTAATAGACGAATGAAGCGATAAATAAATGAGCAAATCTAGTGAAGCGGTAATTACACTGATCTATGTTCTTATACGCCGTGTTTGTGTTGCTTCGAACACTATTAGGGGTTAATGTACTCGTTATTAGTACTAATTAGTTTTATTATATTGTCAGTAACTAATTATTTTAGAGGCCTCTTCATAAACAGACAAAGAAGGAGCATTGATCACTACACTCATTGATCACTACTCTTATTGATCACTACACTTATTCACTGCGTTTTTGCGATTTTAGACCACCAAGAAGACAGCACAAAAACCTTCAGATCATTTAACTCCATACCAGCAATATTTCAAGATAATCCACCTCCAGTAGACCCACATTCAGAAATCTTGCAAAACGAAACAAAAGCCTTGCTACAAGCAATGTGTGCCAATGGCATGATTTAATAATCCAAGAATAACGCACTGCTAACATATTGCGTGCATGCGCACCGAATAAGGCCGCAAGCCTGCAGAACCGAGCCTTATAAAGGTACAATGACCACGAAATAGCTTAGAACATGGATTCTAAATCGTCATTGAAGGATTAACAACCTTATGGTTAAAAAAATAACGTTTAATTTTACACGCTGTATACTGTAACTTAGATTTCATGAGTAACTAGTGGAAATTGTACTATAATTTTTAACAATAGGATTGGTTTTGCCGTGTCATGTGTTTAGTAGTATGGTTGTGTAGGCTCGGTCCATTCATGCATACCAATCCGGTCTGATAGTTCGCCTTGATATTATTTTGTTATTCGTATGCACTTGTCAAGTGTTTTGTCTTATTGTTTGGTAATCAGCTCCTTAATGCGACGTATTGGGAAGTTATTGTTGTTCTAAAATAGGTGAACCAGCTCACATAAATCACTTAGAATTCTCATGGACTTGTTCAACAACTAGATAATATAATAATAGATAGATAGAAGATATCATATAGGACTCTTTATTATGTACACTATAAAAATTACAGATATTAATGAAAAAAAAATTACATAGGGTTACACAATGGGCGGTCTTATCTCTAAAAGCAATCTTTAAATATATATATATATATATTAATTATAGTTATATTCAGAGACCTTAAGTTTTTTATAGGATAAACCATGGATTAATTTGTTGTTTTTTTGACAAGTTTTATTTATCTTCAACCCTAATTAGTTTCCACGGGTGAACAGGTGTATCATTATAAAGGATGTAAGTTCATCGACATTTTAATTTTAATTTATTTAATTAATGTACCTACCTGTAATGTCCTGAGTTGGGTCTCCTAAAATTAAAACTAACTAACGTTACCTTACCTGGCTCAGGGACGATAACATTATTAAAATGACGTCTCGCTTACCTGAAAACAAAAAAAAAATACATTTAAAAGACACGTTTTAATAAGTTACAAAATATGTTGAAGTTTTCTGTAATTCAATCACAATAAATAGCTTTCATGATGAAATTTCTCAAAATAGGTTGAAAATACTCTTAAATAGTTTGTTACAACTGCAACTGCTTGTTGTTGTTTGTTTGTTTGTTGTTGTTTGTTTGTTTGTTGTTGTTTGTTTGCTTGTTGTTATTTGTTTGTTTGTTTGTCTTCTGCATAACATAAAATAACATCACGCTTGTAATCCCTGAAAGGTTAGGCACAGGTGTACCTAATAGTACACCCACATTTGGCCAGTTATGTTAAGTTTCGCGTAACAGGGGGCGAGCCTATTGCCATCAAACGGGCCCAAATCCAGACTCCAGTCTGCTACTGAAGAAATCCTAAAAGAAAACCCCAAATAACACTTTGCCAGACCTGGGAATCACACCCAGGACTTCATGCTCAGCAGTGCCGCTTGCGACTAGACCAAGGAGGCTATTTCTTCCAATGGGTACTTACCTACACGCTTGATAATTTAATGGTCTAACTATAAATATTTAAGAATTATGAAACTTAACTTGGCCTAACGTTGCTTGTACTACCTACTCGTACTACAATTACTTATAAAATGTGATGTGACGTTTGATTCTTTGAACTTTGTTCGCAATTACGAGCCGAATCTCGTTAATTATGGAGCTGCTCAATTAACAGATTGTGTTAATTACTACCGAATGCTCGTCTTTTGTTGTCGTGACGTCATTCCTTAATGTCAACTATTAAGAGATTACACACACTTTTAAAAGAACCGTTTTGATACAAGATCATTAATTACGACGTTTAGCTTTATTTTCATCAATTATAAAGGTAGGTACTTCCGTAATGTTTTCAGTACAAAACAATAAGATATATTTTTTCTTCCTCTGGCTTGGTTTACTTCACACA
Organism: Griposia aprilina; assembly: GCA_916610205.1. Lineage (NCBI taxonomy): Eukaryota > Metazoa > Arthropoda > Insecta > Lepidoptera > Noctuidae > Griposia > Griposia aprilina. The sequence continues at coordinate 25,325,180 of OU744286.1, forward strand.
TAAGGATGTTAAAGTGCTTTTTGGTTTGTCTTTATTTCACGCAGCTTCGGAGCAACTTACAGATCGACGAATTGTCTTGAAAAGAGATATAGTTTATTGGCTGTAAAGTGATATAGGCTTTTATCCCGGAAAAGGCACGGTTCTTGTGAGATAGAGAGACGCTAGGAGTAAAAGCTAACTCTACAATAAAAACTCATCTTGATTTTTAGCAGTATTCGCTGTACCGTACAAAAATGTAGAGTCCTTTACAGCGCGGGCGTTTGATATAATTTTACAATCTAGAAAGAGCAATTTGTTGAAGTTCTGCGCAATGTTTGTCGCGATTGTTTCCAATTAAAATCTTCTGCAATTTGTTGAAGTTCTGCGCAATGTTTGTCGCGATTGTTTCCAATTAAAATCTTCTGCAATTTGTTGAAGTTCTGCGCAATGTTTGTCGCGATTGTTTCCAATTAAAATCTTCTGCAATTTGTTGAAGTTCTGCGCAATGTTTGTCGAGATTGTTTCCAATTAAAATCTTCTGCAATTTGTTGAAGTTCTGTGCAATGTTTGTCGCGATTGTTTCCAATTAAAATCTTCTGCAATTTGTTGAAGTTCTGTGCAATGTTTGTCGCGATTGTTTCCAATTAAAATCTTCTGCAATTTGTTGAAGTTCTGCGCAATGTTTGTCGAGATTGTTTCCAATTAAAATCTTCTGCAATTTGTTGAAGTTCTGTGCAATGTTTGTCGCGATTGTTTCCAATTAAAATCTTCTGCAATTTGTTGAAGTTCTGTGCAATGTTTGTCGCGATTGTTTCCAATTAAAATCTTCTGCAATTTGTTGAAGTTCTGCGCAATGTTTGTCGAGATTGTTTCCAATTAAAATCTTCTGCAATTTGTTGAAGTTCTGCGCAATGTTTGTCGAGATTGTTTCCAATTAAAATCTTCTGCAATTTGTTGAAGTTCTGTGCAATGTTTGTCGCGATTGTTTCCAATTAAAATCTTCTGCAATTTGTTGAAGTTCTGTGCAATGTTTGTCGCGATTGTTTCTAATTAAAATCTTCTGCAATTTGTTGAAGTTCTGTGCAATGTTTGTCGCGATTGTTTCCAATTAAAATCTTCTGCAATTTGCACTGCAATCACAATCTATGGAGGGAATTTGAATATTCATCACAATTTGCAGATTGCAGGTGCTTGTTCATTTTTTTATTTTTCCTGTCGATGAGTGAGCAACATGTTTTAATCAATATAATTATAGTTTAATAACTTATAAGTTATTGCCTACATTTGTATTTATTCTAAGCTAGTCCTTAGATCCTACTAATATTATAAATGTGAAAGTTTGTGAGGATGGATGGATGTTTGTTACTCTTTCACGCAAAAACTACTGAACTAATTTAGATGAAATTTAGAACACAGATAGTTTATAATCTGCATTAACATATAGGATACTATTTATCCCGGTAGTACGTTCCCGTGGTATAATTTCCGACATCCTCGTGGGTGAAGTCGCGGGCAAAATCTAGTACTTTATATATTTGGCAGACACTTGTAAATCAAAAAACAATAATATACCAGAGCTAAGCACCGAATATAACAGTGAAGTAAAAATATTACTCCATAACTCTTCAAGTGGACCAAAAACTAACAAGTCCTAAATAAATGAATACAAAACCTACCGTCATTGACATTTTCAACGCGGCCAGCCAACTAGTAAGGATTCAAGATTCTTATTTAAATACAAGAACGATACTTTAGGCATTCCAAGACCAATTTGAATGCATAATTAAGGAATGAACCTATATTGAAGTGGCAATGATACTGTTCAAGAGGCGAAAATAATACTAATTCGTTCTTAGATTATAAAAAGACTCCGAATACCTAATTAATTTAGGTGCTATTTCTTTTATTACAGTTGCCGAAGCAACTAGATCTTCATCTTTTATAAAGCACTAGGGACCCTGCTTCGCATGATTTTTACGACTTGACAAAACATCGAGATTTCATTATTATATGACAGAAAATAACTAGAATGTTTTTTTTTTCCGGAATAAATTTTATAAATGCTGTTGAAAACAACATCAAAATCCGTTGCGTAGTTTAGAAGAACAGGTGGTCACAGACAGACAAGTAGAGCTACTTTTTATATATATATATACTATATATAAAAATAAATAAATCAAGTAGTGCACTTGGGTGAGGTCGATATAGGAGGTGGCAACACTAGTTGACGGTTGTCGCTTGTCGGTTGACATTTGATATTTTTGAAGTTTGTGAACGTTAATGTTATATGGTAGAGCTCACGGCACGGGGCGCCGGGGCTCACTTTGTGTGGAGAGGAGACGCACTTGCGAAAAGTTATCCTGCCATCCTATATCGAATCCACTGCCGTTTCCATATTGTAATCTGATTGCATCTGACTAATCAAGTGATATTTTTGTAACTCGTAAACTTTAATGCATTAATAGACGTCTGTGCCTACTTAGCGTTATGACTATTATTTCGGTTACCCATCCTGTGCGACCATTCTGATAACGAAGAAATCCAAATGCCTTCGTTATATATACAATACAAGATATTCATAGAAGTGTCAAAAATAGAGTAGGTACACACAAGCCAAATTTCACTGCTGTCAAAAGTACGGGAGCATTGACAAATGACATGATGTGTTGTACATCGGTGGTAGTGTTGCAATAGTAAGTGGAAATGCGATTATATGATGTGTATGCACGGCAGCATCTGAATGTAAAGATTACGTCATGCTATAAAAAGTTCATGTGTACAGGCGTTTGCATTGAGATCGGATGCCGTGCCGTGGACAATATTTTCATTTAAAAGAGTGTCCACGGAATTTCTTGCGCAATCTTCTCCATAGGAACCTGCTACGCTTTGGAATGGGCAACTAGCTTCACCTTTGTGACCGACCGACCCCATGATAATTCATAAGTGCATGTATTTATACGGTTTATTGAAAGTATTTGATTCTCATTGTAGCATTGACCCCAAAAACGAAGAAGGCATCCTTCAACTGCCATCAATAAACGCTTATTAAACAGTATTTCGATTAATTTCCTTCAATTAAAGTTGATAAATTCGGCAAAAAAAAACCTGCCTTAAGTAGTCAATTGAGCAAGTACCTACCACGGACACGGCGGCATTTTGTAAAACAATTAAGGTTCGTTATACATATCCTGTTTCAAAACGCTTGTCCTGCTTTACCGACTTATGTTATTTGCAATGCAAGCGGCACAAGGCGGGGCGCGGGTTGCACGCGATAATGTTCGGCCTATCGCTTATGTTGTTGTGATGTTCTGATTTCGTATGTTAGGGAAACGTCCAGGTAGTTCTTTTTTAATTTTATAAATATACTGTCTTCATGATCCTCATGGTTAAATAACTAACAACATATTAATGAAGACCATGCGATTAAATTGGATAGCATTTATGTTAATATTAGGTCTTTACCTATGAAATTGCCGTTCTGCAGTACTGGCCATTTCAAATCAAAATAATTTTTGTTTGGCTAAGAATTCTAATTTCAAATTAATTTTATTTTAAAAACATGGATTTTTTTTTCTAAAAGTAGTCATTTCTTTATTGATTAGTGTTACATTTTCATCGCATTTCAATCTTTTTCGTCATCATGGATACGTTAAAAATTCGAGTAATTATGGAATATGAGTACCGTCGTGGCAGCAACGCGGCACAAGCGGCACGCAACATCAACGACGTTTACGGAGCTAACACTACAAACCAACGCACCACCTGTTATTGGTTTGCTCGCTTCCGTTCTGGAAATTTCGACCTGAAAAATGAACCTCGCGGTCGTCCGAAGACTTTGGTCGACAATGACGAATTAAAGGCGATTGTGGAAGCTGATGATACACAATCTACGGCTGAATTAGCAGCAGCTTTCGATGTTAGCGTCAAAACAATATTGGTCCATTTGCGTCAAATTGGCAAGGTAAAAAAGCTTGACAAATGGGTGCCCCACGAACTCAATGATCGCCAGCGCGAAGTACGCGTCGAGACGTGCCTTGCACTGCTCAACAGACACACAAATGAAGGAATTTTGAACCGCATTGTTACCTGCGATGAAAAATGGATTCTGTTTGATAACCGTAAGCGCTCAGCAAGTTGGTTGGATCCTGGTTCAGCACCTAAACAATGCCCTAAACGAAAACTTACCCCTAGAAAAGTGATGGTCACTGTTTGGTGGTCTAGCGCCGGTGTGATTCATCACAGCTTCTTACCAAACGGGGTGAGCATTACTGCAGATGTGTACTGTGAAGAACTGAACACAATGATGGAGAAGCTGGCGCATCTCCAACCAGCATTGGTCAATCGCTCGTCTCCGCTGCTCCTGCACGACAACGCGCGACCTCATACTGCACAGCAGACGGTCTCCAAGTTGCAAGAACTGGGGTTGGAAGCTCTCCGTCATCCGCCCTACTCACCAGACCTTGCGCCTATAGACTACTACTTTTTCCAGAATTTGGATAACTTCTTGGCGGGAAAAAAAATTAATACCCGAGAGGCAGTACAAAATGCCTTTGAAGAATTTGTTGCCTCCCGTCCAGCTGATTTCTTTAAGAAGGGCATCAATAAACTGCCACTGCGATGGCAAAGATGCATTGATTGCATGGGTGATTACTTCGATTAATACAAATAAAAAATTCATGAAAAAAATTCGTTTAAATTTTTTCATACAAAACGGCAATTTCATAGGTAAAGACCTATTATAAACCTTCACGAAATTATGTTTTTTTTATTTTGTTATTTTAGATGGGTTTGCTCTTGACTCTAGTCGAGGTCAGAGATGACAAAGATAAGAGAGAGAAGAGAAGAAGACAAGAGAGTTTATTTGTTTTTATAGGTCAAATAATATATTACAGCACGAATCCACTAAACCTATTGCACTAACGAATCACAATTTTCCCCTTAACGCCATATTATGCTATACACACAAGTCTAAAACGATATTATGGCTTGAATGCGATTTTAAACTAGGTAACAGTGCCACTTAGATTAAGGATAACTAGTTAATTATTTAAAAGGGGTTTCTATTATTATACGCTATAATATAGCTTTCTAAACAGAATGAATAAATTTATTAAAACAATATTTTAAAATCTTAAGCTTATTATTACTGAACAACAACTAACTAACAGAACTCCACAACTCCAAACATAGTGCATAATACGTTTTTTATATTACACGTCCAAATAACAATATTATTATATTACCAACATGTTTAGTATTTTTTGTTTGCCCACATTAAGTCTGTGGTCGGCCTTCTCAATGCCGATAGTAATACATTGCCACAATGTTATTACTGTTATTATGTATGAATTGATACAATACTGTCGAGTGATCTGTGAGAATGTTGTGAGATGACCAAAACCTGAGACAACGTTGTGTTGCGTTGTCATTTGTGATGTCAGGTTCGTCAGGTGTGTGTTGTTTGTCTGTTTAGTTGTTAAGCTTGGTCTTCTTAATAGAGAAGGCTAGATGACGGTGATGATCAACTTCATCCCAAACAATGTGATGCTGGTAGGATTGTAACATTTCACTTCAATAATAGATTACGTCAATACCTTCTTAGATAGTTAGATCATATTCTAATACATAATTACCACACATAGTTACGAGGCCAATTGCAACATGTTCCCAAGGAAGAGCATACTCCAATTATATTAGTATGAAATTATTTGATAATTTGCTCTGATTTATCGAAACTATAATGCACTCACTACCTACGTAGTTTTATTTCCTTGCCAAACTAGTCTACTTCGGCTTTTTTATTAATATATTCGTATCATGTAAGCATATGTTGCTACTTGCTATTATTAGAGTTCTGGTTTTAAATACTAACCAGAAACGACTTTTGAATGTTTAACGGAAATTATCAAGTCATTTCACCAAATGTCAAAAACGGTTCAGGTGCTCGCAACAAGCTTAAGTAAGCAGTTACAATTAACAGTTGACTCACATACCTGGGGCTCAGTGAGTCAACTGAACTGATAAACTCCTATTTGAACTGGGAAGTGCATTAATTCTTATACCAACGGTGAGTGTAATGTGTGATCAATGCACTGCCACAGAGTAAATAATTACAGTTTACTTATGAGATATTGCTAAGTGCAACAATGAGATCACTCATCTGTGTTAGTCTGTGTGTTAAGTATTGTATGGTTAGAAAAGCTGCTCTTCTGTTACTTTGTAGTAGATAAAACAGATAACGTATCACCTGCGTGTGAGCGCGCAGTTCGTTAAATTGAGCAAAGAATTGTGCAGTTCTAATTTTCTATTGCACTTTGCACTCATCTGAATTTACAACTTCACTATGTTTTTGCATTTTATTTTTCTCAACTTTTATTTCTAATAACCTGGGTAACCTCTTTTCTTCTATCGTCTAAGAAATGTCTATATGGGTATAACAATAAAGGACATTTTATAATCAAAATCGACGCCATGGATAGTTTAAAATATTCGTCTAAAATATTACTGAACGAAATGTTTTAAATCATAATTTCACAATTCCGCAAAAAAATTGTACCGAAACATCTAGTACACAGTAGGTCACATATTGTTTCATAATAATATAATTGCAATACTATTGTTACATATTTAGACAGCCTCGTGTGGCCGAGAACGGGTGCGCATCATGATTCATACACGCTTAATTACTTGTAATTGATGTGTCTAAGTGTGTTAAAAGGTTAATATGGTGGATGAGCATACGGCTATAGTAAGGGAAACAGGTTGTTAAGGCTGACCGACTTTAGAAGATGTATATGATTAAAGATCTTAATGTTAAAGTAGGAGATGAAACGAAGACGGGTGACAGGGATGCTGCTATGTAATAATAATTGTTTTTTGTTTATCTCAAACAAACCTTGAAATGGATACAAATAAAACATCACAGTTACATTACATTTAAAATTAAAACAAGAGAAATATTCATATACAAAGAGACAATATAGACCGAAGGTCCAGAATATATACTAGCCATAGATGACAGCTGATTGCACTGTTTATTACCAACCAGGTATTTTTATATGTCAGAAGACATCAAAGCACCTAGTAGACCAATGAATAGTTCATAATACAGCATAATTTGAACCATTCCTACTACCTCATGTTTATAGATCCTAGTCTCGCGTTCACAAGAACACAGGACGAAAAATCAAGCTCTACATTTCCAGTTTTAGCTGACCTCGCATTGTATAAGCTTTTCGTACAATAAGAAGTCAGCTTATACTGGAAATGTAGAGCTTGATATGTCGTCGTGCGTACTGTGATGCTCGTGACACGACGGCACACGATCTTCCTCAGCATTCTGCTGGCCTTACACGCCCCAATTACATGCAATATTAATTAGAGCTTGCATTTCTCCATACATCTGGCTAGAGCACGCACTGTACTGTGCACACGAGCCGAGTTCACGAGCTGTGATTTGTGTCACAAGGCACAGCATAAGCGAAATAGATATGTCTTGTACTGTGTTTCCGACCACATTTGTCCCAATTAGAAAGCAAATATTTGCCGCCGCTTACATTTTTCGAGAAAAGATTTGGTGATTTAATCCTATTCGTGCAGAGCCGCTGGCGAGTCGTTAGTTTCGCTTATACATTCCTTAATTCATGTTTACCTCCAGCCGGTTTTTGGCCAAAACAAAGATGAACGTCTGTGTTCGTTTCGTCTACTTGAATATGAACAAATATTTGTCGATATCTAAGATCGAGCCATAATTTGGCTAAAGTAGTTTTTTATCGCTTCTTTTCAAGATCACTCCTGCCTTTTCGAAATTGGAGACCAGATTTGAATTGCCTACGTTGATCTTAATCACTTTGACTACTAGTAGGTACACATTTGCCAACGGAACTTTTTCCCGCATTTTCCCCATTTCCACGGCACAGTGATCGATTTGTCATGCCCGCTCCGCCCGCTCGTGATGCCACGACTCTGCTCATTAACATTCGTTAACGGCGTCGTGACGGACCAACTATGTGTCTAGGAATAATTAACTTGTACTGGCCGCCGCATAATTGAGTACTTTGATGTACTCACATGATTCTTTTGACTGAAAGAGTACGTACGGGCAGGTCATATGCTTAGAGCGTTTTTAGAGGAATGGTTTATGTGTTAGCATTAAGTAATATTTGAGATTATCCTCAGTTGTTTGGTCGCCAGTGTTATAGCATGTTTTTAAGTATTTGAGCAACCGAGGAGTTATTTATTATAAGTAGTTTCTTCTCCAAAGGACTAAATATTTGAAATATTAACTTTCAAGTTTACATTTTCAGTTTATCCGCATACTTATTCTTAATCTTCATTTTCATTTCTACTTTTGCAGTTTACTAAGCTACTCCTTCCACGATTTTGTGCAATGTTGACGAATCTATCTGAAGAACTTATGAAGAGTTTACCGAAAATAAAATACCAGCCAGTTTCTCTCCTACGTTCTAGGAAGCTGACAGCACAATTACACGAATAAAAAAAAGCTCGGACTACAAAATTACCTTTTGGAGTGGCGCTGCCGACAGGTAGACAACTTTTGTATTTTTTGTAGACTGAGTAAAAACGTAAGCACAGGCTCAAGCCTCGTGCCCGTGCAACCTCATTCATATTTAGGAACTAGTGGATACAGAATTGTATTCAGCATTTTGAAATGAATTTCCTTTGACTGTCTGTGTAAGTGAAATTTGGTTTTGTAAACACATTCAGATACAGGAGAAATTGTTTGGGAGCGAAAACATAAAAAAAAAAATTAACCGTTTTCTCACTGACTGAACTTTAAAGTCTAAAGAGGCAAATGTTTATTTTGGGTTAAACTCTTTCACTTTAAACTCTATCAAATCTAGATGTTTGCTTTCACAAACGCACCTGTAGCTAAATCTGTAACGAGCATCATAGTTAACAAACCCAAGGTCTTCAGGTGAATGCGAATGTAAGACATAGCGAATAGGTGAGTGCGAAATTGCGAATGTAACATAAAGCGAATATGTCATGTTTTAGTAAAGTAATGTTTTGCGCAAATGATCATAATGTGAAAAGTAATGGCAACTTTTTGCGCAGTTACAGGTCCTTTGCCGATAAAGAGTAACACGGTTAAAGCAAGTTTTGGGTTTTGCTAAATGTCTTAACACCCTGAGCTAATATCTCTCATTTAATATTATTTTATCGTTGGCACAAATGACTGGCTGTCATCCTTTGAGGATTAAAGTACATACATTCAAAGGCAAACCCGGGCTGGTGATGTAAGTAATACAACGGCCGAAATAAACGCTTACATAGTGACATAAGTACATAACAGACAGTTACATCTTCAGATAAATATTGAACACGTAAAAACGGTTTTAATTCGAAGCGAAGCGGGTCACGTTCTTGTCATGCTTACTGCGCAAATAGACGATTTTTTGGGTGACATAACTTTTTGTGCGCAAAGTTGCACAGTTATAGATTATTGGAGGATTTAGTATGAAGTTAATTCGTACTTAAGCTAGGGTTTCCTAAGACTACGGTGGCCGCCACATAGCGTCCGAAATTTACGGCCGAATCACGAAACTGAAACGTTATATAAGGAAGTAAGTTGGTGAGTTTTCCTAAAAAGCGTTTATTGTCACTGTACAGTCAAACCCCGGTCACATGATGGTCATGAAGACAAGCACTGCTGCCATTATTTGGCGGCCGCCGCTTTTGTAGGGAACCGCAGATTTAGTAAATAAAACGGTGGAATTGTTAGTGCGCAAATAAGCGAATTCCTTCCGTGACATAACGTTTGCGCCAACTATTGCGCAGTTTGCTATCCTCTGACAACGTAGACATAGGGCTAATGACATCTGAGACAATTCAAGTACATTTATGTCGTTGTGAATTATAAATATAATGTTTATATTATATTTCTATAGGAATACTGTTATTACATTTGTTATGGTACAATTATTAAAATGTTATAGATGCTGATGTAGGTAATTTATTCATTGATATATTATTACGTTATAACAAGTCCCGTCTACATCCGCCTGAAAACATGACAACTTCAAATCCGCGTTGATTTTTTCTGGCCATATGATGTAAAATACTTTATTTATTTAAACTTTTCGCACATAATAACGTACAAAAAAAGCCGTAAATACTTTCTTCTCATGAAGTCAATAATAATGTAACTTTACCTTCAGGCCAGCTTTTTCCTATTTTGTTAACTTTACGATTCACGATGGAACGTAAGTCGTTACTAAAGATTGAAAGAAAAAAACTCAAGAAGTTGTTTTTAATACAATCAGACTGGTTTTTTAATAACCGATTTTACATTTACTAGAAGATCTGCTATTACCCACGCACGATTAGTCTAATGCATTGTATAATCATTACACCTGCCTGTGCCATGCTAAATGGCAATAACTAACACAATGGATCATAATTTAATTATCTAATTATAGTCTGTATCATATTATTATAATCACAAAACCTGTTTTTCTTAGAATTTGCTCAGAGTTCCAATGTACCATGTACTTATCATTCGACATGGAGTAGGTAAGCCCATATAAAGATGCTCGAGAAAAGGTTAACTAAAACGTTTCCCTGAAAAACTGGGTATCTTGTGATGGTTCTATTTAGGTCTACTAAATGGATAGAGACGATGGTAAGTTGGGGATATGACGACGTTAAGCAGCTGGATTGACAATCTCAGATGCAGTAGTGCAGACAAGAGGACGCTGCTAACTATCGTCACTACCATTTTACATACCTACCTGCAATACCCTGCCCCAATCCCTCTTCCTCACCCCTCCCCCTCCTTATCCCTTTCTACATTTATATATGTAATTTTTAAGGTGTACATAATAAAGAGTATTCTATTCTATTCTATTCTTAATTATATTTTTGCCTAGACCACTTCTGGGTGATGATCAATATAATTATAATCTAAGGACTTCCAAGAGCTAAGTTTTTTTTTAATGTAATTGTTTTATGTAAATCATAATTGACTGTAACCTCTATAGAACTAAATCATAATCGTTCATCAAGGAAACCATGTTACATAACTAGATGCAGTTTAGAACTACATTATTCAATTGCTCTCGAAGTAGGTATATCGTATTAACTTATACAGAATAAATAAAACATTTTCTTCCTGTTAGTTTTTTTGTGATTAAACTTTAAATAAAATGACCGGTTTGTATTCAATCAAGAGGAAACGTGGTGTCGAATTAATTATCAATTATCGATAAAGACATGAGTTAATTATTTATGAGAATGTAAGTAAGTACATGTCGCCATGATTTTTTCGGTGAAGTATCTATGAAATTTGAAATAGTTCCAGGCTTAAGTAAAAACTAAAAAGTCAAACAAGAGCACTGCCGCCCAAGCCAATTGGCTTGGGCGGCGCGTCTTTTAGGTATTTTTCACGCCTCTATTCCGGATGCCAGAAAAACTAGACTGTTTCAACTTGCTGTAGCAACACGTGTCGTGTGCCAGCCAGTGTGCCTACTACTTGATTTAGATATTATTCAATTATTATTTTTAACAAAAAAATATGTAAATAAAAACGGCAGTATTTTCTGGTGCACGCGTATGGAAACGTGACCAAAAGATACTCACGATTATTATGTATGTAAATTGCAGATTCCTTGCGTTAACGTGTTACGGCAGATTAGCTGATGTTTTAGACGCACACACTCACGAGACTTTACTTTTTTAAGCTAAAACCAGCGTTAGTATGACGGTGGTGCCATTAGCCGTCTCTATGTTTTCCTAGTTTTTTCTCATGACGTTTTACTAGTAAGCCTTTATTCAGCTGGGCCATCAATAGGTAACCTGTTATCAAAAAAGGTCAGACAGATAACCAATATAAAGATAATCAGGTGATGGCGCAACACATGCGCCGGATCACGTAAAAACTCGTCGGTTGTAGAAAGTGGCGCTCGGATCGAGGCCGCGTGCGCGCGCGCCGTTGGTTGCTTACCAGCAGAGTATAGCTGCGGATTGACTGATTTTAATCGAACTTGTAGTATTTGTTGTAGGTACTTAAATCTGCATTTTTTGGTGTTTTGGTACCTAACAATGATGAACTACAGGCTATTTAGGTACCTAACAAAACGATACATAATATTGATAAGTAATTTTTCTCACTTAACATTTTTCTTGGGCGCGCTAAGGCTGGATAAGAATAGTTTACGAAAAACACAATACAGAGTAGGGTCCAAATTGAGCACACACGTAAATTAAGTAAAAGTCTGTAAATTAAATACACTACATAGGTACTTTATTTTCACGTTTGCAGTAACAAAAATCTGTACATAATTGGTATAAAATTATCTGCTAGTTAAATAATTAATGAATCTGTTTTTCCTCAGTTTGTTTAGAAGACAAGCCATTTTGTCTGCAATTTCGACACTGTGCATAAAAATTCAATTTCATGCAGAGTAGACTGCATCATTCATCTATCTATATAAATAAATAAAAATTAAATGCAGTTCGTTGGTAAGCGCATCACTTGAGAACGGCTGCACCGTTTTTGATTTTATAATATGTTCGTAATAGTCTGCATTAGATTTATATGAAAAGAAAAATAAAAAACGCTTCCCGGAAAATTTTAAAATTTGGAAAAATCTGATCGTCCTTTTTTTCTAGGAGATTTTTGTACGAATTACTTAATGAAATTTTGACAGGACAACGTCTGTCGGGTAATCTAGTTTTGAATAGCATTCACAATTTACATTATCTTCCCGGTTAGTCTTTGTACTCGTGAATACCTCACGTTAAGGCGACAATAAGTGCCAGCGACCTTGAGCGAGTGGGAGGAGCATGCGAAGCTTTTAAGCGAATATAATTGCACAGAGCGTGAGCGTCTATCAGGACATTGGTCAGCGATGCACTGCCGCCCGTCGCCAGCAAGAGCCCCCGCTTCGACGCGCATCAAGTTTATTCGCAAAACCAACCCATCTTGATTTATCAAACACAATACAAATAAAAGCCGTTAACAAAAATTTGGGTAAGTAAATTGTCCTTTAGATGGTGTAGATTTCATGAAAATACGCCTGATAGTTTTTGCGTGATTATCGTTTTTGTGTTCGCGTTAGACATTAATTTACATATTAATTACACTATGTTATAAAAATATAATTTCAAATATTCACATATCAAATTACGAAGAAAATGGTCTAGTTTATCATATATTTTTTTTAAACAAATAAGACTATTCGTTTAGACGTGATGTTCAATTTGAAATCATTAAAAGTCGTATATCTGCGCCTTAATCCAAAACTGAATAAGACCGGTTTGGCAAAAATATTTATCTACGTCAATCACTGAAGTTACTGAAGTACCGAAGTCATTCAACCACAAAATAAAGTGTTAGGTACAGAAATTGTAGAAGAATCTATACTATAAAAATTACAGAAAATACGCGTAATCGTACTCGATTTTCAAGGCACCAATGTATGTACTACGAGTTCATTGGCGTAATGTTTCATTTGTGGTATCTCTGTGCTTTCTTATTCCGTGGCTAAAACAATCTTCGAAGCCAAAGTTGGTCAAATATGTCGTTTACCTGCCTCTTGCCTGTCATGAACTCGTTTAGTCTTTTCTTGCAAACAACTCCAAACTAAATCAAAATATTTTCGTTCCCAATAGAATTGAATAAATCAGACCTAAAGGTTGTTGACTCCATAAAATGGTCTGGTCAAGTGTGAACTAACCTTTTGAATATTAAGTACTATCATCACATAACACATTCCTCGACCTCGTACTTACTACGGAGCATGTCTCTTCCGTAGACCGTCACAACGAGTATTAAACAGATGCTAGGTTATTTAACAGATGGTTATGATCCTTGTTGGACATATTATTACTACACACACATTACTTAGCACGTAAGCGTTTTATAAACATAAAGAACTAAAAATATAAATAAACGGCTATGAAAGAAACATGGTCATAGTCCACAGGAGGATACCGGTGTGCTTTACAACGTCCACAGAAAGGGACAAAATAGCCTTTTCGCTATCGGATCTATATTCAATCGTAACACGTCCTGTCATTCAACTCTCATCTGTATATCTATATTTGGATGCTGTATGGGAAAGGCCAGTCAGACATATTACATAATTTTTCACAAAAAGCAGGTCTCTTTAGCTCGAATACGGTGTAACCCACATACCTTCAGCCAGTCGGCGCGCAGCGTCCGCGCAAATTATGTAACACATAAAATTATATAAATTGTTTTCTATGAAGCCTTCGATTGGTTTGAACTTCTCAGAAAATAGATGGAGGCTAAAGTAGGCTTATTGGCTGTAATGATAGGTGTTATTGCAGAGATAAAGGTTAAGTAGAATTACTAAAATCACTTAAATCTTTAACAAATCAAAACGAGGGTACCGCGTTGCTTACTCTTCAAGCGTTATTCTGTGAAGTAGTTTAGTTATTTACCTTGTAGTCTTAAATAACATTAGACTATTTTATCATTTTCTCCATGTATTTAAGAAAAGAGGATGTGTGGTACTAGTTGTCCTCATAGTGCAACTAACTAAACTGTTAACCCACGTGCTAATAGTCAATGTTTACAGCTATGATGTTATGAATGATGAATGTGTGACATTCAACTGACAGCAAAAAACGTAATGGATATTTATACATTTTGTTTTTAACCATAATTTTTAAAGTTACGCAAGGTATAGTTCGATTTGGCCGCAGTTACCCAATCAAATTTTAATAAAGAACTTTTAAAAAGGTTATTATTATGACATTTAAGCCTTTTATGAAGAACTTAATGTTGTTACGTATTCAGGAAATCATGTTACTATGACGTTACAGCAAGTACAATATATTTCAATAAAGGTATCTTTTAAGTTTATTACAAACATTCAGTACGACTTATTATGACCTTAATCGCTTAAGAATTAGAGTTCACAATGGCGTGTGCAAAAGTTTTTACACATTTCCGGATTTACTTTGTTTTAGAATAGGAAATGAAAAAAAGAAACACAAGTTTTCGAGCCCGATAGAACTGCTTAAAAAATGGATATAACTGAAGCATGAGGCGGTCATTAACGCTAGGATTAGCTTGCAATATTTTTGCCATGCCAAATCAAACTGCGCTCGCAAACATGAACGTGTGTGGGAGAAAACTGTTCAGTTCGAATATAACACACTGTTAAAATGAGGTTGACTTTAAACAATTACCATAGGTAAAGTCACGGGCACTAATATGTATACACTTAGCAACTTCTAAAAGTCATTTTCTACAACTGTATTGATTGTTATTTTATGTTGTTACGAACATAGTACTTTGGAACCCATATTCTATTATGTAATTGGTCTTATCTCAAAATTACAATCGTTATTCCACGAGAAAATCGCTTTTGAATTTTGTAAAATGTATACATATTAGTGCTCATGTCGGTACATGCCAATATTTTGTAAAGTGTATACATATTAATGCTCATGTCGGTACATGCCAATATTTTGTAAAGTGTATACATATTAATGCTCATGTCGGTACATGCCAATATTTTGTAAAGTGTATACATATTAATGCTCATGTCGGTACATGCCAATATTTTGTATAGTGTATACATATTAGTGCTCATGTCGGTACATGCCAATATTTTGTAAAGTGTATACATATTAGTGCTCATGTCGGTACATGCCAATATTTTGTAAAGTGTATACATATTAGTGCTCATGTCGGTACGATCTCATCTGCGCACGAGTGCCGAGTGGTTCGACTTCCTCATTTCCATCAATTGCCTTTTACAGCTTGTGCGGGATGATAAGCGATGGGTACCTATGTAACTATACAAACAACTGACTATACTAATTTATTTACTTGCTGCGTTTTCCTGTTATTTCTAAATTGATTACTGTAATATACAAACATATTGTAGGTACGTGTTACTATTTCACACATACCTACAACCAATATCTTGGCTCGATATAGTAATATATTGTAATGTGTGGGTTTTACCACAATTAATTATTCACCACAATAAATCAACAAAATACCTAATAAAGAAATGTTATTTTTCATTAGTATTAATTATATATAAAAACTTTTTTACAAAAAAACAACCGACTTCCAAAAAAAACACTAAAAGACGTGAAAAATAACTTTCATTTCGGAAGTCGGTGCCTTTGGTTTTGTATTTTCGTGTTTGGCCACCGACTTCCGAAATGAAAGTTATTTTTCACGTCTTTTAGTGTTTTTTTTGGAAGTCGGTTGTTTTTTTGAAAAAAAGTTTTTATTTTTCACTTTTTAGTTGCGGTACCTACCCCACACAAATTCGTATACCACTACTTGGTGTGTAAATAATAGTGACAGGAAATTATTAACACATCATCCATATAAACTAAGTGGAAAAAATCTGCAGTATCAAGGATAACTCAAAAACTGCTGGTCAGACCTTGATCAAATTTAAATGGGACCACATGTGAAGCACCACCTATCAAATAAAAAAAGAATCATCCAAATCGGTTCACCCAGAAAAAAGTTATGAGCTAACACACATAAAAAAAAAAAAAAAAAAAAACATACAGACGAATTGAGAACCTCCTCCTTTTTGTGAAGTCGGTTAAAAATATTTATTATTTCAGTATCTACTAAAATACAAAGTGATTTAATTACGATTGTCTTAGTTAAATAACGTTGCTTTATGTTAAGCTATGCTTAAACGTCAAAAAATGAATGGTTAAGCAGCCTATAACCATTACTTAACTTTATGCGACCTTTATAAAGTAAAGGGGTTGACAAGTATTTAACTTGTACAGCACCCAAAAGAAGTTGTAAACATATTAGTTTTCATTTCATTTTAAGCTTTTCCTTCAAGTCTTTTACATCCAACAAGATGATGTAATTTGCAAATACAACAACTTTTGAAAATCGGATCTTTATGATTCATACAATTATTGATCACGTCGTCGTACCGTCCTGATGGAGTGCATCACATATCAACCACACGGATACGGATAATTATGCCAGACTGTGGTCAGCATGGATGATAGATTGTGGTCATAAATTATAATGATTAGAAAAAAATAGAAATGTGTGGTTGGTTTTAAATAATAATGGATGTGTATAATGAGTAGAAATGACTAATAGTATATTGTATGTAATGTATGGATGATTAATGTTGATAATGCGTATGTGACAACATTGGATAACAAATCGCTATTTTCCTTAGGTCAATGAAAGTATCAGTAGAGTAGGTGAGTAAAGTATAACCTGATATTTTCATTATCTTCACTTAGCGCTGATTTTTAATTCATCATTTAACTTTAGTCTGCACACGCGGCGGCGCCGGCTGTTTGACATAATTAACAACTTCACGTCCCGAGATTCAAATTATCAGATGATTTACAAATTATCCCTAAATTAAATAGTGATTCCGAGATATCATTTCCCAATATTGTTGTTGTGTTGTTAATAAACAAAATGGAAAACAAAAGGCAATTAGAGCGATCTATGTATAAGTAGGTTTTTGTTATAAACGCAAACTTAAAGGATTAATTTCAAATAAACCAACTACAGGCACTTTTGAATTGTCAAGGGGTCGGTCAGTCAGAAAGATGAAGCCAGTTGCCCATTCCAAAGCGTAGTAGTTACCTATGGAGAAGAACGGGCAAGAAACTCCACGGACACTCTTTTAAATCAAAATATGGTTACAAAATATTGATTACATCATTCATGTTGAAATTATGCATGTGAGAACGATGCAGAAAGTTAAAAGCGTCCGTTATAAAAAGACAAAAACAATTCAAATATTAAATTAAAATAAGCAATGGCAGCTAAGAGATGACCAGACAGATGAAACAGAAATACTCAGTATTTCTTTCCTTTTTATAAGGAATCACCTAATTTCTTAAAATCGGCCAACGTCACCAAATATCGAACATAACACAGACACGCCCAAGTCGTCCAATCACGAACATAAAGGAAAGGAAGTCACGTGCCGAGACTAGGCGCCTCGTCTTCCGGAGCATTGCAGCCACACGCCGCACTTCAATAGGAGGATTTACGATGCCGTACACAATTACACACATGATTAATGAAAGGATGGGAATAATTAGAATAATTATACGGGAGTAAAAGTTTGATTTGAATTTTTGATTAATTACTTTGACACAGGAAATATTACTAAGTACGGGTAAATGGTTACTTAAATCCTAGGTCAATTTTTTAATTAAATGAATAAAAAAATTAAAAATGTCAATTTCCTATTTTTGGTTGCAGTTTGTAATTGCTAATTTGCTACAACTACCTAATAGTATAATACATTGTACGTTTATTATTTTTATACTTTAATCATTTCATTTGTTCTTTGACCGTAATTGGTAATCAAAACAAATAGTTTTTTTGTAAACAACTTGCCCGAGGATGAAACTTGGTCGCTTGCTTATTAGTTGTGCTTAATCATTTGATTTGTGTATTCAACCACAAAAATTTAAACGATAGGTAGGTATATCTACTTATGTGGTTTCAATAAAAGCAAAAATTTTGTGGTAGGCATAATATTAGCTCAACTCATCCAATGAGATATAAAAATGACACAGCGCCGTGTTTAATCTATTTCCTTGCAATTTGGGGCTGAAATCATAAGTATATATATATATATCAATCAAATTCTTTGCCTCTGTCAACTTCTCTTGCTCACTGTCCAAAGCAACGACCTTTCTATATTTGAGTAGTGTTTGTAATTAATAAACCATTATCAAAACACAACTCGCTCCAATCATCAACATAACCAATCAACCACAAAATGACCACAAAACATTTTTGAACTTCATTCGACCTCGGATCGTCTTTGCCATTTTTTGTTTTAACAAATCACATATCTAAAGTATAGTAAATCCGTTCATATGTTAGTAAAAACTATGGTCAACAAATGCTTTTCAACATTTAGCAGAATAAACAAACATTGTGAAGACATTTTTTGTTATGACCACGCTATGTTCTAAGAGTGTCGTCGTTATGTAACCATTGAGTAAGTGTTGTGTAAAGGTGAGTGATTTGTTAGCATAACAAATGATAGGTTTCAAAACACTGTATTTCGGTGATGTGCCTACTGTTTATATGCCTATTTCATGTTCTATTTCTTTTGTAGAAAGTGGCATCAATTGGAGAGTTGGTATTGGCATGTCTTGCATAAGTACGAAATTACTGTGGGATTATTTTAGAACCCCGCAAGACTGAAAAAAGGCAAATTAAATTTTGACTCAGCAGGTACTTATTACTTATTATTACGTAGTAAGCAATAACAATACTAACCTATTGAATTTTATATTAGTTTGTTTTTGAATCAGCATTTTTTACACCGGAAAAACTTACGGATGAAACTTATAAGTTAATCAAATTAAGCTTATGTTGGTGCCAATATATAAAAAATAAACAAGGAAGTGATTGAGTTCGGACGTCACTTTTACGGAAATCAATGGCCATTCATTATTACACCCATTTTTGGATTTTCGACCTTTAATTGTGAAATTGTCGTTTTTCAACTGATCTTTTTCGTTATTTTGGTATTTATTTTATAAAACTTTAAAGCTTTATAATATTTTAAGAAAAAATATTATTTTGATAGATACATTTATTTGTGTGTTTTTATTAACTAGCTTTTCGTTATAAACTTGTGAAAAAACCTTCTCAAAAAATCACATGAGTGCATTAATATCAATGCACGATTGACTGATATTTAAATAGCAGATTCAAATGGAAAAAATCAATCTTCAATCAATATTATGTTCTCAGTACTTGGTACTGAATCTCTATTAAAACTTATTCAATATTTGACAACATGACTAACAGTTCAGCTCGCGTCATATATATGTAATTATGTAGGTATTTATGGGTACATGCGCACTTCGTCTTAGGCGGTTTATTACTTGTCTCAAACTTAAACGTTTAGACAAAACAAATAAATCAAGAAGTACTTGGAACTGTTTACTGTTAAATTCCACACTCCGGAATATTTTGGTATTTTATTTGCATAGATAATAACAAACCAGATGGGGCCAGTTCTTTGACGTCAGAGGCTGATCACCACTTACTTAAAGTTAAAAATAGTTAAATTTTAATTAAATCATAAAGTTCATCGAGTCGTTATTAATTAATATTTAATCGTTTTAGTCGAATAGTTTAGGACAACATTTTAATTAGAGGCTTGAGTTTGTAACAAAATTCTGTTGTTGGAATTGCTTTATCTTCTAACGGTTTAAAAATATTCTCTAAACTGAATAAACTTAAATATATCAAAAACACTGCCTTTCACCGGAGCTTAGTGAATTTGTCAATAAAGTGTTAATTCTCACAAGATTTCTACCAACCTCTATAGGTTAATTGGTAGAAATCTAAGTATTATCGATATTCTTCACACACTCTACCTATTATTCTCCTAGTAGGTACATTAATTAGGTCAAGGAATCTAAATTTGTCACATGTTTGACCGAAAAGTGTCAATTTTCATGATAATTTCATGAAAATTGGTAAAAAAGCCTTTTTCACAATAATTAAGGGAAAAAAAAATTGAAGTTTATTATGTAATTACAACTACTGAGTATTCTAGTAATACAATGAGAGTAATAGTAAATAATGAACGCGTCCCATGAGGCTATTATAGTTAACAAGTAGGTATTATTGGGCGTGTCAGTATATTAGTCAAAATAGTGGAGACTCGTATATCAGTCAGCGGCTACATTATCGGTAGATCAATTACTTTTATTGCTATTACAGACGGTACTCACCGCGAGCAAACCCTTCTTGAATTTGTTCTACAAACATTCGTTATGCGAACTTTTGTTACAGACTAAAACATTAATTCGTGGAAGGAATATTCTCTCGCGAGCAAAAACGTCCACGTCAAGCGCCTGCTGGTCTGCCGTACGTCCACAGCTACTATGTTAGCCTAAACCGCGCGTGCGCACCGGTCATTTCTAACATAAAGTGTAATAACTTGAAAACTACCGAACTTATACCTTAATAAAAATCGTGTGTGTAGTTGAAACTATAACGAATCAACAGGTGTTAAAACTACATTACGACTTCATAGTCGAAAGAACTGTAAAAAAATGTTAAACTAAAAATATGTGTTGAATTTACGTAAAATATTTGTTCTTACTGAATTTTTGTACATTAATTTGTAGTTTGTGTCAATAAAACCTATTTATTATTAAACTAGACTATCTAAGCTTTTTTTTGATACCCATATGTCCGTACTTGTTTTGCTCAGAGTAGCACAATACACCAAAACAAACACCCCATTCCCGCAACAATTTCATGCCCCCTGCGAGGTCCAGATTGATGACATAAGGGTTCTGCGAAACGTGTGTTTATAAATAGGATTTAATTTATTTTACATGATTTTTGTGTAATTATATTTGAAATGATAGGCAATCATTTGTATGCAATAATTATATATATTTTACAACAATTCAGTACCAAAAGAATTGGAAAAACAACGAAGCGTATGCGCGGTTAAACATTCGTCTGAACCCTTATCTGTTAAATTCGTGAACGTCCACCCCTCAAACGGGGCTTATTACAAATTGTACTGCGGAACGAATTAGATTATTCGTGATCTTGAACTATCTTCATAGTATTAAAACGTTCTGAGCGTTTTAAAATACTAATAATTAAGTTATGTCCATATTACAAGCATTACTTTAGTAAATTATTTAATAAAACACACGTAATTTAACACGAAAATGCGCGTAGCGTGTCGCTAAGGCCTCAATTTTTCATAACGAGTTTAACACAATAAAACTGATTCAAACCTATGACACATATAGATATTCGTAAACCTTGATTAATGAGGATTTGTATGATATATAACACTAATACATTGGGTTATCAACTACGACATCAACACATAATATCTACGGAGCGCGCATCGTTCGTAAAAAATTCTGACCAAAATGGCGGAGGGCTGACATTCAACTTTTTTTTTGCAAAAAATATTTATGGTCGACACAGATTATAGCATACTATTGTACGCGGAAATTAATAAGGAGCCACCTGGTGTAATTTTTTTGCAACAGTACAGTGTGCCAGTGGTATTTAAATCGATTTGAACGCAGCAAATCGAATAAGCCTCAGATGAGGGGTTGGACGTTTGACCGGAAAATATTTTAAGCCCCGAACGGGGGTGCGACGCGACGTTCGAGCGGATTGTAATTTTAGATGTGCATTACTGTCAAAATCACCGTGATCTTTATTCTCGTTACAATAAGTTGCTCTTGGGTTGCTGCCACTGACAAGTCTGTCAAAATCACTGTGATCCTTATTTTCAGCAAATAGTTTCTTTCGCGAATGAATGTTCGTTGCGTAATAAAAGCTCATGCAACGAATATTCACAAAACAAATTCGTGAAGCGAATGCTCGCAGTGAGAACGATCTCTTACGCAAATGTGTGTTTTGGATAGGTAATCATTGTTTCTTGCAATGGAATTAAAAAACTAAGACGGAATGACTGTTTTGAGACAAAAATAATATCACGAAACAAACCATAAACGAATTCATATTGATGACGTAATAATATTCAAACAAGTTCAAATTAAAAGTATTTATGTTATTTTCAAAATTATAATAATTAGTCATCTTTTGACATGCAAATTACTGAATGCCACAAAATTCGGCTTGACAGCAAAACAGCTTTTTGATTTATATCCATAAACTTGAACTCTGTAATGATTACTCTGTATTAGTTTTTATTGATTAGTGTCAATAAACTCTACCTGGTAACATTACGGTCTTACGTGATTGCTGTGATACGTTTGTGTGCTTTAGAAAACTCGTGAAATCGTTCACTTTAGTCTAGTGGCCTACGTATAATCAGCTCTACATTACCTTCTAAAAAGATTGGATCCGCTGAATCCCATACTTCTCCTTAAAAATAAAGAATTTATTACATATTACAGTTTTGTTTACTTCATAAAAAAGGGTTATAGCTATCCTACCATAACTTCAGGAAAAACAGGACACTTCAAAATATGCTTACCTGAAACGAATTAAAAACATTTATTAGAATAGGTAGGTGGTGGTTTTCAATATTATTATCATTTTATGAAAAATGTGTTATTTAGGAATGCCTAATAAAATATTGACAAGTACATTTTAATTCGCCAGTGTAAACAGCTGGTTAATATTGCTGGTACCTAGGTATTTCTATAGTTATTCTGAAAAGACAAAAAATACTACGCATAGTAAATTAGCTAAATAGTTTTGATGGTCCAACTCTAAAGTTATTTCCAATAAATTCACCAATCACTGCCTCGTTGGTCTATTGGTCGCAAACGCTACAGCTGAGCATGAGGTCCTGGGTTCAATTCCCAGGTCAGGCGAAGTTTTATTGGGTTTTTCCATCAAGAATTTCGCAGTAGTAGCCTGGAGTCCGGATTTGTGTCCGGTTAATGGCGATGGGCTCGCCCTTTACATGGGACTTAAACATAACTGACGAAATGTGGGTGTACTAGGCACACCTCTGCCTGACCTTTCAGGGATTACAGGCGTGATTTTATGTTTATGTGTAAATTCACCAATACAGATAAATTCCCGCCACATTTTTAACATAGCGGACCACCCAAGTAGTTGCAACATGTAACAGATGTTATAATTTGGCCGCGATTCAACTGTGAATGACTACATACGAGTTTGAGTACTACAGATGTATGATCTGTGTATGTCTGTGTATGACCCATCCAAGGTCTCCTTACATCTCCAGCAATGTTTATGGGATATAAATGTGGATGTTCTATGAATCATGGGAGTGGCATGTTTGTAATTGAAATGATATAATAGTGGTAACGTTTATTTGCGTAGGCTGGTTCACCGGCGAGTCACTCCGAAAGCTTTGCGGTGTCATCCCGCTCGGTTGCTTCACTGGCTATACTTATTCATAAGATACAAGCTTACCGTGGTGAGCAATAGGAGTAGATATAGATTCTGAAGAAAGATTAATAGTTTCTCGAAATACATGTTTCGAAAATGACATTAAAAGAAACATTACATTAATTCAGAGTTGGTTGCTTATTTTCGTATGCATATTTCACGTTTCTTTATTTGCTACTCCAATGTAATTTATGCGTTTAATGAAACATAATAAACGAAATTCGTAGACTGTGCGTTGCTTGTTGATCTGACTATTTCCAGAGCACTACGATCAATTTTAGACTTTTTAGTCATTTTAACTGACGCTACAATATACAGGGTGGCAACAGATGAAAATAGGGTGGTAACAGGTTGTGCGTCTATATCCCTGCCACCCTGTAGACAAATAGACAAAGCTAATTTGCCTATAATCCTTGTGTATCAACTTATTTTCTCTATAAATTCTTCAATTCTTACGCCCACAGTTACGCACCACCTCTGCTTTAATAAAGGTTGCGAGGGTCATGCGGATAGACTTGAGGGTAGCAATTGACTCAATTCAAAGGCTGCCCCACATCATAACAGCAGTGGCAGACTTCACAAGAAATGGCATTGAAGTATTTGTAGTGCCCAGCACGGTATATATAGTGGCATTGTAGTGCCCATCGTGGAATATAGTGGCGTTGTAGTGCCCATCGTGGAATATAGTGGCATTGTAATGCCCCCGCTTTTTATTGAGTTACAAGTTTCTTGAGGTGCACGTGGCTTAGAAATCGGAGCGCGATTTATTTTATCGCTTGCCAGGAGAAATCAGGCTACTTGTAATAAGGTGATAGGTACAGCTGCGATCATAGTTTTATTCTATTGAACGTTCTTCATTGTGAAAATGTGAGACTACTAAGGCTCCTACAAACAGATGCGACACGCGACGCGAATCGCGCGCGAGCTGCGCCTTTGTGTCGCGCTGTCGCGCAGCACCTGTCTACGGGAGCCTTTACATGGCCACCACGTATGTTTTCTGCAAATAAATAATTCTCATTCTTATTCACTGGTTTTCGTTTTTGCAACAAAAACTGTGAACAAGAATTTTCATGATAAATATAAGCAATTTTATAAGAAATGCCAACATCGCATAAAAAAACTTAAGTCTTAATTAAATTACAAAAAATGCTATCTCATTATTTTTATTCTCTAACGTATTTTTCTTGCAGTGTCTTCACAATGTTATTATAATGTGGTGAAATATATACATAGAAAGATTGTCTTACAATACATAATGTGCTGTCGAAACCATGCCACTGACGCACTAATTAAATTCTCATCACACCTGCGTTGACATCACATCCGCACGTGAAATAGAAATAATTTGTATTTGCTTAAAACATGGTATATAAAGTTGTTTTTAAAATACATTATAGAGGATACATGTTTTGCTTATATCATAGCATGCAAATATTATAGGCTACTTTACAAAATGTTTCCCGTCAGTAAATTCTTTTATGCTGTAAAAATTAATCATTAGTGTTTAACCATTTAATGTATTTTTTTTTAAATAACTTTTGATGTAAAGTTTTTAAATCACTTAAATTTTATTATATATCCGGGCACACATGGCTAAACAGATTTTACTATATTTAGTCAGTCTGGAAAAGTCATTTAAATAATATATATAATATAAGTCTGTGGCGATCTCGCCGGTTTCGAGGATATACATATTATACATCCAGTGCCTTTTTAAATAAGTCTTTATTCTTTTTAACAAACATGCATATCATAGATAAATATAGAGAGAGGCTAGCGGTAATAAACCAAGTTCTTTAAATATTGGCCTGCAAGATTCATCAGGTTGAAGCCCATATATTGTATGAATACACTTTTTTTGTGCAACAAATACCCTATTTTTGGCGGTACTATTACGTCACATTATGAACCCATAGCGTATTAATGATTCAACATAAGCGTGATAGGTAGTGATAGCAGTTTTAATATTTGTTATATTTTAACCTTTGTGAGTGCGTATATGAATTTATTGATTCTTTGAGATATATCATCTACTTGCGCTTTACAATTTATGTCCTGATATTTTATTACTCCAAGTAATTTCGTTTCTGTGCCTTCATTAAGTTTTGGTATGTTAAATTTCAAATTGTATTTATTATTATTACACTGATTAAACTGAATATACACATACATACTTACCTAAATTATTTTTTAAGTTATTCATGTCTAGCCATTCAATTAATTTGTCAATCATATTATTAATTTCTATTTCATGGTCGTAAATTGTATTCGTATTTTTATCGGACGTCACTAAAATTGAAATATTGTCAGTGAATAGTATGCATTTATGATTTGTTATATCTGTGATTGAATTTATATAGAATAGGAACAATATTGAGCCCAAGACAATTCCTTGTGAGACGCCATAATTGTTGCATTTATACTCAGATGAGTATGGTATCATGACGTTGTATTTATCAATTTTTTTAATAGATAATAACACGTTGCTGTCGGTTATTTAGATATGACGTACGATATCCATTATAGTGCTTGTCCCCTTATCCCGCTTACCTCCAGGTTTTGTAGCAATAAGCCATGTTACACTTGGGCAAAAGCTTCAGACAAATCAAAAAATAATCTGCAGTCAGATAGTTTTTATTAATATTGAGTAGTATTGTTTTTATCAGAGAGAAGATGGCTAATGTAGTAGATTTGCTTTTTGAAAGCCTTATTGATCCCTATTAATAATGTCAAATTTGTTACAGAAATTAACTAGTCTTGTAAACATGCATTTTTCTAACATTTTTGACAGAATCAGTATTAAGGTTATTGACCGTTAATTATTTATACAATCTTTGTGCCTTCTAAATAGTTAGGATTTAATGTTAATATGACACCATTTCCTAAAATTCATCAATATTATTTACAACTTCAAACAAAAAATTGGGTATCTAAGGTCATTCATTATTTACGACCTAAATTACAAAGTTTTTAGTTTAAAGCGCTTAGTTTTATCTGTGTATGTTTTTTCTGTCATATTGAACAAACTTTAAATAGTAAATATGATATTAAATGTACGAAGCTAGCTTTACTCTTTAATGATCACCTGAACAGCAAATAACTGCATTCTATCGCATACCTTATCGAAGGAGAACACTGTAATAAATCTGAAGCGGCCGCATACTAGCCCTTGTACAAGTTACGAGGTACTTGTACTGGATAGGTACACTACATTAGTCTGTAAGGCTGGTTCAGATGACTCGCAATACGTGCTTTTTTTTTTGCGATTGGCGTCGATACGTTCGCGGTACTATACCCAATTTCAAAGTAAGCTACTGTTTATCTCGAAGTTTACGCAAAGCTCACCATTAATAATGTATTTTATATCGGTAATCGGTACCACCCAGTAAGCTTGGTGATCCGCTGATGTAATATAATAATTCTCACACTGAATACATTCCTCTCGTCGTTTCTGGCTGGGTTGTCAAATCATTATGCCGCCATACAGCATCAACATGCTACACATGTATTCACGCCTATGTTTTGATTTCGCAGTCGCATGACGGAATGCATAGGCGCCTAGCGCCTACTTCGACAACTTAACACGACTGTCGCGACAGTACGCTAGAAATGTGCGCGACGCTTCGTCTGGACAAGACCTTAGCTTTGAGAGTGTAGAAGCTCGCAAAAGTAGGGCGATGGCCAGTTAGCTCCCTGCAAGCAGGATATTGGCAGTTGATGGCATCGGTGTTATGTCAGACTGATCAGTGATCTTGACTTTTGTAGACCAATTTCCATTAAGTGTTCATAGGAATTGTTCTACTAGACTCACGTCGTGCCTGTTTGCGGGAGGGAAACTTTATTAACAGAAGGTACGATCTGCAATACAATACAGTTAAGCACATATTCTCATTATTGTAAATCTATGCCGAAATAGACGATTGCTTGATTCATCATAAGTAGCCTAACCTAAAAAGGATGATCATTACTTAACACTCATAGCCATTCTAATGAACTTCTCATTAGAGCCTCTTTCTAGAAGTTTTAAAAATAGTGTACTCATTAAGTTAATAAATAATCTAATAGACGGTTACTTGCAGTAGGTACTGATCTCTGGAGAAATCAGATTTTCTTCTACCACAATAAACATGATAAAATGGTCTAGTTTTTCTCGCAAAGAATCGGAGGTTCAAGCTCAGGTTTCGTGTTCCCAAGCCTCCGTCAAAGCAAAGCAAACAACTATTTTAGCGGCCATTAATTTATTTAAGCGTGGAACAGGTTTGATAATTACGTCCGCGGACCAGTTCTTGAAGTCCGTCAGGTAAGGTCTATTTTTGACGCCCCTACGTATCTACCTACCATTCGGATTTAATTGAAACGGTACAACAAATTGAAGCAACAACGTTTTATAGCGCTTGGTAACGATTAATTTTGTAATACTTACGTAAATCTTTATATAACTAGTAACATGTGGGGGTTCCATAATCCAGGCGTGATTTTATGCTATTGTAAAAAAGACTTTTTACACGTTCGACAAATAGACCGATGACCCACCTGATGGATAGTAAACGTTCCTGAAAAATATATAAAAAAAAAACGGATGGACTCACGTAGATTTAAGTTAGTTAAGTAAATATAGCATTAAGTGTCCGACGTAGGAGCACAATAATTGTACACCTTGCTGTAAGAACGCGTAAAAAAAAAAAAAAACGTTGTAAACAAAGGCACGGACCCCCAAGTCTGTGGATTTATTGTAAGGCAGGAGTGTGGTTTTAGCCGGTAAGAGTCCGGCACTGCCCAGACTGACTCATCTGTGAGGTAGTCTGGGCGTCCATGAGGATTTCCCACTCCTGCCGTTAAAAAACTGCCGTTAAACGTTCCTGAAAGTTACCTGCATCACCCCCCTTGGTGATGCAGGTAACTTTCAGGAACGTTTAGCTATGCATAACTGTAAACTGTTACGTCTAAACAAAATGTATTTAATTATAAATGATTTAATTTCTTTAAGTAGGTTTATACAAACACTTTTACACTTCAAACATATTTAAAAAAAACTAGATGAGGTCGGCGTTGGCTATCTGACTACTCTGAGAAGAAAGGCCGAAACAAACTCAGAGGTCACAGTCTGTTTTAAAGTCCAAACATAATCTTGGTCAGATCATGTGAAGACCATGTAGATTGGTATCTGAAATGGTCTTCAGAGGAAAGAACCAGACAGATTGAGTGGACCTGTCCAGTCAGTGCACGCATTTGTCAGTAATCGTGCAGCTCAACTCAGGACTTAAGGAGCTGAACAATTTGACGAACAATACCAAAGCAAGGATATTTGGGTAGGCAGCATAAATTACTCAAACTGCCAGATCATGATTAAAACTAACTGAGAAAAAAATACAATGACCCACATAGTCCTCACATTCACAATAATTAAAATATCATAATACTTTACAAGTAAATACTCATGTCATTGTATATTATAAAATTCATCTATGTCAATGTGTATATAAAAATGCGGACATAATGTTTGAGGACCATGTAGATTGGTGTCTGAAATGGTCTTTTGCGGAAAGAACCACACAGATTAAGTGGACCTGTCCAGTCAGTGCACGCATTTGTCAGTAACCGTGCAGCTCAACTCAGAACTTAAGGAGCTCAACGATTTGCATAAGGAATTGGCGGCTAAACCTTCGAATACTTAGTAGGTATGTAGATATAGAGCCGTTTTATATGTAGAGTGCAGATAGAGCACATAACTAATGTGCTCTATCTGTTTCAACTATTCGGAATTCCAGCACCTATTGTTATGTAGGTATTCTTGTTTACCTACTATCCTGTTACTATAATCTTTGCGCAATAATGGCTTATGTATATGAATAGTTTCAGGCTCACCATGGATTTTAATCATATTATTATTTGGTAATCTGTAGGACGTACCCTATTGATTAAACCGTCAATAAAAATACGATAGGAAAACTGTTCACTGCAATGTTTTGTTAATAGACAGGTAGGTACAGCTATAAATAAGTATGTGTAAAGGTATTCAAGGTAAACAGTCGCAAAGTGACCAATTTTTTTTTTTTTTAACGAAATAAGGCCCACAAATCACAACATAGAAATATGCATTCCACGAGATGAATCACCAATTTAATTAAAGTCACTCTCCAGTGAAGTCAATGTTTTATACCTGATAAATAAATTTGGACTTTGAAAATACTTAGTTCAAACATATTATTATATACTCTTTTTTTTATGGCTTCTCGCAGGTTAACCTAGGAGGTTGTCGGCTGCTTAATCGGACATGCTTGTGGTTGCCCTAATAAATTGAGACCCCCAGCCAGGTCTTAAAAAACTTAC
Organism: Griposia aprilina; assembly: GCA_916610205.1. NCBI lineage: Eukaryota > Metazoa > Arthropoda > Insecta > Lepidoptera > Noctuidae > Griposia > Griposia aprilina. Next base: position 25,355,367 of record OU744286.1, read on the forward strand.
AAACTAGGCGACTGCACGCTAAGGGTGGTACGAGCCTCGGCGGCTTAGAGCGTCGCTGGGAGAGGGCAGCAAGGGACAGGCTGGATCAGAATTATTATTATTAGGAGACGAATTTAAAGCTACACGTACAGGCTCAGCGGTGCGGGCTGGCTCGAGGAACGGTCGGGGCGGACGTGGATTGGGCCGTCGCGTCGGGCCTCGGCGGCGAGGACGGAAGGACGGCGGCCTGTGTCTTGATCCTGTGTCTTGATGTGTGATCTTTAAGGTACTGGTGGCCTTACTACTCTCCTAGAGTAGGGTAGTGGCGTCGTCGGGGTCGACTAAGGTATGCCTCGGGAGGCGAATTTTACTAATGGAATGTAGCAGGCGGCTGTTTTAATCAGGGGGTTGGGGTGTTTTATGCCGCAGTCAAAGAAACGCTTTGAAAGGCGTTTCATGAACTGTTGGATGGTGGGCATTCGAAGCTCTATGTGAAGATTCACATTTCGGACATAAAAAGGGGCTCCCGTAACCTTTCTGAGGAAGCGGTTCTGTAGGGTCTGCATCTTATGAAGATGGCGGGGCTTTGCGTGCGCAAATACAACGCAGGCATAGGTCATGATGGGACGGATGACTGCGGTGTAGATGCGCAATTTGCATTAGAGATACAATTTACTGCGGGCGGTTAATAGGATGTGGAGTCTACCGAGAGCGAAGGAGGCGCGCAAACGATCCGTCCTTATGTGCTCACTGAAGGTAAGGTAGCGGTCGAGGATCACACCTAGGTATTTAGCTCGCTTCTCCTAAGGGATCGGCTTGCCATACATAGTGATCGGACTCGTAATTTAATATATTTTTATCATTATTTATGCTTTTTTTATTGAAATAGGTATAGTGTTAGAAAATCACCCCCCAAATGTTAGCAGAAGGAATCAACATATTAAAATAATTTATGTAAATGTCCGAACGGGTAATAAACCAAGACAAAACCAGTTACGAAGAATTAGTCAATTAATGACGAAGTTGAATCAGAGTAGTCCAGTAGCAATAGAAGATGGTTTCAATTTAGCAATGATATGCTTTCTCGAATGTACATATTTACAAATATCTATGAACTAATCAAGATGCAATGTTTACTAATAAGCGACCAAGTCATCGAACTGCAGATGTAATATGACCTTCATATTACCGTCACGAACTAGGTTGGGGCCTTAAGGTTTTGCTCAGGTATTTAAAAGTTCGGTTTCATATTTTATACTCCCGAATATAAAGGTTGTTTTAGTTCCAAAGTTCGTTAAGTGTGGTCTTATATTTTGCATAAAAAAGACACTAAAGTGCACCGAACCCATAATGCATTCGACCTAAAAATCATTAAATTGAGGCTTTATGTTAGTGTACATTAAAGAGCCAATTTATAGTCTATCTATGTATCCCAACCACTCGAAAGTTTGATATCAATAGCAGTCGATATTCACGCTTTAAAGCGTCCATGAGCAAGTTGCTACATCCCCTAATGACCTGAATACTGACCGGTGACGTCACCAAACTACCTCCGTTCGACAGCTCTCCGAAGAACTATTGATATTGGCTACTGTTACCACAGACTATACTGTAGATAGATCACATGCCTTTCATCAAGTCAAGAATATTGTAAACGGCGCTAGTTAACTGGGAGCGACAGGTGATTTGGATACATTCGCTGCGGCAGACAGACTAAGGGTTTAAGGGCAATTCGATAAAGGACTATCTAGCAGTAGACGGCAATAAAATAAATGATAATAATTTGTAGTGACAGACGATAGACAGACAATAATCATTTCAGCAAGAGCTAATGATAATACTTAAAGTTTACATAGAAGATCCTACAGAGCTCTCTGTTTACATTCTTGGCAAAGTAAAAACAACCAGATGGACATATACGTGAACAGAATATGGGAAAGAAATGTGAACGCTTTGGCATCTGTTGTGTGATTTGCGGAATAAATGATGGAAAGCTGTTGGCAACCAACTTTATGGAAAGGATGCTAAAGGAAAGTTGGTCTACAATTGGTAACGAAGTTAATACAGCAGGAGTGCTAGTAAATAATTGGTAAAAATGTAGAGCTTTATGATGTTGTAACTTTGTGAGTCAAAATTTAAGAAGATTCAGAGAAAAACATACCTAATGAATTTATTTGCATCGTACAAAACACACTTCTCAGATCAAAAAATTATTAAAATATTTCTTGAAAAATTATATGGTTGTGTCAAGTCAAGTCAAGTCAAAGCATTTATTTCAAATAGGCACATAAAAGGCACTTTTGAAAACATTTGACAAATCAAATTACCTAAAAAAGACTTACTCGAGTTATTTTCTAATAACTTAATATTAAAATCACTACATACGATTATTGACTTACTACTAGCACTAAGTTTCTTTAGTGAGATCTTCCATTACAGAATCAAACACATATAGATTCTGGTAACTTGGAGGTATATATTATACACATACTATAGCATGCTTATCAAGCTTAACGGACAGTCCGATACTGTTGTGAATTTGAAAAGTAAGAAATATTCTGATAGCGATTCGTGATAGCATGAGCTTTCACCTTATAACTACAGTTCAAAATTATCTTGCAACAGATATTACAAAATAATCAGCGAATAAATTAAAACTTAAAATCACTTAACTCGACCATATTATAGATCACTATTGAAACGATGAAGCGGTGCGCAGTGGGCGGTGCTCCCGGCCGTTAAACGTAACGGGTTCGAGTGCCCGCTCATGCACACCTACCTATTATACTATCACAGCTAACTATTATTACTACACATAGTACTAGATGAGTGTGATGTTAAGCTTAAATATCGAAGCCTACCCCCGATGTATTTAGAAATTATTTTAGTTCCCTGATAAACGTTTCAACGATTGAATTCTATGAGAAAACTGATTTATGATCGAAATCCATGCATAATATTTTTACTTTAGATAAGCTATGGTTCGTGCCATCGAAACGATACAAGAAGAAAATAATACGCAATTGTGGAGTCGAAAATTTGCCAACAAATGGCTATAAAAGTATAAAAAACACAAAAAAACACATACACAATCATACAATACACAAACACACACAACAACAACAACAACAACAACAACATAAATACAGTGTGGCAGGATATCGACGCGAAACCTGTTATCATGGATTCAGTACATGATTCTGAACCCCCTGCGTTGAAAATGTTCGTCGATTATCGACTTCCCGTATTAGTAGTTCTTGGTTATATGAAGACCGATGAAAACATTCTATCTATAGACAAAATGATGCTGTCTAAAGCTGTTCATACACTAAAAATTTAAATATTTTCCATCACAGAGATCGAACTCGTCAATTGTATCAAAAATATGTTTTCGTTTGTATGACATGACCTATGGATAAGGAAAATTTACGGTCACCACAAGGATGAACATAAATATATTTAATAGATACGTAACTTCAAAAACTGGTATGAACAATTTTATAAAAATGGCGTATAATATGCGTCAATTCAACGAATCTATTGTCTCTGCCATCAACGATATTGAGTCCATTACAAAAATTAAATCTGATATGATGCATACGTGGCTTCTCCCGTGAGTGACATATTGATGTAAAAGCTTTCATCCTCGGAAAAGTTTTGAGTTTTAAAACATGTATTTCATATAGGTTAAAGATACAGACCTACATAGTGTTATGGATATGTCTGGAAGTACTGCATAATGAGAATACCTTTAAAAAAAAACATCACTTTGATAAACGGCGTAACAAATGACAAAATTAGGTTATAAATGAAATACTCTCAACCATATTCCTCTTTATCGTTAGCGTAAATAGTTACGAGACATTGATAAACTAGTCACAACTAAATTATTGCTATTTGCTATACAGCAACAAATTGTAAAAAATAATAAATTGTTATCTATCCAAGCCAATTATTATAGCACTATTATAAAACCATAATTAAATGACAATAAATTAAAGATAAATCATTCAACAAATGACTTGAAATAATTGGAAGCTTTGAAGACAATTAAATTAATACTGATTGAAGCGACGAACAAATCAATCAATTTTATCATAATTTTGCAGCTAATATTATAGATTCATCACACGACAAGTTTTATTTTTGGCATGGCAACATTTAGTTGGCTTTAATAATGTAAACTTTGAGACTTAATCAACAGATCTTAAAATTTTGTTAGTAGTTTAAATTACTTACTAATATGTTTACTTTCTTATCAAATCATATATAATAGTCTTATAGAATATGTATAATTATGCTCAAAACCCATTTTCTTTACATTCATTTGCAATTTTCACTGCCAAAGAAAGATTACACGTGTTTAATTTCACCTTGTAACCATTTTATCAATAAATAACTAGGTACTAGTAAAAATGAGGTCAGTAACCAATTACTCCATGTCAGACCAAAATGTTTGCCATATTAATGATTGATGATATTCCAATCAATAGGCCATTTAAAAGACAAATTACTAAAGAAAGATATCCTTGCTCTTTAACATCGCCCTGTCTTCCGACAAGTCCTCACAATCGACTCCCAAACCGCAAGGCCACACATTATTTTGACCAAGAAGCCTTTCCTCAACAGATATCACATCTCCGTGGTACCACGGAATGCGACGACTTCTGTCAAGTTCGTCCACTTTCACTCGTTCAGCGTCGTTTGCCGTGAACAGAAGAAATTATCGACATTTCTGCAGAAGAAAAGGGCATCAATTACGTTTCAAGATTAATTATTCCTTCAACCACTTCCTTATTTCACTGGTATGGGTTTTTGTGTGCCTTTTCCTTGTGCGGAATTCCAAGTGGACTATAGAAATTCCAAAAAAATTATGAAGATAAAAGTCAATCGAATATTGTTTGGGTTGGTTACATCATTGTCTGCGAGCATCATACTTATTGCCTGTTCCTTTAAATTGACATGTCTGATCGGTTATAAAAATCGAGGAGACGATTGTTTGTTGTGTCAATTGTTCAGCTGTCGTATATAAATTAATATAGCTTGGCTGCGTCTTGTATCTACTAATGAATAAATCTAAGACGATGTATTTATTTCTGTTATAAATAAACTAAAATTGTAAGAAAACAATGAGTTTTGTTTTTGAAGAATCCTCTTTTTTATTTAAAAAAATCAGTTATGTACACCATAAGGAAATAGTATCATTATACATAACCGAGGCATGCAAAGTTCATTCAAAATAAGTGCCAAGTTTTTTATATGCAAAACAGATTCAAAATTATATCCAAATGTTATTTTCAGAAACAGAAATAAAGACATAATAGCAGTTTTTATAAAACTCAAAACAGTTTTTGCCAAAGTTTGATTTGAGTACAAAAACCAGCCCGTTTGAACGTGGAAAATATTCGCAATTGTGTGGAGCTGGAAACAAAGACATTTTTTTATGAAATTTTGGCTCGTTTGAGATAAGTTAGGTAACTGCTTTTGCTACTTATAACTACATTCTAACCAGAGCATTGAACGACCTAGGAATCATTTAACAATCACCGCTTTTGACGTAAGACATTCGAATCAGCAGAAATTATTCAATAATAAAGGTTTACCAATAGCTTCTGTATGCAATAAATTATATTTAGGTATAGGTAAAATTATCCTTGGACTTACACAATCGCCAATTAAAGGTTAACCAGTAGCTCGAAAATAAGTGTTGACACAGAAAAATCCTTCTAATATTAGGGTTTTAAATATGAAATTGCCGTTTTGTAAAATATAATTATTTATTTAATTAAAGTATTTGCCCTCATTATCTATACATTACTCCCATCTCATGGGAAGGTCATTTATGCTCTTGCGGTAGAACTCTGGGGACCTAGACTCGACAAACTGTGTGAAGGCATTTTGTATTGCTTCCTGGGAAGAAAATGTTTTAACAATGATGGCGAACTGCCTCGTTGGTCTAATGGTCGCAAGTGCTACTGCTGAGCATGAGGTCTCGGGTTCGATCCCCGGGTCGGGCAAAGTGTTATTGGGTTTTTCCATCTGGAATTTCTCAGTAGCAGTCCGGAGTCTGGATTTGTGCCCGATTGATGGCAATAGGCTCGCCCCCTATTACATGGGACTTAAACATAACTGGTGAGATGTGGGTGTGCTATAGGTACACCTCTGCCTAACCCTTCGGGGAATACAGGCGTGATGTTATGTTTATGTTATGTTCGAAGTTCTGTATAGTAGACATCTGCTGTTATTGCTTGTCCGGATCTGAGGAAGCTGTATTAAATTACACCATGAAGTGACCAGCAAACAGTTCTATGCGTAAGCTTCGCTTAAGGACATTGTTGCGGTTTTTGACCTGGAGTCGTGTTGTCGTTGTCGTGTCGTTGTCGTGTCGTTGTCGTGTTGTGTGTCGTCGTCGCGTTTACTTTAAAAGCCGAATGAAAAAACAAATCAAACAATCAAATGTTGTACATTTTACAAAGTTTCAATTTGGAATCTCACACCAGGTTTAATTTTAATTCAAAGTGGCCAATACGTTAAAACGGCAATTTCATATTTAAAGCCCTATTATTATTAATGTGGAAGTCTGTATGTTTGGATGTTTGTTACTCAATCACGCAAAAACGGCTGAACGGATTTCGATGAAATTTGGGACACAGATAGTTTATAACCTGGATTAACACAAGAATACTTTTTATCCCGGTAGTAGCTTTCCATGGGATTATTTCCGACATCTACATATTATATAGACCACTACCGGAGCAGCTAAAGGAGAGAGCGTGTTGATTCCCCGAATCCGAATTCTCCCAAATAATTTACTTATATTAATTACTATTTTATATTCCTTTTAATAAATTTATTGAAATTTAAAGCTTTTATCATCAGTCAAATCGTAAAAAAAAATGCAATTCAATTATTTGAAGCCTTAAAAACCATTTACGTCTTTCAATTCATTAAATTTTAAATCAATTATAATTTCATCAGTAGGTATTAGATAAGCTCTGTTATTATACATAATACCTACTGTTCTTATCGACATGTAAAATGCACACAATGCCACAATATTGGACAGTCGATTTTGCCATTCAGTACCCTAAGAATGTCGTTGCGATTGCCGCGGGCACGACTAAGCAATGTTGCAGCTCTCTTTCTAGGGATGGCATGAAAGCTATCAATGCGAGTGTCGGCAAACATGTCCGATGCGCTGCAGTGCCTCGGTAGACGCATCAGCATACTAAAGGCATTGTTATTTCTGACATCCACGCGGGCGAAGCCACGGGCAAAAGCTATTAAAAATATAAAATTAGTTACTAATAGTAGTAAATAAACAAGTAACTAGTAGTACTAATAAGAACATAAAACGGAGATGAACGGTATTGTTGAATTTTCAAAGCTATACTAGAATAGATACAACAGCACGATGCAACAAGATGGTCCCAAAGTCACCGGGTGGTCATATTGGATGACGCCACAGTATACACAGTCGACACCAGATAGTCCCTTGATGTACAGACGATGACGTCAGAGACACCAGTAATCTTCACACCGATAAGGAGTTAAAGGATACCATAAGAGCTTTGGAACAAATCCAGACACAAGATTACACTGCAGTTGGATCGTGAGTAATCATAGCCGATGACGTAAAACTCTCGTCATAAGCTCTTTATATATAAACTAAGATATCACTAATTACTTAGTATATTCACTGTTTTTTTTCCAAAATATTAACTCACAATATTGAACTTTGGCTATGGATTTTCCAGGTTTTTTTGTTTTTTTTTTTTAATCCTGGAAATTTCTCGCTGAAGCGTTATATTCAAAATATTCTAGTTCCAAAAATTCTTTTGCTATGTTGGAATGCCGTATATTACCTATGGCTTCAGAAATACCATGATACACCATGTTATTATATACCTTAATTATGAACGTAATTATTCTCATAAAAAATAGGCAACAGGAAATCCAACAAATAGGTAATAATAAATCAAGCTTTTTAGATGACTTGCAAACAGAAGGCTAAGATTAAAGTAAAGACAGGCTATGGCAATTGTGTAAGAGCTGTAATTATTTAAACATCCCACATTTACCATAGAACAATGACTACATATTTGAGAGCTATATTCTTTATTACTCCTTCATTCTTAATATGTCAAGTTTTGATGACATTGGTCTCAAAGTGACCAATGTCATCAAAACTTGACATAGAGCTTCACATATAAAAACAATAACACATGTGTGAATCCATACATCAAAGTTCATGTAAATAATAACTCTTAAAATTCTATAAAAGCCACATCTACATGCAATATTTTAAGCTGAAGAAGCGAATATATCGTTGTACTTTTAAAATGTGACGTAGGCATCCTAAAATAAAATAATGCATGTAAAACATTTTAAATTTATTTTAAGAAAAGAGACGTTTCGTGCTAAGCAACGAGTGCATTAAGTCGTCTTATTATAATGTATGAGTAAATACTTAAGACAATGAGTGAGCATTTGTCATATCATTTGTAAGTTTGTTATTGTGACCGTCATTACGATCACACGCATCATTTTCATGTTTCATTTTTTGCAGCGAACAAATTATTTCATCGTTACCCAAATGATGATCAACTTTCAGAACTTTGCTCTTTTCATCATTATTTTGAGCTATCATTATATCCTATTTATTTTCAGAATAGAAAAATCATTAGTTGATCTCTCATACTAAAATAACGTTTGAACTCAAAATACTTCACGAACACAATGATGTTTTTTTAAGGCATTATTATGCTTTAAAAAGAAGCAAGATTCTTCCGTACCTTTATTACCTTTACTCACGTAATACTATCAACTGAGACGAAGACATTGCCTCGTGGTGTCAATGGGCCTCTGAGAATGTTAGCAACCCTTCAAATATACCAATGTATACTAATATTATAAATTTGAAGTTCATTGAAATGAATAAATAAACTGAAGGTAATTTATAAATTGGCACAAGTGAAGAGAGGCCTACGGCCAATAGTGGGTAAAGTTGGGCTGTGGACGATGATGATGATAAATAAACGAACTCATAACAAACACGGTATGAAACCAAGACTCCGTTTAAAATAGACGAAATAACCAAGAAAGAAAGACGCAATAAAATATAAGTAAGTGTTAGCATATGAAAATAGGTGGAGAAGAAGCAGAAGAAAAAGAAACGATCAATCAGATGACAAATCGCATGAAAAAATATATAACAATGTATATTAGTATAGATACAACATAACATAATCAGCCTATAATGTTCCCACTGCTGGGACACAGGCCTCCTCTCTTTGAGAGGGAATGGGCTGTAATCTACCACGCGGGCCCAATGCGGGTTGGTAGATGTCACATGTCTTCGAATTTTTGGTTCTAAGTCATGCCGGTTTCCTCACGATGTTTTCCTTCACCGTTTTGAAAGCAGTGGTGATGAAATTAGTTACACAAAGTAAAGCGCCTGCCTGGGTTCGAACCCACGACCTACAACTCGTAAGTCGGGGCCGATACCACTGGGCCACCACTGCTCTGCATGTATAGATATTGTGTACCAATTAGTAAGGTAATCCTTCAGTTTACAGTGTAATCACAAAAAAAAACTACGATTGAGCATGATTAGTATACTTATCTCAAATAATTGGGTTTTAGGTAGATAGTGCTAATGTGCGTATTTAAGCACTCACAAGGATTATATTTACTTGTCATAAGTATATAAGAAATAGGAATACATTATAATTTGTATTATTAATTTCAATAGACTCATTCATAACCAATTCAACTTCCTCCGAGAGGTCGACAGGTATTCTGGCAATGAATTTTATATCCCATAAACTTTGGATTAATATTGGTCTTCAAGTACCATCCTTCAAATTATCAAATTATAAAATTGTTCAAATACTTCGGAAAAAAGGTTGCTGTTTAAGCCGTTGTGTTTCTAATCAAAATTTTAACTTAGTTTTTGTTTCAGCACAAATTGTACAGAACTGTTGAAGCTTTTCTTTTGCTTGTGTTTACTTCAGCTACCTCTGCTTCAGTGAAATAGGTTATTTGTTAATTTAGTGGAGTGGCCTCTAACTAACTTTTATTAAACGATGAAAGATAAAAATAGAAAAACAAACTATGATGTTTTATCCTGTAGCGGTATTAACATCGCCACATGCAAGCTACACGTCATACTGACGTCACGCAAATCCTGCATCGCGCAAGCAGAGTTTACCGCGCGACTAGCATATATACAACGTCCCGACATCAACCGTCGGGCAGTTGCCCATCAGATACAACACCCGTCTGGTCGGAGGATCCTCCCTTTTCCATAGAGTATGACTGAACTTTACACCCTGTTCCTCATACCTCTATACTGGTGTGGTGGTGGTGGTTAAAGAAGATGCATCAATATTTTGCAAACATAATGAAAATAATGTCGAAACAGCATTTGGAATATCTAGCTAATCACGAAAAGGTACCAGATTGTCAGTATAACAAGTTTGGTTCTTGAATTCCTGTCAAGTTTCTTCTAATTTTGAGTAAACGCGTCCGTTTTGGTTTTACTTTACATTCAGATTCTTTCAATCTTTACAAAACCGAATCAATTTGCAACATATTATAATCCTGTAGTCTTCAAATCGTTTCTATTATTGTTTATATCATCGCTATCACTGTAATCACACATATGGTCTCTTTGACGCGGCGCGTTGACCTGTCAAGAGGGAGTGTTATCAACGTGCCCTCTTAAAGGTGAGTTAGTTCAACATACCCCACTTAATTACATTTCTAGAATATGAACGTGACAGTATTATTCGAAAAACGTGTTTTTCCCAACGTTTTTGTGAGACTCCAACTTATTGTTCAACTTGAAAGAAGGCTGACGAGACGGGGTGCTTTATTTTATTTTCTTTGTAAAAATATCTGTCAGAGATAAAATAGTAATTCTACCTCTTGAAAAAAAAATGGAGTTGTTGAACAACATTAGTTAAACAAGTGTCATAGAATGAGATTGGCCGGGGATTTCAATTTTGATTATGATCTCGATTAATATATTTCATTTGACTATCTAAGTGGCTACCTTAACCCGGGAAGTTAAAAACTTGCATACAATAGTCCACTCGCTATCGACTGCCAGTCCAATTATAACTTATTGCGTTTCTCGACGACTCATTTACAGCCTCCAGTCACACGTTACATGTAAATCAATTTCGCACGTAACGCGATCGTCTGATACAAACCTGGGATTGATTGGATGCGATCGCGTGAACTTCGCTGCGACTATCACGTGCGCCTAAATGCTTTTATATATAACGTATAGACTTGGTACATCGGTTACGCGTTACATCGTGAATGTGTAACGAGTGTGAGTGCGTGTTGATGTTATGTAATCCGAGGATTGATGTGCGTATAGCGGCTGGTCGCATACCACTTGAAATGTTATGTAATCCGAGGATTGATGTGCGTATAGCGGCTGGTCGCATACCACTTGAAATGTTATGTAATCCGAGGATTGATGTGCGTATAGCGGCTGGTCGCATACCACTTGAAATGTTATGTAATCCGAGGATTGATGTGCGTATAGCGGCTGGTCGCATACCACTTGAAATACAAACAGAGGAGATTTAGTTTGATGTGCGTATAGCGGCTGGTCGCATACCACTTGAAATACAAACAGAGGAGATTTAGTTTGATGTGCGTATAGCGGCTGGTCGCATACCACTTGAAATACAAACAGAGGAGATTTAGTTTGATGTGCGTATAGCGGCTGGTCGCATACCACTTGAAATACAAACAGAGGAGATTTAGTTTGATGTGCGTATAGCGGCTGGTCGCATACCACTTGAAATACAAACAGAGGAGATTTAGTTTGATGTGCGTATAGCGGCTGGTCGCATACCACTTGAAATACAAACAGAGGAGATTTAGTTTGATGTGCGTATAGCGGCTGGTCGCATACCACTTGAAATACAAACAGAGGAGATTTAGTTTGATGTGCGTATAGCGGCTGGTCGCATACCACTTGAAATACAAACAGAGGAGATTTAGTTTGATGTGCGTATAGCGGCTGGTCGCATACCACTTGAAATACAAACAGAGGAGATTTAGTTTGATGTGCGTATAGCGGCTGGTCGCATACCACTTGAAATACAAACAGAGGAGATTTAGTTTGATGTGCGTATAGCGGCTGGTCGCATACCACTTGAAATACAAACAGAGGAGATTTAGTTTGATGACCTAACGTTCACGTGTTAAAATGTCACTGATGATGTTGACTTCATGCAGGTAAACATACATGTGAGCAGCTCAGTTTATTGTGATTTTAACCCAAAAGCGTTCATGATTGGTCGAACAATGTATAAATTAGAGTAATTGGTTACTGGTACCTAAGTACTACATTATCAGTGACTGATTAGTGATTACCAGAAAGGTACTAATAGCAAGTAATGAGAAGCACTTATACAAAGTACCAAAGTATGTGACAATCATGATGATTTTTCACTTACCGAAAGTGAAGTATTTGATGGTACTGTTTCAATAAGTACTCTTTAGACTCATTTGCTTTTATTTGCTAAATATCTCTTTAATGATACGATGAAATCGACTTTGACATTGTAATTTTTTTTAAGTAACAACTTCACAAATAATATCTTCTTAATTTACTTTAATAGTTATAACTTCATTGACAGTTTTATAGGATCAACATCATCGCAAGTTTCATCAAGCGATACGTCACAAGTGCACACCCGGCATAATGTTTTGCAAATAAACAATAAGTCGTCGTCCTTTGCGCGTAATAACTTGTTACCGCGGTTGTACTTATGTTTACGCTGGAAAAAATGATTTTCAATCGTTTGTAAGCATTTCGATTTGAAAGACGTGCGTTCTATTGCAATATTCTTGGTAAATAAACAAGTGTAGGGACCGCATTTCAATATTGACGATTCCTTTGAAGTGGAAACGTGTCTTTTCGAAGATACGAAGAATTTAAATTGAATTTTTATTCTATGTTTTTAGAACTGGTGTAATCAGCTATATTACTATTAATGTTTAGTTTTACCGACAGATTACAAATTCTCTCCGTATCATAGCCGTTCTTACCACAATTCTGTAACCATTCATGATTGTAAGAAGTTCTTTGACTACCGTGGGAAATATTGATAAGATTATTAAACCACTCGAGACTACTTACCTACTGTAATTATCACAATCTAAGTACTTATGTACTATACATGCTTCTTCCTCTTGAGGAAAGAAAAAAAAGTTACGAAGAATTTTTATGTGATTATTATCTAGCAATTTCAGAGCTGCCGATACTAAGGTCATGTCCTGCCCAAAAACGTGTCCAAATCTGAATGTTAGACTTGTTTGGATACATCATTGTATAACTAGTTTAGCCAGTTCTACCTAGGAGTACTATCTACCACTCTAAAAAGAACCTTATTCTAAAATAGTAGAGTACGCTTTCAAATAAATCAATCTGCATTTCTGATTTAAAATTTATCGAAGGCAAGGTGAGGGAAACCACAAACCAGAATAGATTTTGTATTAATATTTGTTTGTTGAACTGTTCGATATGTTACTTACATAAAATTGCTTGGCAATTTTCTATGATCTTATCAATACATCGTCCTTCCATATATTTTTACTTCATTGTTACTGAGTCCCATATATTATTTTATGGCTATAAATCATGCAGACTTAATGTTGGACAAAACGTGTTCTCTCTCGTTAACTTTTTTCTCTGAAATGTATCACGTTGTGAGCCAATGTGACTTGTAATCATTAAGAATGATCTCTACATCTAACTGAATTAACTGATATAAGAAAACGAATTTTAAATTCTTATCACCCACCATCTATGCTGGTGTAAATACTTCATTGTGTTAGAAATCAACTTATTTCATCGGAACACACCAAGAAAATACATTAAACAAAGAAAATTTACGATTTTCCCAGATTAGTACACACAAATAATAGTTTTATAGAAATCATAATAGAGTTATAACAAAAGCATGAAAAAACATTTTAATTTTACAGTTTTTCCATGAATATTGTAAACAATACAAACTGGTTTTATTTTCATACTTTGAAAAAATAATAGTCTTACTATATTTAGAGACGCGGTTTAGTAATTATGTTTTTGCTCCAAAATTAATATCAGCAATTTTCTTCAATTAATTTTATGGGATTTATTAAAAACACTTGTCATTTATAATGGGTCTTAAATGACCAAATTGTTTTTTAATCGCGAGATCCTTTTGTGATTTATTTTTAGCTACAATTAACATGAGTTTACAATCAACATGAGTTTACAATCGTAGAAAAACGTGGAAAAACATAATTATTTTTTAGCCCAATAAAGCTGAAAATAACGTCTGCCTAAAGGGGTAATTCGGGCGTGGTGTGATGTTATTGTTTCACGATTTTTATAATTCATCTCGTTTCTTCGTATTCAATTAGTTGATCCTAAATGTAATAAAACACCAAATTTGTACAGAATGAAGGGGAAATATCAAAGTTCGATTCGTTCGATTTTGATCGTTTTTGTTATTTACCGGTACAGAGGGCCTAGACAAAGTAACATTCTATTAACGATAACGCTAGTAGAAAAGCTAAAATGTATGGGGTTGACATAAGCTATCGAAATGTCACGTGATCATAGGTCAACGAATAAAAATTAGCTAGACAATGTAAACAACATTCGATTATGAAATGAATCGACAGCGTAGAAAGATTAGGTACGAGTACTTCCACAGAGATGCATAGCCAAGGGACACTTTTTGACGAGCGTTATTGCCAGTTTTTGGAATCATTAGCGAAAGCGATAGCGATTGTGGAAATAGAATCGCTCCGAAGCGAATGCCATTTGTCTAGGCCCTCAGGTAGGTAGAGGTACTACTAATGATCATCAATAATAATTTTATGATCAAGGAAGTTGTTTATGTGTGTGCCGTACGTGTCCTTGGGCACTCGAGTGCAAAGATGATCAGAAGAAGTGTTGTGAATGTGTCTGTTTTTTTAGCACCCTTTTCCTGCATAGTAGATACATTATGATACATAGTTTTGTTACTTGGCGTTAAAATGCGTTGGTACGTTTATGGACCACGGGGAAAAAGGGAAACATGTATGGCGAGAGCGCACGCAAAATAAGTCTGCGCGCGGCCAAAATCGGAAATAATCGTTTGCCGCCATCTCGACGTTTATATCAGGTGCTAAGAGAGTGTGCCGTGTTCCATGTTTTCCAAAGTACTTACATAATCACCATCATTATACCGAAAGTGATTAGAAGTGTTGTCAGGGATCTAGTCTTGAAGGTCAAACACGCACGCAGACTTATCTTGCGCGCACTTTAGTGTGATAATATTGTGATTGAAAAAGTGGTGAATACGTACGTACGCGGTACGTACGTACGTGATAGCTGACAGAGTGAATGTAAGGGAAAAACATTTTGGGCCGACGCAAACCCAAATCACAGAACAAGGGCAGCCAGAAGTAGAGGTACTCTGCTTTAGTAAGTAGTGCGTAATTTAATCCAAAACAATACAGTTTAACCTTGAAACAAACTTTCTACGCATTTTACTCAGACATTCCTTAGCTTATCAGTTACTAAAAACTGAATACATCAGGTCTGCAGTCCAGCGTGACATCGATTAAGTGTGAACGTACTGCGCAGGCGCACAATGGCGTAAGTACCGGTGCACAGATTACTTTAACGAAGTGTTAATTACTATTTTATAACGGAATATGGTCATAAGGCAAAATTGTCGGATGTTCATTACAATATAATAGGTAGTTATATTATGCTGGTGTTCATAGACTGAGTGAAATGATGGATTATTAATAATATACTAGGTATGTGATAGATTCTAGGAGTCATCTGAGAGCACTTTTTGAGATACAGTACGAAGTAAAACGTATTATTTGACGTGCTGAAAGTATACAATTGGTTTGTCATTAATATTAGTTCTTGTTTTCGTACATAACTAAGTTGCCACTTCACAACATTTAGGGGCTTAGGACGCTACCTCTCCCTTTTCTACTATAATTCCCCTTAACTAGCCTTACTCACCTTCATGTTGTTTTATTGTAATTAAATCAACACGTGTAATCGGAAAATGTAAATATAAATGAATATCTTAAGGTGAACGCTGACTCTATAGAGTCGCGTTTCATTATCTTATCTAATTCAACCTCTCACCCGGGCCACTCGCCACTTAATTGTTGCTGTGCACTCAGTAATTATAACTAAAGTAATTACGGTTGCGGTTGCGAGTAGGAACGCTTGTGTTAACACTGTTACTCAGGCTCGATGCGTATCAATAAACTAAACATATAAACCTTTATCAATGATTTTGTGTTAACTACGAATCGTGAAGAGGACGATTTTTTAATCGATACGGTAGTGAAGTTACATATTCATTCCTATTACATCTTGGTTTAATTCTATGCAAAGCAACAAAATATTGATTACCAATGCTTGTGAAATAAAATACAATGAAATAATAATATACCTACACCTACTTATTTCAAAAAAAGGAGGAGAAAGAATATTTTTTTGATACCGTACATCAAAAAATTCGTCAATGAATGAATCAATCGAATATTTCCAATTCAAAGTTCATTTAGGATAAGTACCCACGTTAATGAAGGAATAAAGAGTGTTCTTGAAAAAACCCGGTTCATTAATAGAGGCCTGCCTAAGCCACTCAAGCACATTTATTCCTATCACCGATCTAGTAATCCTCATACATTATTATTGGTAAGATAGTTAGCTTGTTTAAACTCGTACCGAGTCGTACAATTATCGCGGCAATGTTACTCGTATTTAACACCAGATGGCGCGCTGGCCGTGGACACTGCTGCCCGGGCCAGTTTGCACAGATTGTATCTGTGCGCTTATAAATCTCTGAGAAGTAATGCCTTCTTGGGCTTGTTTCACGATCGGGTCGTGTGTTTGTTTATGATTCAACAGTTTTTTGGTGGCAACACTTTTAAAACACGCTTTTTTCAGATGGGACCACCAATATTATTGACAGTTACTTGTGAGATTTAGACTAATCCTTCTTATTTTTATGGAGCTACTATTAAATATGTATGACTTTGTGTAAACACCCTCTAATATGATTATAATTGAAGTAGTTGGAATTTAGAAATTCAGTTCTATTAACAAAACTTTTTTACTATTTAATCTTTTTACGATAAAATGAGCTGTTCTAGTATAAAATAAAGCTGGTACACGTGTAAACACATTAAAATATTGATGTGTTGTGTGTCCCAACACTAAACTTTAGTCCGAAATGGTTACAACTTTTATAATCTTTACGTTTGGGTGGACCGCGTGCAAAAGTTATAGAACATCATAAACTAGTACATAATCTTACATTTGAATGATTATTAAGTACATGAATACACACTGCATACAGACAATGAACTATTTTAATTTAATTATAAACTATCCAGGTTACGAAACTGATCGTACTTGTGTATAATTATTATTACGAAACTCAGAATTGCGGCTTGCACGAAAATAGTTAATATCATCGATGATTATTTCTTTAATTACTGCACTAAAGTTATGTAATTAGTTGGAAGTATACTATAGTAATGTAAATACTAATGAAAATTTCTTATAAAAAAACTCAGTTGACTCATTTTCTTGGTACGACTTGTTAAGTAGTGGCATTTTTTTTTACAAAAATAAACTTATATATTGTCTAGTTGTTTCTTTTCAGAATAAAACACTTGAACACGTGGCAACGCTTGTAAAATACTATTATTTCCCTAGAGCCTGTGTGGCTGTTGACGGTCACAGTCACTCACTAAAGTTGAAAGTGCCAGAATGTTATGATACTGCTCTTGTCTTGCATACATAGTATACGATAGCATAATATAATAAAGAAAAATGGAAAATGTTTAAATGGAATTAAAATTACACATTTGGTCAAACATTGGACTTTTGAACCAACATAGAAGAAGAATCACCACAATAATAACTTAATTTCCACTAAGAGCTCTAACATATCTAAACCAACGAGACCCAGGTTTCTATGTACTCAACAAAAGAATGACGTAATACTAAGAACAATATACCGATAAGGAAAAACAATATCCGCGTAGTTTTAACAATTACAAACTAATTTTGCAGCTGCCATGTTTTACCTGCATCACTTTAACCACATTGTACCTACAAACGTGCGAATAAGTTGTGTTAACAGTTGCGATATGTCTGCTTGCACTTATTGTTGCACCTGAGTGGGGCGGTGTACGAAATTGTCCATCGCTGCTAAAGCAGACTATTGACACATTAGAACCATGCAATATTAACTGAATCTAGTTAAGGAAGTCTCGTCGTAAGAATATTTCTTTCGTTTATATCACACCTGTATTTTTCATGTTAGAGTGACTCAAATTAGATTTTCCACAACTATTAGTCGAAGTAATTGTTATCTTATAATTTGTAAGGCCTAAAATAACTATTTATAAGGACCTTACATATCTTCTACATGATAAAACTCGTACATTTAGTTACAGACAACGCAGGTACTAACCCGCTGGGTCTAAAGGCATAAAACTGTATACATGGAAGTGAGCACTAGGAAAGGATTTTTGAAAATTCATTCAAATTCATTTTGAATAGGAAATGAAAGTTTGTATAGAAGTTTGTCATTTATGGCATGAGAAATCCAATCGTGCGCATGCTTAAGTAAAATAAAAACTTTAGTATGATTATTGTACTGCCGCATGCCGTTTCCCCTTACCGAAATACTGGCGCAGGCGCCAGCCAGACAACAACGGTTCAGTCAACTGTTTGACTCGAGTCCATGCGGCATTTCCGTGCCATGATTATGCATTTCATTAACTTGACTATAAATACCGCCTTAATCAAACCCTGATAACATAAATAGGCACGCATTTATACCTAAATGTGTATACCTAACATTTTTGAAATTCAAACAACTAATCTGTATGACTCGATTGCTGTCAATAGTATAAATGAAATGGTAATTTTGGTGTCCCAATATAACTCTTCGGGATATACAGCCGCGATGTTAGGTTTATTAAATCTTTGTACCAATTAAGTAGTAGTTTTCAATCAAAATGCAACCTACAAACAGAGAGAATTGTACAATCAAATAACAATTTCTTCTCTATTCTAGAAAGCGAACGTTAAAATCTCGAAGATTCCGTTCGTTTCAATGCAATGTTATCGCAAGCATTCGTATTTGTCAACGATTGAATTAATTGCTCATAGTCGGAATGCCGGAATATTTCACGCTTGCCGGCCGATTCTAATACGACGAAATATTGCATGATTGTGAAAATTAAAGACAAATTGAGAACTGCCCCCCTTTTGGAAGTCGGATATAGATAGTAGTTTGCATCACTGCGTAACTTTACATGACCACTACGCTGCTGGTGATGCTACAAAGTCGCCAAAAAGATTATTATTAATATTATAATTTTATGATAGCCATAATCATCACGCTAGGTACAAGGATATAGGTATCTAACTACTGGTGAATGGTGATTGCAGTTTGGTGTTACAAACTGAAGAGAAGAAGCTCTCAAATTTTCACCTACAATTCAATTAGGAGATACTCTGGTGGTGGCTTGCTAACGTTTTCTAAACAGATGAAAATATAGGCCAAATCTTATAAAATGAATAACAATTATGCTAACATGCAAATATAAACACAAACCGTGCAGATTATGACAGAATTTGCATTACAAAGTATTAGGAATCTGTGTCAGTATTTTTTGCATGGAATGCAATATTGCGTGTGCGCGTATTATTTTCAATAAGAACGTTGTTTTTCTAGTAGCTTAGGAATATGTTTTATGATTATCAGCAAAACAAGTGTTGTCATGGTGAATAATGTACCTAGGCAATAACTTCAAAAATAAAAACAACTTAATAACTTCAAAATATACCTAATGATAAGCTTTTAAGTTTTTTTTTTTAATTTTACCTTTACAAAATAACTTAATGAACAGATTGGATGATGTTTAAAAATTTTTTTTTTTTAAATTATGCTTATCCTAACTCAAACCATAAAGAAAAAAATATAACCAAGTTAATAATTTTACGTGATAACGTCATGGCGGAACGTGACAATGAGTCATGCTTTTTCGTGCGTGCAGCCGGCGTTCATCGATTTATAAGACGTTATCACGTCAAAACACTTGATTTTAATACTTTGTGCGTGACATTTTGTACCTGTTTGTTTATCGAATTCTTTCTATAACGAACACAAATGTAAGTTCAAGGGTAAACACAGCTAAGCACACAACACCGTGATATGTGGTGTCGTCATGTCGAGAAGTTTGTCGAATCCCTCATACAAAAACTTCACAACATCTGTGACACATGTCACGTTAAGCGTGCCTTAGGGCTCAAGTTTTTATGAGCCCATTGTTGCAAGTTACACAGAAATAAAGGCAGTCTGAAGGGAGCACTTTGGAAAACAATGGAAAAGGTTTAATAACCGAAGGACATAAAAGTTTTAAGGAGTCCGTAAATGAGCCACACCTACAGAGGTAAAGTGCATTCGTCATCTACAAATGCTAAAGTAGGTACCTATATAAAACATTTTTTCATTGGTAAAGCTAAAATTTTAATTTCAGTGGAAACAACGAAAAACGTTGATAATTCCGAGAACTTTATAACATTCTATGAATTGGTTGATTTCAAGCCTCCTAATGATACCTGCTGGTCTGCAACTGCCTAACAACACAATAGCTTCTCTCTTTTCATGCAGACACGGAATAAGCAGTACGTAATCTCGCCAGAACATGTAGTCGTTTACCCGGTTTTCCTTACGACTTTAAGTCAGATGATATTATAGATTCGCTAAAATTATATCTACCTACCTAACATTGAAAACACACATTCGTACATAGATTATTTCGTACCAGCAACCTTGTGTGTGTCTACATCAAGTATTTTAGGATCATCACTATGGCAACACAGCACTACCACAGAATAGGTAATAGTACTGATGCCACTACTAGCTACCAAACTGTTCCGTTCCAAATCTCAGACAGGCACCTCCACGGATGCTCCATGCTCAGTATTCTAGGCACGTGCTGTTTAAAAGCTGCATTACGTTATAGTTATACCCCAGTCAGTCCAGTATGTAGCGACCTTCACGCTGTACTTTCTAGGGGCAGCCAGCCGTGGCAATGCGTATGAGAGGCCGTTTAGCATGTGTAAGAAAATACGATGAAAATGTACAATATTATCTGGAGGACACATCTTCAATACAAGTTTTTTTCAACATAATTTGAGTTGCAGCTGTTGCAGGTAATGTAGTGGCTATTTATTGAATGAGCACCTACAAATGTTCAGCCTATCTGCCTAGACGAGATACCGATCGGCGACCCTAGCTTAGTGGGGTTGCTGGCCGGCTAAACTATACAGCTACTTTCAGTTTGACCAGATTTAAGTAGTTTGATCGGAATATACATACACATATCGGAATATGGAGCCATACTTCACTCGAGAATGAACGACCATGAATGAATATTTGACACTTGTTGAAGATGTCAAGTTATTGCAGATATTTACACAAAGGTACCTACAGGTGGAAGCTATTGCTCTTACTAAAATAGTTGGTAGTAATCTGTTAGTCACACATCAGGTGGTTCACGGGAACAGAAGCAGTGAAACGGGTTTCTTATTCAAATTCACTGAACTGTAAAAGGAAGTTGTTCCGAAAGCGGAACGACCCATGCACTATGCACCCATGTGTAATAAAATAGGGAGTTATTTAAATTAACTCCGTTTGACAGCTTAACTGTGAAGCAATGACGAACATACATGTTTATCGGAGACCAATAATTTTGAAAACGCATAAGCGTTAACGCATACACGATACTGCAATATAACCGTAATCGCTTATTATAGGAAGTGTGCATTACACCATTTTATGAGGTACTACGAGTTCGTATGTACTTGTCCAGGGACGGCATGTTAATGGGCTGCCAAGTAATGGGCTGCTACTTTACTAGCCAATACTTAACACCGTACTTGGTTATAATCTTTCTACTTTATCGCTAACGCATAAACATTTTGTAATTACACGCACTAGAGCCAAAATGTCTAACTAATGTGCAATTAGATGCACACGTACATACATTTACCGTATTATTATGTACATGCACACAAACAAAAGATTTTTTTTAGAATACATAATTGCAGATGAAAGCTGCAGCAAATGAAAAAAAAGTGAAATTCTTCCGGTCAATTATGTTGGACAGAAATAAAATAAAAGATCTAAGCGAGTGTCGGTTGCACACTTGCACCTGTTGCGAAGTGGGTTACCCACTACGGGTTACGATAACCACTCGGTTATCAACGGTAATGGACTCGCTTGCTTGCAAACAGCGCGGCAGCGGGGCCGGGTATCTCATAGTTAGTTGTTGTATTACGGGCTTAGGAATGTTGAGAAGTTACCAGTTAAATAGTTCTGTTCACAACTTTTCAAGGATTTTGAATTTCAATTCTGGCAGCTCGAAATCTACCTTGCACAGTATCTATCTTATAAATAAATGTGTGTTTTAAACTTATCTAAATCAATGCAATTAAAATTATAACATTCTGAATTAAACCTATCGCGACTTCTGTCAGATGGTCAATGTAACAATTCTGATTATAAATACCTACACCAAATCAAGCCCAAGTCTGTCTGCCTCATCTAATTCAATCAGTTCATCATTCCATTCATTCGTTCTGTCAGGTCAGTACCTGTGGTAGGTATAAGTACTACTAACACACATAGAAGTAACAATTATCAAGTAATTGAACCGCGTTTAGCATATTAATTATGGTTTGAATGCTAATCAGATTGCCCTATGTACCTAGTGACACGTAGCTCTAGCTAATCTGCCGTTTGTTTATACTGAATGACTAGTGTACTTACAAGCATAATACAATGAGGAAATTTCAATTAAATGTGAAGAATTGAAAACAGATATGGCTTTCGAAACTTGATCCTTAATTGGAAGTCAGTAAAAAAATACTAAACTTACGAACACTGTGAAGGTAAACTGGCCAAAAAGTTGGCGGGCTAAGTTAACCAACGGGTTTTGTTATTGTATAAACATTTTTTAAGTATTCACGCGATTTAATTTGTCAAAAAAATGATAAACAGCAAGACGTTAAATTATTTTAAATCAATTAAGAAGTGATTGACGTAAACAACAAGCTTTATTGAGATTTCTATGGTTGAACTTATGTTTCATCTTATATTATTAACTTACCATCATCGTCATGAAGAATATTAACATCAATATTATAATAATTAACATAACTTAGGTTGATGAGAAAAATTATGTATTCAAGTCGAACTTTTTAAGTCCTATGAATGCCATTATTTTTTGGTTCCATTTACAGTAAGTATCAATTGTTTCCATAAGTGACCATTAATACTTTGCATATTTCAAGTTTTCAACGCATAATTCAAGGTTCAATTATCAAAAGTCCAAGATACGAAACGCGAACATTTTGGCCAAGGGTACGCGAGTATGCGCGCAACACCATAGCACTCCGAAAGTACGACAAACTATCTTAATAGTGATCGTAAAGAGATGTTACGTGACGCTAGTCACGGTTTGATTACTAAAATGATAGTTAATTCGTGTCGTTTTGTTTCTTTTCACATAAAACCTGTTCGAATGTGCCCGAGCTTCGAATTACTCGTGTTCCGCTGAGTAAAGACTTTTTAAATTAGTTTTGATGGACGGAACGGTTTCGGGACAAAGGGTGAAGATTTAATAAGGTATCATGATCTATAGTAGTAAAATGGACGGGTACTCAAAAGTAATTCTAATTAATCTAAGGCTTTTTAAAATACCTGTCACCATCAATAATATGAACGCTAATGTAATCTGGGGTTAAAGTTTTTTTTGTCACACTCTAACTCCAATTTTGCAAAGTAATTAAATTAATTAACAACCAAAATAATAAAATGTAAATCGAACCCATCATTATAATCACTGCCTCGAATCATGTCAGACAAAAAAATCAATAATAGTGTTTTATAGCGTATTTTCCCGTCAAACTTATTTTAACCGATTTCAACAAAAAGCTGGAGGTTCTTAATTCTACTGTATGTTCTTTTTTTTATGTGTTTTAACTCGGAACTCTTTTCTAGGTGAACCGATTTGGATGATTCTTTTTTTATTTGAAAGTTGACGCTTCACATGTAGTATGTATAAAATTGATTAAATTCTGACCAGCAGTTTTTGAGTTATCCTTAATACTGCGTTTTTTTTCCACTTATTTTATATTGTTGATGTGTTAATAATTTCCTGTCACTGTTATTTACATATCTAGTAGTGGTATACGAACTTGTTGTACCACAACTAAAAAGTGAAAAAAAAAATATTTTTTTTACAAAAAAACAACCGACTTCCAAGAAAAACACAAAAAAAAACGTGGAAAATAACTTTAATTCCGGAAGTCAGTAGCCAAAAACGAAAATACAAAACCAAAGACACCGACTTCCGAAATTAAACTTATTTTTCACGATTTTTCTGTGTTTTTCTTGGAAGGCGGTTGTTTTTTTTTGTAAAACAAAATTTTGTTTTGCAAATTGGATCATCACGGTAAAAAATAACAATTATACTTTAGAAAAAATGAGTGCGAAGCGAAGCATATGAAAAACCATGAAATTATTACAATTTAAGTATTATCCGGTGCTTAGATACATACCCTTTTCCATTACGTTCCTACTAAGAACACTAAACTCACTTCTAAAGACAAAAGTTTGTTCAACAACTTAAGTTTGATGTAAGGAATACTTATCAGCAAACGGAGACATTTGATAATACTATAATAAATCTAACAAGAACTTATGTTCATACATTACCTATATTTAAATTACTCATAAGACTCAGAAGATTGATGGCACCAACAACGTTAGAATTCCTTTTAGGACATCAGAGCAAAGGAACGGTGAACGTTTGATTACAATTTACTAGTACATTCATAATGAAGAATAGCGTTAACAAATGCTACAAAACCAGTAGACTAGGGACAAACACGAGGGTAATGATACAAAGGAAATTAGACTTTAATCCCTAATTGATAAAGCTTATATGAATGGTAGATATAACGTCGTTTGGCTTAGTAGACGCCGCCGAGCGTGTCTGTGGGAGCGACCGACCAAACAATGATGCTTGGAATGCGATACGAAAAAAGAGTGCGAGCGAAAAGCTGGGTGCAAACGAGACAGAAAGCAATCGTGCGCTTCCGCTGTAGCATGGGGTCCAGTGACAGTCTCAGGTGGAAGTGGAACCCATAGTGTGTCAGGTGTGCCGTAGGGAGATATCAACAACCTACTAAACTTGAGCTTGTAGGTACACAAAATACGATGATAAGAATTGAGATGTTCTTGTGCAGAATACAAACGTTTTTTTAATACGTAATACCTACATCAAAACGTTCCCATGCTAATAAATATTAATTAAACAGTTCAGACAGTTCAAACAGTTCAGAGTAATTACAGATAATGATCATGGATATAAAGCTAAAATATATCCAAAAAGTTGAAACGTAGCGGATGTGGATAAAAGTTTTAGCCTTAAGCGTATATACATACTTATAGGATTGTTTGTACAATGTACAAAAGTTTAAGTTCCCAATATTAATTTATCGTCGAAGAGCGTTGTGGCAATAGTATAATTTCTCCATATCAACATTTACGTCGCGTCGCTCAATATTTTTTTTTTTTTATATTTTCGTTGGACATTTGACTTTACTGAATATACTACATAATAATGACATAATGAAGACAAGAAATATTATCTTAGAACAATAGAACCATTAGTATTAATGCGATTATAATAATTATAAATAAATATCATATTACAGCTATTGCTGAAGATAAAATTTGTTGGATTACGAACGGTGGCCATACATTTGTAGATACAATATCATTATTCAAATTAAGCCTTGCCGATCATTGCTAAACTTTTGGAAGCAAACTCTGAACTATAAATTATACAAGTTTCTTAAAGCCATGTAGATATAACAGCAATATTTCACATTGCCCATATATCTTAAGAGGTAACTAGAAATATACATAGAAATGGTTGTATTTCATTCCAATATTGTGTCGTGTTTTTTAGACGCGCAGCGTTTAAGTAGGTGTATCGAATAAACATTTACCTATATGGTAAAAGCAATTAACGGGCCTAATGTGAATTTAGTAGGTCAAAGTCAGTCATAAGATAAAAAACGAAAAATGTAATCAGATAGAAACAGTTCTCATGGACGAGCAGAAATAAATTAACGACTGCAGATAATGTGATAGCAAATAAAATAAATCTCGGGCAAGTGCATCTTGCTCATAAACAACATAATATTATGTCGGGGGAAAAGAGCTTTCATATTTTATATACAAATTTAAGACTAAGAGCTTGCGTGGTACCCAAATATTGAGCTTCTTTGTATACCTTTTTCAAATGAATCAAAACTGTTTTGTGGTCAACCCCTAACTCTTCAGGTATGTCGTAACGACTAATACCTTGCTCCACTTTCTGAAAAATGCCATCGACTTTTCCGTAACAGAGCGAACAGTGCGAGCTGCATCTTTGACATCAAAATTCCCGGACTTAAAACGCTTGAACCAAATTTGTGCTACTATTACTGATACTGCGTCGTAAGTCCATAAACGTCACATTTTAATTTTTGCGGCTTGTGTCGCATTTACCCTTTTTTGTAATGAAACTTCAAAATTTATCGAATTTCTTCGTTAGTTTCACTCATTTTGGCGGACAAAAAAACAATTGAAAAATGCCGACGAATCGTAATTTACTTTTTGTTTTTCTTTTTTAAAATGTCTATTTAATGATATCAAAACCAGCCAGATACAAACATTACAGCCAAAGAGATTTGACTACAACTTTAAGATACCTATAAAATACGAAAATCTTTTTCCCCGACCTATTATATTATTTTCTTAGCGACAAGAAATAATAAGATTGTAAACAATGGATGATAATTTGTTTACCTACGTTGTTTTTACTGCAAATCTATACATGAACATGAATTTAACATTGAAGATGTTCAATGTTTTATAAAAAGTCGAATAACACGGAATCTTTCTATATTTAATTTATCTATATATATAAAAGGAAAAACTGACTGACTGACATATCAACGCACAACCGAAACTACTGGGTTTAGGAACGTGAAATTTTGCACACGCCTTCCTTATGTAATGTAGGGGAGCACTAAGAAGGGGTTTTGGAAATTCGAACTTTAAGGGGCTAAAAAAGGGGGGATAATTTTTGTATGAAAAAGCTTATTCTTTTAGTTAATAAACTTGAAACTCAGCACGTACACATATCTAAGTAAATTATAAAGTTTGTCATTTTGATTTTTTCTCAGCCACTCCGTAAAGGGGGATTGCTGGGTGTCAAAGTTTGTATGGAAGAATTTTAACGCGCAGTCCGATTAAATGAGAACTCAGTATTTATACATAAGACTAAAAATAAAGAATAACGTGTATCAGCATTTTTCCAATATCTACCTCTAACGGGGTGATAAAGGGAAGTAAATTTTACAGGGCAGAATTTTATTGCGTGGGTCGATTAATTCGAAAATTGGAATAAATAACGTATGAGTCAAGTTATGGCAAACATCGCATTCTCCATAATTCCACCCCTGTGGAAGTGAAAAGAGAGAATGCGTTTATATGAAGAATCTTATTCATTTGGTTAATTAACTTGAAACTTGGCCCGAATATTATGTACTACTTATACTTATGTATACATAAATAATTAAGATCTTAATCATTATTACTACCACTTAAAGGGTGTCGACAGGGTGCTACATTTTGTTGGAGATAATACGAAATCCACGCGGACGAAGTACTAATATCCGATTAATATTGGTGATAGAGGTTAACAAAAGTAAAACATTACGTTCTTGTGTATAATAGAGAGTTGGTTGCCGCTGTGTCCGACAATAACCTGCCCAGTGCAAATATTGTAATGGTAGTGAAAGGCTGGCCCATGCTCATGGTGGCTTTCGAGCATTTCCCTCGGTCCACGCTCATAACCTACGCCAATTAGAAAACAGAAATTATAGTTAATACATTCTGTAATGCCTTTTATTATCGAGTCAGTATCTGAATTACTATCAATTCCAAAGCAGATTGCATTTTGCTACCTATCCTAGCAGGAGGAAAACTACTCTAGGAAATAGTATAAGTAATAGTCGCTATATGTAATTTAAACCCAAAACCGGTTTAGTTAGCAACATCAAACATTATAATTATTTACTTTAACATTAATCAAACAATTCACATCTTATCAATAATTGGATGAGCTTGAATTCACGCTTTTGTCAAAGGTAAAATTAACAAAAACATACCCACGTCAAGCTCACGTGAAAAAGAGCAATTAACACCATAAATCACAAGAAACTCGTCAAGTGTGTGACTAATGACCATAATAGGTTTAGCCATGATCTTAACATTCTGCACAATAAAGCTTATCTCATAACGTCACGTATGATAAGAATGCTAGTTGTCCCAGTGCTTGGATCAAGTAAAAGTACATTAGGATGCACTGTGCAGATGCTGCGGACTTTCACTCGTGAATAAAGTCCGCGTCCAGGTTGACACGAATTCTGATCACAATCTTTTATATCCACTTCATTGACTACTACAACTTTCTTTGGATCATGCCGATTTGAATGTTTACTTTCTTCACTTGTAATATCAACTTATTTTCCAACATTGGTGTAGATTTAAATTTGGACCACAGAATTAAAAATACTTAGGTATATAAAATACCAATTACTCAAAAAAAAAACTATCTACATAATTATATTCGAAACTAACATTGATTGAACAGAATAATGAATTACTAAAAACTTCTCTAGTTGACCAAATCTGAGCCAGTAAAACCGTTATGAAGAGCCGTTTAACAAAACATAAGGATATTAGTTGTGAATAGAGAATATTACCAAATCGCGACAAATACGAGTTCGAAGATTTTGTAAAGCTTCATCAAAATGAAACGTCTTTGGATAAAATAGTAAAAGATGGCAATAAAATAATATAAACGTGCATGTTATTAAGGAGATATCAAAATGCCGCGTGCAACAAAAATACGGACGGGCCATGATTTGGACATAATAATTTATCACAAACTTGAAACAAATCCTAATATTTGGTTGCATTTAAAGCTCCATATGCAAAAATCAACACTTGTCCAAATAGTGCGCGATCTTCACCTACTTTTTTCAAGTATACAATTTATAATACTATAAACAGTTTTTATATAACAGCAACCTGCTGCATGATAACTTGATAAGGCTTGTTCAAATGTTAAGTTTCTCTCAGAACGTTTCGGATATCTCGCCAATTATCGGACACAGCGACGCATGACAGATGCGTCTAAAACGAAAGTCTCTTACTGATTAACATCGACATTCCTTTCGCTTTGTTCGATGTATTTATTTAAATTGTAACATTTACGTCTCGCGTTTGCACTGCTCCTGCATTTTAAATTAACATTGTCAGTCAGCGAAGAAGATAAATGATGCAAAAAATTCAAATATTTTCATATCTCTTGTAAGATACCGTTGTTATGTCTAGAGATATTGTTATAAAAGTTATTTTCAGAATACAGATTGGTTATCATAGAAATTGAGTGATAAGTAACTTTGTTTGTGCTTCGTATATTGCAGATAATCGATACGAAGTATAGTTTTGTCAACAAAGCAGTTAGTCGTTCGTTGGCACGAGTTCTAAAGCTTCTATGATTGACGCAAATTCATAATAGAATAGATATGTAAGTAGAATTTGATGAACAATCATTCAATAATTTAGTAGTAATGCAACAATAATCAACCATTAACGAAACACAATACAGCATATCAGTGATATAAGTCTTTGTATTTTTATGTCTATAAAAACTTTTTGAAGCAGCAATTACATAAATATAATCAATACATCAATCATCGTGTTGCTTCGTGCTTGTAATGGACGTTAACATTTCGGACATCGCTTTAAATGGTGCATTATGAATGTTTAATATTCGCTCTTTGGAGTTAATTTACTAATTTGGAGATCCGACCGTTTTGCTCGGCCGATTAGCCTTGGACCACTTACTCAACCTTAGTTACCGACGATTCTATTGACATGACTATAAAAAACAATACACCATAACGAGCCGAGACCTACATAGATACGTTGTCTAACGCTACATTTATCTTATTATTTACTTCTATTTAGGCGTTAATGTAATATTAATAACAATTCCTTCTGAGATTAACCTGACCGTTTGCTTGATCACTTCCTATTTAAACTAATATTTTTACAACAACCGTAATTATGTTACTAAACACAGGTACGGTATTGTAATTTGTACGTGCATTTGTGTTGAAACCAACCCAATACATAATCACTTTGCTCATTGGAATGTAGCAACGGCCCGGTATTTCGTAGGGGACTAGCTAGGGACCACCGCTATTTCTGTGTTTTGCGAAATGACCTATCAAAACGATGACCCAAATACCTCATCTGATAGCTGTAAGGTTGACCAACAAACACTTTTATTAGGAGATACCGTAAGTGATAATATTATCTAACAGGCCGTTGTGCCGGCTGGCGAGAGACAGAGCGTGACGAGATTCGTCTGTTAACCGAACCTAGGGTAACCGTCTCGGTTGTAAAACGACCAGTAATTGCCAAAATTCACTTTTTATGTAGACTTTACTAAATTTCATATGTATATTCACGTTGTTTATATTACATCCATCTTTCTACATATTTATACTTATAAAATAATAAAAGACGCTTTTCTTTTCATCTTCCTATAATATAATAAGTCATGACTTAGTGAAACTCACCTCTAGCCCAGCCGGTGAGTACATTTCCGAGATACGCCACTTTGTACACCGGATCGGGATCACTAATGCGAACGCTGTTTGTTCGACGGAGCAGCTTCCCGATTCCTTTGGAGAGCCGCCCGATCGCTCGAGCGGTGAAGTCCTTACCGGACGCACTATCCGCCAAACATACTTCAGCCGGCAAGATCGACTTGTTTTGTCCGTTCTCCTGAATCTTGTGGCCGATCAACCTCGGCATCGTTAGCGGTAATGACTTCTTCCTCTCCGGAGTCAAGGTTTTTGCCTGGTTCACACTGTAAACGTTGCAGTTCTTCTTATAGCTCTGGCCGTTTACTTCTTTGGTTTGATCAGCTTCATCAGTCTTATCAGATTTGTCAAACTCTGTCGTTTTTATTCTACCGTTCAAGTTTTCGTTCAGGTTGTTGTTGTTTAGATTGTCGGTGAGTCCGTCACTGAATCGGCGTTCGGAACTGGAGCGCCTCTTCATGAGAGACGGGTTCCTCAGCAGTATGCTCGTTTCGCTCGAACTTCTGTTCTTAAGAATGTGTATCTTCTTGACTCGCGAGACAGTGCAGTCGACCTCGTCGGCGCTGACCATCCTTTCAGTTTTTCCTTCCTCGTCCAGGAAGCGCACTCTAAGTCCATTCGATTTACAATCATTAAGTGTTTTTTCCGACTCTTGGAGACGTTCTGATTGATTTTTTGCCCCTGCGTCTAAACATTGGCGCTCGTTTTCACTCAGTGTTCCGCGAGCCATTTTTCTCTTGAATGATTCTCACTTTTTTTCGGCACTATTACATTATGGCTAGCGAGCTCTACGCTGAGTTGAGTTCACCAGTTTCCAGTTAACGTTTCTTACTGTATCACTATTTACTGCAAAAGAACAGCTGTACACTCCGAAAACTGAACCAGTCAGCACCCGATAACTAGTAAAACACACACAGAGTAGTACACACCTCGTCCATTAAAGAACGACACTGGTTTGGAATGTAGCCTTCTCCACTTACTCAATGCACTTGTTCGTCTATAGGAGAAAATGTTAACAAGAAGGCGTATCAATTAAAATACCAGTCCATTGACGTAATGAAGAGACCTCTGCAATCAGTAAGTGATTACGTTTATTACACTAATCAGTCACTTTGGGATATTGTATCGGAGCAAATATCGCGGGAGCGCGGCGCGTGCGCTTGCGGTGGCTCGAGGCGATGGAGTGGCGCGGCGCGGCGGCGGGCGCCGGGCGTCGAGGGCGCGCGCGGGCGCAGCGGTCACTTGATCCCGGCTTTGATTTTAATGATTCGACTACTTGTATCGTCGCGTTAACGCATCGCTGTCTGCACCGTCAACCTGGAACAAATAACAAAAGTAACTTTAATGGAGTCGAAGAGAGTGCTCAATTAAACGGCTTTGGCATTTGAAATCGATTTTATCGTATACTCAGAAAAGCAGGATTCCTTCCACGTTCCTCCATTTCCGTGCTAAATACGGCTTTCTTGCTAAGTATCTGTCAAGATAGAGTAAGAAGGTGAGTGTAATATTTGATCGAATTCTTGGGATAGTTTTTACAGAGGAGGTATTACAAAACAGGACATACTGCCGGTCAGATCAGGAAGGACCTACACTGGATAAAAAGTCAAGATAAAGGTTCTAATCAAATCATTACTGAACATTGGATTACATAATATTGATAAAAACAATGGAACTAACATCAAAGTCCCAACATACGTAATGGACATCAAAGAGACGTGCGTAATACCAATTTGTGGAATTGCAGCCTAATTACGTAACACACAATTGCTAATCCATTGCTAATACATTTGCAAGCCTATTGCTAATCCATTGTTTCTTATGTTCGAAAAATTTGTCTGCTCAACAACGTAAATAACGCAATGAATGTTGTTGAACTGTCAAAATGAAACCCATTCTTACTGTTAGTGTGTTACGTAATTGCCCCGCAGGTGCTTATTGACAGTAGTCTTATAGAATATCCTCCTTTTAAGAATGAAACTTCTAATCTAATGGAATATGGTGACAGAGTTTGAAAGTAGCTTAAGACACAAAAGCTGAAAAGTAACCGAGTGTCATTGTATTGTGTCATTGTATAGACATGTGATGCGGAGAAAGAGGAGCATACAGAGAGCGACTATTTAGTATAAATGTGCGTGGCTAAAAGAAAAGAAGGAGACCAAAGAAAAGATGGATGGAATGTGTGAAAGAAGGAGGTAATATGGCCAAGAAAGTTAGAAAAAACGGCTATTAGAGACGTTTCAAAGAAAGGCCTGAAATAAAATGGGATAAGGGTAGGAGGGTGATGATGACATTTAAATTACCAATGATACTTTACATATTATAAATTCATCCAATCTGGAAAGTTCTAGAACGAACACCGTTTTCTTTATTACATCACTGTCTTGAAGTGTCAAGATCTTACATAATTGTTCACCTTCAATCAACTGGTTTGCTACCTTGCCTCTGCTTGTGACCATTTTTTGTACATTTTCTTAGCATGGAATAAAAACTCAACAATTACTAATTCAATCTTTCTAAAGAAATACTTTTTGTTACCGGCTTTTTAAATAAGTTTCCTTTCTGTTAGTAACAAAATGTTGTGGCAAGTTCCTGGCTAAGCAAATGAAGTTTGCTGAGGAAATGTTTTCCGTCTGCACAAGTTCTACAATTCTACATCGAATGCATCTAACGTGCAATGGAACGAAAAATATCAAGGTATGATCACGCCTGTATTGCCTGAAGGGGTAAGCGAACGTGTATTTCCACCATTTTGCGAGTTACCTTACAAGTGTCATGAAATAGGGAGCTAACCTAATGTCACACTCACAACCGAACATAAAAATAGACTCGAGGCTGCTATGGAGATTTACCTGATAAAAAAACAAAACAACACTTGGCTTGAGATATTCTCTACTGCACCACACCATTTACTTTTCTTTTCTTTTATATCTATCACAGTTAGAGCCGATGTAAAGCCGATTGTGGCTTATTGATTAATTCAGTATTGTATATTTGTATATACAAACTCTGTGTATTTATGAAGTCAATTTTGAATTTAAAATGAAAAATGTTTTGATGTACTTTTGTCAGGTGTAATCAATTTTAAGAATATATTTTGCTACG
This sequence comes from Griposia aprilina, assembly GCA_916610205.1. NCBI lineage: Eukaryota > Metazoa > Arthropoda > Insecta > Lepidoptera > Noctuidae > Griposia > Griposia aprilina. The sequence continues at coordinate 25,389,328 of OU744286.1, forward strand.
ATCTATATCTGTCAGTCGTTTCTTTTATCTTACATTGGTTATGGGCCCAGACACACAGACACCCAAAGTACAAGATACAGGGTGGATAGGAGTTGCGTGGATCTAGTAAGAAGTCTGGAGAGTTTACTAAAGAGTAACATATATTTTTCAAGCAGTGAAATAATTATAATTTGTGCAATGGAGCGGTAATGAGCAAATATGTTCAAAGTCAATGTCAAGGCATTAATTTAATTTAACATTTACATTAAAATAGAATTGATTTTAGTCACCCCTTCCAAAAGGTAATTTCGTATGGAGAAGAATGGGTAAGAAACCCCCCGTTACTCTTTTAAAATGTTTTACAATATTCTGTATACATTAATTATATAATTATGTATATGTAAAGACGATGCACCTAGAATAAAATTACTATACCATACTATGTGAAAAGAATTAAAAATGAAGCAATGACAAATGAATGAATTATGTGATAGATTCATGGTGCTCACATATTTATAAACATTGTAAAAGAAAACGATTTTCCAAATACTTTTTTTTAAGTTGGAGCCTCCCCGGAGTAGACAGAATTATGATGTCTATCCTAATAAAAATTATGAATGGAAGTATACAAGTGGAATGGTACCAAAACCATCTTAAATAGGAGAAGCTGCGAATTGGGAAGCAGACGATGAAAAAGCCAAAGCAGATCTAATTTTCTCGATGTGTGGCAGTGAACTTCGACCTACGAGTATATACGGGCAGTACTTCGAAAGCGCTTCGGTTTGGCTGAGATTAGATTCTATTATAATTATTATGCTTGGAAAGGACCTGCTAAGAAGGCTAAACTTCTAAAGCAATTGATGTAATCATTTGAATAGTTATATCTACGCTGTTATTAAACAAGCAGAAATAAGTATAGGAGATGCGGCATCGCATCGTATGGACGTGGCCGAAGTAAACATTACTTTTAATATTTAGATTTCGAAGTTTGTAATGCTATAAATGCACAAAAAGGTGAGTGGATTATTCTTACCTATAATCTAAAGAATAATTTATACATTTTTCGTAGTTATTATTTCAAAATGTTTTACTCTTATCACTTCTGCGCGCTAGTGTTCTTTTTTAACTATTGCATCAAAATCAAAACGTGCCAATTGCCTAAAGCCTCTTTCAAACAGACGCGATACGTGACGCGAATCACACGCGACTCAAAGTCGCCGCACGACAAGCGGTGACCTTGTGTCACGTCGCGTGTCGCGCCTGTTTGAAGGAGCCTTTATACGTATTCCTGGAGTTGTCGATTCGCCCACAAATAAATTATCTTCGTGCCAATCGCCTACAGAAAATATAATATTATTTAAAAGTGTCGATTCGCTCATTTCGGGCAAGTAAATTCGTGTGAAACCAATAAGCCGAGATCGTAAGCAGGCTAAAAAGGAAGAAGGCAAATTCTTTCATGCTAAAATAGTATAGATTAATGAATTTTATCTAAATTATATTTTAGGTATGATTTAATGCATATTCTTGAGCCAACGATAAATGACAAAAGCAACCGATTTTCAGAATAAATATTGTGATTTATGATGATTTAATATCTTTGACTCCACAAAAGAACTTTTCATTGAATTTTGTACTCTGGCGAGTACGTAAAACAAAGACTGGAAATCCTATTGACTTGTACTTACTATTGTCTTACAAGTCACCAGTACAATAGTCTTCAATTCAAGAAAAAATAATTTATTTGTTTAGATTGAAGTACCTTTTCCACTGCGTCACTATTGTGATCCGCTATGAAATTATTTCTGAAGTCTTTAGGACATGCAATATTGTCATTGTTATAATAATATACCTATTTAGGTATTTTAAATTGATTTTTATGACGGTCAATCAAATCTGATTCTGGCTAAATTAGTTTGTTGAGATTTTATCTCGACATTAAATGATGCGAACGGTAGTTTTTTGTTTTTTTAAATCAATAAAAGTTTAATTTATATATTAAAGTTTTTAATTTGTATAGAAACCACGAAAAGTTAGAGAGTTCACACAAACAATAAAAAGCTAATCACGAACTATTCGGAAAAGATCTGAAGTTTTTGTCGTATGCATTTTTCACGCCAAACAAAAAAAAAAAAAATGGACGCCAGTGTGTACACACGGCTACATAGTATAAGCTGACCTCTCAATGTACAGAAATCCTATATCAATCCTGTATCAATGCGAGATCAGCTTATACTTGAAATGTATAGCTTTATATGTAGCCGTGCATACTTACAGACTATTAGAATTGCTGCAAAAAGTGCGTACTTAGCAATTTTAAAACAATTTACTTCGTTTGTAATATATTTCCTTTGAATTGTTTAAAAGTTATTTTGAACGATGTCTAGTGTGGGATTTGAGTTCAACCGGGCGATCACTTTGAAGAACGAACTAATCGATCTTTCTTAGATGTCGTACACAGCTTATTACAAATGATCATCAGCTAAGGTTTTCAAGTCTTCAAATCTGTACAAATGCAGTTTAATATTATCTTACAAAGAATTGCCACAAGAACGTTTCACCGTGTAGCGGGGAGATACCTCGTTTCAATTGAACCCAAAGGTTGGTTGAGAAACACATAATGGCAATCTTAAAGTCATCACCAGTGATCATGTGCAACACCCAATAAATATATATCTAGACCTGTTGTCATACTCTATGACGAAACTCTATAGTATCAAAAAGTTTGGCCCCTACGTTATAGGAACGTAGAAAATCAGATTTCCCCTGAGATGGCGCAGGATAGACAACAGCCAGTGAAGCCATACATTAATATGTACAGTGTTTAAAGGCAACTGTTTGAAGTTCCCAATGAAAAAGACCGTTCTTCTTCATGGGAATATAATGGTAAAAATTCCCTTCGATAGATAGTTATAATGGACCTTTCTGGATAAACTTTTTTTCTTTATTTTAAGGAAAAGACTGAAAATCACACAATTGAATCGTAGTAAATCTCTCGCATACTTTTAACAAAGAGTTCTGATTCATAAACTAGTTAAGATAAGATATTATGTTTGATATAGCATAACAGAACATAACACCGGTTGCTATGTACTGTTGCGAAGGGAGTGTCAAGTGATTCCCGAAAACGGCAGGAAAGTATCAGGTGGGTTTTTTTTTTAAATAATCTAATTAAAATAGCAGCCTTCGCCGAGTAATACGTTCTAAAATCATAAGAGTCTCGAAGTTTAAAATAAGTCAAACATTTAAACTCTATTTTTTTGTATGTAATCTTCGGGCTTTGCATTTTCTGATATGAAAATTATCCTTTGAACAAAGGAAAAAACGTAAACATCACCAACCTGTGCAAAAGCAGTTATTAACCATTCCTTCCCTACATTTATGGAAGACGTTTGACGTTCAATCCACAAACTTAGCATTTTATATTGCACACTACATCAAGGTGTGTCTATGATGCTAGTCCAAGTCGAATGTTTGTGCAGCGTGTTTGTGCAAGTTAGGAGCCTTGACCCCCCCGCTCATCACTACTTCAGTGAGATCATTTGGCAAACACTACATTGGATAATCAGTCTTTTTATTTCATAATATTTAGTGAGTTTGTCAACGATCTTTACACGTTTCCTAGTCGTAGGTAGGTCCTTGCAAAACATTAAGGCCTCACCAGACGGCAAACAAACTACGGCGCCCGCCAGAATGGACAACAGAATTTAAGGCACTGCCCAAACGTAGGACACCGTAACACGCTCAGCCTTTGTCGCATAGTTAGCCGTATTACGAGTAGTACATATTACACACCAATATTTTTTTGTGTATTATCAAATGTTCAAAGAAAAGACTTATTCAAAAATCCTACTTATATTATAAATGTGAGTTTGTGAGGATGGATGGATGGATGGATGTTTGTTACTCTTTCACGCAAAAACTACTGAACGGATTTGGAAGGAATTTGGAACACAAATAGTTTATAACCTAGATTAACACGTAGGATACTTTTTATACCGGTAGTAGGTACGTTCCCATGGAATAGTTTCCGACATCCACAGGGGCGAAGCCGTGGGCAAAAGCTAGTATTTCATAAAAATAAAATAGAAACAAAGCTCAATTTATCTTTTCATCTCATAATTCTCAAAATGTTAAGCGTATACATATATAGGGAATTCAATCAACCAAAGAAATACCAAACAATTATTCCACTGAGCCGTACCTACCTACTTAGTTTTTATTTATTTAATTCAAACTGCAAATTTTGTGGTCATTCGATTCAACTAACATCAAACGCATCGCTGTTTTGGAACGAAGTTTTTTAATGCAGCTTTCAGTAGGAGTAAAATTTTAGAAAATTGTAGAAATCGTCACGTAACGACAATGCGAGTTTTCACTATATTCTTATCTAATAGAAAGAGACAGAGTGAGAGAGAGAGAGATAGTTCTCATGGTTTTCGAGGGTACTGAAGCCGATAGTTAGGTCTAAATGAAAATCCAAGATGACAGCTGCGTTTTTTTTATTATCTTACATCAAAATCTCCATATCGAATTACATTCAGTCTTGAAGAAAAAGCTTTTGGAACTTCGTTCCTGACTGGGGATCCCCGACCCCACACGTTTTTACAAGCTTTTATTTTTCTTATTATCCTTTTTGGCCAACCAACAATTGTTTACACTGTAAATAGTTGAAATAATATCTAATATAATCTCAGGTTAGTGGAACAATTTCTTACAGGTTAGCATCGCATGCCCCATAAACATATTAAGTGTGCCACAAGCACAAAACTATGAAACTAATATATAAATAATAACTAAAATTAGAAGTTTAAATTAAAGTAAAATTACGTGATGGAATATGAAACTAGTTTACAGATCAAAAGTAAAATATAATAGAACAAAACAAACAGAGACAACAAAATTGAGAAAAATTAAAATTATAAAATTAAAAATTAAATTATACATTACTAGTAATTGTTGTATGAAACTTGGCATACGAGTATGACTCAAAATGCACGTCAACAAGATCGCTGAAGCCATTTAACAATTTACAAAGACGAGGAACGACAGAGTTTGCACCAAGTATTGTTCTGCGGAGTGGAGGGTGTAAAGGAGTAATAAGAGCACGAGGGAGTCTAGCAGGGGCCTGAAACTGAAATTTGGATAGTAAAAGGGGTCAATCAATTTTGCATCGGAGGAGCTTATATAGGAATAAGGAATCAATGATTATCCTACGTTTCTCCAATGAGAACATCTTAAAATAAGATAGTCGGGCTTCTTAAGATCGTACCCTTTTTGAATTTCCGCTGGCATAGACCAGATGTCAGAGGAATCTCTTTTGTATTCGCTCCTATTTAGTTTCACCTGTCCCGATGTTTGCTGTAATGTAATCTTGCAAGTTGAATCTAATCCACTTCCCGGTTACCGATTGAGCTGAAATTTTGTATGATGTTTGATGTGAAAATCGGATAACAATGCAACAGTATTAGGACATGGTCTTGATCTGATGATGGAACCGGAAGGTGGCCATAGGAACTCGGTAGTTAAACAACACAACCCCATCGAGTTTGGACTCGTTTGATCCGTCTTGACGAGAACTTTGGTGCTTGATGGTAACCAGCGTCTGGTGATGGAGCTGGAAGATGGCCATAGGAACTCAGTAATTAAGCGACACAACCGCGTCGAGTTTGATTCCTCTTGATGGGTGGTGCGTGGTGGTGGTTTGGTGGACGTCAATATGCGACCCCATCTTTGGGAAAATAAGTTCGTTCGTTCCGTTTGTTATGAATGTGGATTCTGTCTTTGATTAGATGGATGTCCCAATGCCAAGGGGAGCACGTGCCGAGGGCTGAATGGTATGAGGGTGTATAAACATGTCATATCGCTAACGCTGCGCCTCAAGGTACCAGGGCGATCCCTGTTGTACTGAAGCCCTTATCCCCCTACAATAGACCTCTGGGGGGATGGGCCGTTTTTGTCCTATACTCGTGGAAACAACATGAACAAACATCAAAAATACTAAAAAGTTCAAAACAAAATTAAAAGAAAAAAAAACTTTTTAAAAACAAGCTTTTATTACTTGTTAATATAAGAACTAAAAAGCTAAAATTAGGTAGGTATGTACGATATGGGATTATTGTGACGTAGACGAAGAAGGTTAATTATTATCGTTAAAGGTTGCAATGTAGGTACTTATATAATGGTATTTTTCTTATCAGATTTAAATTATTTTTAACTTTTTAGTTCCTTTTATTAACAAGTAATAAAAGCTTGTTTTTAAAAAGTTTTTTTTTTCTTTTAATTACATTTTTAACCTTATTTGTTGACGGTATGCGCTGTTGTCAATTAAAAATTTGCTTCGTAACGTGCCTTAATGACGAACACAAAGGTGCTCAATGAGAGTGCCATCCACTGCAATGATATTTTGATACATACTCGGGCTTTCAAGAAGAAACAAGTGGAATGAGCCATCATCCAAATTGATATAAAATAAAACAAATTGTTCTTGTAAATCCCAAATAATTCTGTAAGAAATATTGAAGTAAAATATTTCGAAGCGCAATTTATGTTATGTTTGATTTAAAAGAGTGTCCATGGAGTTTCTTGCCCGTTCTTCTCCATAGGTACCTACTACGCTTTGGAATGGGTAACTAGCTTCATCTTTCTGACTGACCGACCCCTTGACAATTCAAAAGTGCCTGTAATTGGTTTATTTGAAATAAATGCTTTGAGTTTGAGTTTGAGTTTGAGTTAATTTGGATGTTGGCTTGTATGTTGTCAGTTTGGCGCTAGTAGACATAAGAGTATGTTATTGTCCTTACACTAGCTTCTGCCCGCGTCATCGTTCGCGTGGAAGTCGTAAGACACCAGAATATACTAAAATAACAGCCCCATTTTTATAAAACCTTCCTGTATACTACATAAGTAGTTTTGTTTTGGTCTCACCAACCAAAATATGAAGAGAGTCAAGACTGGTGACGCGAGAGCAAGCGACGCACAGTTGTCCGTGTGATAAGCAGCTCGTCCTGAGGACGACATCTACATCCGTCAGGAGTAATTTCCCATTGCTTGCGAAGAATTAAGTTTTAGTAAATTAATGAACGCCCGCGTCCCTGCATATAATATCTAATGATACAACACTGATACACTGACTGATGCATTGTTACAGCACAAACAGCTATCACTAAAATAATATTCTAACAGTAGATAGTAAACATATGCGATTTCTCATTAACACCATACCAAATTGTTATTATAACCAAAGATGAATTTGTAGTGGTTGTTTAACTTTCAATAATCATGAATGTGAGAGTCAGTCGCCGCACCTCAGGGGGAATCCAAAGTTACAGCAAGTCAAAGTTGTAAAGAAAACTTATAAACAGTCATGTCATACCGCGCCAAAACCTTATGGGAGGATTTTAGGATCATTATTCAAATGTGTTGGATCATTAAGTGCCCCTCAAAATGGTTGAGCTGAATGGTGCTGATCCATGCGTCATGGTCATGAACGGGCGCCGTCAGTGGGGACTGGTCATCTCTTACCTGCCACGGCTTATTTTAATTTAATTTAATATTTGAATTGTTTTTATTACGGACGCTTTTAACGTTCTGCATCGTTCTCACATGCATAATTTCAACATGAACGATGTAACCAATATTTTGTAACCATATTTTGATTTAAAAGAGTGTCCATGAGGTTTCTTGCCCATTCTTCTCCATAGGTACCTACTACGCTTTGGAATGGACAACTAGCTTCATTTTTCTGACTGATCGACCCCTTGACAATTCAAAAGTGCCTGTAATTGCTTTATTTCAAATAAATGCTTTGAGTTTGAGATTGAGTTCAACCAAAAAAAAAATAGTCAGCTGCATCGAAATGTGGGGAACAAATGTCAGTAGCGTAAATGAACATGATTGTTGCGATGCACGATGGCACATCGGGATAAATTTGAAACTATGGGTAATAAGGCAAAGGAACCTTGATCTCAATTTTGAAGGAAATTATCATTGCTGCTATTGCTAATACTCCCCCCACTTCCATGAAGCTCACCATTTTTTTGGGTTGAAGATGATCCCAAAAACCGGCCCATAAAGTTTTAGCACGGTTTATAATGTTTTTTTTTTTGTTTTTTTACAACTTTGACATGCCCTAACTTTGGACTGCCCCACTACTCGAGCAGCTGTGGCTCAGATTGGGCACGCCACAATTGCGGCGGTAAGTCCTCTCTTTGAGGAGTGGCTTGAGAGGCGCCACGGCGTCCTCACCTTCCGCCTGACGCAGGTCCTCACCGAACATGGCTGTTTCGGGAGGTTCCTGTTTCGGATAAGGCGGGAGGAAACGCCCGGGTGTTGGCATTGTGTGGATCGACCGGAGGACACGGTGGAGCATACGGTGGAGGTCTGCCCGGCTTGGGCGGAGCACCGCCGTGTCCTCGTGGCGGCGATCGGCGGCGGCGATCTCTCGCGTCCGGCCCTGGTTCAGGCCATAGTACGGAGCGAGAGAGAATGGAAAGCAGTTACCTTCTGCGAAGCAGTAATGCTCGCGAAGGAGGAGGCGGAGCGCGTGAGGGAGAGGCAATCATTGCGCCCTCACGCCCCTAGTCGCCGCAGGAGGAGACACCCTGGGCGTCGAGAGTCGATAACCGACTCCCGGCCACCGTAGGCGCGGGCCTGCGGACGGCGAGCAATGGGCAGCTCGCCGTCCGGTAAGGGGACCAGGCCCGGGTCGACGGCGCGTTGTGTTCCACGCGCGCCTCAAAGAGTTGTCAGCATAATTGACGGGGTCCGATAGGGCCGATGCCTGCCGGGGTCGCGGATTGTTCAAAAGAGTTACCGTGGCCCTGGCGCACAGGCAACTGAAGGAACACGGGTGGGTTTTAGTCAGTAAGAGTCTGACACGCCCTTCCGCTCCGCCCAGAGCGGGAGAGGTCATTTGATGATTTCCCACCCAAAAAAAAAAAAAAAAACTGTGGCTCAGATATCTTTTGCATTAAGGAAAAACTATTATTGGTATGATTCTCAGGCGGTATAAAATTACTTTTTAAACTAACGCCACCCGCCCGTACCTACTGTTATGTCATGATTGGCTGCTTAGCTCCATAAAGGTATAGCATGATGATAATAATTTAAAAGGTTAAATCTGTAACTATCTGCAATAATCTAACCGATTGGCTGATTTTTCTTGGTATGTGATGCGAAATTAAATGATAAGTGTGTGGAGCAAGTAAGTGAGTTCGTATAATTGGGGAGTCTATTTACAAGGGATGGAAAGATTGATGGAGATGTGGAAAGAAAGGTAAATGCGGGAAATAAAGTGAATGGTGCTACACATGCAATTGTGACCAACCAGTTGATGTCCAAAAAAGCACGACTGGCTGTTCACAATGGTGTGCTGGTGCCTACGCTTATGTATGGAAGTGAGTGTTGGGTGAGGCAAAAGAAGCATGAAAGTAGAATAAATGCTGTGGAAATGCGTTCCTTGCGAAGCATGTGTGGTGTGACGATGAATGATAGACTGAAGAATGATGTGATAAGGCAACGGTGCGGTTTAAAGGAAGATGTAGTGACAAAAATTGAAAAGAGTATGCTAAGATGGTTTGGTCATGTTGAGAGGATGAATGAAGGGCGATTAACAAAAGGTATTTACAAGGCAGATGTGAGTGGAAACGCCGGGAGCGGACAGCACTAGGAAGACATATAGTGGCCTTATTGGTGATGTTCTTCAGAAAGGCCAGGTGAGTAGTACTCACAACCGGCGTGCGTGTATGACCAGATGTATGAACGTAAACGAGGCAAAAGGAGTATGTATGGATCGTAGCAGGTGGCGTTCTGTAGTTTCTGCCTACCCCCATGGGAAGAAGGCGTGAGTTTATATATGTATGTATGTATGTATGTATTGGCTCGTCTTTTTACAATTTGCGGCAAACTATAGAGGAATACGAATAAATTGCAGTACTGCTCATCCCCCATAGCAAATAGCGTGATAATGTATAGCCCATAGACTGCTCAGACTTATAGGGAATAATCTATACAACATTTGAATAAAATCTTTCCAGTAGTTTTTGCGTGATGCTGGAACATACATTCAGACAAACAGACAAAAATTCTAATAGTTATGTTTTCAGCATTGGAATCGTTCCCTGACTTCGCAAAAATTACAAAATAAAAAAAACAATGTCAGATTTGACTTCGCTACGATTTTAATATCAATCAATCAATCAATCTTTATTCGTGAACACAGGTATTACAATAAAGGTCTTATGTATACATTTTAGTCGAGCTGTATGTCCTACCAATGAAATTGGTGTACAAACATATTAGATTTTTTTTATAATAGGTATGCATAGATAATTATGTTCCTATCTTGTAGCGAAACAGTGTTAACTTAAAGGGCCATGGTTCCCTCCGACAATAGACATGATATCATAACTTTCACGAGATACATAAAGATATTTTAAGGTTTCAGAAAAAAATGTAAAAAACCTACATAAGTTTTGTAGTGGTCATCTTTTCAAAAGACGTCGTTATGTCAAGTATCCTATTGTATCTATTGTGCGACTCGTGACAAATAAAAATAAGTTGGGCATGAATGTCCAGTGAAAAAGTTTACCCTCTTGTACAATAGGCGGCATTGACATCGAGTTAGAAGTCGCTATGGCTTCGTGTCGTGGAATCGTTAAGTTCCTTAAGTTCTAAGTTGAGCTGCACGATTACTGACAAATGCGTGCACTAACTGGACAAGTCTCCTCAATCTGTGTGGTTTTTCCTCAAAAGACCATTTCAGACAAATCTACATGGTCTTCACATGATCTGACCAAGATTATTTCTGGACTTTAAAAGAGACTGTGACCTCTGAGTTTGTTTTGGCCTTTCTACTCAGAGTAGTCAGACAGGAAACGCCGACCTCATCTAGTTTTAAAATATGATTGACGTGTAAAAGTGTTTGTACAACGCTATTTACAGAAATAAAATCTTTTATCATTTGACACAAGCCGGAATATAAAGTGCGGGCGGCGCGGGCGCCTGGAAAACCTGTGAAATACTTTCATAATTAGGTACGACCCAGGCTTGATTGACCATGTTTTTTTTTATAATGTCAATTTAGTAAGAGTTTCACTTCAATTAAGTCGAGATTAAATAATATTATGTAAGTTTAATAAAATTATGTAATTTTTCAATTTATTTTGCTAATTAAATACCATGCATGTTTTTCAAATATATTTTTAGAAACTTTAATTTGTAATCTTGAGCTAGAAACACACCATATTTGTACGCCTCCTGTCATAACATAGCGCTCTTTCATCAAATATAAGACCCGTATTCTTTACCTGTGTTAACAAATAAAAGTGATTTGATTTGAGACTCGATAAAATCAGCACTTGTCTTCAATTTCTCAATTCCAAACGAACAAAAAGTACATAAATATGCCTTTTTATCATTCGATAATTTTTTGCTACCAATATAAGTACAGCGTAGCATAATAAGATCCACCTGACTCTGCTCACTTAAAATCATATTTCCTTTTTACAAAAGATTAATAATATATATACAATACGTAACTTTATGTTTTGTGACTACCGGATACGGTCCTTTCGACTCGTGAAACAAAATTAATATAGCAGGTAACAGAAATCGGTAATTATTTTGTCAGAACGGGCCTGAACCTTTTTCCTCACACCCAATTATCCCAAAAAAGCCCTTATTTTTTCTTGAACTGAAAACCTGTTTTATTGGAAATGTTTTCAGTATTTACATTATACGTAAAAAAAAACAGTAATTTAAAAAACTAAAAAAACCCGACTGCGTTTCTGCGTAATTTGGAAATGTAAAAACCCTAAAACAAGAAAGTCGTCATACCCGATTGCACTTAACTTAAAAATCGCCAAAGTTGCTCAGGCAATGCATATAAGCGTCAAATCTATATAAATATTTAACAATATTTTTAAATACAAGAAAAATTGTAGCAGTCTGGACCTAGTCTAGAAATAGAGGCTTAGTGAATTCAGAGCGCATACCTATAATACATTGCAGATTTAGACGGCTGACTTTCTAGAATGGATCCCGACCAATTTTTCTTGTATTTAAAAATATTGTTAAATATTTATATAGATTTACCGCTATGCATTGCCTTAGCAACTTTGGCGATTTTTAAGTTAAGTGCAATCGGGTATGACGACTTTCTTGTTTTAGGGTTTTTATATTTCCAAATTACACAGAAACGCAGTCGGGCTTTTTAGTTTTTTAAATTACTGTTTTTTTATATACCCACTGTCACTCTCACAGTAAATACGAATCTAACGACACCTCTCAAGCTAAAATCTATCAAGCCGTTCAGACTGCAGAACGTGCCAAACAATTATACATACATACATACTCTCGAAAAACATAACCCTCCTTCTGGCGCAGTCGGGTAAAAAGCAATACTGGTAGATTTCCTACCTTCCATTCACTAAATCTCCGGTACCTGGATACTACTTCCTGTGAAAAATATTGTGAAGCACTATTAAGGACCCATCGGTTAATGAACTGGGGGCCAAGTCTACTAATTTAAAAACGTCACAATGGTCTTGCATTGTTAGTTTTTGACAGATTTTGTATGGCAAAATTTGTATGGCGCCCTGGACTGAAGATACTTTCCCACACTTCATGACATAATCATAGACAACTCAATTAAATACAAATCCCCTATAACAAACCCACAGCTTGTGATAACAAAACATACACAATATAAATGTCGGTGAGGATGTAGGTAATAGGCATTTGTAAACTTTTAATTATATTTTGCTAAGTCGTTCATTAATTATTCAAAGAATATAAATAATTTCATAAAGTCAGCACGTGAAAGACAAACAAAAGACGCAAATATTGCTTAATTTGTTGAGCGAAGTAATAAAAGTTAATCGAGGAGAATGAGTGAGTAGTTACGTAGGTATTTAGGAGATAAATTTGCTTGGCAACTGTTCAGTAACTGTTTCGACTGTACTCTATCTTTGTTGTGATCAGTTTTAAGAGATGCACATATTCCATAAACATAATTACGTAGATCTTACGCAATCCAGGTTTTAGACATATCACAGACCTGTTGCCATTTGGTATGTACTATATACTACTGTTATTTATTAAACATTTAGTTAACTTTGATTAAAAATTAACAATGATCCTGAAGAAAAAGGGAAAAGTTACTGGGTACTCCGGTTTTCTTCTCTTTTTACTAAACTTTATGAATTTCGTTTATTATGATTAATTCAATTAATTCAACTGTAGCTAATAGGTACCTTCTTATCAACAAATAACTTCTCGACACGTAACTAGGTACTTTCGCAACATGTCTTCATCATCACTATCTTCAAACTTGTCTCTAATACAATCCATTCCACATTTCAAGCGATACGATTTCTTTCATTCAAGTCGCGGAGCAAGTCTGTCGCAACACGTCTTCATCTCTTCACAACACTTTAGAAAGAATTGTATGTCTAATATATGGAACACGTTTCTCTTGGCAGTATTTGGCAATTGATCATTTGTATTCGATGTTAGTAAACAAGTAGGTACATAGATAGTACGTTTCGTGAGTAATCCTTCGTTTTAATTCACTTTTCTAAACAATATAGCCAACCAACTTTGCCCCTACTTTAAAGACATTTTACAAATAAAAGGTTTTCTTCGATAGTTCTTTTTGATTTTACTAACAAAATTAATAAAATCGAAAAGAACTTCTCAAACCACGGCAATAAAAAAAAACAGAATCATGGCAGTTGAAATACAATATTCATTCTTTGACCTTAACTAGAGCAGTCACAGCCCACAGCCCACAGGCCAATTACGCTGATTAAAAACATCTAGGACGACTTGATTTCACAGAATCATCTTTGTTTAGAAGTTGAATGTTACCACAACCACAATGTTTGTAGGCGAAGCGGAATATACAATGGGATACCCAAAGTCCTGAAAGTAAAAAGGGAACCAGTACTGTGACTTACCTATGTATAAAAAGCCTAACCTGAAAAATGCGAGGAAAGTTTTGGCATCACATTTATTCAACCTAGACATCGAGAAAAGACCCCGAAATACTTAAACACTGGGAAATTCGTAGGTATCCTGTAATAACTAAACGAATTTATCACTTGGTTACCACTTTAAATGCACGCTAATTATTAATATCATTATCGATTTCCATGATATTTCTAGAATCCTCCTAGCGTAACTGAACGTGTCACTAGTCTCGACTCGATCTAACAATAATGTGACACTGACCTTGACCTCAGCTGTTTATAAAACAACTAGCACACTATATTCCTTATATACTACTACGTAGGTATCACTTGCTACTACTGAGTCTAATGCAGTCCATTTTAGACATGGGACAATAAAGATAGTCGACATTGTGCTTATGTGGATGAGATTAGTACCGACTTACCCAGCAAAACTAGTAAGTAAGTATAGCACAGGGGAATCAGTAACGTTTGAAGCTGAAGATGATGATACTGATGTTGATACTGTGCCGGGTGATGACGATACTGTCAAGTAACGGTTTTGGCTATGCCAACCGATGAACTTCATCACTCAGAGTTATAATACACAAGTAATTCAAAGGAAAGGTTCAAAGGTTTTAGTAGTATAGTGTTATGAACTATTATTTTCCCTGCACTTCATTGCAGGTCTTCCATGTAACAAAATTTCTATCTGCGTCGCCTTTTTTCCCGTCATCTTAGTTCACTATTTATCTAATTAATTTCTCTTTGCTAATATTATAGACTACACTCGAGAGCAATGAATCCGGGTCACTTAAAGAATGTTAAAAATCTCGGAAACTAAAAATGATAGGTTGATGCAATAAATTGTATTTAATAGACAATGTAATACTCCTTAAATGAAAGTAAAAAAAATATGAGTCACCATACATTTTATTAACACAAAATTACATAAAGAAAAAAACTGCTGAACTCTCCTTAAAACAAAAATAGGAAACATGAAATTTTTGAACTTTATTACGATTTTCTTGAATTTTAATACTTCGTATTGCCTCCTCGTGCTTCCATTACTGCGTTTACGCGGTTTGGCATGCTGTACACCAAGTTCCTTATACGATTTTGGGGAATATTCTCCCATTCCTCTGTGAGAGCAATTTTGAGCTCACGAAGCGTGATTGGGGGAGGGTTTCGTTGTTTTACGCATCTGCCTAGCTCGTCCCAAGCATGCTCGATCGGGTTGATATCCGGGCTGCGCGCTGGCCACTCCATACGAGTAATGTTCATCTCTTGAAGGTAGTCATTCACAATCCTACCTGTATGAGGTCGGGCATTGTCATGCATAAATGTAGCATCCTCACCTAAATTGACCATAAATGGACCAACGTGATCATTGAGGATTTCTTCCACATATCTTACGCTAGTTAAAGAGCCGTTTTCTATGATCACCAGCTCTGTGCGACTTTCAGAAGAAATTCCGGCCCACACAAGTACAGACCCACCACCGTAGGCTACTTTTTCTTCGATGCATGCTTGCTTGAATCTTTCCCCTGGTCTTCGATACACTCTGTGTCTTCCATCGTGCTTGTAGAGCATAAATTTTGATTCGTCGGAGAACATAACTTTTGACCAATCTTCAATACTCCAATTTACGTGGCTCTGGGCATATCTTAGTCTTGAAATACGATGCCCACGCTCCAGTTTAGGGCCGTTTGCAGGTCTAAAGGGTTTTAAGTTAGATTCAGCAAGCCGACGTCTTACTGTCCATGCACTTGAGTTACTTCCTCCGAGGCGTCGAAACTGATTTGTGAGTTCAGTTCCTGTGAGAAAGCGATTTCGAAGCATGGTGTTCACCAAGTATCGGTCTTCTCGTGCTGTGGTACACCTGGTTCTGCCCGTTCCTGGTCTGCGTAGGTTAGAACCAGTTTCTTCGTAACGTCGGAGAACTCTTTGTACTGTTGACAGCGACACACCGACAGTCCTGGCTGTATCGCGCTGACTCCGGCCGGTTTCCAGCATTGTAAGTATTCTGGTGCATTCTTCAGGCGTAAGCGACATAATTTCAGCTTGAATAATGAATATAGAGCACTATCAACATGGTTTATGTACCCACTTATATGACAGATTACAAACAAAAGCAAAACCAAATGCTGTAATTTCGTAGTTCCATCTTCGAAAGTGGCCCTTTTTCAAATTTGATTTTTTAATGATATAACTTTACAATAACTAAGAAGTTTTAATACCTTCATTTAAGGAGTATTACATTGTCTATTAAATACAATTTATTGCATTAACCTAGCATTTTTAGTTTCCGAGATTTTTAGGATTCTTTACGTGACCCGGATTCATTGCTCTCGAGTGTACTACTATATTTCAAGTGTCACCACAAGTCTCAAGTAGTCAGCAAATAGTATCGTCAGTCTGACCCTGAACTCCGAGCGACTGTTGCTAAGCAAGCACTTGCACTGCATGTCATTACTCAGTCCTGTAACACTGGACAATAGAGAGACCGTGCCGGAGCATTCGAGATGTTTGTAAGTCTGTTTGTCGTGCACACTAGTTGCGATACGGCTGAGGACGTACCGTGGTTCGTTCGTAAGTTAGTTTTCCTTTTGTTGAGGAGTTATACTATAAGCACAAAAAGCAGCATCAATGGTATTGAGATTCATTGTATAGCATCGTAAGATTACGTTTTATGTTGACAGCGTGACTTGCAAGAGGCCTTTATCAAAGACCAAATAAAATAACAGCAGCAGAACTTATTTTGGAGAAATTGAGATTGTAATTATAATGCTGAAGGCAAAGAGGGGGATGCAAAAACTAACTAAGTTTTAGAAAATAAGTACCTTGATATTCAGCAAGAGATAGTTAACGCTACTATATATGTCATATATGCTAAGGTTTTTACAGAGTTCAAATCAAGGCCTTTCAGAAAACAACGAATGAATGGCTGACAGTTCTTATTTGATGTTTTCATATAAATTATTGTCTCGCGATATGTAAATGAAAGAAAATATTGAATCAACAATATAACAATGACAATGAAACTTGACAATGATGAGAAATTCTAACTAGAATAGATGTTGTTGTAATGTTGTCAACATTTGAAACTGAAGGTATATCTAATTGTGAAGAAAATATTTACGACTTATTGTTTGAAAAACAAGAGCTCAGATACAACGATTATCATAAATATTAAGATGACTCTTGTTACTTTTGTCTAGAAAAGTGGTTAGTGTCTTGTCTGTAACGACCACTAAATCCGCTATAAATATTTCTAACAAAGTATTTGCCAACGAACAACCAAAAATTGTGTTCGTTAGTTCGCTGCATGATAAGTAAAATACCAATACCTTTCTGTTTCACTTTATTCAATACTACAAATAAGTCAATATCAATATACACATAGCGGCATCCATTTTTACAATTTTATCGCGAATTCCACCAGTCCCCAGAAATGTTTGATGAAATGATTGACAGACATCAAGCAGTTTTATGACATTTATTTCAATTTAGATTTAAAGGTAACCAGTAAAAAACTAAATAACCATTTGAAACGGCAAATTTTGATAGAACCATTCATCTAATTACCCGTTATTATGAGCAATAAAAATTATAAATCATAGACAGATTAATATGAATGATGTAACTGTGTTAACAAATTCACACAAGAATAGAATGGAGAAAATATTATGTAAACTGTGTAGGTAACACATACATACATAAACTCACGCCTTCTTCCCATGGGGGTAGGCTGAAAGTACAGAACGCCACCTGCAACAATCCTTACATACTCCAATCCATCCATCCTTATATGTAAACTTAGTATTAGTAAATTAACAAGCAGGTACAGTCAATCGCACGTCAGTAGTAACCCTTGAACTACGAAAACCGCCCTTTCTACTACGAAAGCGCTGTCAAATTCAAATTGTGTAGTCTGTTGTAGTAAAAAAATCGCCGTAAAAAATGTATTAAGGTACCGGCAAGGTACCTTAATACATTTTTTACGGCGATTTTTTTCTTCAGAGTAATGTAAAGGTTTTTGTGCAGGTCCCAGCGGTTATTTTCAAATTATTCTTAAAATAATTGTAAACAAAAACTTTACAAATGGGCAGTTTTAAAAGTAATCAAGATAACATTATCTTTTGATATTAGTAAATAAGATATGTACAAAAAAGTTACGAGCCAATCATCTCTCGAATTATTTTTGTATAAACTTTACAACAACAAAAAGCCTGAATACCTACTTTGTCAAGAAAAAACAAAGCCTCGGTGCGCCAGCCTTAGAACTGCAAAAAAAATTAAAAACAACATCTTCAGTAAGCTCGACCCAAGATGGCTAATTCTTCAATTATTGAAACTTAGTTGATGCATAACAAACAAACACAATAAAATATGTCTAATTAGCAATAACATAACACACCTTACCACTTTCTGGGGCATAAAAAACATGGTAAATTAAATTCAATCGTATCAAAAACGTTTTAAAGATTGAAGTTAATTTATTTTGGTTCTTTTATGTTCGCCTCCCAAAAATAAAGGTCTACCTGCTTACGGGAGAAACCACATTGAATCGAAGTCTAATAACAAAATAATTAATTGACAAAGCTTGTACGAACACCTGCACTTTTCGAGGCTTTGTCGTCATGACGGGAAACACCGAAGAGAATCACAATAGTCCCGGAGTGTGCCAATACATGAGAGACGGGGGCAAGTGTACCTACTGTGCCAATACATGAGCGACGGGGGCAAGTGTACCTATTGATTATGTACAGTGAGGGTGTTGCCAGGTACGATACACCCGGCGACACCCTCACGGTACATACTGACGATAGAGCGTAGTTATTCAATGCATAGGTGGCTCATGTTTAGTCATTTACCGGTTTAAACAGAATAAAAATGCGAGCAAAGCGTAGTAATAGATAGTGCTTGTGTAACAAAACCTTAAACTTAATCTTCTCAACTATGCAGTATAAAATCAAATCAAGAATGACGAATTCCATGGATCGGTAAATAAATATCTGCAGAATATAGTCCAATTTGGCAATAAAATGAATATTATGTACCCAATTGTCGTCATAATGATCTCGATTAACTTTGAAGTTAAAATAGATATTAACGATAATGTTATCCAAAACATCATCAAACTAATTTTAATGAAGAATACGCTTCAAAGAAGTGTCCTTGACAATTCAAAAGTGCCCGTAATTTGTTTCATCAAGGTGTTCCCTAGGGCGATATGTTAGGCACATTTATGTTTAAGAATCTACTCTAGACTTTATTAATTAGTCTCTTTATCTTGCTAGACGTGTATTAATGACAAGGGGTTTGGCTTTCAGTCCAACAAAAGTTCCAGAAAATTCGTATTTTTTTTCTAAGCTGTATCTAACTTTGAAATCCTAATTCTCTAGAAGTTCATTTATTTTATTTCAACGTCACCTGGCAACACAGCTTGACAGCCGAGTTACACAAGTTGTTTGGCTCACCTACGTGATGTGAATAGTCATGACGTGTGCTTGCGTTGCGACGTCGCGATTGATATATATTTACACTTTATTGCTGACAGCTTGAATCTATGACGTCACGCATCAAGGCAAAAACGACGTAAGAATAAGATTCAGTTACTTATTTTCTGGTACTTTTAGTTGTTTAACGGGCATACAAGAGCTAAAGCGCGGTCACTATCGGATTGCATAGAAAAGAAAGAGACGCGCGATGACACAACGCTGGTAATTTATTGCAAAATATGAAGCAATTATGGATTTATAAAAAATCTACTCATTGGACTAAAAAATTAAAACACTATTACGTTAGTATGTTGCTTGTAGAATAATCTGACAAAAAAACTGAATGTTTGCATGTATATTAGTATGGTTTTTAATCGTTAAATTATTTTTTTTGAGGTATCTTCGTGATTTTTTTCTATCATATCAAGTTACAAATACAAATACAAAATACAAAATGTTTATTTCTGTACCAACTAGTATACATTAGTTTATGATTGGAGCCTCCTTTTAAGCATGATGACGCCTGTGTTAGAAGACTCCGCCCTTCCATAGCTTTGGCTGTTTGTACTACTTACAGAATTATTTTTACTATTTTCCTAAAAATACATTAATGTGGGTGTGTTGGGTGTGCGGAGTGTGTGGTGTGTGAGAGGTGTGTGCGGTGTGTAGAGCGAGTGTGGTGTGTGATATGTTTGAGGTATGTAAGGTGCGAGAGTTGTGTGGTTGGTGTGTTTGTGTGTATGAGGGATGATGTGCGTGTGGGAGTGGCGGTACCAGTATTAACTAATTTCCACTTATTATAACAAAAATTCAATATCTGCATAAGTGCGCGATTTTAACCATTCTATTAACATTTTCTTAACTTTATGAAGATATTCAGTGTAAATGTATATGTCCTTATTTATTTTATTATATAACCGTGATGATTGATTATTATATTATGTTAGTTAATTGTATTATGTTTTCAACACACTATCTAACTAACATATATCCTGCAGAATATCAAATATTTTTCTGATTTTGGTTACATCAGTGGATCATATATTTTTAGGCATTATAAATTTGCGTTTAGGTCATGTAGTCTCCTTAAGTGATTTTCGTAGTCTCTTACAGAACTAAAATGTTACTTCTATAGTAGACAAAGCTGGATAATGAATGTCTTCATGAGTATTTTTTACAGCGAAGTATTAATCTACTTTACTGTAAATTATATTGTCATATTATTCTATTTATATTGTCTAATGACAATGGGAAGAATCATGGACACCTTTGCCCAGGATTGAGACAAAACTGGTTAGCAAAGACAACAACATACAAAAATCTTATCATGTCATGTGTCAATATTGTAGGAGTCGTAGAAACTAACAAAATGATCTTATTTTATTCTACTTTTCAACTAGAGACCTACCTAGATAAGATGAGCACTTTATTATTCACATTAAATTGCTTACCTACATACAATTATTACACAATTAACTATTTACACTAGGTACTAGATAAAATGACTGACTGAATGACTAACTAACTAAAAGATTGTATTACTTAATAGCGCGTCTTCAAGTAACCCGACAAAATAACGTTCTGCTCTTATTTCCTACCTTGATTTTTCCTTTTGTTCGTTTATGTGGACCGACCCATACTCAGCAATCAATGTCTACGGTTCGAGATAAACGCTCCCAGTAGGTCACTGCTGTCGCCCATTGCCGCATAACAATCTAATCAGTGAAAAACAAAAGTTTTGATAATGATGAGGATTTTTTCTCATAGCCCTCCTTTCATTCCTCAAAGCCCTTTACTTGTTATATAAATAACTTAAATAATTATAAATAACTTTACTTGTTATATAAAAACAAAGACGAAAAGTGAACAATAGAATTAATTTAATAATTCAACTTTAAAATAGGTACCTAAAGTAACAGGATGTTTACATATTATTTACATAAAGCGAATAAATCACGTGATAAAACTAGTCTAGGTACCTAAACTAAATAATCAAAGTAAGCGACATTCACTGAACGACACACAACCACAGATACAACCACGATGTTTAGAACAACGGACGTGTGGTGCAGTAGCCAAATATGAATGCACTTACATCGGTTAGAACAAGTTAAGCAACCACTTGCAAGCACTACGGGGAACTGGACATATACGTGCGTTGCAGTCGCCAAATATGAATGCAAATACATCGGCTACAAAAAGTTAAGGAATCACTTGCAAGCGCTGCGGGGAACTGGACATATACGTGCGTTGCAGTCGCCAAATATGAATGCAAATACATCGGCTACAAAAGGTTAAGGAATCACTTGCAAGCGCTGCGGGGAACTGGACATATACGTGCGTTGCAGTCGCCAAATATGAATGCAAATACATCGGCTACAAAAAGTTAAGGAATCACTTGCAAGCGCTGCGGGGAACTGGACATATACGTGCGTTGCAGTCGCCAAATATGAATGCAAATACATCGGCTACAAAAAGTTAAGGAATCACTTGCAAGCGCTGCGGGGAACTGGACATATACGTGCGTTGCAGTCGCCAAATATGAATGCAAATACATCGGCTACAAAAAGTTAAGGAATCACTTGCAAGCGCTGCGGGGAACTGGACATATACGTGCGTTGCAGTCGCCAAATATGAATGCAAATACATCGGCTACAAAAAGTTAAGGAATCACTTGCAAGCGCTGCGGGGAACTGGACATATACGTGCGTTGCAGTCGCCAAATATGAATGCAAATACATCGGCTACAAAAAGTTAAGGAATCACTTGCAAGCGCTGCGGGGAACTGGACATATACGTGCGTTGCAGTCGCCAAATATGAATGCAAATACATCGGCTACAAAAAGTTAAGGAATCACTTGCAAGCGCTGCGGGGAACTGGACATATACGTGTGGGGCAGTCGCCGAATATGAATGCACGTACATCGGTTACAACAAGTTAAGCAATCACTTGCAAGCGCTGCGGGGAACTGGACATATACGGAATATCCTAAAGTCTTAAAGAGTACACACACTGGACTATTAACTACAGACCAAAGCAAGATAAGATAAGATAAGATAATATTTATTTGCATAACATGTGTCATACATACAAGAAAAGACATGCATATAGGATGGTAACAACATTATTAGGCACAGACATGTTTGCCACATGATGTGACGTGTAAATGTCAAGAAATATTATTAATTAAAACATTCTTTTAAAATAACAGCAATGAGCCAGATTTCCGAAAGCAAAACCAATCCTGAGTTTTTGTACTATTATAGTGGCCAGAAGCACGATTGCAGTGCACGGAGTCCTGGGCTCGATCCTTAAGCCAGGCACGGTCATAAGGTTTTATCATTACGATTTTTTCAAAATGCGGAGAAGTGGAGGCTTGGTACTTATCGGATATCCTTACTGATCGCTTTTAAAGTCTAAGTAAGTATTTATAGCAGTGATTGAACTAACAAAGGCGAGGTTAATAAAAGAGAGGTTTGACTTCCGCGGCGCTCTTCAGTTTATACATCAATCAGCTGGTTGAGGAGCTGGGTAGCACACTGGTGTCGGATGCTCTATTGGTAAGACTATCAATAGTATAAGCTATGCTGATGACATGGTGCTGCTGAGTCCCTCGATGGATGCGCTCAGACTGTTACTTGGAGTGTCTGAACGGTACGCCACGGCTCAAGGTCTCCTATATAATGTCGTGAAAAGTGTTTCGTGTGAGTTCCAGAAAACTGACGTCAGTTCCTCCTGTTTATTTGTTTGTTTGGTTTTTTTGTTTGGCACTTAAGAGAGTGTCACGTTTTAAATACCTTGGGCACAGTTTGACTGAGAACCTTTTTGATGACGAGGATATTGAGAGAGAGCGAAGTGCGTTGTCGGTTTGATGTAATATACTGGCCCGCAGGTTTGCTAGGTGTACCAAAGACGTGAAAATTACGCTGTTTAAGGCATACTGCCAGACGTTTTACACCTGCAGCCTGTGGGTCAGGTATACGCAGAGAACCTACAACGCCCTCCGCGTTCAGTACAATAATGCTTTTCGGGTGTTGCTGGGGCTTCCACGGTTCTGTAGTCGGGCATGTTTGACGATGCAGACATAAATAGTTTTGAGGCTATCATGTGCAAAAGAACGGCATCCCTAATGCGTAGGTATACGTGGAAACTCAAATAGCATCCTGAAGGTTATTGTGGGAAGGCCAGACTGCCCTTTTCTGATGCACTGGTCCAGTAGACATAGCTGCGGGCCTGGTGCTGAAGAAAAATATTTAAATTGATATTTGTTACAGAAGTTAAGTTATGGTCATGTTTAGTTTAATTTTAATTTAATTTTGATTTAATTTGATTTTTATTTGAATTTCATTTTCATTTGATATTGATTTAATTTTGTTTTGTTTGTAATTTATTTTATTTTTTGATTCAATTCTAATGAATATTGACTTTAATTTTTATTTTGATTTTTATTTTGTTTATTATTGTAATTTAAATTTTGTTTTGAATTTTTTATTTTGATATCGATTTTAATTAAATTTTTGGGTTTGATAGGAATAATAATTTGTTTTTAGTTTCTATGCTACCAACATATTTTTCTAAGTTTTTAATATTAATACAATATCAATGTTTTTTTTTCCGAAATAAATAAATTGAATTGAATTGAATTGAAAAGCAACGCCGCCAACGCTGACTGCCGCTGGCAACCAGTGCTCTGTCTCGCATAGGATCGTAGCATTATGCTGAGCGATTGCCGTTTTGCGTGACTGTGACGCATATTTTCCCCCAACTCATTCATTTTAGTATTTGTGTATTTTTCTATGCGTCATGTTTACCGCAAATAAACGTATTTTATTTTTTCTTTCAACGTCATCACTATTAGTAAATGGAGGCGCACTCCTTAATAGCAACATGTCTGAAGTACCAAACAACGTAGTTACGTCAGCAACTCCATTAGTATTCCGCGCAGGGGACAGAGCTTTACGAATATTTGCAACACAAAGTATTTGTGGCCTTTACTGTTACTTCATGATAAGGTTCCTTTAATTTTTAATGCATCAAAGTAAATCATTATACCAGAATAAGAGCTTTCACGAATCACGCGTTGCATAAACAGAGGGGCAACTCCCGTATTGAAAGCACGTTCGTATTCCAATCTAAGTCTGAATCTGTCAATAATACCTGTAACTTGCCCACATCTTTGACAAGTTTATATTACTGGAGTCAAAGCCAGTTTACAAACCAGCGGGAACAGAGCCAACCAGGCTCTGTTCCCGTTGTTTTGCAGACTGGCTTAATTTCTCACCCTGGTTTGTGCACTGTGGTGCTTTCTTTCAGCGTATGACATGAGAAAAAGTATTCTAATGGTTCTAAGGTATGGCGCTCAGCTTTGAGTAGACTTCTTTTTTACAAACCACGATCTATCATCATCTTCCATTCCCGTTGAGCTTTGTTGACCCTCATTGATCTACAAAGCTCGTCGCCTCGTCTCGCCTCGTCGAGTACTGTACTTTCAGTATCAGTACTCTTTCAAAATTGAACACGTAAATGCGAAGGACATTGCCGAAATAAAAACTAGAGTGAGTAATGTCTATAGTCAGAGTTGATTCATAGTACACTATCTTTTCGAAATGAACGTCATTCCATTCGATGGTAGAAAAATCACAAAATTTACCTATTTCCATTCCAATATTGATATGGGGACTATATGGCTGACGTCACCGAGTCGACCCCGACTGCTTCCCGACCGATCCTTTAATAAACACGTTCAAGTTCGAAGTGATTTTTATACTAAAGCCCGCCCTTCAAGAGTCAAGGTTGCCTAAATAGGTAGGTACTATTCGCTGTGATCAAGAATGAAAAGAAAGAAAATTTGTTTATTCTGCACAAAAAGACGTATCTCATTTCTTTATCAATTTTAAAAGAGTTTTAGTGACGAAAGACTTCAACATCTTGTCATAACTTGACATCAAAATTGTAAAACACCGTAGAGGTTATTTGATAACCTGCTTGCTGCACCGAATGGTAACATCAGTAAATACAGGAGGATACTCTTCTTAGCTGATAAAAACATGACTAGCACTTGCCTCGTAACAATTTCCTTTTAATTTTCCCCTATAAATACTATTCCCACAGTAAATAAAACCAATGTTTCCTTCACCATTCCCATTCACGGAGCTACTAACTTTTCACTGATTCTGCAGGTTCCGTACGTAAAGCAGTACCTATTACAATACCACTATAGCTGTGCATTTATTTGTTGCGGAAAATGCTCCTGATCGCATGCCGTCCGCGCCCGCGCGCCCTTCTGCAGCCTATTTTTCACTTTTACCAACCTATTATTTTGACTGTTTGCAATATCTGCGGTTTACTATATATAACAGTCACAGTAGGTATTGTCTCTGAATTATGATAAGCAGCTTAGTGATGGAAGGAAACTACGACGATGTTTTGATGACTCAATGTGCACTTTGTACTACTTATATGACTGTGTATTTTTTTGCACAACGCAATGTAACATAGGTTTCTATACAATTACATCTATTGCCCGTTTTAACTAACACTAGACGACACACGCGGATAATTGCGCGCTGTTGGATTTTCAACGCCCGGCTTAGCACCGAAAGTTGAAAATCCATCACTGCGCTTTTATTTAAGCATTCATTTAAGTGTCGGTTAGTAATGGTGAAAACGGGTATAAGTGACGTTAACGCAGCGTCTTCGCGGCGTCAACATGACATCAACCAACGCCAGGTCCGAAGGTTACTAGGTAGGTACTATTTCGATAAAAGTTGGACTTCAATTGTTATATGAAACAATCGAAATCAAAGAATAAGCAAACAGTATCTCCTATACATACATTAAGTTGTAGCGAAGTGGTTTTTTTTTGTCAGATTTTTCCTAAACGTTCATAAATTCGCGGTCACATTACAAGAAACCAATCATACTTAACTTATTTTGCTTAAACAATAAACTGTATAAAAACTTAATGTTATGTATCTATCCGGATGCAAGTAATCCTTAGGTACATAATTATAAAATACAAAGGTAACAAAGATCATCGTCTCTTGTGTTAACTTTTGACACCAGGGGGCCTACTCTGTAAGTCAGTCAACGAAGATACGGGCCCATCCTAAAGAAGTTCGATACACAAAACACATCGGGTCTAAGGACAACTGTCAAATAGTGTTGTCATTCAGTCTTAGTTCGGGCCTCAAACTAATCAAAATCAAAATATTTTATTTCACATAAACCAACATGGGCACTTATGAAACGTCAGAAGCTAGGTGCACGGTTCCAATTGGTTGTTTCCTATGGAGAAGAGCCAGCAAGAAACTCCACGGTTACTCTTTTAAAAATAAGGGGCTTTTACAATGTTTCAAATTACAGTGTTGATAGATATGGGAGGACAGTGTAGGCCTGTCGACATGTAACAGGTACTCAACAAAATATAAAAAGGTCTACAAATCTACAGTCTACAAGTTAGGCCTACAACGTTCTCACATTCACAAAATATAGAAGACTCTATGTATATAAAAATAAAAGCCCATTTAAACCAAATAACATGATTTCCATTACAACTGTAACAAATCTGAATTAGAATCCTGTCTACAAAAGCCATAAGTAAAGAGTTGAAATAAGAATTAGAGGTATATAATGTTAAATAATGAGAAGATAATGTCAAAGAAGAAAGTAAAAAAAAAACAAAAATACTTCTTTTTGTTTTAAATAAACTTTGTAATTTGGGAGCAGTTAATAGACATTCACATAGTGATGCCGCTAATGAGGTACCAGGAAAGCCACATGTGCAGAAGGAATTATTGCCAAACGTCCTTGTCTTCAACATAGTCTTTAAAGTTATAATATGCATTTTTGATAAGTATACGTTTGATGTGGGTTTTGAACTTTCCATCGCTAAGTTCTGTAACTGACTTTGGTAAGTTGTTATAAAAGCGGATACTGTTTATAAGAAATGACTTGCTTGTTTGAGTGAATCTAAATTTGGGTATTACAATTTCATTTTTGCTACGTGTATTTATTATTATGTCCGTAGGTGATACGGCGTAGCAAACGCCCGTAGCTTCGGCCAAAACTACAAATTTCGTGCTTAGAGAGTAGACCCCCTGAGCACATCACGATGCGCATGCTCCGAGCAACAGTTGCATAACTAACGTCCTTTTATATAATTATAACACTCAGTCGTTGAGGAAAAACACTGCTGTATAATAATAATAATAATATAGTGCAACTTTTTGCATGTTCTATAATAAGTATAGGTACACCTGTAACAAAATAACAATATACAATGCTCATCCGGTATTTAGATAGGTCCATTAGTCCAAATATATTTTTGGTTTCCGGAAGTTTGCTCATGTCAATTTATGAATTAGAATTGGTCATTGTGATACTTGTCAAGAAAAATCATCAAATAAAAAAATAAAACCATTGTCCCTTCTTATTCTTCGTCGTATCGATGATTCCACTTGTACTTATTTAGTACAAGTGGCTTCGATCAGAAATCGTCCTTTAAGGATTCCTAAAAAGAGCACTTAGTTTCAAGATCCATTGATCTAATGACCGTCAAAATCAAAAGACTTAGCTGATTCACGTTACACAATCATCAACCACAATTACATGAAAATTAAAAAAAAAAACAGCCATTTTGATTTTATAGTTTATTTTTATTATTAACATCAAACATCAGAAAATTATAACGATAAATGATAAATGATTTTATTTCTGTAAGTAGGTTTGTACAAACACTTTTACACGTCAATCATATTTTTTTAACTAGATGAGTTCGGCGTTTCCTATCTGACTACTCTGAGAAGAAAGGCAGAAACAAACTCAGAGGTCACAGTCTCTTTTAAAGTCCAGATATAATCTTAGTCAGATCATGTGAAGACCATGTAGATTAGTATCTGAAATGGTCTTTTGAAGAAAGAACCATACAAATTGAGTGGACCTGTCCAGTCAGTGCACGCATTTGTCAGTAATCGTGCAGCTCAACTCGGAACTTAAGGAGCTCAACGATTCGACGAACAATACCAAAGAAAGGATATTTGGGTAGGCCGCATAAATTACTCAAACTGCCAGATCATGATTAAAACTAACTGAGAAAAAATAAGCTAAAAGCAATGACCCACATAGTCCTCACATTCACAATAATGCACTGACTGGTGCACACATTTGTCAGTTATACGATTGTAACATAAGTAACTAACCTGTATTTATTTCGATTGCAAGTTATAGAAGCATAGGTACAGCAAAAAACAAGACAAAGCAATAGTCCCGGGATTTCCCATTTTCATAAGAATTCCCACAATTCATAGTTGTTAGCCATTTGTATTGATCGGTGAAACATTGCGAAACGTGATCTATTGTTACGATGGAAACCTGCAGGGAACAAGTTGACGTCGACTCTAGAATAAGCAATACCTACTATCTCATTGAAGGGTATCTAACTCCTTCTAATTCCTGTCTTAGAAACTAAAATAATAGATGCAGCATTTAGTGAATGTCAAAAGGCAATGTATGTACTACTCGCGTAAGTAGTCTTCGTTTCCTTTGGATATTATTTTGAGTCCATAATACTATCTGCGTTAGCGACATCTAGTTTTGAGTCCATAATACTATCGGCGTTAACGACATCTAGTTTTCCCAAAAGTCACCTTTACTGAATAGTTGCTCGTTTTACTTCATACACAGTTTACATAATTATCACATGATATATTTTTATTTTTCTATTGTGCAGAAATTACACGAAATCACAGTGGGCATTTATCGAGATTTGACAAACAGTAATGAAAAGAGATGTTCTCACCCTTATAGTGCATGACATAAGATTATAAGAACGACACAAATGTTGTCACTCTTAAAATAGACTACATAAGATGATGGTTATTATGACAAACTGCTTTAATAAAGTCGATAAGTAAATGCCAATAGGATAATCAAAAGCTCAATCATATAATAAGTCGGGTCTGTTGCTCATCGATGGGCTAATTAATTGCTTCGATTAACATAATTACAGAATAATTATGTGGTATGTGAGATTTGTTTACATATTGACGATATTGGAGAAACCCAAGTATTGGGCCCGATTTTATTTAAAAAAAACCGTTCATTTATAAAAGTAAAACATCTTTTAGGATTTAATCGTAAGTCATGCCTACGTCATCGTAATTATAGCATTACTAGTATCCTGTAAAAAACTGGGAATGTATGAGACGTACAGTCGACAAACAACATTAATATCTCGTTGGATTCTAAACTTACAAAGACTCGTTTGGATCCGACGGGACGTCAGAAAACTTTAAAATAACGAACAAGTTCAAAAGTATCAAACGTTCCTCCTCGTGCAGTATGGAGATTTGTTTCCTTGTGCGAGTTCTTGTTAGCGAAGTTGATGTAACTTAGACCTTGACATTGTTAAGGATATAAATAATTTCCGTTGAACGATTACTTACCTACCTACCTATTAAAAACGTTCAGATACAACTTTCTATTGTAGTCACTTTCTTTTCATTACATCGAAACACCGAAGTCCGCCTTTGTACCTTATTTATGTGCATGAAGTTTAAATAAATAAATACCTAATGACAAACGTAGTCACGACCTACAAACAATCCTCTCGTCAACTGTACCAGACTTACTTCTTTCTAAACCTTTTAATAAATCGCTTCCAATTGAAGGTAACATAATCCTAACATCGTTAAAAATAAATAAATATAAATATACACAGTTTCAGCTCGTGAGAAGCATTAGCTAAGTACGTATAGGCCGCGCACCTGTTTCAAAACACTCATCACTATTCTGAGCTGACCTACATAAGCTTCTGCCCGCGGCTTCGCCCGCGTGGATGTCGGAAATTATCCCACAGGACCGAGCTACCGGGATAAATAGTATCCTATAATCCAAATCCATTCTGTCGTTATAGCGTAAAAAGGTAATAAAAAAATGCATTTTTGACTTGTCTGTCACAAGTCAAAAATGCATTTTTTTTTTCATTAAACTTGTTTTTATGACGCTAAGTATCTAATTTAAAAATAATAGTAATTCATTTTAATATTTTCATCATTAATTTGAAACACTAGCGCGGCCATCGACCTTACCTACGTTATTTTATAACTTCAAATTGTAATAACTTTTAAGCAGGTGGACCGATTTAAATTAAATAAATATTAAAATTAATAATACCTCAAGGTACGGGTTATAACTATATTTCAAATTCTTTAAATCTCTTAAAAAGAGGTCGGTATACAAAAATTACAATAATCACGTGATTTTTTTTACCCCCTTGGGGGATGATTTTACAAAAACGCTGAAACATTTTTGTTTATTACTTACTAAAAGCATAAATCTTCATATCCCTAACTTATGAAATGCTGTATCCCATACAAACTTTCATCCCCTATATCACCCTTCTTTTTTACATAAAAAGTAGCCTATGTCCTTCCCCAGGATGCCATCTGTCTCCTTGCCAAATTTTACCGAAATCCGTTCAGTGGTTTAGACGTGGAAAGGTAACATACAGACAGACAGACAGTTACTTTCGAATTTATAATATTAACATGTAGATATGAGTAACAGTAGATATGGATAGGCCAGAAATTGATTCCTAATCGTATTGTTGTTTCTAAAGTTGATACGAGAAAGATGAACGTATCATTTCCGGTCGCTTACAGTTTTTAAAGGGTTTGCTAGCAAAGTTATGGGCATGAAATAAACCCGTAATGTCAGTTTTTCTCATCGTCGATATCCTTCTATAAAACTGCAAAAAATATGGCGGTCACACCGATATGTTAAACATGCTAAAAGGGCTATAAAACGATAGCGGGCCTTGTAATAATATCGATAAATTGCAAATTTCCACCCGCCTACAACTTTCCAATATTTACATGAGAAAAGAGACCTTTTCCGAGTAGAGGGATAGTACACGCTGATATCATAATATCTTCACTATACCTATAGTTTCATGTAGGTATTTCTTTTATCCCGATGAGTTCATATTGGTACAAACAGTAGGCATATTGGTACATAAACATTAAATTACTTAGTAGGTAACTAACATAATCACAATAAACTACAATTTTCCTTAATCACAGCGCACAAGGCCAAGTATGTTACAGACACGATATTGTAACTCAACAATGATTTTGTTTTAGTTATCACTTTTAGTAAACCACATAGCATTGTATAGCATAGTTTATTTTATTGTTTCTAACACTGTATGAGTCTCATGGTTACTCTGAATAAAGAATTTATTATTAGTTATTGTGAATAACTCAAACCAGAAAAAAATATTATAGTGAGGCACTTCCGACTGAACGTTGCCTCAAACAAACTACAACTGGCCCAACGCCCACAGCATTGTCTATGGGACTTTTCCTGACTCCTGTCAGTTGGCAATGATTAGGAACTAATAAAGTTTAAATTCGTAAAACACATATTATTTTTAACCCCTGATGGAAACAGAGGGGTGTTTTAAGTTTAACGTGTGCATATGTGTGTCTGTCTGCGCCATCGTAGCTCCCAAACGGCTAAACCGATTTAGATTTTTTTGTTTTGTTCAAAATGTGTCCTAATTGAGAGTGTTCAAAACTAGAATTCAAGAAAATCTGTTCAGCCGTTTGAAGATTATCAGCTCTATTCTAGTTGATGAAGAGATGTGAGCATCTTTCACGGGCTGATCGAGTCGAAATTTGGTATTCTATTACTTCAATGATATTAGGAGCACGTAGTACCTAACCTTGAACTGATACTGCAGAATCACCTGAAATTTGCAGGATACCCAACTCTTTCCCCAACATTCAGCAAAAGTATCGTGTTTGGGCATATTGCAAAGGTCTCAATAAGTAGGTTATAGATAGATGGTGATCAGATGGAATAGCAAACAGGTATGAGGATAAGATAAGATAAGATAAGATAAGATATTTTTTATTTGCATAAAACATGGTATAAAAGGTGGTATTAGAAAATATAGATCAAACATGTTTTGCTTAAAACTAAAGCGTGCAAACTTACTTACTAAAAATACATTATGAAATTGAAATACATTACATAGATTTCATATTAAAAAATTCATTAATACCATAGAAATTATTATTATTAAGCCATTTATATAATTGGGTTTTAAATAACGATACATTAGTAACCAGCTTCACTGTGGGAAACACGTACAGCTGCACAGATTAAAGCGAGGCACGTGTCGATCGTAGCGTGTCCATTCGTATATTTAAGTTTAAAACACAGGAAATAAAAGTCAAATTTAAAAAAACCCCGACACAAAGAAATACTCTAAGAGGCAAAAAAATAACATGTTTTGGGCCCTTTAAGTTTAATATAAGTTATAGGTAATATTTTGCTTAAACCATCGCCATCGTCGCGTCGGGGGACGGCTAATGAAAATACAATATATACATTAAGGTGATACGTAAAAAATAAATGATAGCTCGAGGGGCGTGGCTTAACCGAAGACGCGGGAGCGCCCCCGCTTGAATACATCGCAAACTCACCGCGAGCGTGTCTGTATTTTGAAGTTTTAGAATAAAGAAGGCATGGGAGTCGCCAGAAATAAAATACATTTGTTTTTTATTTCTCTGGATTAAACTATAATATTAATTATATTATTATTTAGTATTTTGCTTTATTTAAGAATGACAAAAAAATATCTACTGTGTGTAAATGAACAGGTAACATTAAATGATCATATTGACCTAAGAAAAGAAACCACGTCAGAAAAAAAAATCTGTCCATCCAAAATACACGCTTAGTATAAAATAAATGTAACGAAAACTGAAAAAGGAAATCGCTTTCCGAGTGTTTCTTTTATTCTTTGGGAAAATTTTACAGTATGAGCTGTAGTTAACATCTTATCATTTAATGTTACATATTCACGCCTGCCTCCTATGAGGGTAGGCAATGACGACTGATTTCCATCGGCTACGATCTTGACGTACCCATTTCGCTTGAAATTCATCACATTTATCAATTGAGTCATACGAACGTTTGTTTCCTATATGCCTTTGGCAAAGTCCTTCTTTAGTTTTATTCATATTATTTATTTATTAAGTGATAAGTATTAATGTACCGATTTTATTGACATAAACTTTACTGATATTTATTTTAAAACAGCTTTGTAATTATCTACTAGTGTAGTGAACAATTTCTTACTATGATTTTATTTCATTCATAAACTTAAACTTTAAATGTGTTTAAAAAGTTGTTCCAAAACTCAAACTCAAAGCATTTATTTCAATTAAACCATTTACAGGCACTTTTGAATTGTCAAAGAGTCGGTCAGTTAGTCAGAAAGTTGAAGCTAGTTGCCCATTCCAAAACGTAGATCTCTATGGAGAAGAACGGGCAAGAAACTCCAAGGACACTCTTTTTAAATCAAGATATTACAATATCGTTGGTACATTAATTCTTGTTGCTTCTATATGTGAGAACAATGTAAAAAAATAATTAAAAAAAATTTGTATATTAAAAAATAAATCAAAATATAAGAATAATAAAAATAAGCCGTGGCAGTTAAGAGATGACCCCGTCTCAACTGACGGCGCTCGTTCACGAACATGACGCGTGGATCAGCACCATCCAGCTCAACCATTTTGTAGGGAACCGAATGATCCAACACACGCGCCATTAACAGTGAGACATTTAAGTGAGCATGACATAGTCTCAACTGCCATGCTTTCAAGTCAACATAAATAATAATGATATAATAAACGAATCCATGGTACACACATTTACAAAATTGAAAAACTGCTTCTAAGTTATACAAAACTATACTTTGCTATGTATTTGAGCGATGAATAAAATTTTACTACCAAAAAGAAAAGACAATCAATAAAATATCTATTGGAGTATTCAATATTAAAACATATTTTATAAAAAAAAAAACAAACATTAAATTTGCAATGTCAGAAAACATAAAAGGGAAAATAAGAAAGAAATATCTCTTCCAAACATTAAAATTTTAACTAGTGCGTCCGAGTGGCTGTGGAGCAGGACCAGCATTAAGCCAAGCATTTTTATCTACGATATAATCATTGAACTTATAATATGCTTGTCTACACAGTGTGCGTTTAATGCATGTTTTAAATTTCTTCTCATTTAGTTGAAGAATATAGAGTGGTATTTTATTATAACACTTTACACAGTACCCCATAAAAGAAGTATGTACTTTAGACAACCTGAAACGTGGTTGATCTAATTTGTTCCTATTTCTAGTGTTGATATTATGCCTGTCACTTATCTTACAAAAAAGATGTAGATTTTTTCGAACATACATAATGTTTTCATATATATATTGACAAGGTACCGTCATGATATTAATTTTTTTAAACAGTTCCCTTAGAGATTCGCGTTTGCGGAGGTTGTAGATGGCTCTGATAACCCTCTTTTGCAGAATAAAGATAGAATCAATATCTGCAGCCCGTCCCCACAGCAGAATACCGTAAGACATGATGCTATGAAAGTAACTAAAATATACTAGTCTCGCGGTATCCACGTCTGTTAATTGACGGATTTTCCAAACAGCGTAAGCGGCTGAGCTTAGCCGCCCTGCAATTGATGATACGTGAGGACCCCACTGTAGCTTTGAATCAAGCGTGATCCCCAGGATAACCGCTTTTTCGACGAATTCTAGTATCTCCTTATTCAATACAACGTGACATTTACTACTTCTAACATTCGGTAACGCGAATCTTATGCATTTAATTTTCTTCTCATTTAATACCAAATTATTTACAGTAAACCAATTATGAACCTTACGCATAGCGTTATTTACGTCGTCAAGCTCTTGTGCATGTCTGTTTATTTTAAAAATCAGTGATGTATCATCAGCAAATAACACCATTTGTGGTCGGTTTTTCAGTAAATGAGGTAAATCATTTATACATATATACTAAAAAGAGCAAACTACACCATATTTTTAATTAAAGATTATTTAACTAATTCAATTTTGTAATGGATATTTTCTTACGAATAAAAGTCAGAGTATGTTAAAATGTATTAGATATATTTAAAAACCACTAAAATCTAATAAAATTTCACTGTTTTCTTAGAATACATGTCTCTCGCCTTCATTTAATAGAGACATTTCCGCATGTTTTATTTTCTTTGTTTGTATTCTTGTCTCTATTTTTATTAATTAGATATTCTGGATCACGAATCGTCTGAGTTCTTGTGTACCGAGGATCTACCAGTTCAGGTAAGATACAGTCAAAATAAAAAGACAATAACTTCGGCTCCATTTTCTCTTTCCAAAATTCTTCATCCTTGTAAACGATTTGTGTTTTTTTTTTATCTTGACCATAACAAACTGCCACCAAGCATTTGTCTTTTTTACATAATAATATGTGCATTTGACCTTGGGCTTGTAAATAACAGTCAGATTTTTTATTTACTTGAACCTGTTTTCTTATCACAACGCCAAAAATGCATGTTTCCTTCTTGAATAGCAGCTTCGATTCCAATTTTGAATGGTGCTATTGGACATTTAATTTCTATCATCATGTCTTCTGTGATGCCGTCTGGCGCGGCACCAAGAAATGAGTAGGGTTCATCGATAAAGAGCCCTCATCCTTGTATTTCTTAATTTATTAGTCTTGATAATTGGTCTAATGTGACTTTCTCATTTTTATTTCCATGGTTTATGGAGGCCACATGGTCAATATTTTGCCCATACAGCATGTTTTTTACTACACCGGCACAACTATTTGTTTTAATTCTCTTAACTATCTTGCCGAAATTTTAATCAGTCAATAGATTTCGCCGTAGTTCCAGCCATTCTCCACTGTCACTTTGCAATATCGTCCTTTGTTCTATTTCTTTGCATCCTTCCTCCGTTTTTCTAAATTTCTTAAAAAGGTTGACTTCGCAAGCTCATAAGTTTCAGCATCCATATCAGGCTTGTTAGTCAAGTCCGGTTACATTCTCTTTTATTCTCCACTGCTTTTTCGTACTTCTTGATTTTTGGAACGCACGGAACGTTTGGTTGCGTTACCACAGCCCACCGTTATCATCCCCGAAACTGCCATTTTATTTAAATTCATTGATGTATTCTGTGCAGTGAAATCTTTCTTACATACCTACCTATTTTTCTTTCTTTCTTTCTTTTTCTTTTACATTGTAAGCAAGCAAATGAAAATACCGATGTTAGGCCAGACTGTTTTTTCTGACACAAATTTTATAGTATGCAAGCCGCACTCAAACAATGATTGGTGTTGTGATATTTCAAGCAGTCTATTAAAAAACATATCTATGTCTATGATTCTATGGCCGCTTACACTGCTGTTTATTACATCCTGAAAGAATATAAATAATAACAATTTAACTCAGTAGTCACTGAAAGACATTACACTTTCAGCTCACTTTTATTAAAAATGTTGCTTGAATACACTTGATTGGATAGGTACTCTTCGTTTTTGTTTTCGGCATTTGAATTATTAATTTCCAATTTGAAATAAATTGGCTCAAACGTTTTTTTGTTATTCCATGGACAGACATACAACTACCAAAGTGTTCGTTTTCCACAGGAGGGTTTCTGTTTTGTTGGAGCCTTTAAAAAGGTAACTCATATCATTATTGTCAATCTCTATTTCATATGGTAGAGGCTCATTATCTTCGCTAAGCTCCAGTGAATGCTCCAAATCATCATCATACTGTCTCGTCCTTGAAATATTTATTTTTCTAAAAATAAATATAACTATTATTACTAAAACCACAGGTCATATTTAATTGCAAAAAATGAGTTTCATGTTAGTTCAAACACTAGGACGGCAAGTAGTTTTAATATTTTGTTCAAAATAAGCTTTTATTCTTTTAGTTTTAAATGTAAAATTAAAAGGTAAAAAAATGTTTTTAGTATTAAAAACTTTAGGTATATTTGTACCTACTTCTATATATTTTTATTTTTATATTCTTACATACTACTGTATGTAAGAATATAAAAATATGTATCTGACTTTCACATACGAAGAATAATTTCTATGATTTTGCAGTTGGCTACATTTCTTTTGTCACCGCTCTCAAAAAGTATAAATTAGGGAAAATAAATGTTTGGCTAGTAGTTAGTTTAAAAGTGCGTCCTTGAATGCTTACTCTGGTTTATTTGGTGAGAAAGTCGTTGCGAAATGTTGGTCATCTAAAGGCAACTTCGATTGTCTCTGTTCTGTCAATCCAACAGCACAGTCCGGAGCTGACTGGGGCGGAGTGATGCCATCACTAGTAGATGCACACTGTTCTGTCCTGTAAAATTCAAATGAGTGGATATTGTATTTCTTTACAATAGGAAATAAATAATTTGTTTACCCATTTTTTTCCAACATGTTAGTAGTTAGACATTGTTGATCGTCCAAATTTAAAAATGATAATGGCGACTCTAATCTTTTGTTTTCCGAATCACATGTATGGTCCGAGGTCTGCTCCGGCGCTGTGATTTTGTCGCTTTTATTATATTTCGAGGATCGCTTTGCTCTGTAAAATAAAACTATAGTAAGATATCTAAATATTAAATTATAAGAAATAAAACAATATCATAATGTATAATATCAACCTTACTCAGACGTGATAAGGTCTAAGATATTTGAAAATATAAATTACAAAATCTATTCTCTACCCCAAGTAATTTTATCAGGAAGATGTCTTATAGTTATAACTATGTATAGTACATACATACATAATTCCTCACGCCTGTCTCCCAAAGGCGTAGACAAAGACTACTGATCACCATTGGTCACGATCCTGACATACCTCTTGCACTTCTTCCACAATCATCAATCAAGTCATGCAAGTATAATACGCTTATTCAATATGAAAACTAATTATTATAAAGACATGCAAACTTACTTTTTATTTTCCGTCATTTTTCGAGCATGTTCCCTCAGGCGTTTCAACTGTCGGGATTTGTTTACCTTTCGTAGTATTTTATATTTATTCCCTATATCGGCAATGTAATATTACATAAACCCTGTTCACTTGATAAATATAGATAAAGAAGGTCATGAAACACACTAAACAAAAACTATTGGGATAAAAAAATGGAATCACGGTTGCGGGAGGAACCGACACAGGTCTGTTACTGACAAAGGCCGCAGCCGAACTGGGCGGGCTTAAGAAAGTGACAGAGTCATTTACTTTCACATGCGCAAAAAGAGAGCGCAACAATGCAATGTAACCAGAATAAAACAACGTAAGCGCCAAATCAAATAAAAAATGTTTAAAAATAAATTAAGCTATGTATCAAAAATATGTTCAGCCAGAGTTTTCAATGACCTAATACGCATATTTTGAATGTAATTTTGCAATGAAATTACTTAGGATTTTAGAATTACAGGAAAAGATATAAACAAGGAGAGGTCTTTTCGGAATTAAATTCTATCGAGGAAATTTAACCCAATTGCGTTTTTCTTCAGTCAGAGTATTAATCAAATAGTCAATAAATATATATCCAAAAATTAAATCCATACATGCTGTAATAGAGAAATAAATGGTTACGAAAAATAACCCAATTTATTTTGGTATCGCCGGGCGTCGGCTGTTTTCATTAGTCGGCCCCGAGCGACGCGACTCGACGATGGTTTGATCAAACGATCAACTACAACTCACATTAAACTTAAAGGGCCAAACCCTTTTTTATTTTACCTTTTAGAGGTTTTTAATCCGTGTACTCAGTGTTTGCAGTCGTTTCAATGATAAGTTACCTCTGATTATGCATCACAGTGATCTTTATGGTCGTTGCTATAAGGTTGCTGACAGATATAAAACATTTGTGAAAGGACTGTATCGAACAGGGGTCAGAAACACATTCTCGTTCTCATTTTTTTTGGTTCCACTCGTACAGTAAAGTGCAGTTACTGCAGATTGAGAGGGACAGAAGAGAGTCAACGTTTCCTTACCCGATGAAAGAGTAAGAAGAAAAGACAAAAAAAAGAAGTTGGATTCATACATATCATCATCGGCACCTTGTTCCACCCTCTGCTGAGTATAGGCCTCCTTCCTTTTTTGTCATACTTCCCTGGTCTGGGTCTCATCCAGGTCCTGCCTGCGAACTTCTGCAGGGTTTACCTATATAATTTTCAAATTGCTAAGGTTTTTATGTAATAAATGCTTGTACTATCACTACCACCCTATTTATCAAAAAACGGGTAACAGGTACCTATATAGTTACGGTGGAGGTCTGCTCGGCTTGGGCGGGGCACCACCGTGTCCTCGTGGCGGCGATCGGTGGCGGCGATTTCTCGCGTCCGGCCCTGGTTCAGGCCATGGTACGGAGCGAAAGGGAATTGGAAGCAGTCACCTCCTTCTGCGAAGCAGTAATGGTCGCAAAGGAGGAGGCGGAGCGCGTGAGGGAGAGGCAATCATTGCGCCCTCACGCCCCTAGTCGCCGCAGGAGGAGACTCCCTGGGCCTCGGGAGTCGATAGCCGACCCACCGTAGGCGCGGGCTTACGGACGGCGAGCAATGGGCAGCGCGCCGTTCGGTAAGGACCAGGCCCGGGTCGACGGCGCGTTGTGTTCCACGCGCGCCTCAAAGAGATGTCAGCATAATTGACGGGGTCCGATAGGGCCGATGCCTGCCGGGGTCGCGGATTGTTCGAAAGCATTACCGTGGCCCTGGCGCACAGGCAACTGAAGGAACACGGGTGGGTTTTGGTAAGTAAGAGTCTGACACGCCCTTCCGCTCCGCCCAGAGCGGGAGAGGTCATTTGATGAATTCCCACATACAAAAAAAAAATGGACCTATATAGTTCTGTCCAAAATGTTACCACGTTATGTGTACCACGTTTAGCTCTAACACACGTGAAAGTCAATAATAGCCACGACTCAGAGAAAATGTAGCCTGAAACGAGAGTAAATAACTAAACACATAAACACTACCCAGCACTTTGTATAAAATACTATTGAAAATAATAAAGCATTTAACTGAGGCACTTTTAATTATTTTTCACCTATCTACACATTCTTTATGAATTCCTTTTCACTACATAGGTAGATACTTACTTTGTAATACTGTGCTATAGGGGACCATTTTCTGCGGTAAAGTAATAAACTTTGTATAAAAAGGGTAGCGTGGGAAGAAAATGTTATTAAATTAAATGTCACAATCGTGTATTCAAATGCTCTTTGAGGCATTGCTCGTACGGGAAACTCGGGTGAAGTGGAACTATTACTCCAGGCCCCATTAAAAGAATAGGAAAAGTTCTAATGGCCTACAGTTCGTAAATGCTTCACCTCCGCTGGTGGTCTTTGATTCAATTCGCGAGTCGAACAGAGTATTACATAAGGTTTCCAGTTAGGACTGACTGATTCATTTTTTGAGCCCGGCACGCCTGTTTTCGCTGAAGGGACAATATGCAGAACTGTGCCAATAGTACTCGTACACCCACATGTCGCCAGTTATGTTTAAGTTCCATGTCATAGAGGACAAGCCTATTGCAGATCGGAGTTTGTGGTCATTATGTTCAGCTAACATTTGTGGAGGCACAACTGTCGTGTATTTGTTATTTCATTTTAACAACTAGCTTCTGCCCGCGACTTCGTTCGCGTGGAAGTCGTAAGACACCACAATATACTAAAATAACAGTCACATTTTTATAAAACTTTCTTGTATACTACGTTTGTAGTTTTGGTCTCAGCAACCAAAATATGAAGAGAGTCAGGACTGGTGACGCGGGAGCAAGTGACGTACAGTTGTCCGTGTGAGCAGCAGCTCGCTTTGAGGTCGACATCTGTCAGCCTTCAGTAGTGATTTCCCATTGCTTGCGAAGTTTTTAGTTTTTAGTGAATTAATGAACGTCTGCGTTCTGTATATACTACCTAATGAAACAACATTATACTGATACACTGACTGATGCTTTCTTACAGATTATTCCTGGCGAGCAACTATCACTAAAATAACATAACAGTAGATTGTAAACGCACGGGATTTCTCATTAACAGTCACCTAATAAGTGATATAATAATAATAATAATAATAAAATAAAAAATTATATATAATTTAATTTTTATTATAAAAAAATTAAGCACAACAAATATAAATTGTTGGGAATCGAACATACGAGTACGAGGAGGTTTGCAAATCAGTCGTCGAACCGCTAAGCTATTGCTTTCTTGAAAGTTAACTAAAACAGCCGTTTTTCATATTATATCATGATTGACTGCATGCTCCTTTAAAGGTATAGCGGAATGATAATCATTTAAAAGGTTAAATCTGTAACTAAGTATCTGCTATATTCGTTCCCTATTCAGCGCAGTGAAGTAATGGAATAGTTCAACTGTTGTCATACACTGGTATATTGTGTTCTCTCTCATCTCAGTCTCATTTCTTACGAGATGTTTTTTTTCAATTTCTGACTTTTCTAGTACTCTAACCTCAGTTGTTCCGAAAAGTGTTTTTTGATCCTTAAAAGGAACAGGATAGTTTGGCATCAAAATATTGTTTTGTGAAAATTAGCCATTTTCTTGCTGACTGTAGTTTTTTTTTTCAAGTTAAGAACAGTCTCCTAAGACCGATTTTGAAGCGACTACGATTAAGGTACCTGACCTTAATGCCCAATCTCACAAATCCACCCTGAATGACCCTGTCATGATTGATTGCTTAGCTCCTTAAAGGTATAGCGTGATAATAATTTAAAGGGTTAACTGTGTTTCTGTAAATATCTGCAATATATGGTTAGTATTATTACAATTTGCGGTAAACTATACAGGAATACGAACAAATTGCAATATTCCTCATTCCCTATAGTAAAATAGTGTGATAATTTATAGCCTACATACAGACTGACCTCTCATATATGTATGCAAAATTTTAACAAAATCTATCCGGTAGCTTTTGCGTGCTACTGGAACATACATTCGGACAAACAAATAAATAAACAGACAAAATTTCTTAAAACAATATTTTCGGCAGCAGAATCGTTCCCACACGTCGCAAAAATTACTTAAAAAATATATTAAACGCACAGTTTTGACTTCGCTACGATTGTACGAGTATTATAATCATATATATAGATTTCAAAATGTATTCGCTTCGCCCCAACTTCCCGTACACTTTTTCATAAACAATCCGTATGAAAGGTAAAGCTTATTGTTTCATACTGAGTAATATAATAAGTTTCTGTTCAGCGCAGTGTCAAGTACGATTAGCTTTAGCGCTCATTCAGGACGTTTGATAAGTAAATCACGTCCTGTTTTGTTTGTGCAGTTTCCATGAATTAGAGACGTGTGGTATTTGTTAATGGATTGACGAATGGATGCACCCTGGCTCCTAAGACCTGTATGCGGGATCACAGAAAGTCTTTGTGTAAACATTCATCCATCATGGAAAAGTCTGAAAATATTTAACCATTTCTGTTTTAATGTTTACACAAACGTGATTTCTTCATGTAAAAACTCCTAGCAAATGTGTAATTAATTTGTTTGTATAGTGTTTCAGGGAATTTTAGAACTGGCTGTACTCGCCGTCGGAACATTTTAATCCGGTTTTTTTTTTTAAATCCTAGAAGACGAACTGCGGCTTTTCTTAGAATTTACATAAGCTGCTATACGGTCATGAAACAGCTACCTATGTGGGCAGAAAATATACGCAATATACTATTGCGTGTTTTAATTTTAGTCATGGAGACAAGGTGGAAGACCTTCACTAGTCTTGCCCACGCTCAACATGGGTTAAAAAACAACAATTGAAGTAAGCTTATCTCTTTTCTTGACTGATATATTACGATATCTACTGCTGATAGGCTAATGTTGACCTACACATAAGGTTACCATCCGTCCGAATTCATCCGGACATGTACGGCTTTTTAGCCTCCCGTCCGAAGTTTATCCGGCCTTGTCATTTGTCAGGATCGAACTTTCTACCTTGAGGTAATCTTGTTTTTTTTTTTGAAAATATAAAGTGTTTAATAAGTTCTGAAAAAGAAAGATTAAAAAGTTAAATGTCTGGACTTTATTTTTCATATTTCCGGCTTATTGTCAGGACTTATCAAATTCGAAATAGTAATACTACCTACACATCACCCAATCATCAATGCAGCACATCTGTCCCGCCACGGCGGCTCTATATTTCAACCCCCTCACGACTCGCTGCTCGACGGCGTACAATCATAATTTCTCCCGGGGCCCGTTCGACCGTGACCACTCATAACCACTCGGTAACCCTGCACGCACCGCTTCCTGTTTTCCATCGACAATTTCCCGGCTTTCCAATGGGGGCGGGGGTAGCCGAGCGTGGACAACCTACTTAGTGTTTAAAGCTTTATGAGTGATTGGTTAATTAGTATAGTTGGTGTGGTTACGTTGTATTATGGAAGGTAGGCTTAGTGAATATGTACGTGTTTATGGTGGTATATATCAGAGGGGCGATTCCCAATTTTTAAGAACTTTCCCATTCTAATCTCAGTCTCAATCTGTCAAAATAAAACCAATGTAGGCTACATTCATGGCTGAGATGAATTTGGGACTTGAATCTGAACGTTTTTAAGTAGGCCTTCAAAATAACTCAACTTTTACTAACTTTTTTATTGTCGGGCGCTTAGAGTAATAATTCTATGGTGGGACGTACCTAACATACCACGCTGCTCAGTGCATGTTGGTGGATGTCATGTGCGCAGAGTCGCTATGACAGGCTAGGGGAGAGGTTGGTGGATGTCATGTGTGCAGAGTCGCTATGACAGGCTAGGGGAGAGGTTGGTGGATGTCATGTGTGCAGAGTCGCTATGACAGGCTAGGGGAGAGGTTGGTGGATGTCATGTGCGCAGAGTCGCTATGACAGGCTAGGGGAGAGGTTGGTGGATGTCATGTGCGCAGAGTCGCTATGACAGGCTAGGGGAGAGGTTGGTGGATGTCATGTGTGCAGAGTCGCTATGACAGGCTAGGGGAGAGGTTGGTGGATGTCATGTGTGCAGAGTCGCTATGACAGGCTAGGGGAGAGGTTGGTGGATGTCATGTGCGCAGAGTCGCTATGACAGGCTAGGGGAGAGGTTGGTGGATGTCATGTGTGCAGAG
The DNA here is from genome assembly GCA_916610205.1 of Griposia aprilina. Taxonomy (NCBI): domain Eukaryota; kingdom Metazoa; phylum Arthropoda; class Insecta; order Lepidoptera; family Noctuidae; genus Griposia; species Griposia aprilina. Next base: position 25,433,752 of record OU744286.1, read on the forward strand.
TCGCTATGACAGGCTAGGGGAGAGGTTGGTGGATGTCATGTGTGCAGAGTCGCTATGACAGGCTAGGGGAGGTTGGTGGATATCATGTGTGCAGAGTCGCTATGACAGGCTAGGGGAGGTTGGTGGATATCATGTGTGCAGAGTCGCTATGACAGGCTAGGGGAGGTTGGTGGATGTCATGTGTGCAAAGTCGCTATGACAGGCTAGGGGAGGTTGGTGGATATCATGTGTGCAGAGTCGCTATGCCAGGCTAGGGGAGAGGTTGGTGGATGTCATGTGTGCAGAGTCGCTATGACAGGCTAGGGGAGAGGTTGGTGGATGTCATGTGTGCAGAGTCGCTATGACAGGCTAGGGGAGAGGTTGGTGGAACTCATGAGCGCAGAGTCGCTATGACAGGCTAGGGGAGAGGTTGGTGGATGTCATGTGTGCAGAGTCGCTATGACAGGCTAGGGGAGAGGTTGGTGGATGTCATGTGTGCAGAGTCGCTATGACAGGCTAGGGGAGGTTTGTGGATATCATGTGTGCAGAGTCGCTATGACAGGCTAGGGGAGGTTGGTGGATATCATGTGTGCAGAGTCGCTATGACAGGCTAGGGGAGGTTGGTGGATGTCATGTGTGCAAAGTCGCTATGACAGGCTAGGGGAGAGGTTGATGGATGTCATGTGTGCAGAGTCGCTATGACAGGCTAGGGGAGGTTGGTGGATATCATGTGTGCAGAGTCGCTATGACAGGCTAGGGGAGGTTGGTGGATATCATGTGTGCAGAGTCGCTATGACAGGCTAGGGGAGAGGTTGGTGGATGTCATGTGTCTTCGAATATTTGGACGAGGTCCTACATTGGCCTTATTACAAAACCAGATTTATCTATAGACCCCAGTTTAAAACGTCAAGCTATTTTTTTATGTCATAGTTTATTCGGACTGTGTTAAATTACTAAATACAAAAACTGATTTTATATCAGAGTCTAAGTTGTCAATTTTTATTTTTAGTTCTTCTATCGAAATGAGGTTCGAAATACAAAACTGGCTGAAAGGTTTAATTTTGGACCAAAGTTAGAACTCGTTTTATATTAAGAAGAATAGTGTTTTTGTACTGTTATTTCATTAGAATTACCAGCCACATCTACAATTTCACCCCACGTGTGACATGTGCAGCGTTGCAAACCTTAACCTGCACTTCTGACCTTTTCTCCGCAGTAGATATTGAAGCACGGCCTGATGTCAAAGCAATTAGCATTAAGGAATGCTCGAGCTTGCGTCTGGGTAGAGCTAGGCTACGCGGTCCCTGCCTTTGGTTGGTGACGTGGGTGGTACTCAATCACGTACAGTACGTGAGATTGCACTAGGATTTGATTTAATATATTTAACGGTGTGAGGGTGTTTATGAAAATGTTGGTGACAATGTAGCGGTATCAAACATCGCCACATGCGAGCTACACGTCATACTGACGTCACGCAAATCCTGCATCGCGCAAGCAGAGTTTACCGCGCGATTAGCATATATACAACATCCCGACATCAACCGTCGGGCAGTTGCCCACCAGACACAACACCCGTCTGGTCGGAGGATCCTCCCTTTTCCATAGAGTATGAGTGAGCTTTACACCCTGTTCCTCATACCTCTATCGACGTCTCCATTTGTATAGTGGCTTGCTAAGTGATTTTTGTGGTTAAAGGAATCCCGCACAGAAATAAAATAAAAAGAGATTGTGGTATTTCATAGGTAGGAAGTCAGAAAAAATGTCGAATGTAATGGGGAAACCTGGCAGATAGTACTCTGCCAATTTCCTTAAGTAAAGTTTTGCGTTTCCATATAAAAGACGATGAGTTATTTATCGCTACTTGAAGCTAAATTGACGATACAACCAACATAAAAGTTGACTACGAGCCGACCCTTAATAAAAATGTATGTGTGAACTGCGAGAGGTTGTAAGCTCTCCGGGGAGGCACGTGCCTCGACGGTAGAAAAGTTATAAACTGATCCTGAATTTTAATATAGAGGCTATTAGGGAGGTCGACTCAATGGACTGGGGAATATTTACTCTATGAATAGAAAGCTGGAAAATTAAACAAGTATTTGCGCGTGTTATGACCGTTCGCTATGTCCAAAACGAAGCGTTCTGCATACTAATCGAAGCTTTTAGATATTAAACCCTTTATTGGCTGAACTTTTTACTTTTATTGATTCAAAAATTAGAAAGGCCTTCTAAGCTCACCTAAAGATTGAGCTTTTTTATTGATATAGAAATGAAGTATCATCGTAGTTTTTAGTTCCTTCAGGTAAGTTTAGTGTATCTATAGCTCAATAAACAAAAGATATTTGTCAGTAATGATACTCACAGTGGTGTGGCTGAGTACGGTACCTACTTACAAAATATGCCAAGCCGTACGCATCCACTATGTAATTAACACGGGCGTGCTTATATCTATACAAGAAGAACCTTTCATAAACAGCTATTTAAAAGTGAACAGTTCAGCTACTTACAAATTGTTTCATAAAGGAACGCGTGAGCCGAGATATTACGCCCCCGGCGAGGGCGAAAAGCCGGGAAATTGCTTTCTTTATGAAGTTTACACCTCAACAATAATGTAATGTCAAAGATTATACATTTTCTAGATATTCAGCAGGAGCTAGATGGGATGCTGAGATAAAATGTTGAACTTTTGACAACAAAACAAGCCAATACCATCGTGGACTTTGCCCAGTTATTGTACTGTAACGCAATGCGGTTATGCTTTTGTTATCCAATGATTGAATACCGATATCAATTACGATACCCAGCCCTAGGTAAGATAAATCGATTACGTAACTTTAGGTAAGATTAATGTTATTCAGCAACCTAGACGCAAGCGGAACCTCCGTTTGGGAGACAATGACTAGCTGATGGTTGACTCCTGAATGCTGCTACAAATCCTCGTTATTTAAACAGTTATCTATTTTCTATCCACTTAGGCTTCCTCTCTAACTTCTATTCAGAATGACACTGAACATGTAGCCCGCGGGAACAAATTACAAAAAAAAATATACAAGTAAAATCATGATAACATTTTGACGTAAGTAATCTTTTTGAATAATCTATAAACACTTTTAAATAAAATACTGCTTTTGCGATAAAATCTTAGCATATCTTTTAGAAAACAATTTTTGTAACTGTAGTCAGTTGCTTCCCACACGCGTAATACCTTCCAGATAAATATTTGAAGATAAAAAAACTATTTTTGTTAAACAGATTTAACACTTTACACTCAGAACTTGTCCGTCTCTTTTGTATGTATTCACGCGTAAACTATACTGAACTGATTCTGATTACATTTTGCAGGCGGCTAGGACAGGCAGGACGTAACATAATGAAATTTTCTTTAAAAAGAAATATCGCGCGTGGGTGAAGCCGTGAAATGAGACGAATGGAAATTAATGAGATGTTAAAGCTCCCGACAATGTAACTTCGTACACACCACAAAGCTCTGGTTTTGTATTTATAACTTATAATTGAATATTGTGGTAAATAATGTTTATATTTATTGTATACCTACTTACAAAAATCTTAAAACTTCGCGCAGCTAAACAACTTACTACAGTGCTTATCTTTCTAAAGTTTCTCGATATCAAATCTAAAGTAATTGACACAATTACCTAATAACTGGATAGTTTTAGAACTTCTGTTGATATTAGAATTACTTTAGTTCTTGTGCTTTCGTTTTAGTAGTTTTAGTTTATAACTTAAACTCCAATTTTGCGTAATTTGATCTTGAAAAATAACAACATAGTGTATTCTCGTTGAACATTATGAAATTGAAGCTAGAAGCAAATTATTTATTTATTTATTTTTTATACCATTTATGTACACACATACATAAACAGACAAGAAGAAAGGAACAGAAAAATAGGTAAAATGGTGATGCTTATTTGTAAAGAAATCTCTTCCACATACCTGCGATAGGAGAGTATATTAAAGAGATGTAGACATTGTTTGTAAGAATAGAAGGGAAAACAAAATACATAAAATCTAAAATAATTTTCCAATTTAAATATAAACATACAATAAGAGACTATACTAACATACATACATACTTCTAAAATAAATATCACTAAAATATATAAAAATATAATCTAAATTTAAATAATAAATATATAAGCAACTATGACAAAGTGGAAAGATAGTGTTCTCTCTTATTGAACAATACTTATAATTGTTACGAGTGCAATTTCCTTATGTTTTTTGTATCATGCATAAGCACAACCTAATTTGATAAAGATTATGATGACAGGATTACAGAAAGCAGTTTTTTTTTAAATTACCTGTTTATTTAGGAGTCGTACCGAATTAAAACAAACAAACAATGCTAATTCGACCATACCTATAACGCCGAGACCCGGCTATCTCGTGACCTATCTTCCACGAGACAGCTAATGACATGTCTCACACGTCATGCTGTGTGTCACCATGGATGATTGGCCGGTCAGCTAATATAGGTAGGTAGTAGCGTACTCTATATCTTTGAATTGAACAAACTATTAAAATTAAAATATAATTACCTAACCTAGTTATAACTATTAACAAACTAAAATATGGCGTCGAAAAATCCCTCTGCATTGCTGTGGCGTGGTAATGTACCCAAGATATAAATGTGCTTAGCCTCTGGCCAAGGTAAAAGCCAGCCCTTGAGTCACGGGAAATGTCTACCAGCCGTTTGGAAATTTTGTTGAACAAACCATGAGCACTTGAACCCCACGGCCCGAGGGTTTTACCAACCAAACGGCTTTAAAATATAATTACCGATAAGGTTATTATACTTTCGCTGCTTGAGGTTTTCCGCAGTCAGCAGGATGATGGGATAGCGCAAGAGTATTGACACACGTTGCGTCGCACACTATAGGCCTACCCACCTCCCATGGAAATGCAGACATGCCGTCCGGACTCTTGCCATAGTCGTGTGCCAAGCCATTGAGTGCTAATACAGCTAGAACGCTGACGGTGACAAGAGGTCATCTGATGATTTAATTGATGTTCGCGTGCCGCGCTAAGCAACCAGCACTTCGGATGCGAGACAGGCAGTGGTGAGATCACAAGGAGCTCCTAGTCGCAGGGAAGCAGCGAGGCGGAAAGTAGTGTCGTCGAAAAAAGTGCCTATGTTCGGCGACGGTAATGCATGAAGACAATTACCCGACTCCCACTTACCCTCAGCCAGCAGGCACCCACGCTCTTCAGTAGCTGCAGACGTGTCGAGTAATTATTCTGAACTACTCTGCAGAGCGACGCATCCTAGCGTCTCTGGGAAGATGGAATATCGGGTAGATCTGAATTCGGACAAGCGAGTCTCCAGGCATCCTTAGCCTCGGTGAAGTACGGCACATTAAAATTAATCAGTGTGGAGGCTAGGATTTTCTTCATTAGTTTCTCAGTGCCGTGGACCGAGGACACAATCACCCAATACAAATACATCCTTTGGTGTTTAATATAATTCCACCATAACATTCATTACATAATGCGCCGGCTATCGCTGAAAACTAGCGCTGGGGCTCTGTCTCGGATAGAGTCGTAGCATTATGCTGAGCGATTGCCGTTTTGCGTGGCTGTGCCGCATATTTTTCCCCAACTCGTTCTTTTTTGTATTTGTGTGTTTTTTCTTTGCGTCATGTTTACCGCATATAAACGTATTTTCTTTCTTTCTATATGAAAGCCGGTAAACTCTTTGGTTAAGTAACATAACATCCCAACACGCCAGTATTCCCCGAAGGGTCAGGCAGAGGTCTACCCACATTTCGCCAGTTATGTTCATGTCCCATCTTTGGTTACCTTTTATACAAATTCGTGTTTCGTTCAATTACATCAGAAATGTCATCGAAATCATCACAAGTTCTCCCACACTAGCCGCCTCAAACAATAGGTAAGAGGTCAATAAACTGTTGACACAGACTATCATTACTACTAATGGTCTATTGTAGACTAATGCTGACTAATATAGGTTATTAATATTCCTACTTGGGACTAATAAGGGTTATTACTTAGTCTTGATGCGAGGTATTTATTATTAGAGAACGTAGTAGGTACTCCATGATCTAATTTAGTTAATGCTAAAGTTACGATAAACGTGGACATGATGGGTTGTGTCGCGTCCTACACTAATAGGTACTACATTCTTATGGACTTGGTATAATGGATATTAGAAATTTTATATTCAATACAAATGATACTAATCCACTTGCCATGGTTTAATCATTTTTTTGCTGGTTTCATAGATATAGAATATATCGCATCTTCCAGTAATTGGCTTGTGGAGGTCGGATTGCAGTCGCTGTGGGTATAATATGATTTATAATACTCCTCCGCATATGGTTCGATTGGAAGCCGATACCAACGAATACTAATGAGTACCTAATTTGCGAAAGAAAAGTATTGAAAAGCTTAGTACAGTACAGTGGTTCTTATAAGCAGATTGTCTCTTTAATGGATAGATCGATGTCCTTAATTTTTATACTGAGAAGAAGAACATATACCATATATACCCAAAATACGTTAGTTAGCAGTAACATCTTCAATTTTACAGGTCTAGTTTAAACTCCCGACCTCTACACTCATACCCATACCTTGACCGTTTAACAATTATATAGGACAAGGATATAGTCATCGGTGGATTAGGAAGATCCGCCATCGTTTCCAGACGATATTAAACGATGTGACAATGAAGGTGACGTCACGAATCCAATGAAGAGCAGAGAAGTAACCACTAAGTACTAATGCCCACATCACGTGGGGGCGAGCTAAGAGCCGTTCATAGGAACAAAGGATCACGGGAAGGTGAAAATAATGAAATACGTTTCCCGTATTTCAATATTTTCGGGGTGATTATGATAGTAGTAACATAATTATGTAGAGTTTTAAAAAGAGAGTATCACAGGTGTGAGTGACAGACAAAACGGTTTACAAATGTGAACTCCTTAGTCTGATTTACGCGGTGCGATTTAATATCCTGTGCCTTACCTACCATAAGCTGAAGCAATTATAAAAGTTGCAGCGTCTGAACAGTGTTTAAACGATGCAAGTCATTTGTTGCTTCAGTTGCATTGTACGCTACAGGTAACAAACTTGCACCATATAAATGGGGCTTAAAACTCAATTTGTCATATTGGCAGTCTCGTTCTCAAAACAAAGGAGCGCTTTAGGGAAATCTGTAAACAGTCACAAATCTATGAGCAATCTACTCACAGTATTTGACTAACGCGCTCCATTGTTTTCACTTGATCACTTCATTTGTTTACTAATCAGTCACCACAACCACAACTACTAATTATTCATTCTAATGTGATGGCGCCGAGATTGTGCCAACCTTTTCTGCTCAAAGATGTGCTCAGAATCGCGTATTAATGTATCTGTGAATTTCCTTGAGGGATTTTCCTTAGAGATGATAAATAATCTATTTATACCATTGCTTTCCAATGTTAAAAGCGTTCACAGGTAGTTATCAGTATTAGGGACCTTTTCTACCTACTTGGTCAAAGGCTACTTCATAAAGAGAGATCACCAAGCTGTGCGCGTATACATTTAACTTGAAAAGGCAACTTATACGAACATGACCCAATCGTATTTAGTCAATTTGGTACATCATTAAATTCCATTTGTGTACATACTGATTATATTATGTGTTGTACATAGTTCGCGAGATGTGGGTTGAATTTGATATGCAATTACGCCATGCCATTCTGTCTTTATTGTATCATATTACAGTTTAATACTCGTACAATCATAATGTTTCCATCATTCATGATAATAATTTTAGTGTTCAAAATGTTTGCAAATAGGTACATATTAATTTAGTACAACTACTACTGTGGAATTTGTGCTTGGCATGGCAACAAAATGACAAAAAAAATAGTAACGAACAAGTTCGCTCTCTTTAATGAGACTGAACCAATCAAAAAGTACAACAAACACAGTATTTTATGACAAAAACAAGCAGCAATAATAAAATAAATAATATAAAAACTAGATAAACTAACAATGTACCTACTTTGTAAATAGTGATAAAGAAGAAAAGAATCAAGCGATATAGTTCCTGATACCTTACTTTCTGGGTCACGGACGTGATTTAGGCGGGATTGCCCTCCCGACACTGATGAGGAAAACGAAAGTTTTCGCAGGAATGACGAAGCTTGTCAAGTTATTCGCTGAATCTGTCTAGTTCATAATATTCTGTAACTGAAGTAAACTTTTGTTCTAATTGATTTCGGTGGCGTGTTTTTTTTTTGCGTTTCAGCATTGCATTCGAGACACCAATGGAGACAGTCTCCAAGAACGCTGTCTAGCTAACTCCATTAAGGGGGAAGCGCCATGTTGCCCACGAAATTCGAATTTTCTTACGTTTTTTTGCAATTTGAACATACATATATTATTCGAAGTCAAACTCAAAGCGTTTATTTCAAATAAGCCAATACAGGCACTTTAGAATTGTCAAGGGGTCGGTCAGTCAGAAAGACGAAGCTAGTTGCCCATTCCAAAGCGTAGTAGTTACCTAATGTTTTCTTAAATATGTTACAATGAAGAGTTTCAATCGGTCAAGTGAAATACACACCGGTAACCCCCTCCCCTCCCCCCGGGAATCAGTTAACTGAAAAAAACAGGCAAAAGTAATTTTGACTGAACACGTTGGTTCAAAGTAGTTTTGTCTGAAAATCTGTACTTAAAAGTGACGTTCACTATGTGATTAAAACTGATTTTGACTGACACTCTTAGTCAAAACTACTTTTAACCACTACACCATCAGTCAAAATCACTTTTAACCAGTCAGTATGTAATAAGACAAATAACAAGAAAATAAAATGTGGACCCCATATAACATCTCTTGCGGGGCGACTAAGCTCAGCCGCTTATGCTGTTAGGAAGATAAGACAGTTATCAAATGTAGAAACCCCGAGGTTGGTCTATTTTAGCTACTTCCACAGCATTATTTCATATGGCATTTTACTGTGGGGTCGGGCTGCTGACATTGAATCCATTTTCATTTTGCAAAAGAGAGCTGTCAGGGCCATTTATAATATACGTCGCCGCGAATCTCTTAGGGAACTATTTAAAAAGATGAATATTATGACGGTACCTTGCCAATTCATTTATGAAATTATTATGTAAGTATGTAAGAAAAAACCTACATCATTTTAATAAAATAAGTGACTATAACATAATTTTAATACTAGAAATAAAGATAAAATAGATCAACCATTTTTCAGATTACCTATCTAAAGAACATACATCTTTTACGGGGTACTGTGTTAAATATTACAACAAAATACCTTGTGATATATTGCAATTAAATGAAAGAAATTTAAAACTCATATTAAAAGTACTCTTTGTAAACAAGCATATTGCAAATTAGAGAATGAAATCCTAGATAAGAATGCTTGGAAACATGCTGGTCCTGCTCTATAGGATAATCTAGAGTCTAGACAAAATCAAACTGGTTGCTAATTTACTTGTATAATTTGTATGACATTGATTTTTACATTCTGTAAGTACTCACACAATAAACTATTACTTGTTAAAATTTTAAAAAAAGCATCTATACGTACTTTACAATATTTGTAATTATGTGAGCACCACTGTATCTATCACATAATTAATTTACCTGTCATTGCTTTATATTTAATTATTTTTACCTATTGTGGTATAGTAATTTTATTATAGGTCTAGACGTATAAGTATAAAATTAATGTATACATAATATTATAAAACATTTTAAAAGAGTAACGGTGGAGTTTCTTGCCCATTCTTCTCCATACGAAACTACCTTTTGGAAGGGGCAACTAGAATCAATTATATTTTTTTGTAAATTTGACGTTCAAAAGTGCCTTTTATGTGCCTATTTGAGATAAATGATTTGACTTTGACTTTGAATATCTACAGCCTGTCCCTACAGCAGAATACCATATGACATGATGCTATGGAAGTAACTAAAATATACTAGTCTCGCGGTATCCACGTCTGTTAATTGACAGATTTACTAAACAGCGTAAGCTGCTGTGGTGGCCCAGTGGTATCGGCCCCGAATTACGAGTTGTAGGTCGTGGGTTCGCACCCAGGCAGGCGCTTTACTTTGTGTAAATAATTTCATCACCGCTGCTCTCAAAACGGTGAAGGAAAACATCGTGAGGAAACCGGCATGTCCTAGAACCAAAAATTCGAAAGACATGTGACATCTACCAACCCGCACTGGGCCCGCGTGGTAGATTACAGCCCATTCCCTCTCGAAGAGAGGAGGCCTGTGTCCCAGCAGTGGGAACATTATAGGCTGATTATGTAAGCTGCTGAACTTAACCGCCCTGCAAGTGATGTTAAGTGAGGACCCCACTTAACCTCGTTCAACATACAACCGGACACTGACCTGAAAATTGCAAAAAACGTAAGAAAATTTGAATTTCCTAGGCAACCTGGCGCTTCCTCCTTAATATGAAAATTTCACAAGCCATTGCTTACTTTTCTATGATTTTAATCGTTGCGATTTTTATACTGCGAAATAAAATCGCAAACGGAAATAATTTTTCAAGCGAATTCTCAAGCGATTTTTTACCGCAGTGCGCGAACTCTAGATTGGTAAATTGTTCACAGCTTTGCGATTATTATCCGCAACGATTAAATTAGTAGTGCGCGCTAAGCCTTACAGCTGTTATAGAAATTATATATTCTGATAGTCTGATACCTATTATGAATGATATTTACACTCGTTCATAATTAATTTAAGCAACATACATAAATGAAATTCATTACAAGCTTCTTCCTCCGGAATACCCCACCTAAAACAAGAAAAATAAACTACAAACGCAAATTAAATTACCATACCGACATTATACAAAAACACTACATTAGTGAAAGAGTTCTTTCAGTACCTCCCCCTCTCCCCCCTTGCCGACGTGCCCCGTAGTAGCGTGCAAACGGCGCGGCGCACAATGGAGCGAATGTATGAGATAGGTTAGACATCTGCATTTCCGAGAAAAACAGTCTAATTTGGAAAAGCGAATAATGCCATTGTATTTAGTTATCAAACGGCTTCAAAACTTGTTCTGTCAAATTTCTTTCTATCTCTCTTATTTCGGGAGTAATTTGCGAAAATGTGAAATTTTACTATGAAAATTACTGTATCGCCACCTGATTCCGACCTCGTTTCAAGTTGTGGTGTTTAATAATAATAATAATAATAAAAATCTTTATTTATACAAAAACCTTCAACAATGATAAAAAACTAGGATGCATGAATTACAGTGAATAAAGGTACTACCATAATACGCATAGAAAAATCTACATTTACTGCTATAACACATGGCGCGCCAAACGTGCACCTTCTGACTTATAGGGAAATATTCTTTTTTATTGAATCGAGCTCTTTGCCTCCTGATTTATGTTGTGTTCTTTACTATCATAATACACATACCAAGAGCTGCATTTACTGCTGTGACATATGGTGCGCCAAACGTACACCTTCTGATATGTAGGGTGATTCATAATGTACAAAACTAACTTCGCCAGTTTTATTTATTTATTAACTTTATGTCCACATAGAAATATTATAATAACTACAACCTAAAAACATTTAAAAAACAAATTTTAATCATCCTCCACATCATCATCTTCGTCTTCATTATTCGATTCAGATTCGGAATCTATATTTGCTAAATCATTGATATCAATATTCGGTGTCATTCTTTTCAGAATCTGTTAGGACGTAAAATTCCGTAAAAGAAGATTCTTGTACGAACTTATTTATTTTTGGACGAATGCTTGTAAGCAGTGGATCAGACTTTAATAAAAGATTGTGCATAACATCTTCATAACATGAGATACTGCTACATTTTGGAGAATGCCTCTCTATATTTTCTAAAATCTTTGTTTCTAGCCTCAGGTGTCTTTTCAGATAGAAGTCCAATGGGTATAATTGATAAATTCTGAACTATGTCTGGCCCGTGTATGAGAAGTTTATGTAGATAAAAAGGCATGAAATACCATGGGTACAAATCTACGTAAAGTTTAGCAGTATCAAAGCAGAAATCTCTGAATGTAATGTCATTTATCTTCCGCCCTGATGAAATACACTGCAAGATCACACAGATTTTTCTAAATAGCTCAGCGTCTAGTCCCGTAAGTTCAGCAGATTTAGCGTAGTTTGCAAAAAATCGTCTTGCTGAGTTGCCATTATAAGTAGATCCACTACCTTGTTTCACAACATCGAGAAGTAAGCCCGTTTACCTTCTTACAGTCTCTTGAATCCTTCTTTTCCTCTCATCAATTTCCCTTTTGCCATATCATCCTTCGCTTGCCATGAAATTATGTCTAATTAAAAGAAATGTGTAGAAAACATTCCATTAACCGAATCCCAGCGTGAAGAAAGCTTAAGCCGTATTTGTACATGTTCTCGTTTACTGGTTTCCCTTTTACCAACTCCAAATTATTCATTTCTTCATTCATTCTGTTATATCTGATGCAGCAGCAGCTTCAGTGTGTGAGGTATGCATGGCTAGTCCTAAACTAGCCATGCATATCTCATACACTGAAGCTGCTATGAATTTTATCATGAATTATTGTCAACAGCAACTGGTGTGTAACACTAATTTCATCAGTGATGGTAGATGGCATTACGGCCTTAATCTCAGCTTCAATTGCAGCAATCTGTATATTTCCTTTAGATTCTTTCAAAAATTTAAACATTATGGGACAGCAAATTGACGTTGAAGATGGTCAGTTGTTTTCCCAAATTATAAAATCATTTGAGGCGAGCCGCAGAGGCACAAACTTATCATGAAGTTACTAGCCATATTACTTAGCTCACTTCTAGTCGTCTTTTGATGATAAACGCTTTGACGGTATGATCCATCAATGCCCCATAGACATATATACATAACATCACGCCTTTGTTCACCGAAGTGATTGGCAGAGGTGCACCTATAGCACACCTACATTTCGCCAGTTATGTTTAAGCCCCATGTAAGAGGGGGGGGGGGGGTGCATTCCCCATTTAAAAGTCTTCTCGTGGTCACGTCCATCAGAGCTTGATAAAGAAAACTCTGCAAAAATATAAAAAGTCAAATAAGATCTGACAGTTACCTGTACAGATCTTCTTTGTCTGGATAACACTTCACTTTTTCTTTAACCAGCATGGTACCTGGGATATTTTAAAACTCCTTCTTGATTGTTAAAATTTCGAAGTATTTTGTGCCGCCATTTTGATAATATCATCGAGACATACAGAGCCAATGTTTTCAAAAGTGTTATTTCCCTAAACTGAATTGTATTCCCGTGAATATAGGCTATAATTTTGGAGGCCTATTCTGGATTTTGCATTATGTATTTCATCACATCAGCTGTGTCAATTCCTCCTGCTTTTCTAAACGCCCTTTCAGTCGAAAATACGATTTCAGCTCTGCTGCTGCTGTTTTGGCGTTACTAAGATCCTCAAAGCATTAACGAGGACTAGGATTTGTACAGGTTGAAGCACCTGATTTAGCCGGGAAATCATGTGCTCGATATCTTCCCTTACATTTTCTGTAGCAGGGTCTACAATTTCGTTTTGTTTCGTTGGAAATTCTGGTCACTGAATTGCATTTTGCAGCCACTCTTCGTATTTCTTACGGAACTTATCAATGCTTCTTCCAGTTTATGTCCATTTTGCAAATATGCTGTAGCAAAATCAACGACACCAGTCTTCTACACTTGATTCAGAACTATTACATAGTTGTACAGAATTATTCTCTTTTAAAACACTGCGCAAGTAGTTATAGTCGCGTAAATCTTTATTTGCGCGTGCACATAAAGAAACGTAAAGATCAAGATTCGTAGTAAAATTTTGAAAATTCGTTTTGAGATTACCGTGACTATACGAAGTGTAAATCAATACTGTTTTTAAAGCTACTTATAGTGACATATTTATATAAGTAGTTGAAATATAGGGTATTCAGATCTTATCATTCAGATCTGAATACCCTATATTTCACAGTTCAACCATTCGAGTATCCCTATGACTATTCGACATTCAGAATCCTCTATTCAAAACGAATGTTAATTGTATTCAGAATCATCTATTCAAAGTGACTGTTGCATTCAGATCGAAATGAGACATCTATTCAAGATCGTTTATACTAATCTTACTATCGTTTATAATACTCCATTCGGAATTAAACTTCTACTATCGGGATTTTATTCTATGATGGTGTATATTTATTACTGAGAGTTACCTATTAGGTATTTATAAGTTACATGTAGGTATTTCCTTCCCTTGCAGGGAGACAAAATTTTCATTTAGTAATGTATGATGCAGTGATGTGAATTTATTATGGGTTAATGTGGTCTCTGAGTATAATACAAATACCAACGTCGTTTAAAAATCTTATTCATAATCAGTTGCTAAGCACGACTGATTGTTTACATAACAAACACATTCCCATTCCCGTAAAGGAAGCAGATTGTATTCTTTTCTACCCATCGTGTGCCTCATAGCTATAAAGTTATAATTATTAATTTACATCAGAAATCAGCATGTAGTATTCCGATTAAACCAATATACCACATTCCTAATGTATACCTACGACTACGACAAATGAATAGGTTTACATTATGAGTACAGACTCATGTCATGACTTGTTATTATTCATACAATAACAAGTATGGGTATGTGTATAAAATGTAAGTGTACCCTATCATAAAGAAGTGTTAAGTAATTTTAATTAATGTGTAACTAAGTATTTGTCTATTTGTTTGTTTGTTTGTCTGTTTGGTGTGGTGGTGACTTTTATTTTGATATTTTACTAACAGGAGTGATAGAAATAAAACAGCTGAAATATAATTATAATAATCTTTCTTTATTCATGAATATGAGACAACCATACGGAGATTGAATTGATTGTTTATTCACATTTTTTTATGCAATTTGCTTAAAATATCCTTAACACATTTATAAATATCATCATTAAATACATTCCCCACAACATGTTGGACACATATATTGGCATTACAATCACATGGTGAATTTGTGAATTCTTCCGCGTCAAAAACTTGTATTCGTATTATTTTACTACGATGACCGGTTGATGGTTTCTGTATGTATGAGTAAACAACATCACTTCTTCGTCTTTTATTATTGTTACTGTTGTTACTATTGCTGCAAGGTGGTGTTTCCTCAAATTGAAATGGTTGAAATGGTCTTTCTCTTTCCAAATAGTTGACCACTTTTTGACGTAGGGCTTGTTCAGCAGGAATTGGTGAGTATGAAGAATTAGTGGGGAAAATATCGCTGGACATCTGAAACAAAGAAGTAGATATTAATTAAATAATACTTAAATTACAAGTTAACGAAGACAAATGAACTATCCTAGAATAGACCCCTGTGAAAATATTAAAAATTCATTTATAATACACATTTTAATATTTTTATTAATAAGTAATTTAAAATACTTTTTGATATTTTACTTACCGACATCGCAGAGCAGATAAGTCAATTCGAATGATTTTTTTTTGGTATCTTGGATTGATTTATATAGGTAGTAATCCATTTTTTTTTTTGTCATTAAGGTTCATTTTAATTTTGTTTTTATGTATGTAAAGTAATCCGAAACTGACGGCTCCTCTTGCCTCCATATGGCTAGGAATTATTGACACGTGCACAAAGATGGATTTCAATCTCCAGACGAGTGTTATAATCGCTGCGTTTTAAACGCTGGATTCTGACTCGTCACATCTCCAAACTTTGTTTTTTTTTCTAAGTAAGTATAAAATTCACTCCTGTTGATTTAAGTAAGTACCTACATAAGATTCAAAATCGCTTATCATTCGTCTTATATAAAACGCTGTAAACTTAAAACCGCTACGATTTGTACGCTCGTGTAGGTAATTGTCAATTTTTGCAAGTATGCAGTTTTTACAAATTTGGATTGAATGACGTGATTTTAGGCCTATAAAAACGCATCGCAAATTAGTCTCCGGCACAATTCCTCTCTGGAACGAATCCTCTCTGCAAGGAATCAACGCTCCGAGCTCCTAATCAAGCTACCTGTCTCCTAAGCAAGCATCAATCAAGAATGTAAGTACCTATTCATAATCATATCTAACTATTGAATAGTCAGAATCATGTATTAATTGATTTATTCAAGTATTAAAATGTTAACCGTCAATAGTTAGCACACTTAGCTCAGAGGCTGAGTGATGCTTTTTTTGTACCGCAGGTTCGATTCCTGCACAGATCAAATGCTAGATTTGTATTTTTTTTTTTATTTTTTTTTTTATTAACATGGTCAGCACAGTGGCTGACTGATCGATTTTGTAAGCATTTTGTGTCCTGGATTCGATTCCTTCACAAAATCAAACGATATTTGTATCTGTTAATTATTTATCTTCGTCACGATCAGTTACTTTTCAAATGTAGGAATTATGAAGGAAATGGATTGATTGCAATGCACTAATATTTAATTATTTGTTTTTGTTCACAGGTCGAAACTACTTAACAACGACCTTTTCCTCTCCAGCGATGACTCTGAACAAGAGGCGAAGTCGAAGAGGAAGACTGAAGAAAGAAAAACGAAGCGGGAAAGGTCCAGCAAGTTGAGCGAAGAGTCGACAAGCGCGAAAAAATCGAAGCCGATCATTTCACCAGTATCACCGTCAGCTCGAATTACAGCTGGTGAATTATTCGGTGAAGACAGTGATATTGAAGAAAGCGTCATCCCAACACAGAGATCCCACAAAACTGGTAATATACCACCACTATACTCATATTTTACTAGAAGGATGGCCAAGGGATATTCTCGACAGATAAGTGAGACTAAAGAAGGAAAATATTATGTTGAAGTGAAAATTTACAATACGGAAGAAATAAAAAAAATAATGCCTATAAATAGATGGCGCTCGGCCATAACTACCATTAAGACGAAATTAGACGAAAATAAAGAATCTTGGGCCCACATAAAGGAGTTTGTTAAAGCAACTCAAAATGATTTTAAAAACTGTGCTATCACCCACATGGGTGCCTATGATTAACTAGGTGTCAGTCGATATTTGCTTATATACTTAGTTTAAATTGTATCTTCTTTTAATTTTTAATTGTATTTACCTACATACATAATATGTCTTATTAATACTATATTTTATAAGTATGATGTTGCAGTATTAATAAATATTGTATAAGTAATCTCGTCATCGGTTTTCTTTTTTACAGTTACACACCTCAACAGCAAACCGAGATCTAGAAAGTCAATAACCTGTTATAAATGTAAAATTGAAATACCAGAAAATCAGTATTCCTATCATATGAGAACGAATATACACAAAGCAAATTGTTTATTGAATACCAAGTTCACAGATATTCATATTATTGCAACAGCATTCAAAAACAGATTAATGACATACAGATTGAATGTCACTCGGGAAGACGAGTACCTCGGTGTAGAGGCGTTCCTGGGTGATCATCTAATAAATATAACAGAATTGATAAATATGTCACTTAATGAACACAATTGCATAAAATTGAGTTTTGAATTGTTTGCCTATTTTATGTTATCAAAATCAGACGAACAACAATTAAAGTCGTTTAATACCAAATATGAAATTTTAAATAAGAACACTGATTTGAATGAATTATTAACCAAAGTAATAAACAAACTAAATAATAAATTAACCGAGTTCCAGCACTGTCAATCTGGTTGGACATTTATTTCTATGAGTCATCTCGAAATTAATATAAACAAGTATTCCCCTATGAGAGGTGGGTCTTATATAGAACTGCCGTCAGCTATTAAGCACACGAAAAGTTGTATAAATATAAAAAATAATGATAATTGTTGTTTACTATGGAGTATAGTTGCTGGATTATACCCAGCTAAAAATAATGTTTGCAGAACAAGTTCATACCCCCATTATACCTCTGTTTTAAATATTGAGGGAATGTCATTTCCTCCTACGATAAATGATATTAAAACGTTAGAAAAAAATAATTCCAACATCAGTTTAAATATATACGGTATACAAAATAATATTGTGACTGGACCTCTTTATATAACACTAAATAGAAGAAAAAATCATTTTAATTTACTTTATATAGAAAAAAAATCTATCGGACACTACTGTCTAATTAAAGATTTAATACGTCTAGTGCGACGTCAAGTGACTCGTTCTAAAGGAAAACTTTATTTATGTGATGCATGTCTACAACTATTTAGTAACGAAAATAGACACAAGACTCATAACTGCTCTAAGATTTTAACTATATTACCTGAACACAATTCTGTACTAAAGTTCAAACATTATGAGAGACAGCAAAAAATTAATTTCATAATTTATGCTGATTTTGAATGTATGTTAATAGACTATAGTGAAAGTAACTCTTTGAATACTCAGAAACTAAAAACACACCAACCTTCATGTTTCGCTTATTATATATGTTGCGCATATAATGATCAATTAAACAAGTATGTTACATATCGAGGTATAGATTGCGTAGAAATATTTGTTAAATATTTAATAAAAGACGTTAAATATATACATAACATTTTAAGTAGTAAAAAGCCAATGACTCCATTATCAGCAGAACAAGAGATGGATTATCGAAATTCGACTACATGTCACATATGCAAACAATTATTACTGAATGATAAAGTCCGAGATCATGATCATATTACATCCGAGTATCGTGGGGCAGCGCACTCGCATTGTAATTTGATGTATAGAGTTTGTTCATTCATTCCTGTTGTCTTTCATAATTTGTCTGGATATGACTCACATTTATTCATTGAAGAATTAGCAAAGTATGAAGGTTCTATTAATATAATACCGAAAACTAAAGAAAAATACCTTTCAATAATAAAACTAATAAATACAGAAAAAAACAATCAACCTATACAAATAAAGTTTATTGATTCCTTTCAATTTCTTAGTTCTAGTCTAGATGCACTAAGTAAAAGTTTATCAGAAAACGATTTTTTAAACTTATCAAGAGAGTTTACTGATAAAAGACAATTTGATTTAATGCGAAAAAAAGGTGTTTATCCATATGATTATATTGATTCTTGGTCTAAATTTGATGAGACGAAACTTCCCTTAAAGTATCATTTTTATAACAGTCTATGCGAAAAACATATAACTAATGAAGAATATTTACACGCTCAAACAGTTTGGAATACATTCGAAATAAAATCTCTTGGTGAATATACAGATTTATACATAAAATGTGATGTGCTTTTACTATGTGATATATTTGAACAATTTAGAAAAACAAGTTTACATTACTATAAGTTGGATCCGGCTTATTATGTAACATCACCGAGCTTAAGTTGGGATGCAATGCTTCTATATACCGACACTGAACTTGAGTTGATAAGTGATTTACAAATGTACGAGTTATTAGAAAAAGGAATTCGTGGTGGGCTAGCACAATGTACTCTACGTCATGCTGTAGCAAACAATAAATATTTACCGTATTTTAATGAGCTCGAACCAAGTAGTTATTTAATATATCTTGATTGTAATAATCTATATGGCTATGCTATGATGAAGAAACTTCCTATAAAAGAATTTAAGTTCTTGAGTCTGAAAGAAATTAGCAAGTTTGATGTAAATGATGTGTCAGATGATAGTGATTATGGTTATATTTTGGAAGTAGACTTAAATTATCCAAATTATTTACATTACAAGCATAAAGACTTACCTTTTGCAGTGGATAAAATAGTACCTCCTTATGGAAAAACATTAAAATTGGTTGCAAATCTCTATGATAAGCAAAAGTATGTAATTCATTATGTTCACTTGAAAGAATGTTTGAAAAAAGGTCTGATTTTAATAAAGATTCATCGTATAATTAGCTTCAGGCAAGAATGCTTTCTCAAAAAATACATTGATCTGAATACTAGGCTTCGTCAAAATTCCAAAACTGCTTTCGAGAAGGACTTTTTCAAATTATTGAATAATGCCATATTCGGAAAAACTATCGAAAATAAACGTAAGCAAGCCGATGTAAAATTAGTAACAAAGTGGACAGATACCAGAAATAAAACAAATAAGCATCTTGGCGCTGAAAAATTGATATGTAAACCAAATTTAAAAAGTGTATCAATTTTTTCAGAAAATTTCGTAGCTGTGGAATTGTACCGGGAAAAGGTTGTTTTAGATAGACCTATTTATATTGGATTTACCGTTTTGGAATATTCGAAGCAACATTTATACCAATTTCATTATGACTTTATTAAAAATAAATACGAAAATAATGCTGAGTTGTGCTATACAGATACTGATAGCCTATTATATTTAATTTATACAGATGATTTTTATCATGATATGCATGATGATCTTACCAAGTTTGATACTAGTAATTTTGGAATGAATAATCCATATCACATACCGCAACTTAATGCTAAAATTCCTGGATTATGGAAACATGAGGTTGGTGACGATTTAATCACAGAATTTACCGGTTTAAGAGCTAAATTATATTTTATAGACAGTGTGAAGACTGAAATTAAAAAAGCTAAAGGTGTTTCTAAGTATGTAACTTGTAACCTAAAATTGAATGATTATAACAATGTACTTCTGACAAATAAAACGCATAGATGTAAAATGAATATGATAAAATCAATTAAACATGTTTTATACACTCAGCAAGTAGATAAACAAGTTTTAGAAAGAAACGATGACAAAGTTCAAGTATTACAGGATCAAATTCATACATTACCCTGGGGGCATTGTGATTCTATGTTTGTAGATTATTCCAGTGATGTATAATCTGTTAATGTGTATTATTTTTATTACTAGTTTTTTAACTTTAAGCTATTATTTTATAGCATTAAGTATGATTTAATTTGTTAATAAAGGTACCTATAATTAGGTATATGTAATTACATCAAACTTTGTTTTATTTATTGTTGATCCCTATATATACACATGTCATTTACATTTATTTTACATTTTGACAATGAAGTTCATCAAGCAACCACAGACTTTAGAAGTTAATAATATAAAATTAGAAAATCAAACACGTAAAGTGAAACATAGCGCACTCTTACCAGACACTATTAGATGTATAATATGCGGTCCATCTAACTGTGGGAAAACTAACATAATGCTTAATTTAATATTACATGAAAATGGTCTCAAGTTTAAGCATATTTACTTATACTCGAAGACGGCTTTCCAGCCAAAATATTGTTTTTTTGAAACAAGTTATGAGTTACATACCAGGTGCTAACTTCTTTGTCTTCAATGATAATAAAGAAGTCATACACCCAAATGATGCTTTAACTAATGCAGTAATGATTTTTGATGATGTAGCATGCGAAAATCAAATCAATATTCGTAATTACTTTGCAATGGGGAGACACAAACAGATAGATTGTTTTTACCTATCACAAACCTATTCCAAAATACCTAAACAACTTATACGAGATAATGTTAATCTTTTAATAATCTTCAAACAAGACGAGATAAACTTAAAACATATATACAATGAGCACGTAAACACAGATATCGAATGGTTTCAATTTAAACCATTCGAGTATCCCTATGACTATTCGACATTCAGAATCCTCTATTCAAAACGAATGTTAATTGTATTCAGAATCATCTATTCAAAGTGACTGTTGCATTCAGATCGAAATGAGACATCTATTCAAGATCGTTTATACTAATCTTACTATCGTTTATAATACTCCATTCGGAATTAAACTTCTACTGAGTATTCCTATGACTATTCAAGTGACCCCTTAATCATTTCAGTTTATTCCTCTGTAACCTCATAATATATTTAATTATTCAAAATGTTCACCATGTCTCTGTTTTTCAATCAAAGCCACTTATTTCTTCGTCAAGTCATAAAATGGTCTACTAACAATATTTTAGACTTGTTTATTCAATAACATTTTTTAAAATTAAAATGCTGTATAGTAGAAGTGTAAGCATACTCATCAACAGCATTTGTTCGTGTGTGTAAATGAACAGAGCAGTTCAATATGAACTACTCATTATAACAAGCTGTTCAGTATGAACTTTTGATGGCGGTAACTGTTATAACAAATATTGCTAGTGTTTAAGAAATAAAACTGATAAGTAGGTCAAGTTAAAATATTTATTTCTACATAATTACAAAAATAATATAAAGTACATTTTGATAAGATACATTTTTTTTAAAGCAATGATACAATCAGTTTTATTTCTTAAACACTAGCAATATTTGTTATAACAGTTACCGCCATCAAAAGTTCATACTGAACAGCTTGTTATAATGAGTAGTTCATATTGAACTGCTCTGTTCATTTACACACACGAACAAATGCTGTTGATGAGTATGCTTACACTTCTACTATACAGCATTTTAATTTTAAAAAATGTTATTGAATAAACAAGTCTAAAATATTGTTAGTAGACCATTTTATGACTTGACGAAGAAATAAGTGGCTTTGATTGAAAAACAGAGACATGGTGAACATTTTGAATAATTAAATATATTATGAGGTTACAGAGGAATAAACTGAAATGATTAAGGGGTCACTTGAATAGTCATAGGAATACTCAGTAGAAGTTTAATTCCGAATGGAGTATTATAAACGATAGTAAGATTAGTATAAACGATCTTGAATAGATGTCTCATTTCGATCTGAATGCAACAGTCACTTTGAATAGATGATTCTGAATACAATTAACATTCGTTTTGAATAGAGGATTCTGAATGTCGAATAGTCATAGGGATACTCGAATGGTTGAACTGTGAAATATACTCGTAGGGTATTCAGATCTGATAACATTGTATAAAAACTATTCAACTTCATCTGACATTAAAAGTTGTATGCATCATACCAATATATGCGCCTTAAAAAATGTATTTTGTTTAAATAAGTGGTGTGAAGAAAATAATGTTCTCATCTAATAAATTAAGAACTGCTTATTACATAAATATTTACAATATAAGTGCTTCAAAGTGTATCTTGCTAAAATAGTGTTTTTATTTAAGAAGTAGAAATAAATATTTACAATTAAACTACTCTGCAGTCTTATTTTTCGAACACCTATGATATCAATACAATATAAAATTAAGTATTTCATTAGTAGTAAAAACTTCTATATGTCATTCCTGCTCAATTACAACTCGGAACACCACATCTTTATAAATTGAGATCACCAGATACAAGTCTTCATTAATCTTTTATACTTACCTGTATCGAGACCTTCTTATAAATGATTCAAAATTATTTCAGCCCACGATATGAAATATATAATAAACATAAAATTCGATTATGTTCATTTCGACATTATTGGGCTACAGTAGATTCAAAACGAAGATTGGTGATGGAAATGGCTGATGCAGGTTTTTTTTACTGTGGAAGTGGTTTAAACGATAAAGTTATGTGCTTTTCGTGTGGAGGTGGCATCGAAGATTGGGAGTATTATGATGATCCTTGGATGCAACATGCTATATTTTTTCCTGATTGCTTTTATTTAAATGCTGTAAAAGGAACAGATTATCTTGACAAAACAAAACGTCTATTTTTTAAAGAAACAAAAATATAAAATTATTTTAAAGTGGAAGAGGATTATTATATTGACTGTCCGCTGAATAAGCTACTAAATGCTATTAGCAATGGAGTCTAAGCAACTATAAATTACTTACAGTCATTATAAACCGACATTCGATTCCTACCATTGTAGTAAAAGGTTGAGTCCTAAACTGAATTAAACAATTTAAAAATAAATTGTATAAAGTATAATTAATAGCTACCATGCAAGATTCAGTGAAATATACTTCTGAAGGCAATTGTAAAATTATTATCCAGAACGCTAACGGCGAGGCTATATTTTTCCGAGAAATGCAGCCCGCTCATAAAAAATCAAGCGCAGATTTATCAAAACCTCAGGTTAGAGATACAACGCAAGAAGATTTATTCTATCAAAACATGCATAATACAATAAATTCAGGACACATTCAAGAACTTGTCTTTAAAAGTGGTAGCAGAGAGCTAACATTCTCACGAGTTAACGATATGCAGATTGGTGCTGAAAAATTGAAAGCGGGTTCCACAAAGTGTAAGGACACTGGCACATCATCAATGAGGAACATAATACGTGATTTAGTGATACCTGATTCAGAAGACATTATATGCTATCAAATTCTACCAGAAGATGAAATTCCTTTTATTTAAATCAGTTTGAAATAAATTTCAATTCCAATCAGTTGAAAAGTAACAGAGGTTGAATAGATATGGACTGGGCAGACACGTTTACAGATCTTCTTTCCTATTTAAATAGGTGAAAAGTGATAATTGAACGTTTCTAGATCAGATCAGGTGTTTTGAAGAGTAGTTGAAGATACTATTCACATGAATAAATATGAATAGTGGAAATTAGGGTATCCAGATCTTTTTTTTGATCTGGATTAACATTCGTTTTGAAAAGAGGATTCTGAATGTCGAATAGCCATAGGGATACTCGAATGGTTGAACTGTGAAATATAGGGTATTCAGATCTGAATGATAAGATCTGAATACCCTATATTTCAACTACTTATATAATATCCAGGTACTCTTATTGATTGATTAATATTACACGGTCCTATTTGCTGATGAGGCGTGGTAAATTAGTTAATTATGAACAATTTGTTAGTGCCCATTACTTCATTAGTTAGTTATTCTGTGCTAAACATTAAGTAACCATTTCCCTAATCACTTTTCTTAATAACCTATAACTCCTTTAATTGGGTTCTCAGAAAGTTATATTTTATATCGATACTATTAATATCTATTCCACAATACAGTCCAAGTGTGAATCATATTAATATAAGTCTAACGAAACCAGTATACTTAAAATAATAAAGACAAAATATGTTTTTTGTTAAAAATATATAAATCACCCTGTATGTCAGAAGGTGCACGTTTGGCGCACCATGTGTCCTAGCAGTTAATGTAGCTTTGGCTATGAGTAATATGATAGTAAACACTACAACTTGAAACGAGACCAGAATCAGGCGGCAGAGAGCTCGATACAGTCATTTTCATAGTATAAGTTCACATTTTTCTCAATTAACTCCCGAAATACGAGAGATAAAAATAAATTTTGCAGAACAAGTACTGAAGGCATTTTGATAACTAAATACAATGGCACTATTTATTTTTCAAAATGAGCCTTTTTTCTCGGATATTCCTATGTCCAACCTCTCCCATACATTCGTTCCACTGTGCGCCGGCGCGACGCTCCCTAATGCATACAAATGTGAGTCTAGCAACTACTACGAGGAACTACTCCGCATTCTACAAGGAAACGGAAAACCCCCTTTAACTGAATAATTCTGGAAAGTTTTGGTTACGCAGGTACTAACCTGAGTTAGGTATTATTAGCTCAGTTTTAAAATTTTACTTGTTTTGATATTCTCCTAGACTTCACTAACTGAGTATTTATCAAGAACCTGCCCTGGAGGACTCATAGGTAAGGTACTTTTTTTTCACCATTCAACTTCAGTGAAGGTTTACGGGTTCGTTACGATTTGACAGACTATACATTGCCGTGCCCGCATCAAAAGTATTTAATTAGCCAACTAACTTCGGTACATGAAAACTTATCCACTAACGTATATGTAAAGAAGTCGTAGTAATTTCTTATTGAGAAATAAACTTTAACCACCTACGAACCCAGGTACCTACGTACCTAACCTACTAGGAATCTTAATTTGACATTGAAAATATGAAACTAACTAAAACGTTACGCGAAAGCCCCTTTAGTACAATTTACTTGGTATTTTCCTTAAATATAGGCAACTACACACCGCTGTGCCCCTGAACAATCTTTCTCTAATCCCTTTTCACTTCTATTAGATAATCCAAAATCCCTACTTCACACCACCTACATAGCTGAAACTAGTTCTATAAATACGAGGTAGTCCGCGGCGAAGGTCAAGTCTCGTGGAGCACCAACTTGAAGCTGTGCGGTGACGGATCAGATGAGTATCGACTTGCATATCACACCTACGAGATTTATGACTTTTAGAAGTGGAGAAACAAAAGAGAATAGGCCCTCTATGTTTTTGTTGTAATGGAAAGTATCTAATTTATTAATCTCCGAACTGAAATCGGCATATCTAGTATGTAGTAGTCTACACGTGTGTTATATTACACGAACCATTTGGAGACACTTTTGACCCCTTAATAACTCAAAATCTATTTAACATTTTTATTTATTAAAACCCCTTTCATAAATACAGCTCAACCGGGTATAGAGATATTAAAGTTTAAAAATCGTAATTTTTGTCACTGACTGACATAATTATATAGATCAAAACCTAGCCCACTTCCAGATGACCAAATAATTAAAATTTGGCGTTCAGCTTGGATAATTGTATGTATACAAAGGAAAAAATCAGAAAACAGTGAATTTTTACGATTTGATATATGTACTCGTATTTTCCAAGCAATCTATTTTTACTAACACCTAGGGCCTTTCGAAATTATAATAGCAACAAAAACATTTTCTTTCGCAGGGAAATTTATTCCATGCTGAAAGGTCGCTTTTATCGATTTTATACCAGATTATATTTATAAAACTTAGACAAGCAATAATAACACAAACTGCAACTGACAGCGCCAGCTCAGCGATCTGACGTCATTGCGAACAATTGTAGCAATTGTGTGACTAAAGAAATACATTCTTACACAGTCTGTGGTTTACAAGAGCCCAGATTCGATTCCTGTTGTCTATAAACGTTTAAAAGACTCTTTGAAAATGTACATAATCATTACAAAAATGTAGGTATACGTAAGGAAGGATTCATCAGCATATTTGTATGAACGCAAGCTAGTCGCAATGCAGATTTTTGGAAAACACTTATATTAGTCTTCCGGCAAATACATAGGTAGGCTTATCTTGCATACCCTATTTGCTTGACTTATTGTACTGACCTACATGCATGAAGAGACGATGGTGGTGTGTAAGCAAGCAGGCGCCGGGAGAAATACCTATTTAAATGATGAATAATAATAATTTCTTCACAAAAAGTCATGATATCCCATCAAAACCATAAATGTGAAAATGGGAGCCAAGTTCAATATTAAGAATATGCGTGGTGGTTAATTTCACCGACAAAAGAATTGAGATCTAAAAGGGTGCCAAGTTCTGTAGATAATCCTGTTTTTTTTTTATAAGTGTAGGTAATTGTTGTGTTGTGTTGTATGTTACAACACAACACAACAATTACCTACACTAATAATACAATAAACAATAATAATAACAATAATTGTGCTAGTAATTACAACTTATAACACAATTTTTTGTTTTTATTTTCTGCTACAACAATGTTTGCTATATAAAAATATAACTTCTTAAATTTGAACAGTCGAATTATTTACCAAAGCAGATAACTTAGGATAAATTAAAGCTCAAGATTTTGATTTGGCTAGTTTTTACCTTCAAACCATTTTTTTAGAAGACTATGTTGACCTTACAATATACAAACAGTAACATGGGCATTAAGAAGATAAGTTGATTAGCCAAATATAAGATAAATTGTATGTGAAAACTATTAGCTAAGCAAATCTTGAGCTTTAATTTATCCTAAGTTATCTGCTTTTTCTAAATAATTCGACTATAAGAAGTTATTTTTTTAAATTGCAAACATGGTTGTAGCAGAAAAAAAACAAGATAGGTATTGTGTTTTAAATTTATTTTAGTTAATGTAATTTAATTTTTTGTATGTAACTTTTATGTTTTGTATGTGTTTTTATGTTTTTATAAATAATTTTCAGGATTATTTACGGAACTTGGCACCCATTTAGATCTCAATTCTTTTGTCGGTGAAATCGACAACCACGCATATTCTTAATATTGAACTTGTCTACCATATTCACATTTATGTTTTTGATGGGATACCAATAATTACATCAACCAAGTAAACAATTTCTTCACTATTCTTTATGATACTTATTGAGAATACTTAGGTACCTATTCGTGTGGTTTTCTGAAAATAAAAGGCGGTTTCTCACCGACAAGTTTGTGTGATAAGGGTGGTCAAGTGATAACGTTGAGAGCATCCTGATCCTCCCTGCTCATTACAACAAAAATCTAACTAGCGTAAATTACGTTTTTTTCTCTTGTGCCAATTATTATTATTTTTTTATCTAAAAATATATTGTTTTCGAACAACTTCATAGCATCTAAACAATGTTAAACAATCATTGGGGTCTCGTTAAACTTGTTTGAAGAGTGAAACTCTTAATTACGAGCAGATAGCGAATAGATTTAATGAATAGACTCGCCTCGAAAGTAATTAATTGGCGCTCCTTGGAAACTGTGAAACATTGAATAAAAATAACATTCGCTGTAAATAATAGGTCTTTACCTATGAAATTGCCGTTTTGTATGAAAAAATTTAAACGAATTTTTTTCATGAATTTTTTATTTGTATTAATCGAAGTAATCACCCATGCAATCAATGCATCTTTGCCATCGCAGTGGCAGTTTATTGATGCCCGTCTTAAAGAAATCAGCTGGACGGGAGGCAACAAATTCTTCAAAGGCATTTTGTACTGCCTCTCGGGTATTAAATTTTTTTCCCGCCAAGAAGTTATCCAAATTCTGGAAAAAGAAGTAGTCTGTAGGCGCAAGGTCTAGTGAGTAGGGCGGATGACGGAGAGCTTCCAACCCCAGTTCTTGCAACTTGGAGACCGTCTGCTGTGCAGTATGAGGTCGCGCGTTGTCGTGCAGGAGCAGCGGAGACGAGCGATTGACCAATGCTGGTTGGAGATGCGCCAGCTTCTCCATCATTGTGTTCAGTTCTTCACAGTACACATCTGCAGTAATGCTCACCCCGTTTGGTAAGAAGCTGTGATGAATCACACCGGCGCTAGACCACCAAACAGTGACCATCACTTTCCTAGGGGTAAGTTTTCGTTTAGGGCATTGTTTAGGTGCTGAACCAGGATCCAACCAACTTGCTGAGCGCTTACGGTTATCAAACAGAATCCATTTTTCATCGCAGGTAACAATGCGGTTCAAAATTCCTTCATTTGTGTGTCTGTTGAGCAGTGCAAGGCACGTCTCGACGCGTACTTCGCGCTGGCGATCATTGAGTTCGTGGGGCACCCATTTGTCAAGCTTTTTTACCTTGCCAATTTGACGCAAATGGACCAATATTGTTTTGACGCTAACGTCGAAAGCTGCTGCTAATTCAGCCGTAGATTGTGTATCATCAGCTTCCACAATCGCCTTTAATTCGTCATTGTCGACCAAAGTCTTCGGACGACCGCGAGGTTCATTTTTCAGGTCGAAATTTCCAGAACGGAAGCGAGCAAACCAATAACAGGTGGTGCGTTGGTTTGTAGTGTTAGCTCCGTAAACGTCGTTGATGTTGCGTGCCGCTTGTGCCGCGTTGCTGCCACGACGGTACTCATATTCCATAATTACTCGAATTTTTAACGTATCCATGATGACGAAAAAGATTGAAATGCGATGAAAATGTAACACTAATCAATAAAGAAATGACTACTTTTAGAAAAAAAAATCCATGTTTTTAAAATAAAATTAATTTGAAATTAGAATTCTTAGCCAAACATTACAAAAAAACAACCGACTTCCAAAAAAAACACTAAAAGACGTGAAAAATAACTTTAATTTCGGAAGTCGGTGCCTTTGGTTTTGTATTTTCGTGTTTGGCCACCGACTTCCGAAATTAAAGTTATTTTTCACGTCTTTTAGTGTTTTTTTTGGAAGTCGGTTGTTTTTTTGTAAAAAAGTTTTTATTATTCACTTTTTAGTTGCGGTACCTACCCCACACAAATTCGTATACCACTACTTGGTGTGTAAATACAAGTGACAGGAAATTATTAACACATCATCCATATAAACTAAGTGGAAAAAATCTGCAGTATTAAGGATAACTCAAAAACTACTGGTCAGACCTTGATCAAATTTAAATGGGACCACATGTGAAGCAACACCTATCAAATAAAAAAATAATCATCCAAATCGGTTCACCCAGAAAAAAGTTATGAGCTAACACACATAAAAAAAAAAAAAAAAAAAAAAAAAAAAAAAAAACATACAGACGAATTGAGAACCTCCTCCTTTTTGTGAAGTCGGTTAAAAAATTATTTTGATTTGAAATGGCCAGTACTGCAGAACGGCAATTTCATAGGTAAAGACCTAATAAAATGTTCAGTGACTGAAAGGAGGTCTCACGCCCGGTACATATGAGTTCGAAAGACAATTAAAATGGCTGTGCAACTGTGCATGTATAACATAAAATACCCGTAGAATGCATAACCGAAATCGGTTAAAAAGTAGAGAGGCGTCGACGTGTCATGCTGAATAGTATAATGTATTTAACCGTACGTACAATAGACATTCTAACGAGTTCTGTTTTATGTATTCATCTAAATATATAAGTCGGTAGGCGTTAATCTCGGATTACTCATAGATCGCTTTGGTAAAAATCCGCGCAAAGGAATTTTGTCATAGTGAGCAAGCTTCGCCAGAGTATTATATACACTCGCACAGAACAAAAGGGGCCCTAGTCTATAACCTAGTGCCCATAGCTACATCCCACAGACGTGAAGTCGATGTTTGCCTATTGATCAAGGAATCGATAGTCGTACGTCGTGGACACTGATTTGCGTCACAGGAAAGCCCACGGCTTCGATGTTTCAGACTGTTTACTGAATACGAACAACTTTTTTTTGTGCCATAATTGTACCAAGCGACGGCTCCCGAGCTGTATAAAAATCGTTCATTTAAATTACTAACGGATACAAATTGTTTATTTTTTGAGAGAGACTAGCCTTTACTAATTACGTAGTATTATGTAATCACGGTTGGTAACCTATAAATACATCCATAACCTCTACAAGTAGCTTTTAAATATCTCACGAAGCTTAAAACTTTCTCAAATATATTACAGTAGAAACACTGGGGATAATAGAACATGAACAATGGAACTGAGTACTGTAACAAATACATTACAACAGTTAAATAATTCATTACCCGTCGCGCTGCAAGCTTCCTCGAAGTTTTCACTGAAATATTCAGATGACTCGCTTCGCGCCATCAAAACCCGAGTCACACAACGTAAAACGACTAGATTTTTTCAGAAATATTATCTCTCTTTATATCATCTCATAACTCAGGTAAATTGAAAAATTGCTGACATTATTTTAATGAGATTAAATTGTTTTAATAATAGGTCGAAGAGGTGACCAGACCACGCCCACGTTACTTAAAACTAATATATTTTAAACGAAGTAGGTACGATCATGCATGATACCATTATTCCGATTTACATAATTATTATTATCATGATTTTTATTTTATTCATCTTTGACATTGTAACAGAGCGATAAACATTATAATTGCAATTGGAAAAACTGCTTAACTTTTTAATTCGACGAGTGTACGTGAGACTCGAGACGAGTAATTAAGCCTTGAGACAAGACTTACGCCAGCGCGAAGTGTCGCACAGAGGGAAGATATTGGCAAAGTTGGCCACATCCATTATTGCCTCACCGACCGCCCGCAAACTGCTGAGATTGGCTCAGATTGAAACAACTCATTTATGGTTTTGGTTACAACTTTTCTCGTTGCATTTTTAGCTTGATTGTGATTTGAATTCAACTCGATTTACCGAAGAGGCTTTAAATCACGTATAAGAAAAAAAATAGCAGATTTCACTGTTTCAGTCTTTACCTAAAAAGTTTATTACAATTATAATAGTCCTCCAGCCCGAATTTCGGTCATGGCGGCTAATCTCAGCGATGACTAGACTTCGGTGCGGGAGATATTAGAGTACACAAGTGTGTGCGCAGACACAGGTGCACTCTCTCATCCCTCACTCTCATAGTCTGATGGGGCGGCACTCCGACACGACCGGAGAGAGATGGGGCGCAGGACCAACGGCTTAACGTGCACGAGGCTCGGGGTTATCAAACCGCCAACTTCCAAACTCTGGGTTGCTACCAAGAAATTCCTAATGGAAAAACCCAATATCACTTTGCCCGACCTGGGAATCGAACCCAGAACCCCACGTTCAGCAGTTGCACTTGCGACCACAGCAAGGGACCAGCTGGACATAGCTATTTTTATTGCTGGAAGACCTGGTGAAAGACCTTTACCATAAAGTTATAACTACTAGTTCATGAACCAGTCGTTGTTGTGTTGAACTGAACATGAACAACCTCGACAAAACATTGTACTATCTTAACCTCCTAAGGATTCCACTTAGCCCCAGAATGTTCAAAACTTCCCAATTTATCCAGCCTTAATATTAGTTAAAATCCAGTTACAAAAGAGAATTAAAGACGAAGTTTGGCACAAAGTAATTGTCGCGACCGGCGGCGGTGCGCGGCGCGCGGCGGTGCAATCTCATAACAGTTAACAGCACCGCTGCTGTACACCGAGAGTGCCGGGACTCGGGAGCGGGCGGGAACAAAGAGAGCGCTCGGCCACTGTGCAGCCGCTTCCAATCAAATTGTAGTCAGAGAAATCCAAGGAGTGAGAAACATGGAAGAGACATAATTGTATTCTGAACGTGTCATGCGTTAACCGAAAATAAACAAAGTCAAAGTCAAGTCATTTATTTCAAATAGGCACATAAAAGGCACTTTTGAACGTCAAAATTTACATGAAAATATAATTGATTCTAGGTTGCCCCTTCCAGAAGGGGCTTTCTTATGGAGAAGAATGGGTAAGGAACTCCACCGTTACTATTTTAAAAATGTTTTACAATATTATGTATACATTAATTATAAAATTATATGTGAAGACGATGCACCTAGAATAAAATTACTATACCACAATAGGTAAAAAAGAATTAAATATAACGCGCAATGACAGGTAAATTAATTATATGATAGATAGGTACATGGTGCTCACATATTTACAAATATTGAAAAGTCAAAAGATAGATAGATAGATTGATTATTATAGATTTGTCCAAAATTTTAACAAGTAAAAATTTTGTGAGTTAAAGTAGTTACATAATGTAAAAATCAATGTCATAAAAATTATAAATTATACAATTAAATTAGCAACCAGTTTGATTTTGTCTAGTGAGTCTAGAAGTGGGCAGAGTAGAGACAGATGAGGAATTACGTTAAGGTATGAGCAGTAATAGTCCTGTGAGTTCAACCGCATACCATGAACAGCTCTTCATCTGCCAAACGTCGCATAACAATTTAAACTGTTACTAATTTGCAATTTATGAGGCTTGAGGTAAGGCTTATATTCAACTATACGCTCGTAAATGGTCACTTTCACAAACTTTACACCTCCGTGCACAGCTCAGCGTCCAGCCATGCATCGCGAGCCAAAAACTCCATATTTTACAATGTGACGGCGCGACCCGATACTTCATGAAAACCTTCCACAGGCTTTTGGTTATTCGCGTCCGATATTTCTATTTTTTATTTAATAAGTTTAAAGATATACAACTCGATCTCATAGGTTTTTATAAAAATATTGAACAGTACGTGTTTTAACGAATAAATAAAACGCGTAAAGTTGATATATTTTTATCGGGAGCAGTTTTATTACATTACTGCTTAAGTTTAATTATTTATTCTAGAAATCTTAATATTTATGAGACACCTAACAAGTCCGCACCAATCATGAACATCAAACAAGATTATACAACAAACAAGTAATCATGATATTCTGAAATTATACCCACAATGCCTAAAAACTTCCACTGCTGAACACGAGCCTCTCAATGACCGCTACTAAAGCCGTCATAGAAGCAAATTGTAGTGCTAGTACTGAATTATGTTTGACTAATGATTTGATCACTTGGTACGTTCGTCATCCGATGAACAAACATGTTTGTGCAGCTAACACAATTGCAGCTCGTTAGTGAGCTCATATGTACAATTGTACATACAATGTACACTGTGGACCACCGAGGGTTCTAATGTATATTACATGTTTTATATACTAACTCTTTATATTAACGCTTTTTGTCATAGAAAGGATAATGTCCATAATTTTGCGTCCACAAAAATAATTGAAAACATTCGTTTTGATGTCTCAAAGTCAAAACGAATGTTTTCAATTATATTTAATACTAGCTTTTGACCACGGCTTCGCCCGCGTGGAGGTCGAAATATATATACTTACCTATGTGCCAACTTTCATGGTGTTCGGTCAAACGGTGTTAGAGTTCACTCTAGACTGACAAAATTACTTACATTTTTTTTTTAAATAACTCTGAACACACTGATAAAGTTCTAATAATATAGTTCGATCATGATTCGAAAGACACGTAGCGCCATTTAGTGTCCAGGACCTCATGCTCAGCTGCAGCGCTGGCGACCACTAGACTAACGGGGCAGTCACTAGTGGAACATTATCCTACTTTATGATAACTACCAATAGAACACTATACATCTACTCAAACTAGCGAAACGGGCTGACAGGAGGCTAGTGTCTGAACCAACACGCGCTCCATTGACACTGACCTTGTGCGGTAGTAGAATAGCGTGAACTGCGCCGCTACTGCAAGTCTATTTATATCAATAGTTTCGTGACTGACAGACAATGCGGCGCCATTACAAATATAATCTATCTATTTACATAGAATAGTTGAACGACAGTAGCGGTGCACGAGGCAGCCGGCCGGGGCCCCAGCCTGGCTGGGAAAAGTTTAGGCAGATGATGATGAGAATGGCAGTAAAGAACGGTGAATGTGAAGGATTGTTAGAAACTCTACCACTAAAAGGTTCAATAGGGAATTAAAATCTACCAGCGGACGAAGTCGCGAGCAAAAACTGTAATGACGCTTAATAGTTTAGTCTACCTATAGTTTGCGGTGACATAGCCTAACCGATTATAGCATGCGCACGTCTTTTGATGGCACATTAATTAAGGATCTGGGTTTAGAGTTCGATCTCGAGATAGGTGACAGCGTGGGTAATTATTGCCCAGTGACACTTGATGCCAAGCAGTCGCAGTCGGTCTCAGAAGTGATAAAGTCAATACCTACCCAAATGTTAAGGAAGCCTTAATCCCTATCCAAACTAATGTATTTAAATGGAGCAGTCCAGAGTTTGTTCACATGTTTATCTGTTCTACTTTCACGACTCCCACGCACATAATTGCAAGACGGATTATCTGTGACTTGGGGACGGACAGCTACTATTATACAAAAGGATCTAGAATACTCTTTATTGCACACCAAATACCAAAAAATGCAGTTTACAAAAAGGGTAGATAACACAATTGACGATCTCATCGCAATCAGCGGTTCTAGCCGGATAAACTTAGGAGGGACAGAAATTGTATTGATGAACGAGACACTTGTGTAAGTAATTTATTCTGATAGAAGAGAGAAAAGGGCAGGCCTTTCACTATCTAAATAAGGGTACGAAAAAAAATCGCTTAGTGCTAAAATACACAATGGACTTTTCCGGTTGTTTTCTTTCGCCTTTATTTAGAGAATTTATTCTGGAAAGTTCTTGTGTATAATACATAACAGTAATATTTAACTTAAATATAGCACAGAAATGGGACTGTTTTGAGATGTCGCCACATCAGAACGTTTCACCCGTGCAGTGTATGGGCGGATCACTGGTACATAATAATAGGTTGGGGAAAAAGTTACTTCACATTTTTTAAGAAAATTCAAAACATTTTTTAATATAGTTTATTTACATTTAACTAAAGTATGTAGGTACCATTTTGTTCGATTACTTTTTGCCATCTTGTAGGTAGGGACATGATCCCATTGCTATAGAAATTTTGGGACTTCTGATCAAAATACCGCGACAAGTGGTTTTGGCAGTCCTCTCGTGATGTTAACCTGACACTGCCTAAAGAATTCTGAAGAGACCGAAACAGGTGGAAATCTAAAGGTGCAAGGTCAGGCCTATACGGAGAATGCATTAACACCTCCCAGCCAAACTCTCTTAATTTTTGTTGAGTGTCTAAAGATGTGTGAGGTCTAGCGTTATCATGATGAAAAACCACACCCCTTCTGTTGATTGATTCCGGCCGCTTTCTCTCAACTTGTTGCTTTAATCTCATCAGTTATTCGCAATAGAGTTCAGAATCGATGGTCCTGCCTGGTGGTAACAGCTCAAAATGAATAATGCCCTTCCAATCCCACCACACACACAGCATCACCTTGTTGCGAGTTAACCCGGGTTTCGCCACAGTCTGTTAAGCCTGACCGGCTTTTGACCACGACCTTTTTCGCACGTTCTTGTCGTACGTGATCCACTTTTCATCACCAGTTATCAGTTTCTTCAAAAATGGTTCGGTTTCATTACGTCGTAATAAAGAATCACAAATGACTACACGGTTCATTAGGTTTCTTTCAGTGAGCTCGTGAGGTACCCAAATATCGAGCTTTTTTGTGTACCCAGTTTTTTTCAAATGTGCCAAAACTGTTTTGTGGTCAATTCCCAGTTCTTCAGCTACGTCGTAACTACTGATATGCCGATCGTGCTCCACTTTTTCAAAAATTTCATCCATTTTATCCGTAATAGGGCGACCAGAGCGACGTGCATCTTTGACATCAAAATTTCCGGATTGTAAACGCTTAAACCAAATTTTTTTCGCGGCTTGCGTTGCATTTTTACCTTTTTTGTAGTAAAATTTTAAAATGTATCGAATTTCTTCATTAGATTCACTCATCTTGACAGTACGAAAAACAAATGAAAATCACACATTTTCCTAATTTGAATTTGGAATTATGTTCTTTAAAATTTAAACTTTCAATGATACCAAAACCAGCCAGATACAAATAGTATAGCCAAAGAGATTTTATTACAAGTTCATACATACTATAATGCGAAAAGACTTTTTCCCCAACCTAATACATAGATGTCTAAAGAGATCACAACATGAATGACCTTACTATGGCCGCTGACACAGTACTAATAGCGTGCAGTTCATGACGCATAAAGACATTAAATTATTACTGAAATCTGTTTGATGACGCATGTCACTCAGGTACTACCCAGTGTGAATGTTATCTAGATCATCAGTATTTATCATAGTATAACTTTACGTGAAATAGCACGACTCTCCTTACTACATGATAAATCAACTAAAATATCAACGGTAAGCGTGATAAGCTATACCTATTGCCCTTTTGGTCCACTCGCTTAAAAATTGGATAATTGATGGGTGCGATGAAATCCTATATTTGGAGAACACTGTTGTGTTATAAAGAAATAATATAGCGATCGTTCGCTGACAAGATATTTATTCTCACAAAGGATTAACCTACATGGACAGACAAAAACTAGCTAAAAAAGACGACCCGGTACATTAGTAGTGTCAGAATTATTTTATGTTACCACAGACAAGTTGGCTTTACGCTATAAATATATTCAAAACAACAAGCATTAAGTTCATAAAATACTTCGGAAGGATATTTGAAAACAAAAATGTCCGACCGAGATAGCTAGAAAAATAAAAAAACAACGTATCATAAGGATCACCATACATTTCCAAGGACCTATGCCTAAAGAGACGAGACCTTCATAAGAGACAGGGGACGTGTGACGAAGTGGTGACAAGCCCTTGAATGTTGACCGCGAACTGGTGACGTCAGCAACATGGTATGGGACTCCCCTCAAACAAACTAATGAACTTAACTTGATTGATGGATAAAGACTATAATCCCCATAACCGCAATAATCAACTCTGTTTGAGTTAATCGCCAAATCATAATACGACTATATTATATCTTTTTACAAGCCGCTTTTGCTGACAGCAAATTATACGACTCAATAAATTTTACGATAAGGATGATAATAAAATATAAGTGTGATTGATCTGTTCACACGCCCCTTCGAAGAAGTTGTAACTAACAACAATTAATGATTTGTTTAACTACCACGAATAAATGAGCAAGCTCCAGTAATTTAGATATGGGAGTGGTTACAAGGTAAAATCAGAAAAAAATCCAGAGAATGATGTCCCACATGACGTAATTCGCTGTCTATTTTTGTGTTACACTAAAAGTAACCGGAAATTGTTAACTACATTGGTACATTGTACATTGCTGCATTGCTGCATTGCTATATTGCTACAGATTAGACCTAGACCAGATTGAACTCGTAAGTATCCTTATAAGACAACTAAGGAATTATGTGAAAATAGCTAGCATCGTTCTCTGGTTCTGCTCATACTAACAAATACCGCGAACACCAATCCGTCTGAAAAGCGAGGTTTATTGTTTCAGTCATTGTTGTTGTTTTTCTTTTATTCAGTTCGTTCATTCATGTCCGCATGTTTTGTCTGCATTCGCCGCTCCACCGGATCAGCACTCAGCGGGCGGCACTGTCGCCATCCACGATTTGTTTTTAAAGAGAAACATAGAAACCAATGGTGTCGCTGCGGTCTGCCATTGCCTGAGGTATTATGCCTTAAGCCCTCAAATCTGTCTTCATCAAAATGTGCATAATGCCCTTTATTAACAACAAATGCAGTACAATGCTATCTCATATGACAATGATAGTGACCTTCAATACAAACACGCCACAGAGCGCATGATATCATAATATTCTATGGGCGGTATGGACACCATGATATGCAGTCGGACACGACAGAATATTTACGAGGTTTCACGAACTCAATGTTATTAGGTACTTACAGAAACTACATAAAATAAAGACGATAAATTATCTTGGACACAGTTAATTATGGACAAAGTATTATGATAGTTTTCCATAGACAGATCAAAGAAAATCTTTCAGGAAAAACTATAGTTATAAACGTATTATGATGAAGCTATATACTAACAACTACTGAAATCCATTAAATTCCTATTAGTTACATTTTATGTAAAATAATAAAGTTATTTTACATATCAGTTTCTAAATAACCGAAAAATTTACAAACAGTTTTCACCAAAATTAGTCAAATAATCGTAGTTGTTGAAATTCACCCTAATGCCTGTTTTGAAAATTTTGACAAGAGTTCCCTATTATATATGTAGTAGTCTATCTCTTGAACTGCCGACTTAGTATTTCATTATCACAATTTTATTACTCCTGTTGATTTTCACCCAGCATCAAAGAGCTGTTGGACTGTTCTTAGTTTGATTCAATCATGCACATATGTATGTGTGTGTAGTATCTAGTTATTAACAGTTCGGCAGATCCTCACGTATGGTCGCATCATCTCTGACGAGATAAAACCTTGTATTCAGAACCGAATATCTCTTTGTCCTGCAGTCATGACCTTTATGAATGCATGACACCATGCCACCACACATGAGTGCAGACTGGGCATTACGTTTACGAGGTGATGCAAACTAACGTTATACATAGGTATAACGTTGCGAAAAACGTTATGATATGTATACTTAGTCCTATCATAACGTTTTATTTGCGGTGACATTTGTGTTACGGCGTCGTAAACACATTTGGTGAGATTGTATCATTACATAGTTTTCCAGAGCATTTGTTTTGGTTTAGTTGTTAAATAACATTGTTGTGATTGACTAACGACTGATGCCTACTCCTTTTGTTTAGAGTTTTGGACATTCAAAAGTCTCTGTATGTTCTGTTTTTTTTATTATCATTTACTGTCTGATGCTATTTTGAAGATTAATAGTAGCCAAAGGCCCTATCATTAGAATAAGCATGGATGACCATTGCTTTACATGTTGGCAATCAAATAAAAAAGTTAATTATTTAACATCAATATTGGCGACTAACGTGTTTATAACACTAGCGTAATGAAATTAAAACCACATTATGAATTACGGTATTCTGATCGTCAAATTAAATCGACCGTCTAATTGAATAAATCTCTACAAACAAATGTATTCATAAAAAATACGTTGGAATAAGGTAACTGACATAGCTCGAAGAATTGCCAAACTTAAGTGGCCGTGGGCAGTACAGTGCTCGCAGAACAGATAGCCGATGGGTCCGAAAGGTTCTGGAGTGGCGATCGCGTACCGGAAGACGTAGCGTTGGGTGGCCTGCCACAAGATGGACCGATGACCTGGTGAAGACCGCAAGCATCCGCTGGATGCGAAAAGTACAGAACCGGGCGAAGTGGCGATGCTTGGGGGAGGCCTATATCAAGCAGTGAGTGGACGTCTTTCGGCTGAAATGATGGATGATGACGTGGGAATAAATAAAATACTTAATAGTTAAGACAATCTCACTTTAACTGTAGAACTCAGAAGTTAATCACAAATCTCTGCCATCATCACAGAAACGAGTCAAGTAATGACTACCCAGAGAGCCCAGAGCAAGATAAAGTTAGTTCATTCACTTCACTTTGACGCCGAGCTACCTCGCATAGGCTGGACGTTACAATGGAACCTCGCACATAGTACGTGCTCTGTGGTTTCAGTGCTGGGATATTACCGGTGAAGTAATGCATCGTTATGTGTGAGGTATTAGTTACAAGCTGCGATATTGGTAACCGAAGTATCAAGTTGATGATAGAATTTATCTATTACTCATAGCAAAGAGACTGCTTCCTAAAGGGAATCTTTCGTGAAAACCGAATATTAATCATATTATTTACGTGTCTACATTTAGACCGGTCATGTGATTCTCGCATCCAGAAATTTTTCAGGACTTCCGCCAACCAAGTGATCGGCCCACCATGTGAGGGGTTAAATTGCATTTACATTTTACATCAGATGTGACAGTCAGAGACAATAAAGACCAGTAACATATTGGAATCCGGTCACCAGCGCCTAAGATTAACACCGGACAATCAAACAAATGTATGAGTAAGCGGTGCATGTTAGTCATCCACAACTCACAGAGTTTCAGACATAAAGCCCACATATCTATAATAAAAGGCAATGGGTTTATTGCCCTGACCACGGCGACAGGTAATGGTTTGTCGCGCTGGGAGTAAACTTTCAGCTCGACAGAGATAAATTGAGCTACCAGCGTTTTGAGCGACAAAAGTTATTCAAGTAATAGTGTCGCTACAAATGCCCCTTTTCACACAGAATGAGAAGGATCATTAATCATCACGCTGGGTCAGCTATTTCAAATCATAAAGTTTTCATCCACCATTAAGTCAATGATTTCTAAGAATAACTTAGAAAAAGAAGCAGACGTATACGAAGCACTTACTTAGCAGCGAAACATACAATTCAGTCCAATAATCAAAACATAAATGACACTCAGGTACAATAGTTCTTATTAAAACACATAAACATACTCACGGTAAAAAGTTAAAATTGGCACCTTTTA
Source organism: Griposia aprilina (assembly GCA_916610205.1). NCBI lineage: Eukaryota > Metazoa > Arthropoda > Insecta > Lepidoptera > Noctuidae > Griposia > Griposia aprilina. The sequence continues at coordinate 25,474,905 of OU744286.1, forward strand.
TTCTATTAAAGATGGTAAACGAGAGACTTAGTTTCGTACGATTCCCTCCAATAATAATCCACTCCCTTCCGTGCCTAAATTCTTATGTAGTTTTTGTTAAGTTTTACATGTTATTCCACTTATATTAATACCATAATTAATGGCTGCTGTACATGTAGGTCAGTAACCCGGCTACGTCATAATATAGTATTAAAATGTACACGTTATTGCGGCACGTGACGCCACTGACAGTTGGACGCGCCTCGCTGTGAAAGCTTCGTTAGTTTCGATTGAACTACTGTGGTAAATAGAATACTAAAGAGATATATAGTATTTTTAAATAAACTTGGTTTTGTTCAGCGATTTATTTCATCTAAGTAGTAAAAACCGCTATTATTCATCTACTTACGTTAAACAGCACCTACATAGTACGTTAATGTTATTTTTGCTGTACGCATATTGTCTGGTTCTCGGCAAACAATAGACATTCCATTTTTCCGTCAAAGGGTTACTAAAAATAACTTAAAGATGATTCCTAGAATGCTAGTAGCATCCTGTTGCACCACTTAATCATCCATCATGGCGATCGTGGAGAAATAAGAAGAATAACGCCATTCGATACCAGAAGCAAACAAAGCTTTACTCAAGTCAAAAAGCACGAATTAAACGTAAAATAAAGTAAACTCACTTACAAAAGTTAAATAAGGTAAAATTCTACATATTATTTGAACAATGAATTATGTAACTGCGAATAAAACTGAACACCATCAGATTGGAAGTGGGAATTTTAATCAATCAATTGAGTGAAGAGGCAAGTATTGGTCAGTATTCATCGAAATTCAGTGAGATTAGGTGAACAAGTTATAGAATGCTCATTAAAAGCGGTGTTGTGATTAACGAGGCTATCAAATAATTTCGCGGTAATATTCCGACTCATTACCATGAAAGCTCAACAAACATTGTGTTTACGTTTCACCGATAATGCCTACCAAACAAGAATTCATATACTGAACGAATAAATTATAAAGTTAAATTAATTTACCGTTTAGATTATTTATTTAATTGCGAAATTCTTTTTTTTTTCATATATAATCCATCTATATATCCATCCATCTATCGAAACGAAAATAAATGCTTATTCTATTTAAAGAACAAATTATAATAACTTACCCTTCTCCAAGAAAACTTATGAAGTTCGCTACACAAAGTGTAAACACGCGACTCTACGGCGTAGCTTCGTAGCTGCGTAGCACGGGCGGGCGGCGCGCGGGCCTACGACTGACTGGACTTGCCGCTGCGAAGAGCTTTCATGCGTGGCCCAAGTATTGAAATACAAGTGGTTATTATTATTTTTATGGTCGAAAATAATCTTTAATTACATTTATAATTGTAGCTATACTATGTATTTGGGTCAATGTCGTCTCTCCAGTTTGTAATATAAATTTCAGACAAGAGTTCTTACCAAAGATTATAAGTGTTTTTGTTGTTGAATGGAGAAAAACTGGAATTTATTAATCAAACGGTTTTCCTAGAATTCACGCTAGATGAGAAATTACAATGGGGACCTCATATAACATCTCTTTTTACACAGTAGTGATGTTACAACAAAATACCTTGTAATATATTGCAATTAAATGAAAGTAAATTTTAAACTCATATAAAACGTGCACTTTGTAAACAATCATATTACAAATTAGAGGACTAAATATCCAAGGTAAGAATGCTTGGAATCATGCTGGTCCTGCTCCATAGGACAATGTAGAGTCTAGATAAAATCAAAGTGGTTCCTAATTTTATTGTATAATTTATGATTTTTATGTCACTGATTTACATTCTGTGATTACTTTCACTCACACACTGACGTATTACTTGTTATTTTTTTGCAAAATTGTATACTTTTACAATGTTTGTAAATATGTGAGCATCATGTATCTAAATTTTTTTTTTCAATTCATCATTTAATTTTTTTCATTTTGAATTATTTTTACCTATTGTGGTATAGTAATTTTATTCTAGGTGCATCGTCTTCACATATAATTTTATAATTAATGTATACAAAATAGTGTAAAAAGATTTTAAAAGAGCAACGGTGGAGTTTCTTTGCCATTCTTCTCCATACGAAACTACCTTCTGGAAGGGGCAACTAGAATCAATTCTAGTTTAATGTAAATATTGTCGTTCAAAAGTGCCGTTTATGTGCCTGTTTGAAATAAATGCTTTGACTTTGACTTTAGGAACTACATAAATTTGAACTTGTATAATTGAGAAAAATCGGATTATTTTATTAAAGAAAACATTGTTTATTTCGTAGAATTTTATTTAAATGTTGTCAGTAATGTGTCTTGTTATTCTCTGAAAACATAATGTTATATAATTAGAGATAAAGGTTAATTTTAACTTGGAAATAGGCACAAAAGACTTAAGTGACATTTACTTGAAATAATATTTACGTTGATGAGCCATTTCAAAGGTTATTGTAACTTAATCTGTCTTATGTGCGTATTGTAGGTGTAAGTGGGTGAACAGAATTTGAATGTTACTAAGTCATTTCGTTTAGAGGAGCTCTTCCGCAATTGGGCAAGGACGTCCTTGCCCAGGTTATAACTATGGCCGCATTCACACCAGACCTATATAGTCAGCCGCCGATTGTAAGCTGACTTACTCCAGTGCTCCAGTGTCGACGTATAGTCATAATAGCGTATTGTTGTTTCGGTGCGAACGAAAAGATGAAAATGCATGTAACAGCTTGCGTAAAGCTCGCTCACAGTCAGCGGAAGACAATACGTCTGGTGTGAACGCGGCCATAGTTATAACCTGGGCAAGGACATGCCATCCCATAGGATGGCATGTCCTTGCCCAATTTTTCGAGATTATCTGTATATCAAGTATTTGTTTCCCGGTTGGTATAAGTATTTGGAAATGTCTAACGTAATAAAAACAAATAAAACAATATAGTGCACGACGCATTGTTTTTGACCGGTGTATAACAAGGCTGCTTAACAATTAAGCCTGTGTCAATGACATACTAAACAATACAGTAAAGTTCAGAGTTCAGTACCTCGGCACATCTCCTATCGAAGTAATTTTATGGATCAAATATTTGCCAAAAGAATACGTACAAAAATATAAATTATTCTATTTTACTTAATAGAGCTACGGTCTCAAGTGATTCTCAAATCCAATTTAAATATTTAAAACGTATTTGACTTGGAGCGTTTTAAAGTTTTATCAACTTTATTTTAAACAGAAAAGTGCCTCAGAGGCTTATTGGCTACGTGCGATAAGGAATATCTAGTCTTATCTACAACTAATTATGAATTATGTTTCTTGTCTGAAATAGAAAAGAAATTTAAAAAAGACTGCATAAGCATAATCAGCCTATACCGTTCTCACTGTTGGGAGTTGGGACACAGGCGTCCTCTCTGTGGCGGGAGTGGCCACACGGGCCCAGTGCGGGTTGCTGGATGTTACATGTCTTCGAATTTTTAACCGACTTCACAAAAAGGAGGAAGTTCTCAATTCGTCTGTATGTTTAATATTTTTTTTATTTGTGTTAGCTCAGAACTTTTTTCTGGGTGTACCGATTTGGATGATTCTTTTTTAATTTGATAGCTGGTGCTTCACATGTGGTCGCATTTAAATTTAATCACGGTCTAACGAGTAGTTTTGGAGTTATCCTTAATGCTGCATATTTTTTCCACTTAATTTATATGGATGAGGTGTTAATAATTTCCTGTCACTGTTATTTACACACCAAGTAGTGGTATACGAATTTGTGTGGGGTAGGTACCGCAACTAAAAAGTGAAAAATATTTTTTTTTTAACAAAAAAACAACCGACTTCCAAAAAAACACTAAAAGACTTGAAAAATAACTTTAATTTCGGAAGTCGGTGGCCAAAAACAAAAATACAAAACCAAAGACACCGACTTCCGAAATTAAAGTTATTTTTCAAGTCTTTTAGTGTTTTTTTGGAAGTTGGTTGTTTTTTTGTAAAAAAGTTTTTTAGGACATGCCGGCCGGTTTTCTCACGATGTTTTACTTCATCGTTTTGATAGCAGTAGTGATGAAATAAATAACACAAAGTAACAAATCTGCCTGGGATCAAACTCACGACCACTAGGCCACCACTGCTCTAATAAATAAATAATCTTATATGAAAACCAGTGTGCGCGGTCGAACTCCGCACACTGAAGGGTTCCGTAGTTGGGATGATTTTATCCCAAGAACAAACTTAACATTGTAGTTGAAAAACATGTTATCACATACATCGACATACGTCACGGTCAATTCTCCAACTGCAAATGTAAGTATGTAATTGCAAAGAAATATTTTTTTATGTGTTAAAACTACAATATACGATTTTCGTACTTTCTCCTTTACTTATGCTGTGAGACCTTGGTTCTTGCCAAATTTCATGATTCTAGGTCAACGAGAAGTACTCTATAGGTTTTGGTTCCCTTGCGAGGGTCAAAATATGCGGCAATATGCGGTATAAACGGCCGTATCTTTTGATTGCGCTAACTTAGAAGTTCATTTTTTCACAACTCTAAGGGATTGGAGATTTCAGTATTTGATTTTAATTACAACTTGATACCTCCACGCGTTCCTGATAAAAAGGGTCTTGACAGACGGACGGACAACGAAATGATCCTGTAAGGGTTCCGTTTTTTTCCTTTTGAGGTACGGAACCCTAAAAATAATGAAATATGAAAATTTGTCATTGCACTCAAGGACTTACATATGCCTACTTGGCTGTAGATGAACCAAATCTTTCAACGGAGATGGTTCATAATTACTGATAATAATGATATCCTCGTTCCTTATTAATCTACTTTATTTTTCCTAGTTACACAAACCAGGCGCCATTTTACTATATAGTCATAATTACTTTTATACGCAGTAATTACAATTATGTTCGTGAAACATTGTCGGGTCAATGTCAGACCCTAATCTTTGGTTAATAAAATTTATAGACTTACATATGGGTCAGTTCGGCCATTTCTGTCCTAGATTTTTTGTTGTCCTGAGCCTTTTCAAGGGTAGATGCGTCTGATACTCAACTAACTACCTAAAAGTTAGGAAAAAGTGTAAGACCATAGATTATTTGTTCGATAGTCCGATTGTTGTCAAGTAAGGATAAGATAGCACTCAGAACTTTAGGCCTAAATGCTGATTCAGCCGCATCGGGTCACACAAGAAACCGGCTGAAAAAAGGTTATGGCAGTTGTAGATTAATGTCTTTATTATTTGGCAAAAACCTGATTCTAAATGCAAAAATGCTTGATTTTAATAATATTTGCAGAATAAGAACTGCTGTTAATAACTGGCAATAGCCTGATGGTGTCTAGTTGTAAACTCTGAACCTACAAAGTCTGCAAATAGCAAGAGTGGTGATCTTACCTCGAGAGCGCGGGACGTAGCAGCTACTATGAATGTATCTCCTTTTCCCCCTAAAGACGGGAAAAAATTACACGGAAAACCAGATTCTTAACCATCTACCGGATGAAACAAAACAGTAAATACCTCTTGTTAATCAATTAATTCAAGACAAACAAACCAGCGCCAAATGCTTAATTACCTGAAAAACAAAGTGCGAATAACCGCGGTGGAGACATCTTAATGTATTCCTCCCATTCCTGCATTCATTTATTTGTACAATCCAATTCTCTTGAGTCAGAGAACGATCTTATCTGATTATCCAACATTCTCCTGAACTTTCAAGATATTTTATTTTTCTCTCTTCCCATAAAATTCAAAAATAATGTGAATATATCGATGCAAGTTATTTTAGAGTTCACTTTTATTAAGAGTGACGCGATGACGTGTTCGGATGTGTTTTCACGGGCTGTACTAACAAACATGTCGATTCCAATAATTTATGCATCAAGTTCTAGTAAATTATAATGTTTTTAAACAATATCGGACAGAAAGTAATAACCTCCGTGAGTCCGTGGTGAAGACGTGAGTGTTGGACATTGACTTTGAGAATCTATATCAAGAGGTGTATCTTTTGTCCCGACGAGCCAATAATAGTGGGTAGCAATGTGGGTATGGATGAATAAATATAGGAATTCATATTCGAGAATCTTATTGAATCTTTTTCACTTTTATACCATTACATATTTTATCTTGTAACGAATACAAAAACCAGAATTTAATTCATACATGTATATCACATGTTTTATTAGAAAGACAGCATCCACAAATACACGTCTAGCGTGCGAGTATATTCCACTACAATATCACCATATAACTTTATCACCACAATACATACAAACATAGTTTAGGACCTGCACTCTAGTCCTTTTATCCAATTTGTTCCGTTGTCAGTTGTTCTGTCCTTAAATATTTAGGCTGTGGCTGTTCAACGTGCGACAACAGAATACCAGAATACCAGTACACTCACAATCTCTAGGAAATAGATTTTCACTGTTCGCTAGTACAACTACCCACAGAAGACGTTCCCCCCAATTTTATCTGAAGAAGAAATATTTGTGTGAACATAACAAGTTAGAGGTCCCAAATGAAATAATTCAACTCCGGTTGGAAAGTTAACAAAGATGCTAGCTTGTTGTTCCCAGCGGGACTTTGGTGCTCGACAGGTCATTGTGCGCACTCTCCAGTTGTGTATGTATTGATGTCATTTAGATTTTCGGTGATGTTTCGGGAATAATATCTCATCTTATCTCTCATACGGTAACCAAACATGTCAGTTTGTTGGACATGTGTAATGTGTGGCCATTTTCATGTGTAAAGTTAGTTCAACTTTACTATAGGTATGCGAGGCACCGTCTAAAACAAAAACAGAGCGTAAAATTTAATGGTTTTCCCTATCGCAAAGCTGAACGCTAAGCTGCATCCTCTTTTTCTAGAAACCCGCTTATGGGCGGTGCCTGTGCAAGTAAAGTTTTTTTTATCTGAAAACGGGTTGACTGTAATACAATTTAATACCTAAGCTTTTACAGAAAAAGCCACTGAAGTCTTTTACTGACGCAGTACGTAACGTAGTAGGTTACAAATAATGTTCCTTGTGTTCAAGGCACATTATTTATAATGTATCTTGAAATCCATGACACTTGTGAGAATATTGCCCCGGGCGACAACGATATCATACTCTATTATATTCACAAGGAATCAGCGTTATTTACTGTGCAGTGAAAGTCTTATGTACAGTAATGTTCCACAAATTGTTTGAACATGTTATTTGCTGGTAAATATAAACGCAAATGTCGTGATAGTCCTGATGTATAGGCGATGTATAGGCTGATGTTTAGGCGCACTCTTTAATAAAAGCTACGAATCAATATTGTACAATATTTTTAATTTTCTTTGCAATATTGTGACTTTTCCAGATTCATAATAATTATAAATTAGAAAAAGTCACAATCTACTGCTACTTTGAAAATTTATCATGGAAAATACAGAATATTATCAAGAAATATGCTGCAAACGCGAACTCGCAGTAAGCAATCGTTGTCATCAATGAACTTCCCTTCTTTTATAAAAACAGATATTTTCCCTGTAGTGGAACAGTTATAGACTAGTCTTTTAATAACTAGTAATACTTACAAGGTAAACATACAACTCGCTCTTAAGTACTTATAAATAAACAAATGGGTCAATACGCTTTGAAGGAAAACATAAGTTATGCAGTAGTAGGTAAGTTGTAACAGTTGTAAGTAGTAACACGTACTATTTCACCCTTGGCCTCAAAAACGCACCTCGCATTCATAGGATCAAGATCAAATATAATCACACGAACGCTGAAAACCCGACTGTAGATTTTAAAAAGAAATTGTGATTTATTTTTGGTAAAAAGTGTTTTTTTATTTTTGTTTTCTTTTATTGAGAATGGTTATATTGATGGTTAATTATTAAATTCATAGATTTTAAGTACAAAGACTGCCATATGTGCATTTTCTTTGTAAGATAATCTCCGTTTACTCTCGACCAGGGAAGTACAATTCTTTATAGTAACCGTGGCTAGATTTTGTTTTCCGTAAAGCATCTTTTCCTCAGACCTCTACATATAACCATCAGATGTAGACATTAACGAGGTACTTAAGGTAATGGAGGTAGCTTCAGACAAGCGGTAGGTAGGTAGATAGAAGGGGCTAGCCAGGTAGAAGGGTAGCCCCTTCCCATCCACACTATCCGTCACTCGAGGACCGACCAAAAATATAGCGTGAGAAAAACACCAAATTATTCAGATAAATCGAATCGGTGAAAAGGGTAATACGTATTGTAATAAACGACCCTCCTTTTATTTCTACAAGGTGGAAAAAAACAGATTTGGATTGACGCTTTCGTCACTTTGTTGAAATTTAAAAGATATTCTTCAAATCACATAAGTATAGCTGATTAAATAGTTAATGCCATAACTAACCCAATATAAATAATTTGGGTTTATGGAAGAAGACTATAGTGTAGACTACTTACAAGTAGTCTATACTATGGTCTGCAAACAGTGTGTGTGTGTGTGGTGTTTGCAGTTCTCTTAACTTTAAGCAACGTACCTACATAAACCCCTAAATTTTCAGTAGATTGTTACTAGACTTACTTTCAGTACTATTCTACCCATCCAAACGGGCGTGTTTACAAATACTGGCTCATGTTATATTGCTTTCATTGTAAAATAACTCCCGTTTAACACAATCAAGATCAAATATGAAAACAATGTTTTCATCCAGGTATTTTTTCAGATTATCCCGGGGTCGGCCTCTTGACCGGTACGCGTCACTACCCTCTAGTCAAAGTCAATGAACTCAGAGACGAAGCTCGAAAACAAAAGTTACAAGAAAGATCCCAAATTATCGGGTTTTCTGAACAAACAAATAATTAAGAAAAATATAGGATGGATTTACCTATGAGTAGTTTTTATGTAGTCAAGAATTTAACATTTATACATAGACAAATACCTACAGCAGTAATAAGTTTATTTCATCACAGTTAAGAACCTTTCAAAAACTTGACTGCACAAAGAATCTGTTACCCTTCGTTGGGCTTCAAAAGTAAACTAACTTCAGACAATAATTAACATAAAGTATCGTAGTACTTTCTACTATGTTTATCTATGCAGAGGAAACTTAAGGAAAACTAATCGAATTTGTTCGAAAATAACTAAACAAGGGGTAAAGGCTTAATAACTGTCTGTACCACAACATTCTCGGTCAAATAAACAGCAAGACTGCCGGACACGAAAATACTTTAATAATATTTAAGATAAAAAACTTTTTTACCAAAAAAAACAACCGACTTCAAACAAAAAATACTTTTCGCGATGCAGGGACGTTAATTTTTGAGGAGTTCTCCTGGTAAGAATCAAAAGAACTGGAGCTGATGGTGTAGCCACCATCAGCTCCATTACAACATATACATTGTGACGAGCATAAATTGTTTAGCAAACATATTAAAGTAATCAAATTGCAACCCGTGAAATACTTATTATTGAGTAGTTCCGGTTGCAACCTCTGATCTTCATCATCAAGTTCACTTCACCGAATGGTGCTTTCCGAGAACAAATGCACGAGTTTGAAAATTTGAGGATTTCCCTTGATTTCCATGGGATCCCCTCATCAGACTCTGACTTGGTGACAATGGGACCACCTCGAGAGCATACCTACCCTTTCGAACAAAAAAAGGATTTTGCAAATCCGTCTATACATGACGGAGTTATGCCCGAACATACATACAAAAATATATATAAAAACATCCGAATCGATAATCACCTCCTTTTTGAACTCGATTAAAAATATTTAGAGAAGTCCTACAGTTAGAACATGATGATTGGCATATTTAAGCCTTAACTTTGCAATCGATGTGTACGTACTTTATAGTGATCACAGATCCCAAACCCACGTAGGTACCTACATACCTACATACAACACATTCTTATATTTATTTACTCAAATTCACACTTAAATTGACTTTAATTCTTAAAATAACACGAAAAATAACCGTTCAACTACAATCACTAAATAAACCATCTGAATTAGAGGTGACAAGATGATTCTTCAGCCAATCATGAACGCGTAGCGGCATTTTTCTGTATATTATTTTCTGCCTTTATTTCAAATTCAGACGTGTTCCGATTACCGATTGCCCGTGCTAAATAATGGAGCCATTAACATCGTTCGTGGAATTAGCTTTTACTCGATCATTTGTTGGCAGTTAATTTACTTTTTTGTACCGAATTTTATGCTTTGAATTACAATTTCAAGTGAAATCTAACAAAAACTTTTTGTAAGCACCAATTCTTTCATGGCATCCATGTGGTCTAGTGACCCGTTCCTTGCTAGTTACACAAGGAACATACCATCTAACAAAACACATAAAACCGTAGGTATCTCACCTACATTGTCTCTACGATCATACAAAACGTCTACACGGTAATGCACAGTAATTATTAATTTTTCGCTTGTCAGCGTTAGTGCGATGCACGGCGCTGCACGGGCGTCGGCGTGACGTCGTCGTCACGCGGCGAGACCCGTGTTCCACCTACATCATTAGTGTCAGTACAGACCATAGATATATTTTTATATTTATATACTACGGACACTCAATCTTTTGTCTAATATACACTAACTAGGAACACGGATTCACTGGATTTTCTTCTCCAATATGAACCATGTATGTTAGTCTACTTCTTTTGTGTCGTCTCCATAGCAGCTTACAGCGCGGCAGCGCGCAGCGTGGTGAAATAGTCAGTCAGCCCATGATTGTAAAATTACTAATTGAGTAACTTAAATGTACATATAAGTAAACATTGTGATGTTGATGATATTGGTCGCCAAAACTAATAACCGTGATGATTTGTACCATAACAGGTACATTTATGTCTCTTAATTTTGTTACCAAATGGGTTTTCACAATAGTGCATTCAATGAATTATACTAGTCAAGGCTCCCGCAAACAGGCGCGACGCGACAGCCCGACACAAATACGCCGCCCGTCGCGCGGCACGCGGTGCCTTTGTGTCACGCACGTGTTCACTCCCTAGATTTACAATCACAGAGATTGCCAGATTAGTTTAAAATGAATTCACACTGACAAAATTATATTTGTTTATGTTTGCAAGACCACACAGAAGTTCATTTTGGAGATAATTTTCTCGTTCGTTACATCTAATGCTTCTATTGTTGTATGAATCAGATTAGCATTTATTGACGTGTAAAATTGTTTCTACAAACCTACTTACAGAAATAAAATCATTACCATTTGGCGATCAAATACCGGTATTTTTGGAAATGGATACCATTGGCTTCGGTGTGATACATCGTCGCGAACAGATACAATTTGTAACTGTTCGCGACGATGTCACCTAATAGTAGTTTAAACAAATTATTTAATAATTTATAATTTTGTAATTTGAATGTGATTAGCTTCCAAACAGCTTCTAAGTTACGTAAAATCTCAGTTAATAATAATAATAATATGGACTGTGGACTCAGCGATCATTGTGCCGATAGTCGTGACAGCCAATGGCTTAATAGCCAAGAGCCTCGACCAACACCTGAGGAGGCTCTCGTTGGGCAGCTGGATCAAGGGCTTGATTCAGAAAGCGGTACTTCTGGACACGGCTCGCATTGTTAGGAGGTTCCTCTCTCTGGAGCCCTGACCGCCGGTAACTTGGACCCTGTTCCCGATACCGGTGGGCTACTATTTTTTGTATTTTTAAATGTTTTTATAATTTTTTATATTCTAATATTTAAAAATATAATTTATATGTATATAGTGAAATAAAGGAAATAATAATATAACTTTTATTTCATACAATTATAACAGTCCATATTAATACACTTTAAGAAACATAACTGCCTTCCTGAGGGCCTAGACAAAGTAACATTCGATTAGCGATGACGCTTGTAGAAAAGTTAAAATGTATGGGGTTGACATAAGCTATCGAAATGTCACGTGATCATAGGTCAACGAATAAAAATTAGCTAGACAATGTTAACAACATTCGATTATGAAATGAATCGACAGCGTCGAAAGATTAGGTACTTCCACAGAGATGCATAGCCAAGGGACACGTTTTGACGAGCGTTATCACTAGTTTTTGGAATCATTAGCGAAAGCGATAGCGATTGTAGAAATAGAATCGCTCCGAATCGAATGCCATTTGTCTAGGCCCTCAGTATAGTTAAAATCATATAGTTTTTCGGTGCGTCCAGATAAACTAGACCGAGATCTAGCCCTGGACGTAACTTTCTTAATAGTAATATCTTGAAAAAGCCTATTTAACTGAGGTAATAGCATAAGTAAATAACTGTGTAAAGTTAGTCTAACCGACACTCGTTCAGAGGCACTTCACGCCCTGAAAAATTAAACTATACTATTTTTAAATACTTAAATTTTGTAGGTCAAAAGACCGGCCTTGAAGGCCATTAAACTAGAATATGATTGTTTTTCTATTTTGGTCATAATATAGCTTGTAAGAAAAAAAAAAATGTTTTTAGCCTCTCAAAGAGTTATATCTCAGATTGTTTATGTAAATGTTATAATAATTATAGTTTGCATATATAAGCAATACTGGAACCTCTTTAAAAGTACTTTAAAATCGCCTAACGATTGCATATTTCTATGTATTTTAATCCAAATTGTACCGTGTACTTAGTGAACATAAACGATGAGAAAAGTTTAAAATATGGAAGCGAAACAGGGTCCTCGTTACGGTAAAGATTAATAGTAAACACAGAATCTTGAATATTTGTAGTCATCGAAAAGTCAAAATAAGACTTAAATAGTAATTAGCAAACGACCTGAACAAACCCGTAAGTGCTACCTTAATAACTCTGTGTACTTGTAAACTATCCTATGTTGTGTTTTTTCGCCATAAAACACCCGTATCCACCCAGACTTCAGGATATAGTCACAATAGGAAAATAATACCCGCAACCTGTCGGTACAGGACGTCAGCGCCGCGCGCCGCTGAGACAGTGAGGGGCCTATTTGGATGCCGTATATGCCGAGTAGGTCCTACGACCTCCTACGAATCCATCGAGTCCAGCGATCACGCCCGTCCGGTACAGTAACCTAGTACTTAGCTAGTCTGGGTTGCATTACCATCAAATTGTTACTACGACTAATATTGTTCCAAATGTTTAAACACGATCTGAAAAGAAGACTCTTTAATTTTCTTTTTTTATTCGGGTATAGAACCCCAACTTTTTTCATTCGGGTATTGACCCCCAACTTTTATTTTAGTTTAAAATTTTGGCTATCCATCCATTTGGAAGAGTTTTTATTCAAACGATTAGCCTTTCGTTCAAAGTCCTCTCTATAGTTAAACAGGTATACGAACACGAATTTAAATAAATATTGTTTATGTATTCTGTTATCATGTTCTTTTATAGCCATTAAAATAGCACGAAATCTTCAATCAATGTGATATAATAGGTGATAAGTAAAACTTTCTTCGTCTTTCAGATTATTTCAAGGTCACCAAGGTCATGGGAGATCAGCGCAGTTTTTGACGTTCAATGTATAAATCAAAATATTTTGAGAGATACATCACTGACGTTTATTGGATGTGAAAACGCTTTTATTTTTACGTGATTGCGCATGATTTATTGGAATAAATCAATAAAATGTGTGTTTAAATTGATGAAATGCGTCACTCATGAACCATTCGTTGGATTTGAAAAGTTGCACTTAAAATAAAAGAACTAAGTACGAAAGCTAGCTAGTTATGTAGATAATTTCATTTAAACCTTCTAACGCACTTTTTCTTTTGCACCTTTTGAGTGAGCCGAACTGCCACCAGGCAAATCGGAATCTACCTACAGAATTTCAACTACGACGGAATAAGCCAGATTCCTCCAAGTCAAAGCGCAGGAAACCTCAACGACACAACTATTGACCTCACAACAACAATAAACAAATCCGCACTCACACGCCACGTCAACTCCAATCATCAATTCGCGAACTATTTGAAAAGCGACGACCTCATTCGTTCATCCAGTAACAGGATTAAGGTGCTCGCATCACTCACACACACACACACACATAGGTGTATATACGTAAAGGTGTATGTGTATGTGTGCGTTCGTGTCGACACGTGCGGCGCGACCGCAACTCCACCTGTGCTCCTTGACATTCAATATGGCGGAGTTGACCTGCTGATGTAGTAAAGAAGCTTAGCTGTAGATTTATTTTCTTGGATTGCTTGGATTTAACTTGTTGAACCAACGTTAGTGAGAAGGTCATAATTTTTTCTCCTTCAGTCCTTACCTCTAGGCGTGAAGTGGACTCGGCGCAATTGTTCCTTTTGGTCTATTTTTCAGCCGTCATCTGAGGGTGTTCCTTCTCCTTTCCTGACCATATCACCTTTCCAACACAATCCATGTCTACACTTCAATCAGCTTTATCTACTATTAATACCATAAACTTACTGCTTGGTGACAGTGACAGAATTCCAACACATAAGTAACAAAAATAACCTTGGTCTTCTTCTTACAAAGTTATGGGGTAGAACTAAATAAAATCTTTTAATAATGTATTATAAATTTATTTTAAATTACAATTATTTATACCTAGAACTTTTACAGACAAAAAGAAATCTACTAAGTAGTACATGTTGTCTATGAAAACAAGAATCTGCAGTTGATGGGTACATTTACAATTACGTCTGTACCTATTATTACTCCTAATTGGCTGCTTTAGGATCCTCCTAATGTACCTAATGCAAATAATTATCCTCGTCCGTTCAACTATTAGCAGTTACTTATTAATAATAGTTGTACTATTGTTTATTACTAATATTATTATGAGCATCTTCCTTCCTTCTAAAACATGTTTATTTGCGGATGTAAATACAAAGACTATGTTGCAGGCAAAACTCATAACCAGTCAAAAGTACTTTTAACTAGCAAAATCAGTCAAAAGTACTTTTGACTATAAGCTCTCGACAATAGTACTTTTGACTGAAATTATAGTCAAAACTAGTTTTGCCCAATGGACCTGGTTAAAAGTAGTTTTGACTAACTAATTTCGTTAAAAGTAGTTTTGATTAGTTCTATCAGATAATTAAACACTTTATAGTAATAATTTTATAAACAACATACTTATTTAAAATACCTACAAAAATAATGGTTTGCAATATAACTGTGACGAATAATAATAAGGCGCAGTCGACAGACGTCGTAGTTTTACTTCCGGGTGGTTTTAAAAAAAAAACCACGAAGGGGATGGCGGGATGGGTCTACCAGACCCCGCCATCCCCTTCTAACCTAACCTGTCCGAGTCAGGGTGCCCCAAATCCCGAGCTCGCTTCGCTCGCTCTTATAGTGGAAACTATTATTTTTAGTTCATTCAATTAATTTTAAAGCTAAACATTTTAGTGTGTGAAACATTATTTTTAAACCTTCTTATTAAACGAATTTACAACATATAAAATCTTTTATTACATACTAACAGCTGGTTAAAAGTGATTTTGACTGATGCTCTAGTCGTTAAAAGTAGTTTTGACTAAGAGCGTCAGTCAAGACTACTTTTCACCACATTTTGTCAGTTAAAATCACTAATAACTGTAATAACTACAGATCTTCAGACAAAACTACTTTTGACCAACCTGTTCAGTCAAAATTACTTTTGCCTGATCTTTTCAGTTAATAGTACTTTTCACCGATTAAGACTCTTGACTGTGTCAACTATACATAATCAGCCTATAAAGGTCCCACTGCTGGGACACAGGCCTGCTCTCTGTGAGAGGGAGCGGGCCGTAATCTACCACACGGGCCTAGTGCGGGTTGGTAAATGTCACGTCTTCGATTTTTTTTCTAAGTCACGCCGGTTTCCTCACGATGTTTCCCTTAACCGTTTTGAGAGCAGTGGTGATGAAATTAAATACACAAAGTAAAGTAGTGCCTGGGTTTAATCTCGCGGCCTACAACTCGTAAGTCGGGGCCGATTCCACTGGGCCACCACTACTCACAAAGACTATATTGAGAACAAAAAGGCTTGGGATTGAGCTGCTCCAATAAAACACAGTACGTTGTTTTTTTTTTTTGCGAACTGTATTGGACATGCTTGTTTACTGTAAAAAGTATTATATTATTTTAATTATTGTGAATGTGAGGACTATGTGGGTCATTGTTTCAGTTTTAATCATGGTCTGGCAGTTTATTATGCGGCCTACCCAAAGGACATTTAATGTCCTTTCTTTGGTAGGTACTGTTCCTTGAATCGTTGAGTTGGGCCTTACGGTTACTGACAAATACGTGCACTGACTCCACAGGTCCACTCAATCTGTGTGGTTCTTTCCTCAAAAGACCATTTCAGACACTAATCTACATGATCTTCACATGATCTGACCAAGATTATAGCTGGATTTTAAAAGAGACTGTGACCTCTTAGTTAGTTTCGGCCTTTCTTCTCAGAGTAGTCAGATTGGAAACGCCGACCTCATCTAGTTAAAAAAATATGATTTAGGTGTAAAAGTTTTTGTACTTACATGAAATAAAATCATTTATCACACAATTATGTTTTCTTCTATACTCCATTTGAAATAAGATTTGAAATTTAAATAAACTCTTTTTACAGTTCGTTCGACCGATTTTGACTTCTATTGCCTTGATGGCATGAAAAATGGCAGCTGCAGTAAACAGTTGCTATTGTAACCACGTTTTTGCTTTTAATGCCATCCTTATGAGTACGGAATAGAAGTCAAAATCGGTTGAACGGACTGTAAAAAAGGTTTATTTAAACTACTCTTATTTCAAATGGAGTATTTCGTAAATGTACATAGGATTAATTTCTGTACCAGTATAATTTCATTGCACTTTAATTGCAGACATCACTGACTGTTGGTGAAGGAAAACATCGTATGGTAACCAGATCTAATAGACTGTAATCACCAGGCCACACACACACTAGCACTGACCAAGCGGCGCAGTTAGTACTACTTTATTTTGTATGGAAATTCCCTGCAGGCAATTCTCATACAAAAGTCAGTGTGACGATTGCAAGGCTAGAGTTTTCGATCCGCATTGGGACGAATGTCTTAGATGTTCCAGGAAATGTAGTTTGTGTGATAAATGATAAATGATTTTATTTCTGTAAGTAGGTTTGTACAAACACGTTTACACGTCAATCATATTTTTTAAACTAGATGAGGTCAGCGTTTCCTATCTGACTACTCTGAGAAGAAAGGCCGTAACAAACTCAGAGGTCACAGTCTCTTTTAAAGTCCAGACATAATCTTGGTCAGATCATGTGAAGACCATGTAGATTGGTATTTGAAATGGTCTTTTGAGGAAAGAACCACACAGATTGAGTGGACCCCTCCAGTCAGTGCACGCATTTCTCAGTAATCGTGCAGCTCAACTCAGGAAGTCAGGACTTAAGGAACTCAACGATTCGACGAACAATACCAAAGAAAGGACATTTGGGTAGGCCGCATAAATTACTCAAACTGCCAGATCATGATTAAAATTAACTGAGAAAAAAAAGCAATGACCCACATAGTCCTCACATTCACAATAATTAAAATAACATAATACTTTACAAGTAAATACTCATGTCATTGTATATATAAAATTCAACAATGTCAATGTGTATATAAGAAATCGGACATAATGTTTGAGAACCATGTAGATTGGTGTCTGAAATGGTCTTTTTAGGAAAGAACCACACAGATTAAATGGACCTGTCCAGTCAGTACACGCATTTGTCAGTAACCGTGCAGCTCAACTCAGAACTTAAGGAGCTCAACGATTCGACGAACAATACCAAAGAAAGGACATTTGGGTAGGCCGCATTATGTGTAACACCTTGTAACAACAATATTCTAACAAATAAATTGATTTGATTTGATTTGAAACTACTTAAACTGCCAGATCAAGAATAAAACTGAAACAATGACCCACATAGTCCTCATATTCACAATATTGAAAATAATATAATACTTTTTACAGTAAATATTCATGTCTAAAATAGTTAGCAAATTAAAATCAACATTCACCGTGTAAATTTATTGGAGCAACTCAATCTCAAGCCTTTTTGTCCTCAATATAGTCTGTGTGGAATTCTAACATAACATCACGCCAGTTCTCCTTTAGGGGTAAGTCAGATATAGTACACACCCACATGCCGCTAGTTATCTAATAATACGGGCGGGCTTATTACCACCAACCGGGCACAATTCTAAACTCCGCAGAAATTCTTGATGGAAAAACCCAATACTTTATAATAATGAATTATCTTTGTCACATATAGTTGTCGCCTAGCTCCTGCTACACTCTCCTGGAACTCAAACTAGGGCCTCCCACGTGTGCGGTAGGTACTGTCAAACAGCTACAATTAGTATCATTCGTCACTCTTAAGTCCGTTACACTGCGACTCCTGCGATCTGTCAGTTTTATGCATTGCAAACAGATTAAGTATGTGATCATAAGAACTTGCTGATATTGATTTTAATGTAATCCTGTGGGTTTTATACTTTGCGGCGGATCTGCAATATAGATTGATGAGTAATGTTAAGGTTACCGAGGTCAAACTGCATCTGGTATAGACTGAAAACCGACTGTATCAGAGATACTTTGAAATTATGTGGAGTTAGTGGTCAATGAAATCATGGCTTCGTAGTCCACTGCTGATATCAATTGCATTGATATATTCAAAATGAGTCCTAATCTCCATAATCATAGCCACCAAAGACATGACAAAACAAAACAAACAGAATTTCGTACCGATTTACCTACTTAGCTGTAGGAAAATCCCATGTAAATCCAAAGCAATTTTCTAATTATTTTCAACTACTGAAATTGTTTCCAAGAACTTATAAAAGGCATGATGCAGTCATGAATATTCTGAACGCGTTCAGATGTATGAATCATGAACGTGGCACATAGACATATATCCTCTGGTTCACATACCATCATTACATCACGCCTGTATTCCCCGAAGGGCTAGGCTTAGGTGTAGGTACCTACAAGTACACCCACATATCATCCCTAGGTTACTACATTTACCATTAGTAATCGTGTTGTGGGTAGGAAGGTAAGTATAGTAAAAACATCTAAAGAGCAGCAGATGTTTGAGGATAGATGGTTTGGAAGAAACAAAGCACACCAGCGACTGCAGCGTCTTCCTGTCTGCTGTTGACAACATGTGGACACTCTGTCTACCAACCAATTTATTTTTAAGATTGCTAATACCCTCCTGTGTTCCTCTCTAATTACACATGCAGTAAGTCATTAAATTTAAATCTACATTCCGCATACATGTGCTGACATGTGTCTATAAATCAATGCCACAGATAAGTCGACTGGAGCATCGGGACCCCGGTGCAGGGGGCCGACCCAACCCCGACCACTCCGGCGCACTTGACTCAATTGAATCAAACTGTTTGTCGCTCCACTATGGAAAGTTCTGGAGACTGACATCATTTTAGACGTCATGTTATTCCGTTCTTTAACGGTGTTCTGTCAACGTTCCAGCATTTTCTCCTATACGTTAGTATCGGCAGTCTGACTAGATGAAGTTGAGTAGAACTAGTTTAATCTTTTTAAAATGGGGTGAGATTGCCATCTCACCTTTACATATTAGTTTTCAACTATGATAGCTAAAAATCAAAAAAAAAACTGCGCTCATGTACTTTCAGGAACTCACTTAACCTTTTATTTTTTTCAAAACAACTCAAGTGCCGGAAGATCATAGAATGTTCACAAAATGATAGTAATTTGTTCAACAGGCGGTCATTTGCGCGCTACTGCGCGTGTAGTGCACGCACGGGCGGCTACGGGGCACGGGCAGCGGCACACGTGTACAACAACTGATCAGCGGGTAATGTCTTGAGATGTAATGACGGCTTCAGCTGAAGTCACTTAAGATAATAACCTAGTATTTCAGTCGTCACATGCATCGAAATAGCCTCCTCGAGTGGCGATACTTAAATATACGTCTAGCAAGCGCATCCTGAGGGTCTAGACAAAGTGACATTCTATAAGCGATAAAACAGTGATGTAAAAGTCAAAAATGTATAGCATTGACATAAGTTATCAAAAAACTTATATTTATTCTGTTGAAAGTAGTTGTAGAAATACGAAACGCTTTGAAAACAATTGCCAGTTGTCTAGGCCCTCTGGACGGTCAGCCCTGCCACCACCTTCCAGAATGGCTAATATATTTAGCCGTTCCGGAAGGCAAGAAAAATAAGACATCTGCTAAATAGATGAAAGGGAACAATTTGAAGCTAAAACGTAATGTTTTTAAAGAAATAGGTGGGAGGTACTCAGGTACTGATTTAAAATTAAACCACTTTAAATAAGGAACTCAAGTCATAGTCATAAAATGAAGTAGTATAGAATCTGCTGGTGTTTCATATTCAAACTTGAATAAGCAAAATTATGAGAATCAGCTCATTATGATGTCAGAAGCAAGGTTCTACTAACTTGTCAAGTGACATTAAAGTTACAGGGATTCTTCCAATAAGATGGAAAATCCTTCAACTGAACCAGGCTACGTAATAAGACGAAAAGAGGCTTATAACAAGTAAGTACCATCGTGTGGTTGAAAATGGGAGTCATTTTTTTGCTGTATCAAAGTAAAGCGTATCAAAGACCAAAAATGTTTACAATTCCTACAGATTGTTTGTTGATTTTTATTATGAGACTTCAATTAAATATTTCAGGAAACAAAAGTATGCTTTATGACATCACTGCAATACGATCACTAAATCACCAATCATCCTTTGCCAGGTGATACAATTCCTTGTTGACCGTTCAGTAGCTATTTATTTTATTGTATGTACCTAGTCGGCGTGAAGTCCACGGCCGAATTTGTTGGTAAATAAAAACTGTATAGTGCCACAAGTATGTAGGCCCGTCCCACGCGGTCAGGAATAGCGCGGTGACAGGATCCCGGCAATTCGGCAGTCGGCGCGCAGCGTGCGTCCGCGCAGCTATTCTTAGCACACTGACATCCTTCCCTTCATTATCCAATCCCTCGAGCTGGGCTCATAAAATGCTGCATGTTTGCAGAGTAAAAGTATAAATATAGCTGCTGTGATTTGATCTTACTTATTGCGACACTGAACAGTAGGTATGACACTAATCCCCCGAATTCTAGATGAAGTGAACCGAGAATTACGTTATTTTATTTTATTCATCAAGGGATAATAAACAGCTACAAAATACTACATAAAACATAGTGTTAAACAATTAAAAAGCAACACTATAATTGTGCCGATTCTCTTGTACACTGAACTAAACTACCTAAATACTATCTCTAAAATTCCTTACTTTTGGCTATGAGAATCTTAAAGCAATTCTGCAAAAAAAAAAAACTAAATTTAAAAATAATTTCGACACAACTAAAATTTAATTTGACAATCGCGACTCCACGTGTTACTTGTTTGCCCTTTTTTTTTCTTTTTTTTTGTGTGGGAAATCATCAAATGACCTTTCCCGCTCTGGGCGGAGCGGAAGGGCGTGTCAGACTCTTACTGACTAAAACCCACCCGTGTTCCTTCAGTTGCCTGTGCGCCAGGGCCACGGTAACTCTTTCGAACAATCCGCGACCCCGGCAGGCATCGGCCCTATCGGACCCCGTCAATTATGCTGACATCTCTTTGAGGCGCGCGTGGAACACGACGCGCTGTCGACCCGGGCCTGGTCCTTACCGGACGGTGAGCTGCCCATTGCTCGCCGTCCGCAAGCCCGCGCCTACGGTGGCCGGGAGTCGGCAATTTACTCCTGACGCCCAGGGTGTCTCCTCCTGCGGCGACTAGAGGCGTGAGGGTTCAACGATTGCCGCACCCTACCGCGCTCCGCCTCCTCCTTCGCGAGCATTACTGCTTCACAGAAGGAGGTAACGACTTCCCATTCCCTCTCGCTCCGTTCCATGGCCTGTACCAGGGCCGGACGCGAGAGATCGCCGCCGCCGATCGCCGCCACGAGGACATGGTGGTGCTCCACCCAAGCTGGGCAGACCTCCACCGTGTCCTCCGGTCGATCCACACAATGCCAACACCCGGGCGTTTCCTCCCGCTTTATCCGAAACAGGAACCTCCCGAAACAGCCATGTCCGGTGAGGACCTGCGTCAGGCGGAAGGTGAGGACGCCGTGGCGCCTCTCAAGCCACTCCTCAAAGAGGGGACTTACCGCCGCAATTGTGGCGTGCCCAGCGCTAGGTTGCGGCAGTCGCACTCTCCATGCCGCCATGAGATCCCGCTGGGGCTCTGTCCGCAGTCAGTGGAGTAACGCCGCGGCGTTTCGCCTCCTCGCGCCACTCCCAAATTGCCCTGCCCCGTGAATTTATTTTAGAGTCGAAGGCGCGCATTTGGGCAGCCTCGACGGGATAAAGATGTTTTTTTTAAAACTTTTTGTATGGAAAATATAAAAAATGATTACCTACATGTTCAGTTTTAAGGGTTTTAGGGTTTCATTAAGGGGGTCGAAAGGAGACATTTCATTTTTGTACGGATATTTGGCTAGGACGTGTACATTCCAGAAAATCTTATGAAATGAATCTATAAACATATAACAGACAATGATTTATAGAATTAATTTGTATTGTAGAAGTACAAAAACAAAATTGTTTTTTTTTGACATTTGCTGTGAGAAAAATGGAGACATAATGACAGATGACAATGACATTCATGTCATCTTTGTAATGAAACCAAAAACAGGGATATTTTACGATTGACAACGATACTCCCGCCAGTGTATATCTATAATAAAACGTTCGGAAATCGAAATTACACTGGCTAAGTAGATTTTATTAATAGAACTAGGATATTATTACACATTTCCATTAATAACACATTAGAAATAGGTGTAATAGATGAATTAATTATACAGCGATACCTTTTCAAAATTAAATTTAAGTAATATTTTTGAATTTACGGTTTCACATTCATTTCAGATCCATTTTGATTTCAGAACGAATATTTGTCGTCCCACATTACCCCCAATGATGAAACCTGATGGGTCGCTGACTCACTCTGCAAGTAAGAAATAAAATCTATTTGCATCTCTCTTTGCAAGCAATTCACGTCGAGACGCTGGCTCCAAGCAACCACCTACTGTACCTCAATGTGACTCCACGATGCCGGAGATCGAAGTTCACATTAAAGAGGTCCGAAGAGTATTGTGCAATCTAGACGTGAACAAGGCCAGCGGGCCTGACGTCATTCCAGCGAGAGTGTTGAGGCAGTGTGCGCCTGAGCTGTCTCCTGTGTTGACGCGCTTGTTCCGCCTCCTTGAAAAGAGAACTGTGCCAAACTCCTGGAGGCTTGCAAATGTACAACCAGTGTCCAAGGGCGACCGTGCAGGCCCTGCCCATTACCGTCCAATCGCCATTACCTCCATTCTGTGCAAGGTTATGGAAAGGGTACTGGACAATAAGTTGCTGACCTACCTTGAAGACAATGATCTCCTCAGTGACCGTCAATATGGCACCCGCCGGGGACGGTCAACTGGCGATCTTCTTGTTTATGTCACGCACTGCTCGAGCGAAGCCATCGAAAAACACGGCGAGGCACTTGCTGTATCGCTTGATATCTCGAAGGCCTTTGACAGGGTCTAGCACGCTGGTCTACTCAGCAAGCTTCCTGCTTAAGGCATCCCGGCTGATTTTTGTAGCTGGATATCAGACTTCCTTAGTGAACGGTCGATCAGAGTAGTCGTGGACGGCTGCTCCTCTGATCTTATGGCTATTGATGCCGGAGTTCCTCAGGGGTCTAATCTCTCTGCAACTCTTTTCCTGCTGCACATCAATGACCTACTTTAGCCTGGTATTGTTGGGTACGCAGATGACAGTACTGTTTCAGAGAGATACTTGTCCAGCGCAAAAACCAGCGGGGCCGAAGTTTGTTCCTTGAGAGAGGCCATGGTAGAGCGGACAGGTTTGACCTTAAGCCTTGTCTCCCAGTGGGGTGATGATAATCTGGTCTCTTTTAACGCCATCAAAACACAGGCGTGTCTCTTTACCGCAAAAAGGAGTCGTTTCGACCAATCTCCCACTTTTCGGGGTGCATCTGTTCCTGTAACTGATCGGCTCGAGCTCCTAGGCATGGAGTTGACATCTGGTCTCAACTTCGGCGCCACCATCGCGTACAATGCCCAAACTTCGGCAAAGAAGCTGGGCATCCTAAATAGGGTGAAGCGATACTTTACGCCTGCACAGCTTTTAACTCTTTACAAAGCGCAAGTCCGATCCTGCATGGAGTATTGCAGTCACCTTTGAGATGGCTCAACTAAATACCAATTTGCCGCGCTTGACTCGGAGGAACGCAGAGCTAAGAGGCTCATTGGCGACATAAAACTGGTGGATGCCAAGCTTCACAGCTTGGCTCATCGTCGCAAGGTTGCCTGCTTGTCGGTCTTCTACAAATAGTACTTCGGTGAGTGTGCCCAAGAACTCCACTCCCACATTCCACCGGCCCCGTTCTACCATCGGACATCTAGACGCACTGCAAGTTACCATCCTTACCTAGTTGCTATTCCACCAATTCGCACTAAGCGCCAAATTTCCAAATATCCTTTATAATGCGCACAGCAAAAGAGAGCAACTCTCTACCTGCGTCTGTGTTTCCGACCGCATACAACCCAAATCTCTTCAAAGTGAGAGTGAACAGGCAGGCTTCTTCTGGGTAAGGTCACTCCATCGTCGACTTTGTCTCTGTCATCTCTGACCTAGAATAGAGTCAAGAGCAAACCCATATCAAATAAAAAAAATAAAAAAAATAACGCATGTTATCAGGACGCCGCCATAATGTGCCATAACGACAACAATGCCAATAATTGTTTTTTTTTCATTTGTGTGTACAACAAAGATAACATTCTCAAATTCACAGATAAACATTTTTCCTAAATTCAGTATTTTTCCCCGTTTTCTGATAAAAATTAAACATCTCCTTTTCATTATTTTTGCTATAAGACACGCCATTTTCGAGATATAAGAAAAAAAAAGATACAGTACTGTATCTTTCTTTTTCTTTTTTTTTGCACCTGATACCGAGGTGTTGTGGTGAATTTTAGTTCATGACAACTAATTTTATTCCACACCATTTTAATCTCGATTAAAAATAGTCAGATTTAGTTAAATAACCAAAATTTTTGGTGAAAAACGGCAAATTCAGAATAGCAAAATTGCCATTTTTACTAAATTACTAACTCAGTGCCATCTTAGTGCTGTCAAACTAAAATATTGTTAAGTTGTGTCAGTTTAGTCTATTTCAGAATGGAAAATCGTCGTTTGACAGGAATAAACTAAGTTTTAGTGATTTTTAGTCTAGTTTAGAGAATTTTGTGACAAGAGAATCGGCACATTATCTGCAGATTAAACATGAAAAATCAGTGGGTGCCACTAGGTAAACAATAGCATTAGTATAACATTTAGAAAAATAATAAATTAGTTACTATAGAGCTAGCTATAGCCATACAAATTATAATCTGATTTATCAAAATCATTTAAATTATTTAATCATAATAAATTTAAATGTTTGCATATAATGTATCAAGAAAGATAGAAAATACGCGGAGATATTAAAATGCTGTCCATCTAAGTGTCCACCCAATAAATTAATGATGCCTCTTAGTTGTGTTGGGACAGAAATCAAAAAGAAAATAGGGTACCATTCAAATAAAATAATAAGCGTCATTTTATCGCTTACGAACTAACTACGCAAAAAGTCGTAAGTGGTCTGTTTGCGCTCCCTCGGGAACATTCTCTAAGGCTCGCTGCATACGACATGCGACACAGCTGGTGGTTACAGGCACTCGGCTTATATACTGTAGGTAAATAATCAAACAATTATTTACAATTAGTACCTACACGGGACTTAAAAATATCTGGGGGCACGGCAGTGCCCCCGCCAAGATGAGCCAATAACAAAAAGTAGGGCCACTACCTACTTTTTCTTGAAGCGTTTCGTCGTATTTTCCAATTGTCATAGCTTCGGCCTGGATAATGCTAGAGAGCTCAAATTCTCAGGGTAAGATATAGTTAGAAAACTTATATAACCCACTAAGTTTAATTTGTCTAGCTTGTATACTTTAGATTTTATGAATACCTAAAGTACGTCGATTTCGTCGCGCACTCACTCATCAAAACCTCTAGCTAAGCACTTCCCGAAATCTTAGAAAGCTGACATTTTGTATGCAGGCTAGGATTTGCACACAACCAACAAAAAAAAAATTAAGAAATCTGTAACTTTCACCCTCCCACTCCATAATGGAATCCTCCATTATAGGCTGGGAGGGTATATGTTACAAATTTCTTAATTTTGGATGAAATATACAGATCTCTATATATATTTTTTTAATTCTTACTGTTCTGTTGTCGCCGCCAACCAACCAACCACCAACTTCAGGAAAACTTCAACAATTTAAAACTCATTCAAACTTTATAATGTCAGTGTCCGTTCTTTTTCTTACTTTGATACCCTAAAACTCCAAAAGAATACAGCAAACTGATGAAATATCTAGAAGCATTACCTATGTTGTTATATTTTAGATATGTCCAGTACCTACCTACCATCGTTTGCACCAAGCCTTTCATCAGCAATGAGGCTACCCTTGATTCTGATGAGTTAATCTCACTCTTGATAAGGGAGCTTCCGGGAAAAATAACGTAATTCTTTGATAATTACTTTGAACTAAAGCTAAGTCTAGGCCGAACACAACGAGCCCAGATAATGAGGATCTAACCAGAGTAACTAATAGGCTGCTGACGTCTTTGAACTGGACACGGCAATGAAGTAGATTGAAGGATAATCATGCTTGACGTTGGAAAATAGACTTAATTGGCGACCGTCTGAAATTGTAAACTATGTAGTTGCTACCTACCTGGATGGACAACTGACTATGGATCTTCTATAGATCGAAAATATAAACATTATTGTTATTCTTATAAATTAAACCGACCTTAATTTGCGAAAAATGTGTAATAATCGTTAAAATTTCGTGTCTCAGATTATAATACGTTTATGTACCTAAATGTTTAACACAATGGCGCGAAGACAGACTGTCTCCCACACAATCTGTAATGCTACAAATTGTATTATTTTAACTCATGTCATAAGTATGTTGAAAATTCTGGAAATGACAACACCGACTTACATAGACAGCGAAGGAAAATATAGGGCAGATACACATTTAGGTGCGAGGTAATGTTATGTAACATACTCAACAATATAGCCCGAACGGTCCTGTCCTCAAATGATAATAAGAACAATAGGTACAACATCTATTAAGATACAGTTTATATAACCACCGCACCCAGAGACTTTTGTTTCTATAATATATAATAGTATAATCGAAGCTACTAATGTTCGTTACTCATATCTAGTATAAAACAAGACAGGGACGGAAGAAAATAAAAACTACAAGGAAAGGTTGAAACTCAAACTCGACACGTTATGAAAAAGACCCATCTTGCAGAAAGCAGTTACTTACTTTAATTAATGGTGGTAAAGTAAGTAACTTCTTAGGTGGCTATAATATTTGTAACTACCGTTGCGCGTTGTTGGGTCACTATCCAGATAGTGCACTGGTAACAAATATGATTAGTTGATCAGCGACTGTGAGCTCGGCGGTAAGCCACAAGTGACAAAGGTGCTATTGTGTACAATGTTTACTGCCAGTAGGTACCTCAGCAAAGGATGCGCATTGTTTCGTTATCTGCGATCAACTGGACCGTCGTCCTGCCGGCGAAGTGACAAGCGACGCATTCTGACGAACATGAGAGTCTTGTGTGTCTCTAGAGGAAGATTCGCATGTAGTATTCGTATATTTGTGAACAAACCTTATCTTGTTGCGTGTGTGCAAATATTCTGGGCACATGAAAGTTAATGTCACCCACCCATACACGTACACACTTTGCCGTTATCTCTTCACCACCCTTGGTTGACTGGCAGAGAATGCCTAAGGCATTAAGTCCGCCTTTGTACCTTATTACGTGCGAGAAGGTTAAATAAATAACTGAATGTTACCATTTGCCATCATCATCATCACTGTCAGCACCCTTGGAGACCATCCACTCGTCATGGGGGAGCGGGAGCGAAAGGGGTCAACAAAGTGTGCCATCCTGTGACAAAGGGCGGGGACGAGTCATATGCTACGTCACATCACATGTAAAATCTAAGGTATTTAAACTAAAATTCAACTCCAACTCCATCTCTATCAATATTATTATAAGGTTTAATTTGATATTGCAAATCCAGGTCGCCAGGTCACACAAATGTGACCACCTGTGGCAAGGATGGGGGGAGGTCTGCAAAAGTCATGAAATTCATGTGCCGTATTATAAACGTAATTAGATTGTTCCACCCACTGCTGAATAACAGACCTCTCGGCAACCATTCAGTTCGGGCGCTGCTCCACCTGCCACCACCACGCGGCCACGTTATCATTAGCCCTATACATATTATTACTTATATCTTCTAATTAGAGTTTTGCTTTTAGTTGTGTTTTCATACTGGTCGTTGGAACTGTACTGTGAAGTGCTTCAGCTGGTAAATATTCAGAATTCAATTTAATTAATTATGTATATGAAATAAATAATCAATACGTACAAGGAATATCAATAGATTTACCTCGAATTAATTTGTACAAAATGATTGAAACATTTTACATTGATTGGGTAAACGACAATAAAATTATCCTCATTAGGCCGAATAAATGAATATTATCCCACTAATTGAAAATTATTGATAACATTTATTGAACCTTATCATGACATGAATTACAGCCTGGTGATACTCTTCACTGCGGATAACTCACACACAGATATGTAGAACAATATTATCGCAGAAAGTAAACAATAACAATGATTTACCACGAATACGGCAACCATAATAATGAAAAATGCAAACATGCTTATTTTCATTAAACTCGATTAATTAAACAATACAAACAATGCAATATTATGAATTAGTTCAATTAGGATTGTGTGATCCCACTTTGTGTGAATCCCACATAATTAATTATCATGATAATTACTTTTAACTTAAGGAAAAACTAAATAGAAACTCTGTTTACACTACGTGTCCTGGAGAATAAGTACCAGAAAATGTATACAAATATATACAATGTAAGTGTCTGTTTGTAATGTTAAAATAACAGCTTTTTTACTAAATGCAAATAAAAGTATAACATTTTTTTATTTTATATTCTGTTGGTCTGGCTAATCTCAGAAATGGCTGTACCGATTTTGACAGGACGTTCACTGACAGATAGCTGATGTTATAAGGAGTAACATAAGCTACTTTTTATCCCGGTAGCACGTTCCCGTGGGATAATTTCCGACATCCACGAAAGGGAAGCCGCGGGCAGCAGCTAGTAACAGATAAGAGTCTATGGGTTCTTAAAGAAGCGACTATCAGATCTTGCTAAGAAACCAACCAGGAGCGACCGTGTGTACCCTAATACTACATCAAATACTAAGTAGGTTAAACTCCAACCCAGAGTTGATTCTCTTGAGGAGATGTAAGACCACATAATCTTTGCCCCAAGCATTTTAGCAATGGCAATACGGGGTGTATTAGCGGAAGGGCGTGTCAGACTCATAATGACTAAAACCCACCCGTGTTCCTTCAGTTGCCTGTGCGCCAGGGCCACGGTAACTCTTTCGAACAATCCGCGACCCCGGCAGGCATCGGTCCTATCGGACCCCGTCAATGATGCTGACATCACTTTGAGGCGCGCGTGGAACACGACGCGCCGTCGATCCGGGCCTGGTCCTTACCGGACGGCGAGCTGCCCTTTGCTCGCCGTCCGCAGGTCCGCGCCTACGGTGGCCGGGAGTCGGCTATCGACTCCCGAAGCCCAGGGTGTCTCCTCCTGCGGCGACTAGGGGCGTGAGAGCGCAATGATTGCCTCTCCCTCACGCGCTCTGCCTCCTCCTTCGCGAGCATTACTGCTTCGCAGAAGGCGGTGACTGCTTCCCATTCCCTCTCGCTCCGGAACATGGCCTGAACCAGGGCCGGACGCGAGAGATCGCCGCCGCCAATCGCCGCCACGAGGACACGGCGGTGCTCCGCCCAAGCCGGGCAGACCTCCACCGTATGCTCCACCGTGTCCTCCGGTCGATCCACACAATGACAACACCCGGGCGTTTCCTCCCGCTTTATCCGAAACAGGAACCTCCCGAAACAACAATGTCCGGTGAGGACCTGCGTCAGGCGGAAGGTGAGGACGCCGTGGCGCCTCTCAAGCCACTCCTCAAAGAGGGGACTTACCGCCGCAATTGTGGCGTGCCCAGCGCTGGGTTGCGATAGTCGCACTCTCCATGCCGCCATGAGATCCCGCCGGAGCTCTGTCCGCTGTGCCGCGATTTCTCGCGGCAGCGGAGTTACGCCCCGGCGTTTCGCCTCCTCCCGCCACTCCCAAATGTGCGCGAGGACTTTTGCCTCCAGATCCCATGGCGGTAATCCGGCAAGGAGGCTCGCCGCCTCGCAGGAGACCGTGCGGTATCCCCGGACCAGCCGGATGGCCATGACCCTTTGGGACGCGTTCAACCGGCGTGCTGGTCGGAGCCTCAATGAACGCGCCCACACCGGTGCCCCGTAAAGGGCCATGGACCGCACGACCCCCGCGTAGAGCCTCCGGCAGGAGGCGTTTGGACCCCCCAGATTGGGCAGGAGCCGCTTCAAGGCAGCCCCGGCCCGGTCCAGTCTGGGAGCCAAACGTCGGAAATGCTCGACGAAGTTCCACCGGCTGTCGAGGACGAGTCCCAGATACTTCATCGTCGACTCGACGCCGATGTGAACCCCTCCCCCCCCCCCTCCTCCCCACTTGAGGGGACAACCATAAAATTGAAAATTATTAACTATAGGGGAATTGGTACTTCATATTAACTTAACCTACTATACACAGTATGTTATGGTATGGATATAAGGTTTGCATTTCAATAAAAAGTTAAGTAACCGTACTTGCACGTTATTTAGTGAATCCCAGAAACTTATGATTATAATTTCACTTCGGGAAAGGTAATCCAAATTGTAGTTTTTTGTCAAGTGTTGTTTGGGTAAACTTGAACATGCAAAATATATAGTTTTGACAATAAATGTCAATTCATGAAGCAACAGCAGGTTTTTTTTTAATCAATCAAAGATTTCAACCCGCTTATACACACCAGCGGCAATGCATTTTGAAATTTCGTTGCGTTTTTTTTTCATGAGTAGGTACCTACTAAGTTCGTGGTACTTAACAGTTTGCGGGTCGATATCCCTGACTCCCTGTATATCCACATAAATATCAATTGAAATATATCGTGATATACATCATGATATATATCGGGGAACCCTGAACATCATTAATTATCAATTCACTTAGCAACATGCCATGCGACAGGCGGCCCTCCCACCTGACAGACTACATGGTGTCTATTATCTACGAGCTCTACTTACCCCGTTCGGCAACAGTGCGCGAAGATAAGGGTCCATACAAACGGGCTGACCCAGTGGTCGACAGCGCGAACTGGAGCACCAGCCGTGACACAAATACCTACTTGAACAGTATCGATTGCGCGCCGTACATGTATAAATATTATATGCAGCGGGTGGCAGGCAGCAACGCATTTGAAAATAATTAAGTAACAAAACACGCTTACAATTACATGGGCCGAAGAGATATACAGAGGAGTATCAAAGTCAACAACCGGGCCCAAATCCAGATTCTGAGCTGCTACTGAGAAATTCTTGGATGGATATGGAAAAACCTAGTAATATTTTTAGCCTTACCTGGGAATCGCACCCAGGACACAAGTTCAGCAGTCGTCCCTGCGGCTAGTAGACCAACGAGACAGTCTATCAATCGTTACTAATTATTTTAAAGACTAATCTTTAAAATAATTTATTTTCAGTGACATCACGCTCGTGACTGACATAAAGAGCCAATTGTTGATTTACAACAGTCAATGCAGTGATTTGGTAAATGTGTCTATTTTCCAAAGAATTCCTTCAGACTTTCATAGAATTCCACAACCCATAACATAAGACCGTCGCAGAGTCCACATGACATGACTAATCTATCATCCTGTATTGAACGGTAAATGCTGGTAAATGTGATAATTCGGTACGAAAATAACTTATAGGTAAGTACAATATATAAAAGTACAAAAAAAATCTGTAGACAACATAATTTTCTGATGGAAATATTAAGTTTAGAATGGGAAAAAAGTCTATCACACACTGTTGTTAAAAACACTGTTGTGGAAAGTCGAGAGATTTGACGTAATAATTTTTTTGAGAACTATTTAAAATAAATCGTGATTTGCGTCTGGTTGCAGTGGAACCATGTGGAACACAGCACAGCATAGGCGGTAGGACTAGCTCAAGCCGTTTCACAATTTAAAGCCAACTAAATACCTGCTGCTAGTTTTTATTTCCCATTTTAGTTTCGCAACCTCTGTTTACGCAGTTTCCTGACATATGACACATTTGTGGCCTACCTACGACGATGTGAACGGGCCGTACTCATACCTCCATGTATGCTGCTCGGATGATCGTGAACACTGCAGCCACGCTCCGCTTGTCGCGAGACCAGTCAGACACACTTTCCAACAGCTGACCGCTAACCGCCATAATGAAATGTGCTCACATATACTTATGCACAATATACTGTGTTTGTGTGATATAGAAGGGAAAGTAGCCTAGCTTGTATCCAGCGTCACAACATCTTATCAAAGTGGTACAGCAATACTGCACTTATAGTGGGACTTGGAGGGCACCATGCCAATTAGAATAAGTTATTATTTTAAGACGCTAATCTGTTTGTTTGGGTGTCCCTCACACAATATAGTTAATTGAAGACCACTTATAATCTTTCCTTAAATAAGTACCTAAACACTTTTGGCGTACCTATTAAATTGAATCAAATTATAAAAAATGCCTTCTTCACCAATAAAAGATAGGTATTCAACGTAAATAAAAGCGTTTCAGAATTCAATATAACCATGACGCGACCACTTGCTCTTTTGGCGCAAAAACGTCTTGTTTACAACGCAAAAGAGTATTTCCTCATAATTTTCGTGAATCATGACCGAATGGTACTCGTAAGTACCTAACATTATTTTTATTCGATTTTCTTCGTTCGGAGTTGACGACTGCGACAAATCAATTCATTACATCACATTGATATGCTTTCTTTGATAATTGCATAAAATCTTTTCTTCTGGAGGTGAACTCGAGATAACAGAACTTTTTTTTGTGTTACACAAAGAATCCAACAAACTGTGATCCCCGAAGGTGGTGATAATGAGTTATTCTCAGTTCGGCCCTTTATTGTAGCGGTCATTATAGGAAGACGATCCATCCATTAGTTTGTTGCCAACCCAACCTACCTAATCAATTAGTATACAATTAATATTATTAGAAATAATGAATTAATCAGATAAAAAAAATTGAAGTTTGCGGGGCATTCGGGAGTCGGGCAGACAATAATCATATGGCTAATTCAGATGATGGACAAGTGATGGCAGTCAGTTCACATAACTATTATATAATTAGAATACTGAACAGATTAGGTCTATGACTCACCCAACCATAAATGTTAAACTAAAATCAAACTATGTCAACGACTTATCTCAGCATCAATGTTGCTAAAAGCACATCAAAGATTTGTATGTAAACATACAGAAACAATAACGTGGAGAAACGCGTGCGCACGTTTCAATCACACACACACACATGCACGCCCCATGTCATGTGACGTAGATAAGTACCCAGATATAATCACCATTTAAGCCGCGCTTGCCATTTAATAGGTGTCTGTAATCTAAATTCAAATATTGACCTAATCGTATAGAAGAATATGAAATATAAAAATATAATTTAATTTAATCTTCGTTATTTAATTTAGTTCCAATTTATTGTAATCTAAATTTTGCTTTTAATAATTTTTAACCGACTCCCAAAAAGGAGGAGGTTATATGT
Source organism: Griposia aprilina (assembly GCA_916610205.1). Taxonomy (NCBI): domain Eukaryota; kingdom Metazoa; phylum Arthropoda; class Insecta; order Lepidoptera; family Noctuidae; genus Griposia; species Griposia aprilina. The sequence goes on from OU744286.1 coordinate 25,508,766, forward strand.
TCGACTGTATGTATGTTTTTTATTTTTATGTATGTTCACCGATTTCTCCGTTAATTGTGGACCGATTTTGAAAATTCTTTTTTTGTTTGAAAGGGTATGCTTTCGAGGTCGTCCCATTATCACCAAGTCAGAATCTGATAAGGGGATCCCATGGAAATCGAGGGAAATCCTCAAATTTTATAGGCACACGTATAGTGATTTGGATATTTTTTATAGTAACTCGTGCATTTGCTCTCGGAAAGCACCATTCGGTGAAGTGGAACTGATAATGAAGACCAGAGGTGGCCATCGGAACTTCTCAATAATAAGTATTTCACGGGTTGCGATTAGATTTAAATATGGTTGCTAAGCAATTTATGCTCGTCACAATGCATATGGTGAACCCACCATCAGCTCCAGTGGTTTTGGTTCTTAACAGGAAAACTCCTCAACAATTAACGTCCCTGCATCGGAAAAAAAGAATATTTTGTAAAAGGTGATGAGCAGTTGACATTAGGCATAACTGACTCACTAAAAAGTTAAAAATAAAAACTGTTTTACAAAAAAAACAACCGACTTCAAAAAACACCCTACAAAGTGAAAAATAACTTTAATTTCGGAAGTCGGTGTCTTTGTATCAGTATTTTGTTTTTCGCACCGACTCCGAAGTCGGTTGTTTTTTTTGTAAAAAAGTTTTTTATTTTTAGTTTTTGCTGGGTGACACCACATCCCGGTTCGCTACATGTTTGCGTCTGGGCGCTCCTTGCGGGGCTCCACATCGCTATCAATGCGGTGAAGCAGTCGACTGCCTCAGACACCATGACAGACACCATGGCCTATCCTGCAGCAAGAGCGCTATCGGATGGCACGTCACGCCACATTACTTGTTTTAATTAATTGTTTTATTATCTGCGCATAACGTAATGCGTGCTGTGCTTTTCTTTAAGTAATGAGGCGCTTAGACTTAAGTTTGAAATGTAAAAATGTAAAGTAACAGTGTAGCCATTGTTGAAAAGCCTAACAATAAACAAATAAATACCTAACCCACGTACCATAATATATGGCCCATGATGCTATCTCGACAAATCTACAAACTCACATTAATTTTGCCGAACGCCATTGTTATAGCTTTCGTGTGACGGAGATAATTTGTAAAATTATCATTGAACAAGTGTTTTACATTAGATAGTTAGTAAAGCTGGCTATTATTCGCACGGTTCACGTAATTATCTCTGAAGTCAATTACCCATTGTGATTTTATGCCGTAGCTGTCATCTTCGTCTTAAAGTTCATGGTGTGAAACGAAACGCCTGCACAATAGCCATAGATACCTAGGTACCTTTCATAAATTTATTGAGATAAACATGAGGTAACAGTCGAGTCGAGTTTCCACAATCACATCGAGCAACATTCCTGATCGTTGATTCGAGATCGTTGTCGTTGTTTCTTTAACACCTGAAAACTTGAAAAGACCTCTGTTACTTTTTCTGTGTTTTGGACTCACTGTGCTTGAAACACAAAACCATGCCATACACTTTTTCTGTGTGTTATTCGAACTTGCGACCCGTAGAGCAAACGTCTCAGGCACTGCGTCATAGAACTGCGATTCGTGAATATAATTATATTATAATATTAGATTATAGAATATTCGATTCTATAATAAATAGATTCCGTCTAAATCCCGGTGGGTAAATTAAACAATATCTAAAAAGAAAATGCGGGGCTGTCTTTGGGGACTGCCGCATGCCGATAGAAGAGAAAACTAAGTAACTTGTGAATTGTATCGTCGAAGTCGTGACGATGACGCGAGTTTCACGCTTTTTGTTCACCCAAAAAGTACACATATATACACAGTATACATATAGCTCATGGAAAGCGTTCGGTGACGATGACGCGAGTTCCACGATTTTTGTTCACCCAAAAAGTGCTCAACGCGCCTAAAGAAGTTTTCACTTCAAAAAACTTTTATCGCTACGTTAGCTGCATTCGTCTCAGCTACCCAGCCACTTTCCACTACCCCACGTCCCGCGACCTGCCGCCATGCTTGGGCGATCATAAAGTGGAGACAATTCTAAAAATAAACGAAATTCAATATGCTACGTATTCCGTGGTATTGTCCAACAAAACAATGCGGTAACGTGGAATATTCCATGAATCCATGGGCAGCTGACATCACGCGATGATAGCACATTACATGATTGCAGAAAGTAACAAAGGCGGCTCATTATGGTGAAACCAACAACATAAACTATGTGTTTACAGCAGCGGGTAGTTTGTGGCGCACATGCAGGTTTATGGGCGGGTAATGCAACAATATGCTTGTAAAATGCAAGTAAAACGATCGTTGTGACGATTCAATTGTCGTAAACAAATTATCGGTACGTATTATTCTGGTGGTCCAGCAAACGCGATTACTATGCAATAGGTAATCCTCATTCCATAATAACTATTGACCTTACTGAAGATTCCTTGCTGAAACAGAATTAGGTATAGTTTTATAGTTAGTCATAACATTCTACACGAGCAGTCTGTGGATGAATTATACGCAAAAGCAGTACGGCGCTCTACGCGTCCAATACAATAATGCATTCAGGGTGCTGCTGGGGCTGCCTCGCTTCAGTAGCGCTTCGGGGATGTTCGCCGAAGCGCGCGTGGATTGTTTTTATACAACCATGCGCAAGCGGTGCACATCCCTGGTGCGCAGGGTGCGGGTCAGCCCGAGCAGTATCCTGAGCGCCTTCGCCCAGCGATTCGACTGCCAGTACATATATCACTGTGACATGGTACATGTGCGAGCGAATGTAGAAATATTGTTTTAATTGTTTTGACTTGTAATTGAATTGTATTGTATTTTTGTTTTGAAATTGTATTTGTTTTACCTAGTTTGTTTTATAATTGGTCCGTGTCGGCTTTTAATTCAATAAATAATAATACTTAATAACAAAATGAAAAAGTATCCAAAAATGAATAGCATAATTTTAAAATATAACCAATTAAGAAAACAACAAAAACACTTTTCCAAAAATATTCCACAAAGAAAAAAACCTGTTGATCTAATCAATAAATTAAACAATTATCAACTCCAATTAGAAGACCGCAAAAACATCAATGAAATTGTTACACATGCACTTACATGAGGGCAGACTTCTTTACATTCATTATGTAGATTCTCAGAACCAAATTACAGACCATATTCTTGATGCTAATGAGCTAGTTATCGTCAGTGAACTTGTCAGAAGGTTTCAAACCCTGATGCTGTCCAGCCTGAGGTAACGGAGGACCTGTCCCAGACAGAGTTTGTCTCAAGACTGTATTCTCAACGAACAGCTAGAGATTGGTAGTTCTCCATCTTTCGTAGTCATGATCGTTGCCATTCAGTTATGTCCTCAGATAGTATAGGAAGAGGTTTAGGCAAATTAATTAGTAACAACCTAAGATATTTTACTCAAAATTATTGTATGCCAGGGTCAACCTACAAACGAATAATGGCATCCGTAACAGGAGGTGTATATAATCCTAAAATCAACATTACTGTATTTGTAGGTAACAGCACTAAGGTCAAAAGAAAAAACACTGACTGTGTAACTGAGTTGTTAAAGTTAAATTGTAGTAAAATAATATTCTGTACTTCCCATATAAAAAAAAACAAATAGACAAAACAATTAATTCATATGCTTAATAAGCATAATTAAGCACGTCTTAGTTAGTCATTACAGTGAAAAGGTTGTGTATTTTGATACCAACAGTTTTGTGGAAACTTTAAAATCGACTAGGAGGGGTACTGTGTATTGGCCTGTTAGTTTTAGTCACATAATAGCAAGGCTATTAGCTTTTATATAAACTCAGACATAAGTACTATGTCGAAATATTGTGTTATTACAACACAATGGTTAGCACCTAATAATACCAATAATAAGAGGGTGAGCCTGAATAAATGTAACTCAAATGCTATATGTAACAAATAAAAATAACCGCGTAAGTAATATCACCGCGTGTCTAGGTACAAATTATACGAAGGAGGTTCCATGTCCCTCACTCATTGTGAGCTCACTGCCTGGTGATAACATTGAAGTATTGGAGTTAGTTCCGAATAGTCATTTAAACTAGTCTGTAAGACAACAGATTGTATGTACCGGTAAAATATTCTTATACATAACAACGAAAAGGTATCTTCGTGCTCTAAAATAAGTAATTATCGAAAAGGAAGTCAGCAGAATGCCCTGAAATTATTTCATCAAAAAACATTCCTTCCGAATTATTAGAAATTAAAGTGTTTTTAGAAAAAAAAACAAAGTTTGATAATGTTTGTTTTACTGAACATTGGTTAAAGGATTACCAAATGCTAATTAATAATGAGAACTATAGTGTGGGCACTTGATTTAACCGTAAATCTATGCTGCGTGGAGGTTCTCTAATCTTTATAGTAAAATGTTTAAAATCTAAGCAACGTAATGACATAGGTAGTTGGTTTATCAGTTGAACATTGCATCGAACTGTCCTGTGTTGAGCAAGATAAGCATGTTGTAGTGTGCGTGTTGTACAGACCCCCTAATTATCAGAACTTTTCTTTATTGGAGTCAATAATGGAAGATGTCCTATTGAAACTTGCATGTAGTAACAAAATCTTAATTAATTGATAGACAATAAAAAGCTCAAATAAATGGTGTCAATTCACTTGGTTTAAAAGTAAAAATGGGTGATCCACAAGGCTCGATTTTAGGTCCTTTCCTATTTTTAGTATATAGGTATTAAGATCTACTCCATTTATTAATAACCAACCACAAATGGTGTTACTTGCTGACGATACTTCCTTAATTTTTATCTTAAAAATAGACGCGCATCAAATCCTGACGACGTAAATAACGCCCTACTGCAGGTACAAAATTGGTTCACTGCTAATAATTTAGTATTAAATGGGAAAAAAACTAAATGCATAATATTTGCTTTACCGAATGTTAAAAGTAGTGATTGTGACATAGTATTGAATTGAATAAAGAGAATCTAGAATTCGTCGATAAAACTGTTTCCTTCGGGCTCAGCATGACGCGATCTATTTCTTCGAAGAATAGACACGGCTATTTCCATACAAAGTGACATTTCGTTTCTTCATTTTTGACATCGCGCCGTAAAAGTCCTTCAAAAATCTGTCATTTTGTCTTTCGTTTCATCCGATCGTTGTCCAGGTCCTTTTTAATGTAGACTATTTCAGAAGACAGTTGTCTAAGGTAGTGAAGACAATTTGATTTTTTTATCGCCATGCTAAAGACAGTCGAAAACTTTTTACTCGACGGCCACAAAGTATAAAAATGGAATGGAAAAATGGAATTTTTCACTTTTTGTATGGAAAATGTGAAAAATTATTATCTACATGTTGAGTTTTGGGGGTTTAAGGGTTCCATAAAGGGGATCGAAATTTTCATTTTTTTTGCGATAGGACACACCATTTACGAGATATAAGCAAAATAAAAGAAAAACGTAAATAAATTACTGAATTTCATAAAAAGTGCAGTTGAATCATTCTACTTTGCTGCCGTCGCACTGTCTTCACGAAACATCATTTTTGTCTATTCTTCTCTCGACAAAATGGTGCTTGTGCTAAACCTGCTGGGGATCACGCTTGACTCAAGGGTGCAATGGGGTCCTCAGTTAACATCATCCCGGGGGCCTAGACAAAAACTTTTCTGATAGCGTTAACGCCAGACGCTAACGTCAAAATGTATGGCAATGACATTACCTGTGGAAAGGACACGTAATTTCACGTGTTAAGCAAATGTCAACTCCATACAATTTGATTATCCGTTGGCGTTAACGCTTACAGCAAAGGGATGTTGTCTAGGCCCCCAGAGCGGCTAACTTCAGGAGCATTGCTTTAAGAAAAATCCGTCAATTTACTAATGTATATAACTACGGCAAGGCTAGTCTATTTCAGATACTTTCATAGTATCATGTCTTATGTTATTTTACTACGGGCCGTTCCCGCTGCAGACATCGAGTCTATTTTTAATCTGCACAAAAGAGAAGAAAACAATATATGCCCTCCGTAGGCGCGATTCTATAAGGGAACTGTTTAAAGATATTAACGTCATGACGGTACCTTGTCAATATATCTATGAAAATATCTTAGAGGTACCTAATTAAAGAAAATATTAAATCTTTTCAGTAAAAGAGGTTAAAGACAAAACTATAGGACTATAAATAGGGACCAATTAGTTCAACCAGGTTTCGGACTGGCTAAAGTACTCATCCTTCATGGGCTATTGTTTAAAACGTAACAATAAAATACCTCCCCACATACTCCAACTGACTGAAGCGAAATTTAAATTGGGTAAAAAATGCACACTATGCAGCCAAGCATATCATAACTTGGGGGATTCCATCGCTGACAAAAAAGCTTGGCTCAACGCTGGTCCTGCTTCACAAGGGCGCATAGACTAATTAATTAGCATTCGAAAATAATGTTGGAGCTGCTGAAGATTGTAAAAACTATCTTTGCATTTATTAAATTCAATCTCTTAGTACCTACCTATTGTATAATTGCATAGCACATGTGTTAGCACTATGTACCTACTATAAGGCTACCATTTACTGTGTAGGTACGTCTTTCATTGACTTGAATGTGCCCTAGCGGCGGAGAATATGTCATGTACACTCAAATGTCTCGCTGGTGGTGGCATTTGTGTTGGATCATTAAGTTGCCTTCAAAATGGTTGAGCTAAATGGTGCTGATCCATGCGTTATGTTCGTGAACGGGCGTCGTCAGTAGGGACTCAGACTCTTAGCTGCCATGACTTTTTTAAATTTCTGAATTGTTTTTTTTGTGTTTTTATCTTTTTTATTACGGACGATTTTAACGTAAATGTCTTTGTACATCGTTCTCACGTGTATAATTTCAACATGAATGATGTAACCAATTTTTTTTTGCATAACATTATTTTGATTTAAAAGAGTGACCGTGGAGTATCGTGAATGTTCTTCTCCATATGTACCTACTACGCTTTGGAATGGGCAACTAGATCATTTCTTTTTTGACTGACCGACCCCTTGACAATTCAAAGTGCCTGTAATTGGTTTATTTGAAATAAATGCTTTGAGTTTGAACAATTTGACAACACGGAGAACTCTTTTCTATTACGCCATCAATTAGGTAGGTTTAATCAGCAGGTGAAGCAGTGACTACTCGTAACATGTCATAGCAGCTAATTTAATTAACACGTACATTTTAATTAAGAAATAATGAACCAACAAGTGTGTTCTAATTAGGAAACCGTGACATCTTTGTTAATTAAAGAATTATTCCTTTAGTAAGAATTGTAGTTACCTTGTGTTGGCAGTATAACTAGTTGAGCTAATAAATTCATGGATAACAATGTACAACATCACAAATATATTACCTGATAGGTTGACCTAATTAATGGCGCCCAACAGTTCCTCAGTCGAGTGACGATGTCAAGGGATAGTTCGTTTGTAGGCGGTCACCCTAACTTAGTGCAGGTCTTCTTCTAGCCAACTGCATAAACGTAATACCTAGCTACTTACTTACACAAGCCCGGTAGGTACAAGTGCCTACCTAATGCTCCGCTACAGCGCGGCAGCGTGCAGCGGGGCGAAAGCCTCTTTATATTAGAAGTCGTCAGATTTAGGTAGGTACCTATACTAAATCGCTAGTTCCATTATTATATTCCTTTGCCTAGTAGGTACCCTACACTACCTTTGTTTAAACATTCTCTCGTTTCTATAATGGCCAGCAATTTTACTTTAATTTCTTGCACATTCCGACCCTCTGTCCTTGGTCGCTTCTCATTGACATTCAGAACTGACGCGATATCATCATCCCACACATTTTTCTGTTTTCTTATTGAGTTACCAGTCCCTAAGTATACCTACCTATATGTAGACGGTGCAGATGAGATCTAGATTTTAATCTATTGAATTTGCTTAATTATCGTAGTTGCTAGCAGTGCCGCCATGTCATGAAGTCCCAGAGTTGCCAGGACGTCTTAGATAATTATCTTTCATAACAGCTACAAAATTCTCGTGTACATTGAATTGTTCCTTGAATTTCATTTTATTACCTACTTGGTTTCTAGTCTAATTTTATCAGGAATTTATTAAAATTAGGTAGTTTTTGGGAAGACGATATTGGGTTTTTCCATCTGGAATTTCTCAGGAGCAGCCCGGAGTTCGGATTTGTGCCCGGTTGATGGCAATAGGCTCGCCCCGTGACATGGGACTTAAACATATCTGGCGAAATGTGGGTGTACTATAGGTGCAGCTCTGCCTAACCCTTTAATAACATAATATGACGCCTGTATTCCCCACAGGCGTGATATTGTGTGTTATGTGTAGGTAGGCTACGACGGTACCTACTTCACTGTAAGCAGTGCTTACAGTGAAGTAGGTTAATCAAATCAAAGGTAGTGCTTACTAAGCACTACCTTTGATTTGTTGAGTTGTTAAAACTTCGACTGAATAGGTTTAGTATTTGGTTTACATAATGTCTAGACAGAAATGATAAACTAAAGGCTTTTCTTATTTCGTTAGTCTGCGGGCAGTCACGTACTTATTATGTGAAGTAGGTAGGTACCTAGGTGCAGTAGACCGCTACCCACCCATGCGCATCGCGTCCATGGTATCAATTTGACATTGACGCGCTATAATGTCGTAATAGTTGTCGTAGTGTCGTTTAATGTGTATGTCGTGTCGTAGGGGAGTTTCGCAATTCGTGTTACCAGTGTTACTACAAGCAAGCGGTTGACCGCACCTACCTATTTACTTAAAGTTGTAAGCCCCTGCAGAGCCGCCCCACACGTTGCGTTGCATTCGCTGCTGCTTACAAACCAGAATCTCTGGAGCTATTAAACTCATAAAGATCAGCCTCCAGACAGTTGGAACAGCTCATAAACTTGCCGCGGCTTATAAAAGCGTACCGTAATGATCAGCTGCGCCGGCGGCGCCGGCACGCATGCGCTCCGCGCAGCCGCTGCGTGCCGCAGCACTGCGGTTTGTGGTGGCACATACCGTCAACTACCCTAACTTTGCCTCGCGTCCTATGTTTGCCTAAAATGGAAAAGATGTAATATCTTTTTCATTTTACTTGTATGGCTTAGTATTATTATCTGGCAATCAAAAACTGGTGCCGTTAAGTTGGTACTATGCACAGATTTTTGACAGTTATGTGTCAAATCGAAACGACCGAAGACGTTTTCAAGAGTTGTGGAAAAACTTTTCAACGTCTTCAAATATGTCTAAATTCTTATTAATTTTGTTATTTTAATGTAATATTGTTAGTTTTATCATATTTTGTTGTTAATAATGAAATTAAACTGATATTTTTTGAGAAAAAGTGGTTTAGGCAAAGTTTGGCATATTTTTCGAACAAGTATGCCTAACATTCATGAGGCTAGGGTTGACACACCTGTTTTTATTTTTAATGATGGACTCGTGACCTTATTACGATATTATTTGAAATTTTCTCATTATTTTTTCTTGTTTTCCGACGGAATAATTATGTAAGTAACAAAGAAAATTACAAATTATTTTTCCTTTTTTTTAAGGATATCAAAGTGAACAAGCGACTATACAAAGATTATTCTGACGATTTACTAAACATTGCTGTTGGGTTGGTCTCAAATAAAAACATAACCTCCTACGAAGCTGAAAAACAATTCAGGATACCTCACCGTACGATTTTAAATAAAGTAAAACCAAAAACACAAAAAAATATTGGGTGTCCTACCAAACTGTCACCAGCTGATGAACAAATTTGGATTGAATTTAATAGGGGAACTATATTTTCTATCACCAAAATTTATATTTGTCATCAAGTTGTATCACCTAATAAATACATCTATCGCCACGAAATATTTTCGTTCTCAGATAAACAAAAATTGTTCCCAGGTATTTGGTACAACTTGGGGCACCCCGACTCGGACAGGTTAGGTTAGAAGGGGACGGCGGGGTCTGAAAGACCCCGCCGTCCCCTTCGTGGTTATTTTTTTTTAAACCGCCCAGAAGTAGGAGTCCCGCGAAGCGGGACTCCGTCGGCTACGCCTCGTTATTGTTGAAATACTTATTAGGACACACATATTATAATACATACAAAAACATTTATTTGGTACTAGACCTTATATCTCAGGATTTTAGGTGATTTATTGTGGAACTGATTTTGCATTGTTTGGTGACTACATTTTGGTGACAGATCTACTATTTTGAGGACAAACCCTATTATTTAAGAAACACAAAACTAATTAAATTGGTGATAGCTTAAATGATACCCATTTAATAGTGGTACTGTTGGGTTGTAATTATTAATAAGATAAGACAACAAGGTGACGTGTGAATAGATAGTCAAACTTAAAATTTCACGCCCCTCTTTTAAATGTTCTATAAAAATACCTACCTACGTCAAATGTGTACGTGACAAGTAGTGGATGGGTGCGCAGTTTAATATTAGAAGATCTACACGTGATGTGCGATTATAGATTTATATTAATTGACAAACTGGGTCTAGAACAGTTGTTATCCGAAAGGAATTGGGGTTTTTGTCGTCTTTTTAGGGAAAAGGCGCGAGAGATATTTTTTATTGATTTATTTGTTAACATTTTTTTCTTTTTATGATAATAATTTAAAAAAGTAGTAGATACCTACTTAAATACCGATTAAGTCATGACTGATTATAACACTACTACACTACTACTACTACTATACTACTACTGGTAGTGGTGAAAGCTAAACACGTGCTTTTGTCTGTTCTACGAAATTTTTCGATTTCTAGTGATTCTTTGTGTGAAACTTGATCGAGACTTTTCCTAGTGTTTGTGTTCATTGCGTAAGGTTAGTTTTATTTGTTATTGTCTTGTTTTTAACCATTATTCGTCGTCAAAATGAACTCTAAAAAGCCCCCTGATCCCGACCGCCCTGATCCCGGTCCCCCTGATGAGCCTTTTGATCTTTCCCCTGTCTTGACCGTCACTCTCCCCCATGACACCCAAATACTCACGCAAGACCCCAAAATGGATACGGAAACCACAAATCGGAAGAGAGTCGCTGTATCCCCCCCTTCTACTCCAAATATTCCACCCAAGATACCGAAAAACATAATCGGCAGACTTACTTATACAGCTAGAGATAATCCGCCTTATATTGTCCATGTCTCCCTTAAAGATGGTCAGACTTCAGGCACTGTTCTACAACCGGTCAAGTTTGGTATGTTTTTGACGTTAAATAACATTAGTAACATACACCTTGATGGGGTCAAACGCATAGGCAGAAATAAAGTGTCGGTTGAATTTAAGAAGCGTCAGGATGCAAACAGCTTTTTAAATAATAACTTGTTAATTCAACATAACTATACAGCCTCCATCCCACAGTTCAATATTACACGAATGGGTATTATTAGGGATATCCCTGTTGAATGGTCGGAAGACGAAATAATTGAAAATATTAAGGTTCCTGAAGGATGTGGTGCTGTTGTGAAGGCCAGGAGGATGAGCCATAAGGTGACCTCTTCTGGTGTAGCTGAGTGGAAGCCTACGCAGACAGTTGTAATTACTTTCGACGGACAAGTTTTGCCTAAAAAGGTGTATTGTTTCTACTCTGCTCGTCCAGTTGAGAGGTACACATACCCAACAATCCAGTGCTACCATTGTTGTCGGTTTGGCCATACCCGTACGCTATGTAGATCGAAACCACGCTGTTTCAAATGTGGTGAAGATCATCCTGGTGATGGTTGTGAAATCACCCCTGAATTAGGATTTTGTGTTTCATGTTCTGGGAACCATTTTGCAAATCACAGTGCTTGTCCCGAATTGGGCCGGCAGAAGAGCATCAAAGCTCTGATAGCGGAAAAATCCATTTCATATGTAGAAGCAAGTCGGGTTTTCCCCCCAGTTTCCAGATCGTATGCTGATGTTTGAAAATCGTCCCCCCGCAACAAGGATACAATAAATAAATCCCAACCCCAGTTCTCAAGTCCAATCCCTGATAAATGATAAATGATAAATGATTTTATTTCTGTAAGTAGGTTTGTACAAACACTTTAACACGTCAATCATATTTTTAAACTAGATGAGGTCGGCGTTTCCTATCTGACTACTCTGAGAAGAAAGGCCGAAACAAACTCAGAGGTCACAGTCTCTTTTAAAGTCCAGACATAATCTTGGTCAGATCATGTGAAGACCATGTAGATTGGTATCTGAAATGGTCTTTTGAGGAAAGAACCACACAGATTGAGTGGACCTGTCCAGTCAGTGCACGCATTTGTCAGTAATCGTGCAGCTCAACTCAGGAAGTCAGAACTTAGGGAGCTCAACGATTCGACGAACAATACCAAAGAAAGGACATTTGGGTAGGCCACATAAATTACTCAATCTGCCAGATCATGATCAAAATTAACTGCGAAAAAAAAAAGCAATGACCCACATAATCCTCACATTCACAATAATTAAAATAACATACTACTTTACAAGTAAATACTCATGTCATTGTGTATATAAAATTCAACAATGTCAATGTGTATATAATAAAAATCGGACATAATGTTTGAGAACCATGTAGATTGGTGTCTGAAATGGTCTTTTGAGGAAAGAACCACACAGATTAAGTGGACCTGTCCAGTCAGTGCACGCATTTGTCAGTAACCGTGCAGCTCAACTCAGAACTTAAGGAGCTCAACGATTCGACGAACAATACCAAAGAAAGGACATTTACCCAAAGGGACATTTACCCTTAGATACCCAAAGGTCATACCGTAAAACGGTCTTCCTTAACCCTAAACCCCGTGCCCCCCTTTCTCCTGGCTATAATAAGCAAGCCCATCAAGCACTTACCCAAAATTACTCATTTTCCCCCTCCAAAAATGGTTGCGCCTTCCCATCGGAAGCTGCCAACCCAATGATCTACAGACGGGAGGACAGCTCGAAGAATATTTTTAGAATCAATTACAAACATGTTAATTACTGTCCTTACAAGTCCTATTCAATCTATACCTGACCACGTTGCTTTAAAATTGACCTCAATCTTAAATTATATTCACAATGTTCCATCCCCTGATATTCCTTCAATGGAACGTGAGGAGTATTACACCCAGGAAGCCTGATCTTTCATTTTTAATTAATAAATATAAACCATCAGTCTGCGGGATTGCTGAGACGTGGCTTTTGCCTGAAAGTAATTTCAGGATGCCATGTTTCGGTAGTGTTCGTAATGACAGACCTGATGGATATGTGGGATGTGCTTTGCTCATCAATAGCAAAGTATCATTTTCCCCGATTCCTCTACCCTTTGTTGGCGATAACATAAATGTTATTGCCGTTAAGGCTGAGGATATAAATATTTTTTCTTTTTATATTGCTCACCCAAAACTTGAATATCTTTCAGTAATTAGAAATTTGTTATGCAGTTATAGCGGTTCAATACTTGTAATGGGTGATTTTAATTGTCACCATTATCGTTGGGGATCAGATACTTGCGATAACTTTGGCATTGGCTTGTTGGATATATTGGATGATCTTGACCTCTGTGTCATCAATGATGGCAGTGCCACACGCAGGTCTGCACCAGGCCAGAGTAATAGTTGTGTTGACTTGACATTCTGTTCATCCAATATATCTAGCCTCCTCATCTGGCGTCGCTTGGATATGACTTATGGAAGTGATCACTACCCCATCATGATCGAATTCCCTTCTAAAAATGTTCCCACTAAAGTCTCCCCTCCCCTTTTAAAATACCGGCTAAACTCTGGAGATTGGGAGTTATATAAAAAAATTTTAGATATAAGAGTATCTTCCCTTACAAAAGTTAACGAGAATAATGCCCAGGAATGTTTTTTTGTCCTTTTCCTCCACCGTTTCTTCTACAGTAGATGACTGTTTCCCTTCCAAAAAACCCCAATCTGATAAAATTCCTTCTCCGCCATGGTGGGATAGGGAATGCATTGACATGATCAGGGCCAGGAATGAGGCTGAAGATACTGTTAACTGTGATATGAACCTGGATAACCTTATCGCTTTCAAGCGAATATTAGCTAGGTCCAGGAAAGTACTTAAAAAGAAGAAACGAGAAGGTTGGTCACAATATTGCAGTTCTCTGAGTCCATCCACTCCGATTTCGGTGGTATGGCGGAAAGTAAAGCGTTTTAGGAGTAGTTTAGCACCTACCTCTTCGAACAACATCTCAGAAGAATTGGGGTACCAGTTTTTCTCCAAGATCGCCCCAGCTTATGTTCCAGGCATAGAGGACAGTAGTGTTGGCACTGATGATGTAGACAACACTAACGATCCAATGAACATGCCATTCAGCTTGGAAGAGTTAAAAACTGTGCTATCCCGAGTCAAGGATTCCGCTCCAGGGGTGGATGGATTCCCTTACTCTTTTATTGTCAAAGCTGGTCCAAAAACCCACCAATACTACCTGGACTTGGCTAATTTTTGCTTCACTTCCGGATATATTCCCACAGACTGGAAGGTTCAGGTTGTCATTCCGATGTAAAGCCTGGCAAAGATCCTAATGATCATTGCTCTTACAGACCTATCGCTCTATCGTCCATACTAATTAAACTCTTAGAACATCTAATCAAGAATCCTTTAGAGTGGTTGGTGGAGGGCAGGGGGCTGCTTCTGGCGACCCAGTTCGGCTTCAGGAAAGTTCTGGGCTCAGCTGATAGTGTAGGTATCCTCACGTCAGCGGTCCGGCTGGCCCTCAGCAGGAATGAGTCTGTGGTAGCCGTTTTCCTGGACATATCAGCTGCTTATGATTCGGTCCTCCTCCCTGTTCTCAGGCAAAAGCTGCACGAGCTGAGAATCCCGGATAGGATTTGTCGTATCATTGGTAGCATCTTTACCAATCGCGTCATTCAGTTAAGAATCCCTGGGGCTGACTCTGAACAAAGAACAGTATGGCGAGGGTTACCTCAAGGATCCGTTCTTAGTCCCCCATTATACAATATATATACAGCAAATTTGTCTTCATCTTTAAATATTGACTGCAAAATCCTTCAGTATGCTGACGATATTGCATTACTGGTCAATGGCAATTCCATTCAGGATGCCGCTATTTCAATGAATATCTCTTTGTCTTCACTAAACCAATGGCTCCTTGATCACGGGTTATCTTTAAGTGCACCAAAGAGTTCAGCGGTCATTTTTACCCGCAAGCGTTCTGTTCCCCAAGTAGATATAAATATTGATGGACAAATCATCCCAGTCAAGGATAAGGCTAGGTTTCTGGGAGTAACGTTGGACTCGAGATTGTCTGGGGTTGACCATATCAACAACACGGTCAAAAAATGTGAACGCTCTGTGTCGGTCCTTAAGGCTTTGGCCGGGGTGTGGTGGGCAGCTCACCCCTACACCCTCAAACTGGTCTATAATGCGTTGACCAGGAGCGCTCTGGACTACTGTTGTTTCCTTATTGAGCCTTGCAACAAGGAAGCGCTCAAGAAATTAGACGGCATCCAGGCCAAATGTCTGAGAATTATCATTGGAGCCATGAAATCCTCTCCCATAAATGCGCTACAAGTTGAATGTACAGAACGCCCCTATACCTAAGAAGACAGTATTTGGCAGATCGTTTCCTGTCTAAAGTATTCTCTCTTTCATCCCATCCTTTACTCCCAATTTTAGAGCAAATCGACCTTTCGTTTAATAATTCTCCTTATTGGAACAATAAAGCAGTTCCTCTATTGATAAATAGGTACAGAGAGCTTAAACACCTTTCCTCGCCTGTTTGTCAATATCCAATTCTCCCCGTCTTTTCTGCTGCATATGAAGCGATTCACTTCGAACCAAAAGCCGTTTTGGGACTAGGTATATCAAAGAATTCCCAAAACGCAAGACGCGACTTCGAGTTAGCCGTTAAACGTTACTGGGAAGGATGGAACTTTTTCTTTACTGATGCATCAAAACTATCACAATCAGAATGTACCGGAGTAGCCGTATATTTCCAAAATTCAAAAATTGCCTTACTTTTTCAATGTCCTCCAGAAGCATCAGTCTTTACAGGAGAGTGTATTGGCATTTTAGAAGCCATACACTATATCAAATCTCATCAGATAACAAAAGCAGTAATTTTTTCAGATTCCCTTAGTAGTATTCAGGCCTTAGTACAAAATCAACTTCATAGTAAGACTCATAGCAAAATTGTAGTGGACATTAAGAGCTTATTATTTGACTGTTCCCAAAACGGCTTGGACATCGAGATAGTCTGGATCCCTGGTCACTCGGGTATTGTTGGCAATGAGTGCGCTGATTCGTTAGCAAAGTATGCCACATCGAATCCGGCTGATCGAAAGCACTACGTAGCTCATAACTACGATTTGCGAAATGGTGCCAAGCCCAAATTGTTCGACTCATGGACCAAAAAGTGGAATGAGACCTCAAAAGCCAAGGCTATCTATTATGCAGCTATACAGCCCGACGTCCAGCGGAAACCTTGGTTTTTTAAATATCCTAAATTGTCCAAACGAACTGTTTCGTCTATTTGCAGACTGAGGCTCGGACATTGTTGTAGCCCAGTGTTTTTGAATAAGATCCATGTTAGGGACAATTCCCTGTGTGAATGTGATCTTGCGGAGGGTACTTTGGACCATATATTTTTCTCCTGCTCCTTGAACTCCAAATCCTTCGATCTCTATCGAAAATTTTCCAATTGTAACATCCCTCTTCCAGCTAACTTCCAATCCCTTTTATCCCACTTCTCTCCCAAAATTATTAATTTTTTAACAACTTTTCTAAACGAAAATGATATTAAATTCTAATTGGTGCGTAATAATTATGTAAACATGTATTGTGTGTTTTTGTGCTGTTTATCACCCTATTCTATGTAAGCTAGTATTTTAGAATAATATTTATGTTTTACTAAACCCTGTCCTCGTTTTTTCAGCGACTAACATCTGTAGATCTACCACAAAGTGAAAAGTCGACGGCACGCCTCTGCGTTGGCTGCCGTCTAAACGTGACGCTGGCAGAATAGTCGACACCGGCTCAATTGCCAAATAAAAAAAATAAAAAAATATTAAACAATTTAAAAAAGAAATGTTTCATTTTAATGTGACAGCCCTAACCATAATTTGTCAATTTATGGAGAATGAGAAAAAAGTGAGCCAAACATTGCCTATGGTAAGTTAACCTACTAGAATACTCCGAAATGTTTTATTCGTCATAGAGCCCTATATTGCAGTTACTAAGCTATATTTTAGATTGCCTCAGCATTCAGAGCACAAATTTATTTTCGAATAAACACAACAGGCAATGTTAGGAATATGGGTAATAACTTTGCCTAAATATTAAAAAACCTCAAAAATAACCTTTATCTTACGAATATGGTCTTACAACCATGAAAATAATATAATTCTTGGTACCTATTTACTCAAAATGTATAAATAACACGATCATGAGAGTTAATTCATTATTTTATTTTATGTCAAAGACAAAAAATATCGAAATCCGTGAAAAGTTAGGGCAGTTGACGGTACTCTGACTGTTGTTCAATTAAAGGAAGTATACTTTTTTTTGCGGAAGTAGACACTAGCTAGTAGGTACGACACAATAGCCTCGCTAGCGGGTTATTCTGACGACCTGAGGTAAAGCTGTAGCTTTATATAAACGTAGACCGATTAGTTTAGTTAGTCTGTAATTGGTGATTTATCAACGCGATAGTGATTTGTGGCTTTTATGTACCCTGGTAAATAACAGTTATGTAGAATAGCCTACACCTCGTCTATGATTTGCCACTTCAGAAATACTGAAAGACCTGCCCTGCTATCTATTACCTACTTGTTTCAAAAGCAACTAGGTACAGGTCCGTCACGTAAACCACGCTGGCCGTTCACCTGCGCACTGAGCCGTTAATTTAATTCCAACCTATTCCAAAGTAAGTATTCAGTAGCTAGTAAAGCACCTAATATGATTCTACAATAAAACAATTAGTTACACATAAGTATATTATAAAACAATAGCCTAGTACTTTAATACGCGACTGTACCCGTGCGCAGACACATCCCGTTCAGTCGCTCAGCGTTCTTTTTACGAGATGACAATTACTGTAAGTATGAGCTCGTTATTTGCATAAACAAGACTAAAGAATTCCCGGACACAAGATACGTAAACGATCTTTGTCTAGTCATTATGATTGTGTGGTAGACTATGTAACTAAATTGCTGAATAAAACTAAGAACAAGCGTACAATACAAATCAATTATTTAGATATTTACATACAAATCTAACTATTAGCAAATATCTGCTCAGACAGCACAAAAATAAACAAAGTTTTTACGACGACAGAATATTTTCATCGTAATGTTGTGTGTATTCGTCTGGCAACGTAATGGAGGTGTGATGAGTCTAGATTGCCGCCGCCTGCGCTGTCAGACCCACGTTAACGTCTGCTTAACGCCTCGGAAGATTCCGAATTATTCACGCGGGTACAATTATATTGTACTCAGTAACACTATGATAAGAATTAACTATTTCTATCTACAAGGGCGGATCCAGGATTTATTTCTGGGAGGGGCACATGGTCCAGACTGGTGAGTGTCCCGATATTGCACTGTTGTTTTTGCGATTCATTCTTTTTTAATGATTATATAAGAATAACTACAGAAAATACAATTGTCGACATAGGTAGTAGCTTAAGAATTAATAGAACCTGGGCTACAAGAGCGAGCGAAGCGGGCTCAATAATTTGAACATCACACCTCTGATTGGTTTGGATAGTTTTTTTATTGACCATTCCAATATTAGCTAAAGATTTTTCACGAGTTGAGGAAAGCTGCATAGTTTGGATGCGCAGGGGGAGGGGCTTCAACCGGTGCGGGCGTTGAAATCAAGTATAATATTAGCAGGGAAGACTTAGTTGTGTATGAACCCCTCTACGTTGAAAAATTTAATCAGATATTTAAAAAAAAATGCTTTTTACTACATTTTGACCGCGTAGGTATTGCACTTTTCTATGAAACAGCACTTTTTTTTTTTTGATAACCTTCGAATAATTTGTACGTACGGGTGTGCTGAATTTGTGGGTAATTTGCGCGTCGATGTCCCTGCCACCCTGTATAAGTGAGATAATTACTCCCGTGAGACAACCCTACATGACCATGTTGGAATATACATGGAAATTAATTGTTAAGCAAATTGAGTACCACCTTAAACTTTACGCGTATTCAAATCACAACTGCCATTCATCGACAATTGTATGAAATGGTTATAACATGGCAAATTCAATTAGGGTGTCAATTAATTTCCCTGACTGTAGGTACTTATTATTGTGAATGTAATTTAGACCTTTACATACAGGTCATTGACTTATTACTAAGTAGGTATTACTTCATTTGGCACAATTTCAAGAAAAAATATTATAGTTGGGCATGTATAGTCACTCACATCAGGGGTAACAATTTGACAGTGACAGCGCCTTTATGTCGAAGCAGTACGTTTTCGAAGTACAATCGTTACCACTGATGTCAAAATACTGTTTATCAAAAAGGAAACAAGTTATAATTTTTTTGGGCTTTTATTTTATGCTTTATTACTTAACAGGAGGTTCTTAGATCCTTGAGGGATACAACATCTGAAACAAAGATAAAACATGTGATAATTACCAGTTACTGTACTGTTGAGATCATTTGCAAAGCTTATGCTATCAGTAAAATTTTGACCACATTTAGTTCAGGTTTCAAATGTCTAAACATCATTTAGATACAGGCGGAAAGTACATCCAAATAAGGTTAATCATTCGAATTTGTACTTGAGAAGGTAAGCACAGAAATTCAGAATTAAAAATGAAGTACCGTCAAACAGGTTGAATAGGGATGCAGGGGTGAATCGAGATGTAACTAGGATATTAACATTGAAATAATAGTTTGTTGCCAAAAAGACCCATGTGTTTACTGTATTATAATTAAAGATTGAGTGCCCTTGTTTGCAACAAACTATATTATTTCAATGACACAATCCCTTTTAAAGTTTCGTTCCCATTCACCCCTGCACCCCTAATCATCTGTTCACCCAGTAATAAAATAATGCAATCCCAAAACAAGGGATAATTTCAATGGAGATGTCACCAAGATGAAAAGATTATGGAAATAATGAATGTTATGTAAATACTGTGTTTGGAAAAGTAGATGAAAGTAGCAAATGTGTACTGACCACGCGTATCCTGTGTCCCATGGCCTGCGCGGGCAGGTTGGAGCGGAAGCGCGCGCGCACGCTGCCCGAGTTGCCGTGCGGCCGCGTCACCTTGCCCCAGATGGCGCGCAGCTTGGTCTTCTTGCCGCGCGGCCCGCCGGCGATGGGTGTCCTCTTCTTGGCACGGTATACGAACACACAATGCTTGCCAGCGTAGAAGCCTGCATCGTCACGGCTCTTTGCACCTTCGACCTGAAATTGTAATAAGTAATAATAAGAAATGTTGTTCTAATAGATAGGTACCTCAAGTAGTAAGGAGGTAGTCAGTAGGAATTTTGTCCACACAGTGGTTCAGGTTTCAAATGTCATAAAGCATCATTTAGAATAAGCAGATGGGATATTCCATGTCTTTGATTTTTTTTATTGTTTATAATATTAGTGTAACTGTCATACATGAACAGTTCACCTTCTAGTGATTTTAAAGTTTTATTTATTAATGGTAATCTATGAACAGTGCTGTGGGCTACATTATTATTTAAGTTACTTGATTTTCTGTTTATAATATTCCATAATGTAGCTGTTTGTTGTTCCTATTTTATAAAATAAAATTCAGAAGTCCTGTAAATGGTCTATTATGAGTGCAAATAAGTTTAAGCCGCCGTTTTAAGAAAAGATGGTCCTGCACAAGGTTTAGGTTAAAATTGTCAGATGAAAGATGGCATAAAGTAAGTTTGATCATTTAGTAACAACATAACCTTAAACTTTCATTGAAAATGTCAAAATTTGTGCCAAATAAGCATCATTTCCAGGACTTTTTAATTTAATGTTCTAAATTGAAGAAGTAAATGTAAAGTTGCAGTTGTAGAAGCATATGATAAGGCTGCTTTAAGTGAGAGAGCTTGTTGTGAGTGGTTTCAAAAGTTTAAAGACGGTGACTTTGGTGTAGAAGACAAAGATAGCAGTGGAAGGACGAAAACATACGAAGACACGGAATTGGAAGCATTGTTGAGGACGATTCGCCTCAAATGCAAAAAGAACTTGCACTTACATTGGAAGTGACTCAGCAAGCAGTTTCACATTGTTTAAAATCGCTAGGGATGATAAAAACACAAGGTAATTGGGTTCCATACAAACTGAAGCCGAGAGTGGAACCCAATTACCTTGATTTTTGATGTTGACTGCCGATTACGCATAAGTGAAATGTTGCTTGCTATGCTAGGCA
Source organism: Griposia aprilina (assembly GCA_916610205.1). Classification (NCBI taxonomy): domain Eukaryota; kingdom Metazoa; phylum Arthropoda; class Insecta; order Lepidoptera; family Noctuidae; genus Griposia; species Griposia aprilina. The sequence continues at coordinate 25,530,087 of OU744286.1, forward strand.
TTAAAAAAAAAGGTTTTTTTTTACATTGTATTGTCACTGGTGATGAAAAGTGGGTACACTATGATAATCCAAAAAACAGAAAATCTTGGGGACTACCTGTCCATGCTTCAACATCAACAGCAAACCAGAATATTCACAGAAAAAAACTCTTGCTGTGTATTTGGTGGGACCAGCTGGGTGTTGTGTATTACGAGTTGCTTAATCGGAGCGAAACCATTACTGGAGGAGTTCTCTACTGAACACAATTGATGTTATTGAGCCAAGCTCTGAAGTAAAAACGCGCCCATTACTACTCCAGACACAACAAACATATTCTGCTTCATGATAATGCTAGTCCGGGTGTTGCAGTTTCAGTCAAAAACTATTTGAAAACACTTGACTGGGAAGTGTTACCCCACCCGCCGTATTCACCAGACATTGCGCAGTCAGATTATTATTAATTATTCCGATCTATAGCATATGGTCTGTCTGAGCAGCGCTTAACATCATTTAGGAAGACAGCAAAATTTGGGTTGATTCATGGATAGCTTAAAAAGATGAAGAGTTCTTTGGACGTGGTATCCGAATGCTTCCTGGGAGATGGGAGAAAGTAGTTGCTTGTGATGGATAATGGACAATGCTTAGAACAAACATAATGTACAGTTTTGCCACAAAAAATTCCTAATTTTTGACAAAAAATGGCAGAAACTTATGTCTCCATAAAATTGAAATAAATGTAGATGAGTTTGAGTTTATTTAGCTTAATTTAACACAACACAGTAAGTATTGATCTATAAGATAATACTAGCAATGTCAAATAGTTTGGTCTGTAGTCAACAGTCACAACAAACAGCTGAAGATACTCAAAGGTAATTCTGGTACGGAAAGCAGTACCACTGAACAAGGCACAGTTCTCTTAACTACTCAAGAGCAAGACCTTAACACCTGTGGCTTGGATACTACAGACTAATGTTAGGAACGATACATTATTATTGCAGTTTGAAGTTCCTTCACAATTCATATCAACAATGAGAGGTTCAACATGTGTATCCTTCGATTGGACTGAACTTGCACTTTTGCTGTAGCAACAGTTTTTGAAGTACGGTACAAGCTTTTACTTTTGCTTTTACTAGAGCATGCTGCTACCTCATGGGAGAATTTCAACACTGACTAAGGGCAAATCGTTCAAGCTCACCTTAAGGAGAGCTGTGTTCTCGTGCTGGTTGCGCAGACCACGCTTGTATCCTGTGAACACGGCCTTGGCGTACAGCCTGCCGTGGCGCGGCTTCGACGACACTTTACGCACCGCCTTCGGGGGTTCCGCGGGCGCCGCAGGGGCAGCCTTAGGTGCCTTCTCTTTGGGCGCCTTAGTCTTAGGCACTTTCGCCTTGGGCGCTGTCGATGGCGCTGCGTCAGCCATTTCTAAAACACCAAAGTAACCAAAAGATGAACAACCACGAACTTCGGAAGATAGGTTATGTTGACAACCGACACTAATCTAGATATATCTTCGTGATTAAAATAAATCTAATGTTTTTGAGTACTCCAGAAGATTAACCCATCATTATATTATTAAGTTTATCACTTATTTTTCGTCCATACCGTAATTATAGAGAAATTTTCAACAAATTCTAGCACACTAACCGTTTGTTATTTTCCTTTGGAAATGAAAGAACGGGCAACGGGGTTGCCAGGAACTACATCAAAAAATTTACAGTTTGACAGAACATCTTTAAAGTTTTTATTAATTCTCTCTGAACTGAGTCTCTGTGAAAAAAGGATGCACGTGAACTTTTAATACGATTAAAACTATGTGATTTCTTTCAAATACATTGCTAATTGTTATTATTTTAGAAACTTGTATGTTATTACCTCGTTTTTTTTTATTATGGCAACTATGTTTTTTTTCGTTCGGAATTAAGAAAGGAAGCGGAGTACAAAACTCTCTAGAACTAAAATAATGTCTGTAAAATAAAATCTCAGTTATTTTACACACATTACGATGCATGTTTGAATAAAGTTTATTTCATAATAATAAGGTATGAATTTGTGATACAAGTTTCATTATGGTTCACTATCTTAATTAAAAAAGCATAGCTTCATTATTGTATTTTCTCTTAATGGCAACTGCTTGTTTGTCTACCATTCGGTGTTGCCACTACTTTTTTAACTACGTTTTACCGCCAGGCTCAGAATAATAACTAAAGCATACAAGGAAGGCTAAAATAGCAACAGAACTCAATATATTTAGTTCATTTTGGACACGCATACAAAAGACATTTCGAAATTTTGTAGGTTGTCAATACTTTTATTCTGAATAATGATGTGACTCACGCACTTTCAACGTCGATAAATATATCGATGACATGCATTAATTGCCTAAATGAATGTCTGTGATGGGATATATTAACATTTCTTGAAATTTATAAGTTTTTAGCAAAAATCATGAACAATGAGCACAGGGAGTTGTTAATCTTAAAATAAATCAACAGATTTTACGGGAAAAGTAAATTTATTTTAAAATTCGACTATTTGTTACAGCTTAAGCTCTAAGGTTAAAATGTAATGGACGACATTTTAAGTAGAGTAGTAGAGTTTTTCATAAGTGCAGACCTACATGAAATTGTAAGTCTGAAAATTTTAAAAAATAACAACTAAGTATATGTAGTGGGTATAAAATTATGTTTGTATTTACAATAATAATGTCCAATCAGATATAGCTTTGATATTGTTTACAATAGCTACTCATTATTTAAAAAAAGTATAATGAGACGTTCATGGACCACGATGATAGACCACATGATGAAGTCAAGTCAAATAATGTATTACATTATACAGGGTGGCAGAGACATCAACAAACAAACTGCTACATATTTAATACATGATTCTAAACCTCCCTGCGTTGAAATTAATGAACACCATTTGTGGTTGGGTTTTTAACAAATGGGGTAAATCATTAATATATACTAAAAAGAGGAAAGGACCCAATATCGAGCCTTGTGGTACAAGGCATATCAAGCTTACTTCCATCTGCCTGTTAAAAATCAATACAAAAAATGGGCTTCATGAAAATCATAACGAGCTGATCACTGACATGATTACGATTTTTTCCATCATCGGATGCAGAATGTCTCTAAAGATGTACATGATACATTCTCATTTGGATAAATTTAAAGATAGTACGGGGGCTTATTCGGAAGAACAAGGGGAACACTTCCATCAAGATATAATGGAATTTGAGAGACGTTACCAAGGCCAGTATACTGAAAGCACGATGGGGGACTATATTTGGGGTTTAATAAGAGAAACTTCTACTGAACATGACAGGAAAAGTAATACCTACTGTTCATTTTTAAACATTTGGACTCTATTTTAAAACTTCTATTGTAAGAATGAATCATAAATGGATGTTCGGTATCTTTTAATAAATCATCTCTATGTCCATTTTTTACGTATTTTCATTGATTTGAAATTTAAAATTTTTTACACATAAAAGCAAATTCAGAACTATTATAAGTTCTTATTCTTATTTCTAGATATAATAGCAATAAAAATAAGGTAGGTATGTATAACCCGTGCGCAAAAATGCTGTAGACTGGTGTTTTGTACGAACCGCATCTTCTCTGAGTCGTCTCCATTTTGCAGTTTCATTAATCATAAATGAATCCAAAGTAAAATGCTTGGAGCAAATGTAACTATGCTTCTTTGGAGTCCAATTTCTTCTACTAATGCGATTTACCCATTCATTTTATTTCACATCGTCTGAAATCTGTAAAATAAAAGTATCGACAACATTATTTACGTCACTATGTATATTTATAATAACCTCAAAGTAATTTCCGAATAGTCGCTAAAACTTCTACTGAAATAGTTATTACGTTTGCTATCCGCTACAAAGTGATTCAGCAAAACTAGTTTTATATTTATATTCGGTTATCTGCTCGCTTCGACAAATAATTTGACAAAAACTTACCGATGGAAAGTCAACAGTTGTTCGTCATTTTCTTTTCGTGAAGAATGGGATTTGCAGCCTCCAAAAGCCTCCAACCACACAAGACATTATGCCACAGAGTCCACACACTCACTATATATATTTATACAAAGAATTCGTGCAATCTAACAACAGAATTATTATAAAAATATCATGTAACCATGGGACTATGGGAGTTTAGTAGAAACTCATGAACAATGAACACGCGAACAAGTCAAATTGTTCAGTGACCGTACTGTTACTGTCACACTCCGAAGCAAAGTACTACCGAATTTGGCCGGGTTGAAATAGAACCAATAGAACCAAATGACAAGTCATCTTGTGACAAGCCCAAAAAAATAACCAACAAAACAACGTGTGAATCCTTTATCTCATTCTAACATCCTTTTTCTTGGCATAAGATAGAACGAGATTAAAAGCAGTTACAGAATTTTTATTATAGCCTTCCTTCTATGATTTTTTTATTGTTCTGAGCCGCCAGGTTACTAAATTTTTTTTTTTTTTAATCTTCCATTTTTTGCAATTTGCTTTAATGTATTCGCCACTAAACCTGACACTGACCACGTATACTTGTATCTTTGCACTAACGTCAGTGCAAACCACACCGCCAACCGTATATCCATCTGCACGCAATTTATTCATCTGTCAAGTAGTTGTGCGTATAATAGTACATAGTACTCTGTGAGTTGTGCTTTCATAGGTAGCCTGTTAGCCCACGTCATCGTATTGTATACGTTATTCCAAAGAGTAGTAAGTAATATAGGGTTATTTTGTCTGACACGTACGAGAAAAATCGCGGTCATTCTATTGATCTCGTTACGTTATTCTGTCTGGCATTTGTTCGAAAAAAGTCGCGAACATTCTACTGATTACTTGTACGGGGAACATTCTATACGTAGCCACGGTCTAAATACGAGCTGTTCGCCGAAAAGTAAGCTACCCTTCCCCAGCGACACCCTAAGCCGAGGTACCCAGCACCCAGCAGGGGGTGCCCTTAGCGTGTAGTCGCCTAGTTTCCAAGTTTTCATAACAATCCCAGACACGCTCGTATACGTCACAAGCCCTGGCTGGAGGCCTTAATTTATTAAGGTAATCACAGGCATAAAGTGAAAGCTCCTAGTTGTAGCAAGTGTGAAGATTAGTCAAAAGTGATCAGTTTATTGGTGCCGATTCTCTTGTCCTAAAATTCTCTATACTAGACTAAAAATCACTAAAATTTAGTTTATTCCTGTCAATCGACGATTTCCCATTCTGAAATAAACTAAAGTGACACAACTTAACTATATTTTAGTTTGACAGCACTAAGATGGCACTGAATTATTACACACACATACATAATCAGCCTATAATGTTCCCACTGCTGGGACTCAGGCCTCCTCTCTTTGAGAGGGAATGGGCTTTAATCTACCACGCGGGCCCGGTGCGGATTGGTAGATGTCACATGTCTTCGAATTTTTTGTTCTAGTACATGCCGGTTTCCTCACGATGTTTTCCTTCACCGATTTGAGAGCAGTGGTGATGAAATTATTTACACCAAGTAAAGCGCGTGCCTGGGTTCGAACCCACGACCTACATCTTGTAAGTCGCGAATTAGTCTGATTTATTAGTTTAGTGAAAATGCCAATTTTGCTATTCTGAATTTGACGTTGTTCACCTAAAATTTAGGTTATGTAACTAAATCTGTCTATTTTTAGTCGTGATTAAAAAGGTGTGGAATAAAATTAGTTGTCATGAACTAAAATTCCCCACAACAGCTCGACTTCAGTAGTCTATGGACTTCAGTTGCAAAAACATTACTGTATCTTTTTTTATTTTAGTTTGCTTATAGGTCGAAAATGGTGTGTCCTATCGCAAAAATAATGAAAAATTCGACCTCCTTTATGTAACCCTTAAACCCGTAAGACTCTACACGTGGGTAACATTTTTTTTAATATTTCCCATACAAAAAGTAAAAAAATCCATATAAAACACGTTGAGGCTGCCCCCAAGCGTGCCTACGGCTCTAAAAAAAATCACGGGGTAGGGCAAACAAGTACCACGTGGACTCGCGATTGTCAAATTCAATTTTAGTTAAGTCCAAATTGTTTATAAATTTAGTTTTTTTTTTTGCAGAATAGCTTTACGATTCTCATAGCCAAAAGTAAGGAACTTTAGTGACAGTTTAGTTATATTCGTTCGGTGTACAAGAGAATCAGCACCATTGTCAAGTATTTCAACTTAATTTCTCATTAAAAATATAATAAAATGGATCGTTTTGTAATAAGAAAATGAGAAGTAGAAACATCCCGAAGAACGAACATTCCGATCTAGCTGAAGAACCCGGTCACCATTTAGCCGCAAAAACACCACCAGTGTACACTGTACAGGCAGAACCCAGTACTTCGTCAAAACTTCTACTACAGAGTTCGTCGACCGATTCCTGTAATCCCACTGATATTAGCAATTATTTAGATCTATTATAGTCGGGAAATATTAGTGATGATATATTATAAGTACTTACAAACTTCTCACAACTCCAAGGAAACCCGAAAAAGGTTTTATCTTAGCTACTTCTGGGCACAATAAGAAAAGACAGATTGAATGCAGACAAGTGCACGATAATTACTTTGAACAGTATCCTTGGCTGGTTTTATGACAAGTTCAAAAGAGAATTCTTTTCAATTTTTGTGAATGAATAATAAAGTGTTTGGAACTTGATTCCTGTTCTGCAAGCGGTGTCTGTTTTTCCAGATGTGACTATCCTATTTTGCATACGCTGTACAAAATATTTGCTTGTCTACCTGCATTTATTGCTACAGTGGAACTAAGGTTTTCAACTTTGCAGCTCGGCGTACAAAACAGAGAAGACATGTTTATTTAATCAGCTATTAGATCGACGTACAGTCGCCAGCAGGTCAAGCTACACGAAACTGTCAAATTTCTCCAAGCGATTTTAAACCTTACAGTGTTGACTGTTAAGTTCAAAATTAAATGAGAATATCTGACAGTTTGTGGTAACTTGATGTCCTGGCAACTGTACACAAGTTATAACAATTTTTAGAGGTGCCGATGAAACAAACGATAATGCTGACAAAGGTCAAATTTGCAAATGATTGAAATGTTAATAAATTATGTGTTACTTGAATTAATTAACTGTTTTATATTATAATATGTTATATTATATATTATGATGATATGACGTAGGTACCCAGTAAATGGTAGCTTTTTAATAAGTACATACATACATACTCAACATAGTAACTGTTCTGAAATTACTACATAATGTTTTCTACTGTTTTTTTATTGTTGATTTGCTGGCTTTTTTTTAGTTGGGTTGGGTTGGCAACACTGTTAACCTTGTTGTCTGATTTGGACCAATCAGAAAAAACCACGAAAAGAGACGAACGAAAGATGGATTGTGGCTCTGTCAAATAATTATTTTGTATTGAAATTGAATTGTTGTGAATTAGCTCTAAAGACTGCTGTAATTAAATTATAGATTAATAATGGACTACTTAGTGAATATCAACTGGAACAAAGTCACACCATGCCTTGTTTTATTAGTGCTAGAAGTAATGTTAGAATGTGTGTATTTTTTACGACTAACCTGCACATTTGTAGGTTTTCTTGTTGATTTTTGTGTGAAAGTACGTGTTTTGAGTCGTTGGTGTGTAGTTTCAGAGTGTGCGACGCCGGCGGAGGTTAACAAACACCTGGAGCTGGGGCGCGACTTCCTGGCTCGGGGGCAGCTCTCGGATGCCCTGACACACTACCACGCAGCCGTGGGTAAGTGTCTGCACTCGATACGTACGTGTCCCGTGACGCCCGCACTGTGCCTAGGTTGTGAATAGTGCGAGTTCACTGATGTGCTCAGTACTGCAGAGATTTACTGTGAACCACTATACCTACCAATATTGTTTTGAATCACTGCAGGCTGTGCTGACCCATTAAAAATAAAATAAATACAACAATAAATCATGCTACCTACTACTGCCTACATTGGGTCTGAAAACTTGTAGGTATCTAATCAGATAAAATTCAAGTAAAAAGTACTTCAAATGGTTCAACTATTAAATAAAGGACTAATAAATATTACACTGGCATTCAGCAGTTTTATAAATAAATTTCTAGAAAAGTAAGGGTGACCAACCAGCTGCAACACCCATCTACTCTCTACTCTTTTAACTGACATTTTGGGAATGTGTCTGGTATCCATTAATTATTGATGTGTAAGTGTCTGTACAAACCTACTTACAGAAATAAAATCATTTATCATTGTTTGTTAGTTACGTGTTCAATTGTCCACAGAGGGAGACCCACATAACTATCTCACATATTTCAAACGTGGCACAGTATACTATGCACTTGGGAAAGCCAAGTTTGCTCTGCAAGACTTCACTAAGGTAAGATACTCGTCATCTAATGTGTGCCCATATTTTAATTTAAGCCAATTGCATGTTGTAATTTACATTTCCTTTTGTTGAGAGTTAGGAAAACAAACTGAAGTGACACACACTTGAACATTTGTTCAAATATGTTGCCATTTGTTTATTATAAGTAATTTGATTACATATTATAAGTAAACTCAATTTAGTCAGTTGACATTATTCCCAGCTAGCTTTTGACCATGTTTAATTTGTAAATAAAGTATTAATTACACATTCAATCTGCATTTACTTCTACTGTTTCCTGTGTATTGCTAAAATTGGAGCATGAATAACTTTTGGGTAATTTCCAGGTATTGGAGATAAAGTCTGACTTCACAGCGGCACGTCTGCACCGAGCCAATGTGTACCTGAAACTGGCACAGTATGTAGATGCCAAGGAAGACTACCTACAAGTTGTGAGTATCTTATCTATGGGTCACAAAGGCCAAATAACTAATCTTTTGTTAAGAGTTTCACAACTGAAGTAATTACACTATTTCAGTTTCTGAACTATGATTTTTGTTTTCATATGGATCTCTGTTTTTAATTTAATATGGTAATTTTTAATAATCCATGGTGATTACCACTGTAGGTATGTTCAGACTTTACTTAATCTAAGTTCTGATACCAGTGGATAAAACCCACTGAAGTATAAGATCAGTAAAAATGCCACTCTACTCCTTTATTAACTGACTATTTACTTTACTTACTATTCTTTATAACTAAGAAAGTTATAGTACTTATAATACATAGTTTTAAATTGAGTTATTTATTGTCAATTTGTTGTGGGCGGAAATAACAGTGATAAGATAAGGTTCTTTACAGTATTTCGTCATAATTATGCTTTTGTTTAAATTATATTTAAAACTTGTTTATAACATCAAAGATTTCCTTTCTCAAATATTTAATTAATGTAACAAGTGTAGTGTCTGTCATTTGTGGATTTTTGACAGTCGTTACAGATCATGAGAAGCCTGCAAGTCTGACAACCAGTCTTACTAAGGGTTATTGTATTAGGTACCCAGTTACTGGCATGTGGAGGTCAGATAAGCAGTCACTCCTTGAAAAATACTAGTATTCAGCTGCATCCGGTTAGACTGGAAGTTGACTAACATTGTTGGGAACAGGCGGCAGATGATGAGTGTAGTGTTGTGTCTGTTTGACGGAAATTGTTTGATTTTCTTGTTTCAGAGGTCAATATTACGAAAATATTCTAAATCTTTGCAGAAAGATGACTTTATTATAGACTCTTCTTTACCTTAGTTTTCTTGGTGAGATTTTTAGAGTATAGATCGGCTGTTATTCAATCATTTTTAATTTGACCATGACATAAAATACTCATTTCAAGTAGTCGTAACTCTCGCATCACTGACTTCATGACAAAAAGGTAATTCCAATGCGAAGTAAGGAGGTTTTATCAATCTGCTGCATTGACGCTGAATTAAAAACTTTAAACACTAAGCTTGCTTGTAATATCGGTTGCAACATTACGTGGTCATACCACCGGTGTGGCGAATGTATGTTGTTGCTCAATTATTCATGTTGCAACACCATTTCCTCACGACGCGTTTCATAGCACCCCACCTAAGAGAATTTCAGCACTTGAACTTTTGCTTAATTTTGCGTGTTACTTGTACATAGTTTTAATTAATCAATATGTTTTACTCACAGTTCATTTTGAGAACCTAAGTCTTCCCCTAAAGTTCTGGTGTTGCAACAAAAAAAAAAACAATTGTGAAGAGTCTCTCAACCTCATATGATATTCTGATGTCCAAATTTAAAAAAATCTGAAATTAGGTGATTCAAACAGGAATTGTTAGATTCCTGTTCGAATTACCGCATTTCCTTTTTTTATCTCATGTTTGTTAATCAAAACTGTATCAAGTAAAGTAACTACATACTTTTACTCAGTAACTAATAAAAAGTAATAGTTTGTTCAGTTGCATCAGTTTATTGTTGACGATGCGCTTCGCTATTGTTTGCGCTCGTGAACTACTTCTGTTCGATCAGCTGATCGCTGCACGTGACGACCTTGACATTGCCTTCTTTTGTTGTCATTACTTCGCGCTTTCGTATTGAAACATTTTATTTCTTCTAGACGGGAAACAGAGTGTGACGTATTAGTTTCTTATAGCCCTTTAAAACTGAAAAAAATATATATAGAATAATTGAAAAAGTATTGTACACTGTTCGACAGTTTATAAATTATAAGTTACATAAATGCACGCGGTTTTGTTTGTGTTAGAATTTTATACAAAAAAATATAATGAGTTCCAATTTGTTCACATGTGTTACTTATTTTGTAGTACCTACCTACTTATCAGTCGTTGCCTCATGCTTCATAATCACAAGCAGTAACATAACACAAATAGTTTGCCATCGCCGATCGCACCAGTATGTATATTGTATGGGTCTGCTATTTTTTTTTATTTTTTTTTATAATACATGTCATAGGTATTTACCTATTAGAAAGAATGCGTGTTATCGCTCGCATCGCTTCGATAGACGCACCGATTGTAGGCTCAGTGCAACGCTAACGTAGTTTTATAATGATAATTCCTAACTTAACTTAATATTATAAATGCAAAAGTAACTTTGTTTGTTACGTTTTCACGCCAAAACGGCTGAACGGATTTCGATGAAATTTGGCACACAGATAGACCATGACCTGGGTAAGGAAATAGGCTACTTTTTATCCTGGATCGCAGACGAAATCGCGGGCAACAGCTAGTAGTCATGATAAACGTTAAAATATGAATTTATGATCCGATGATTAACCCTAAATCAAAGGTGTTTATGTAGTTTCTGAAAACGTGGATTTTCAGTGCAATGTGGAAATGATCAGGCATCGATAAACACTGCTTTAGCTAACAATAGGAACAGGAAGTAAGGAAATCACTCAATAGTGATATTTAATTATTATGTATATTAACACATGCTACTACTCATGATATACCTACTACACAATGGACCTAGTTACTTTACTTTGTTATCAAGATTCCATTCACCTGATACTGATATCGGTACATTTGTTACTACCAAGTCTGCAAGGGCACGACACGTAGATAACAATTAAATAGTTAGGTATAAGCTGTGGTGTTTGCTTAGAGGGCAACGCAGACGACACCCTTTGTATGTGATCGAGTCTGCAGCCTGACGAAGTTTGAAAGTCTGCATTCGTTTTGTGATTGTTCATTATCATTTCAGTTAGGAATCACCCACTCCTGGGTACAGGCCTCCCTTTTTTTATTTTTTTTGTCCTCGGTTCCGTGCGCCCCTCATAAAACGACAAATAAAGTACGGCGCGAATTGTTTGTCGTCTGACGAACGAAGAAATGACGCGTAGATTTGATCGCATAAAAAGTCTGCCATCTTCGTTGCCTGTAACGAATGGGCAGCTATAATGGTAGTGACCCCCTGTTGAATCTCAACTTTTACAAGCTGTATGATCCTGATGACTTTCTAAATTGCGTATTTCGTTGTCCCCAGACGTACGCGGAGCCGTACAATGAGGAAGCGATCAGTCAGTACCACAAGATCGACGAGTACATCGACGACCTGCGCCTGGTGGAGGCGTACTACCGCGGAGGAGACTACCGCGCCTGCGTGGAGCTGGCCACGCGCCTGCTGGACGCGTCGCCGTGGGCCGCGCAGCTGCGCCAGCTGCGCGCCGAGGGGTACATAGCGCTGGTAATGCACTTCCATATTGTCAACCACATAATTTTCAAGGCTTCTACTTTGCCAATCTGACAAGTCTTCTTCATATCATCCCTTTTCACTGCTCTTGCTAGAGTAGTAACTTATCCATTTCCTTGCAGAACGACCTGTTCTCCGCGGTGTCGGACATCAGGTCCGTGAACCGACTGCAACAAGACTCGACAGACGGCTACTACCGCCTCGCCACGCTGCTGTATCGGCTGGGACACGTCAGCGATGCGCTCAAGGTAACACATACTTACACTCATATTAGGATCTTTTGGCTTCTGATTGACATTTATATAGGGGCGTTGTTGATAAACATTTGTGAGATTTTAAAAGAAATTTTATTTAAAAAACTAGGTGGCAGCATTAGTTACGATTTTGACCACACGCCAAAAGGTCCTTGTACCGTTGTGCTTGCACAGCTGTCCACTTAGTCAACATTATCAATAATGTTGAATAAGTGAACAGCTGTGCAACAATACCACCAGACCATTTCAGACACCAATCTACATGGTTCTCAAACATTATGTCCGATTTTTGATATACACATTGACATTGTTGAATTTTACAGCGTGTAACGGAAACCCTATAGCTATCCATAAGCACTAAATATAAAAGCTCGTATAGAATCACTATACATAGTTTCAACTCAAAATAAAATACTCTAAGAATTGATACCAACTTTTCGGTATCATATGTTTCTTAAATTCAAATCATAACAAACTTGTCACCGCACTACGTAGGTCAATAACTTTCCACGTTACTTGCCAATATCACAATAAATCTCTTCCGTAATTCTGCGCGCTTAGTACCCTAGTAGCCTACCGCAGGCGGTGTTCTTTGTCGGCGCGAACTGACGAAATAAAACATGCCGCCGCCGCCGCCGCCGCGCCGCGCCGCCGCCGTGCGTGTCCGCGTACGCGGTTTGGCGATACCTACTTTACCGTGATGTAAAAATTAATGCGTAATTATTGATTTACAGTTTACTCGTTATTATCAAGCCAGAAATAAATAAATAATAATAAATTGTACGTAAAAACTGAGATAACAAAACTTACGTAAAAAATCGAAATAAATTTTAGGTAGGTTAACTAGTTTCATCTCTTATTATTACTTATTACCGAGTAAACAGTAAAATCTTAAAGCTTTGCTTAATTTAGTAAATTGACTTACATTGTTAAAGATGGGGTTCAATGTGGTGACCTTGGTATTGTATGCACAAGGCCGCTCGCTTGTTCATGGACACCTGAACATTGCGTAGCATGTCTGGTGTGATTGTCCTGAAAGCGGCCTCAATCCGCACCTTCATTAGGTCCATGGTATCACATTGCACTGCGTACACTACATTTTTAATGTACCCCCACAAAAAGAAGTCTAACGGGGTTAGGCCTGGGGATCGCGGAGGCCAAGCCACGCTTCTACTACCACGCCCAATCCACTGGGGAAACCGCGCATCTAAATATTGACGCAGGTCTCTAGCAAAGTGTGCCGGTGCACCGTCTTGTTGAAAAATTAAATTATTCCCCATCACAAGATCAACATAACTTGACACTGGTAGCACTGTGAGGACATCGTCTAATTCATTCCTCAGGAAGCTTAAATAATTTTGGCCGTTTAAGCTTTACGGCAAGAAAACTGGTTCTACGACGACGTCTCCAATTATACCTGCCCACACGTTCAGTCGCCACTGGTGTTGGAATGACGACTCTGTTGAAGCATGCGGGTTCGTGTGAGACCAAACATGCTCGTTATGGATGTTGCTTATTCCCGTTCTCGTGAAGGATGCCTCATCGGTCCATAGCACTCTTTAACCAAAATCTGACGAAGCTTCAATCTGGTTTCGGTACCACTCACAAAAGGCCACGCGAGGCAAAAAATCTGCCGGTATCAGCTCCTGGGTGCGACGGAAGTGGTATGGGTGCTGACCGTCATTGCTCAGCACTCGCCATACCTGCATATGATTAGAAGCACCCAGCGCTAATGCAGCTCGACGTGTGCTAGTTCGTGGATTGACTTCGAAATGCTCAAATACGGCTTCTTCAAATTCTGGATCGGTAGTACTCGGGCGACCCTCTGAAGCAGGTGCGTGGAATGACCCAGTTTGGTACAGACGATGTACCATCCGACTAAAACATGCCGACGAAGGCAGCTGTCGACGTTCAGCATCTGGTCTACCCTCAATAAAACGGCGACGGTACAGTTCTTGGGCAGCTCGCAAATTACCATGTTCTGCTCCGACACACATCATCATTTCGTAATATTCGCTATTACTTAACGACATTTTGCAAACACAACAAATAAAAAGTCAATTAGGTGTAGCCGAACTGAACTGAACTGAACTGATGCGCGTATCACAGGGACAGGAACGAGTGCACTATCCTAACTGGACGCGGATCGTCGACTGATTGCAGCATTCAACAATAACAATAAATTCCCTGCTATTCCTGGTACCTAAATATTATTTCCTTAAATTTAGATGCCTGTAGGGTAGCTGTCCTATTTATTGTCCATTACTATTCAAAAATATTGTTCAAGAATTCAATATTATTTTACATCCTAATAATAATTTCAACTAAACTCCGTTAAACTTTTAAGTAAATCTAACACACCAGAGCTAACTAATTACCTAATTCAAATTCAAAATTGAAAAATCATAAATTATTTTTGGGGTGGGAAAATCATCAATGACCCACCCTGTTCCTTCAGTTGCCCTTGCATTCCAGGGCCGCGTTATCTCGTTAGAACATTCCGGCAACTCCGGAAAATCATTCATTTCAATCCATTAAAGATCATATTATGGGGCTGCGATATCTCGTCAGAAGTCTGATTAGATGTTGTATTTACCAGGAGTAATTAAAACTACACGGACTGCAATTGGTTCAGGTACCCTAAGACACATTGCACACACACTAAGATGCACACTGTGTGTGTAATGACGAAATCAGGGTTCTGTGAGCAAACGATTTTTAATTCGGATATAACAATTCCTGTTACTCATACGGTCCTAGTACTTTTATAAATTTCTTTCCACAGTAAGATGCAGTTTTAGGACTTTTTATTAGTTTTTATTGACTTCATTCTAGTAAAGACTGTTTAGTTGAGTTATGGTGTGTTTAGCACGTTTGTGCTCTTACCAATAAAACCCATGTACCGCACCGACCAATAAGACCGTGAAGTTCCGATAATTCTTTCGATTAGTCCTACAGACAAAAATTATGCGTGCGTGATATTATTTCGTAATTTAAATAAAATATTAACTTGTTGTTAATAGTTTTCGTCATAAATAAAAAAATAACCTAATTTTAAAAATTATGAACGGAACCTACTGTGATATTATTTGTACTAGGAGAAGAATAAGTTGCGAAGCGATGAATAGAAATTATGTTTTGGGTTCAGTTGGACATAAATTGTTACTAAATCCTTTTTCTACTCTTCTAAGTTCTGATGGCAAATAATAATGTTTATTTAAGCAATTAATTCCTGGTAGGATGCACGTAAGGATTCGATTTTTATGATCAATTCAATGGTACGAGCTGACGATTTTTCGAAACAATTCGTTTTAATGCGATCTTCAAGCAAATCGATTCAATAGTAAATAAAAAAAAAACAAATCAAAATAAAATCAAAAGCAAATCTCCTGGATAGTATTGTGTAAAAATTATTATGATAATAGTTCAAGTTCATATTTGCCCAAATTATTGTGCTGACAATCATAAACAGCGTATTTCAAACAAGATCAATAATTACATAGGTACTTAAGCCGACACTTTTTAACTTGTCCGCATTGTTTATGTTAGCACTAAGCGAAGATTGAAATATTTGACGAATTGATAGAAGTTTTCATTTCGAATGACATAGCTGTATTTTATAAAATAATCGCTCGGCGTCGTATTCTGTATTAGTCATTGTGATTTTAACCGATTACATCTGTACCATCTGAATGAAAGTGATTGTATTAAAGGCTCCCGCAGACAGGCGCGACGCGACAGCCCGACACAAAGGCGCCGCTCGTTGCGAAATTAGCGGTGCCTTTAGGAATATTGTTTTTGATGTAGTAGGTATTTACTGTGTTGTAGGTACGATGGTAAGGTGGGTGGTGGGTGGAAGATGTAGATAATAATTATCTAAAAAGTAATCTTTTACAAAAGGACAGCTACGTAAAAAAACTAACAAGTGTGTAAATGATACGTGACTATGCAAGCAGGTATCTAAATAGTATTTCGTTAAATTTTGATACTTAGACCAATTAATTGTATTGTAGCTTATTCACAAACATAGGTAGGTAATCAAAGATTATGAAAAGTCAGTAATAATATTTTGTCAACAAAAAATAAACATGCGGAACCTTTTATTCAGAAATACCAGGAGTAAGAGATTTATTTTTACTTACAAATAGTTCGCTGACACCGAGCAGCTGACATAATGCTAGTGATGTGTTTATTTCAATTTGAAAAGTACGGTTTCTGGTATCAATGTATTAGAAATTCTCATAACTTCCGGACATGTAGAGATAGGATTAAAAAACCCTTCCAATATCGTTTGATATCATCCAAAGAAGCCGTGCCCTTGGTATGTATATACCCTTTCCGTTACACATTGTATATATATACAGAGTTGATACGACAGAAGGGCATTAAATTACACTACGTATACTATACATGATTAGTATTAATTCGATACGGTATAAAAATAAAAAGCGCCAAAAATGAGTTTTTTTATGTTTCAAACAAACTAAATGGCTTACAAATCAGAGTAAAACGCAACCACCCTTTGTAAAGAAATTTAACTGACCTTAGATACCTAGGTAACAAAGCGGCAACGTCGCGCGCGCGGCGTGTGTTATGTCCTGTGAAGCGGGCGGCCGCGGCGGCGCGGGCGGCGGCTTAGGCCTCCGCTCGCGCTGGCTTTTATGTTATGTAAGGTTTTGAAATACGCGCACAATAAAAACACTTTTTTTTTTAATTCTCGATGTGTCCTCCATTCACATTAATGCACAAATTATACCGACGGAGAATATTGTTTTTTATTTTTCTAATTAAATCACTGTCCGTCGCTAAGCACTTTAATTTGTGAAATGCTAAAATAATCCTATTTTTTAGTTCTACAATTGTATTAACCTCTTAGGCATACACTTCACCCTTAATGTACCCTCACAAAAAGAAATCCATGGGAGTGAGGTCTGGAGATCGTGGTGGCCACTTTAATTACACACACACACACACAACCAAAGTTTAATTACGTGTCGTATCACAATGAAAGCAACGAATCACAAAAAAAAAACAACACTAAATAATAATAATCCCAAGTTACGTGTCCTGTCACAATAAAAAACGAAATACTGTTTTAAACTTATTTAGTATATCACAATAACAAAACAAAATCACAATTGTCGGCGCACGAGTTCGACAAAACAAAAACGGTGCAGGAGCTTCCGTGTTACGTAACATAACTGCGTTCCGAATGGATAGCGTCGGCGCACTGAAAAAACAAGTTTTTTAGAAGCCCCACTTACCGACCACAAGGACCTAGGATGCAATAGCAACTCACTGACCTATTTCTATTTCTTTTTCGCGCGGGATGTTTTGCTATGATTGTC
The DNA here is from genome assembly GCA_916610205.1 of Griposia aprilina. Lineage (NCBI taxonomy): Eukaryota > Metazoa > Arthropoda > Insecta > Lepidoptera > Noctuidae > Griposia > Griposia aprilina. The sequence goes on from OU744286.1 coordinate 25,547,761, forward strand.
ACTCTCGTAATGAAAGTGCAAGTGTGTGTGTATTTATTGCTTTGTTTGCATTGCCATCTTTTTAGCGAAAATATTTGGTTGTAGTTGTGACTTGCATCACAGCGGCAACAACGCATCGTAGGTTATACTCAGATTTATCGTTTTAAGGTGCATGACCTAAGCGTATAGACATATCAGCTGTTAGGAAAGATACATCGTGTTCAAACGGGGCAATAATTTAAAAAATCATTTGCGATTAAACTACTGCTCCTATTTAATTGATTTTTGGTACAGAGCTTCAAAATGGTACCTAGTATAGGCAGTTTAAAGGAAAGCCCCTTTGTCGTATCAACTTTGTATATACAGTGACATGAGTATTTACTTGTAAAGTATTATGTTATTTTAATTATTGTGAATGTGAGGACTATGTGGGTCATTGCTTTTTTTCTCAGTTAATTTTAATCATGATCTGGCAGTTTGAGTAATTTATGCGGCCTACCCAAGTGTCCTTTCTTTGGTATTGTTCGTCGAATCGTTGAGCTCCTTAAGTCCTGACTTCCTGAGTTGAGCTGCACGGTTACTGACAAATGCGTACACTGACTGGACAGGTCCACTCAATCTGTGTGGTTCTTTCCTCAAAAGACCATTTCAGATACCAATCTACATGGTCTTCACATGACCTGACCAAGATTATGCCTGGACTTTAAAAGAGACTGTGACCTCTGAGTTTGTTTCGGCGTTTCTTCTCAGAGTAGTCAGATAGGAAACGCGGACCTCATCTAGTTTAAAACATATGATTGACGTGTAAAAGTGTTTGTACAAACCTACTTATAGAAATAAAATCATTTATTATTTAACAATAAAACGAGAAAATAACCAACCGGTTCCTACAATATTCAGAGTATTAGTTTCGCGTACATTCACTTCCAAAATTGATTGTAGTGCTGTAGTTGGTTGTTGTATCTTTTTTGCAAGTTTTCAATTCAAACATTTGTCTTTAAATCTATGTAAAAATATCCATGCGTTATAATTATTTCTAGCGTCATTAATGATATTTCAGTATATCTATTAGTTCTCAAACGCGCGCGCGTGTCGTGTTTGTGTGTGTGCGCGCGCGCTTGTGTGAGGGTGTGTGTTTACCGTGAACCCGTTCATAAACCTTCTGGGATTGGTATTCTAATTAATATTTGTTTAAAATTTTTCAAAACCGCAGCCCCAAAAAAAAACAACTAGTCAGGCCCCGGGTGGCCCGCTAGAGGGCTATAACAATAGAAAATCAATTGTGTCTCATTAACGATGCTTAATGGGTTTTATCATTTTCTTTACAGGAAATCCGAGAATGTCTGAGACTAGACCCTGAGCACAAGAAATGCTTCCCGTTTTACAAGAAGGTGAAGAAAATCGACAAGTTACTGCTGGAGTGCGAGGAGTTCAGTGAAGCGAGAGACTTCGCCGGCTGCGCCGCGGCCGCCAACAAGGTGCTGAGCGCGGAGGACGACGTCACGCTGGTCGTGTTCGAGGCGCGCAAGTGGCTGTGCAGCTGTCTCGCTAAGGTTAGTACTGTGACGGCGTCATCATTCAATCGAAAGACGTCCAAGCTGCTACTTATATTATGTTACAAAGTGAAACGTACTTTATTAATTGACGAAACTTTACTTTATAATTTTTCACAAAAAAACGTGTGCGCTCGGGGGACCCCCGTCACGAACGAAGTTCCATACGCGATCCTCGCACGCGCACACACTCGTATATAATAGAAAGAAAAAGAGAGAGAGAAAGTGTGAATTTAATACGCGTTTTTAATACAGAGCCATCTAGTATATATTTTTACAAGCTCTCATATAGTTGTCAAAAATCAAAACCATGAAAAACACACCCATGACGAAAAATTTGCAAGTTTTCGCAGCCGCCTTCTTGTATTTTCATTTCGGTTTAGGAACAACTTTATTTCTCATAAAGAATTGCATACATAATTCACTTACTGAGAAACAATATCTAAAACTAAGATTAATATTAGAGCGCACAGATGTACGTATATAAAATAACAAAACAAAATAGCGTAAAAAAAAATATATATATGTGGGTAAACAGATAACATAAACCAAACGTAACTTAACCAAGCACAACATGGATGTATAAATTAGATTTTTACTAGATGTGACATTGATGGCATAGCCTGTTATTAGCAAGTTTAATAGGACTATTTTATTTTAACTTTATTATTCTATTTATTTACTTTAGGTACATACATAGTTTTAGTTTTACATGGTGGTTTTTGAGTATTGGATTTTATTACTTTTTGTTTAATTTAAGCTATTACTAATGTATATTTTTAAGTTAGAGGTATATACTTAATCTGTATATTGTGTGTATTTTATTTATGTTAATATACATATATAATGCAGTTTTTTATTTATTTATTTATTCACTTATTTGTATGTATTAACTGTGTGAGTTTTTAGTAGCTTTTTGAACCGGGCATAACTTTTTTCTTCCTTTATTACTGATGGTAATTTATTATAAATTGTAACACCCTCATACTCCAAATTTCTTCTTCCATAGTTAGTTCTAGGGGGGCGGGTCACTAGGTAACTAGCACGTCTTAAGTTAATCTTTCGTGTTTGTTGTTTTGTTACAAATCTTATATTGGAATGGATTTCCTTATTTAATATTTTACGTATTAGAATACTTGTGTAGTATATGTACGTTTGTTTTATATTCATTATTTTTGTTTCCTCGTATATCTTTTCAGTGGGTGTCCGAAATTTATAGTTAAATAAAAATTTAATTAATCTATTCTGAACTCGTTGAATTGGATTTATAATAGTCAATTCTCAATTCTCAATTCTTTATTGCGTACCATAATGTATACAGTTGGTAGGGAAATAATTATACTAGTCACAAATATGGACCCTGTCGGGCACAGCATAGATCAGGTAGGAGAGAGGAGGAAGAACACTGGCGGTTTGATATGATACATTTTATTATTAGTTGAGTAGTTACTAAGTTATATTGTTTTATAAATTATATACATTTATTTATTAATTATTATTATTATTATAATTATTCATTATTGTTTTATTAACTTATTATTATTTTTATTTATTACGTAATTAATAATTATTATCGTTAGAGTAAGTTATTTATTTGACGCATCAGAATTTATTATAAAAAAAAGTATTATTAGTACAGGCGTATCTTTAATAGTGAGTATTTTGTAGATACAAATACATAGGTACGAAGTTCCTTACAATTATTTATTTACATATTATTTATTAGGAAGGTCGTTTACGTAAACAATAAATAAGAAACACCCTATTACGCTTCCTTGCGGGATTGAGGCGGTGATTTGTTTGCTGTCGGATCTGATTAATTCTATTTCATTTTTGCTATTTTTGTAATATTCGATTTCAACTATTTGTTCTCTATGTTTCAAATAAGATACAAACCAGTCATAACATTTGCCGCGGAGTCCTATACTATATAGTTTATTTAATAATATTTCAAATTTTACTTTATCATATGCTTTAGTCATATCAAGCAGAAGTCCAATCGCGTACTTGTTATCATTTATGATATCAAGGGCTTTTTGAATATATTTGTAAACGGCCAAGATAGTGGAACAGTTTTTTCGGAAACCGTTTTGACAGTTATTAAATATATGATATTTTTCACAAAACGCATATACTCGATTACACATGGCTTTTTCGAATATTTTGGAAGCTGTCGGTAAGAGGGCAATGGGGCGGTAATTATTCGGATCAGTTTTATAATTCTTTTTGTGAATAGGTTTTATAAGAGCTTTTTTTAAGAGATTGGGAAAAACTCCTTCAAATGACTGGTTTAATAATTTATAAAATGGTAAGGTTAATTCATCTGCACATTGTCTTATTAAGTTAGGTGGAAGTTCATCAACGCCATGGCTTCTTTTATTTTTCAATTTTTTTATTAATGTATTCACCTCGTAAGGATCAATTGGACTGAGGAAGATTGTATTCTCTGTAGGGCATACAACTGAAGATATGCCGGTATGCCGGTTGAGGTGTTCGTAGCCTCCCCGATTGAAGCAAAAAATTCGTTAAATATGTTTGCAACCTCTTTGGGTTCAGAAGTTACGCTATTATTCGTTTGTAGGGTTATGTTACACTTCTCACTTGGTGGTTTTTTGTTTGTACGTTCATTTACTATGCTCCACATTGTCTTAACTTTATTATTAGATTTAGTCATTTTGTTTTTGAAGTGTAGTTTTTTTGCTGTCGTTATTGTTTTCTTTAGAATTTTTTCATATTTTTTGTAATATTGAGTTAATATCGGATTTTTTGTTTTAGTTGTTAGTATTTTTAATAATTGTCTTCGCTGCAGTACCCCAGATTTCAATAAGGTAGTCTATATGAGGCTTAACCAGAGAATTATAGATAAGATATCTTACTTTTCGAGGGAAACACTTTGTTATATTGCGTAGTGCCCCTGTGAGTGGGTTTAGTTTAAGTTTAATTTTTTCTAGGTGTGGCTTCCAAGTTAGGTTACTGTCTAAGATAAGCCCGAGATATTTTTCTTTAGGTTTTCGTTCACGTCGTTCGCCGTCTATTTTCAGTTCGAAATGATCATTAATTTTTTTTTATTTTTTGCTGCAAACATTACATAATTTGTTTTTGTAAGATTAATAGTTAAAAGATTTGACTGAAACCACTCATTCACCAGATTAAGATCATTCTGAGCGTTGGCTATTATACCTTCGACTGAGTGTCCAAAATAAAAGAGACTTGTGTCGTCTGCATAAAGGGAAATGTCTCCTTTGAGACCCAATTCACTGATACTGTTAATATAAATAAGGAACATAAGGGGGCCCAATATCGATCCCTGGGGGACGCCAAAATTCAGGACAAAGGGATTGCTTTCATATTTACCTATTTTTACTATTTGTTTACGGTCCTCCATATATGATTAAAAAATTTCAAGTGCTTTGCCTGTAATACCGGTGAGTTCCAGTTTTTGTAATAATTTGTCATGACTAATGGTGTCACAGGCTTTTTTAAGATCAATAAATATACCTAAGACAATTTGTTTTTGATCAATTTTATTTTTAATTTTGGTTACGAGATCAATTGTAGCAGCGAGAGTATTTGATTGAGCTCTAAATCCATACTGTTTATGGTAAAAGAAGCCTTTTGAATTAAGGAAAGACTCTAATCGGTTATAAAGAATCTTCTCAAAAACTTTAGAAATCACCGGGAGAACTGATATAGGGCGGTAATTGCAGGGGTCAAATTTATTTCCGGATTTATGAATTGGTACAACTTTTGCAACTTTTAAATCGTTGGGAAAAATACCTCGTGCCATATAATAGTTAATACAGACTGTTAGTTCCGTAGCAATAATGTCTTTTACGCATTTAATTGATTTTGTACTAATACCATCAATGCCAGATGCAGTATTACAGTCCAATTTTTTTATTATGGTAATAACTTACTTCGTAGTTACTGGTTTCAGAAACCGCAATTCCGATTTATCATTTAGTCTACACTCTTCTAAAATTTGGGTTACATTTGATTTTTTAGAAATCATATTTGCTAGGGTTGAGCCAATAGTCGAAAAATAGAAGTTAAAACTTTCACATATTTCTTTTTGGTCCGTAATAGTACCAACTGCCGTTTCAAGTTTGTCCGGTCCAGTTCTGTCATGCAGTTTGTTTTTCGACAAATCGTTTATAGTTGCCACATTTTTCGTGGTTTACTTGAATTTTCTTCAAACCTCTTTAAGTAATAATCACTTTTCGCACATTTTGACCTCACTATTGGCTTAACACCCTCGAATCAAATCAAAAGTCAAAAGCAAAAGCCATTTATTCAAACTAGGCTGTGAACCAGCACGTTTTGAACGTCAAAATGACATAAGACAGGCCTCCGGCACGCCCGACGCCCCCCTTCACCACTTGCTAGTGCTTTAGCTGCGGGCAAATGCCGCAACAAACTGTCCGGCAGCACAGCTGTCTGTTCAGTTAGAACAACTTGTTTCTATACAGTAGTAAGTATTTAACATTACGAAATAAAACATTAAATTAAATTATTTGCCATATCGATCCTACCTATCGTACCTATCTATACCTATCGATCGACACCTAGATAAAGAGTACCACAACTCAAAATACTTACCTCTTTTTTCAGGAACAGCAAAAAACGTTTTACTCGTTTTCTATTGACCTATTTAAAATTATTGTTGTACAAGCTGACCCGACAGACGTTGTCCTGTCTTAACTATGAATGTCATATGTCGTTTAGTTTTAGTTTTGACTATTGACTAAAAATAAAACTATCGACTCATTTATCAACCGATCCATCTGTGTTAAACGATATTTGCAGCGCGCATTCTGTCAATCGCTGACAGTTATTTCAAACAACTGACAGTTATGTAAAATTAATATTGGCGTTAAGTTTTGTTAAATTTTGTAACGTTCCTATCAACTTCCTTATTTTTTTTATTTCATAAGATCCTTCTCCTGACAATAACGAACACAACAAAAAAAAAAAAGTGAAATCGGTCCAGCCGTTCACGCGTGATGGCGTGACCAAGGGAAATACGGATTCATTTTTATATGTACAATGTGGCGTTTTGCATCCTCGTCAAATTCAAGGAGGTAACTATGCTAATGATTCTCGACACGAATCAATAATAAAATAAGTAGGTTTTATTTTTTATTTTTTCTAATTTTCGGAAATCGGTAAGTGTTGGACACGCATGTTAAAACGCGGCCTGTGTGATACCGCACTATAACTGCCCTTTTACACACACATAAAAACGCGGCAGTTTATACGACGCACGCACGCACCTCTCTTCTATCCCTACACCCCACCCGGCCACGCTCGCTCACACTCACACATCGACTACTTAGTGTGATTGATGTCGCCGCCGCCGCGCCGTGAGTGCGCCTGTCGCGATACCCGTCCCGCGCTCCTTTAATTCGTTTTAAATACGGCACGATGACGGAAAACTATTCCAATGTTGAGTTGGTGGAGATGGTCCGATCAGTGGGTCTTAGGGATGGAGTTTGACGAGTGACGCATTACGTTTTGTCGGTGGTTACTGGAACATCAAGACGCCAACATCCTGTGGACGGACGAGTGCTTATTTACTCGAGTTGGCATCTACAATGTTCTTAATGAACACTGGTGGACTCAGCGGGACTATAACCCGCACGTGACCAAACGGGATTCGTTCCAAGTGCGGTTTTCCTTAAATGTGTGGGCTGGCATAATAGGGGACCGCGTGCTTGGACCCTATTTCATCGAGGGTTACCTTACCAGCACTACTTACCTGGAGCTACTACGACAAGTCGTCCAGGAGATGCTCGATGACGTTCCCCTGGCAATCTATCGCAACCTGTACTACCAGCAGGACGATGCCCCTCCTCACTACGGTCGTCAAGTACGCGAGCCCTTGACCGAAAGTTTCGGCAACCAGTGGATTGGCCGCGGTGGACCTGTGGCCTGGCCTCCGCCTTCTCCGGACTTAACGTCCCTGGACTTTTATTTGTGGGGAGACATTAAAAGACTAGTGTACACAGATGAAATAACAAGTGTCACAGAATTAAGGGAAAAAGTGGTTACTTGCTTTCGACACCGTAAAAACGAATGTGTTTGTGTTGCGAAAGCTGAAACAAAACCAGCGACGTCGTGCTAGACTGTGTCTAGAATGTGAAGGTGGACACTTCGAACAATACCTCCGGCTAGCGTAGGTAATTCATTTATTTTTACTTAAAAACAATAATTTGTAAATGCGTACTCAGTTATTTAAATCAATTGGTGTACCTAATTAGGTAGATTTCAAATGTTTGACTGAGCCAAAAATACCTAGATTTACCTGGTAGCCACCTCTGGTTTTTATTAAGTACCTACTTACTTTTATTAGGTATCAAAACAACGCGCGCCGAAGGCGCTATGCGTTCGTTTTTGTGGATACCTACTCATTTTTTAAGATCTAAGATTTACAATTTCATTATTTACTGTAGTCTGTTTATCAAAAATAAAATAAATTGTGCACGTAATGCAAAACTAACATGTTATTATTCAGCTGATAACTACGTACCTACATACTCTTACAAGTTTTTATTACTACCTACTTAGGTATCTAAAATACGCGCGGCGCCCGCGCGTGCCTCGTATTTCGTACCTACACGTTTTTATTACTATTTCATTATTAACTGTAGTCTGTTTAACAAAAATAAAATAAATTGTGTACGTAATGTAAAACTAACATGTTATTAATCAGCTGATAACTACGTACCTACCTATTCTAACAGGTTTCTATTATTACCTACATAGGTATCTAAAATACGCGCGGCGCCCGCGCCATGCACTCGTATTTCGCACCTACACGTTTTTATTACTAAGATAAATTTACAATTTTAGGATTATTTACTGTCCGATTAACAGGAATGAAATTAAAAGACAGAAAGCAAAACTAACATTTTATTAAATCAGCTGATAGCTACGTCACAGATTATTTAATTTGTAACAGCTATACATTACTCCTTACAAATTCATGTCAGCGACCGCTGCGTGCTAAACTGTGCCTAAAACGCCCGACCATAGAGTTATTATCGTTTCACAGCCGCGTGGCCTTACAGCTGTGATGCCCACTAGAGGTACCATTCTAATTAAGCTTTGAAAATATGATCTAGGTAATTATCGAGAGTTTATGTCATGTAGGTAGGTGATTTTCAAACTCGAACTAGGCTATTGCTAGCCGCACGCGCTGCTGTTAGGAGGGCGGGGCCTGCCGGTGGTCGACACGCGGCACGCACGCACACAGCGACATAGTCGTGCGACAATGCCTACCGCATACGCAACGGGGCGATTCTGTTCTTTGAAAGTGGTGTATTCTGAAATACTGTCAAACTTGAATGACTAAAAAAACAAGTATGAATTAATGATTGAGCAGGTATCGTAATTTAATTTTATTATTTATGTCTTTCATAACAGCCTCCTGAAATTTGACGAGGATGCAAAACGCGACATTGTATATATAGATGATGTTGTTGTTTTTTTTTTCTATATTCAACATCATGCAGATTCCGATAATCGTAATAACTCGATTTTCGATTATTTTGACTTGTGCCACCCTTTATCTAGGTGTGCGATATGATAGGTAGCACACGCCAATATACCAACAAAAACATTGAAAACTGTACTCAAAGGCAAATCGTTTATTTCAAATAGGCACATAAAAGGCACTTTTGAACGTCAAAATTTACAAAAAATAGAATTGATTCTAGTTGCCCCTTCCAAAAGGTAGTTTCGTATGGAGAAGAATGGGCAAGAAACTCCACCGTTACTCTTTTAAAAATGTTTTACAATATTATGTATACATAATAATTATATGTGAAGACGATGCATCTAGAATAAAATTAGTATACCACAATAGGTAAAAATAATTAAATATAACGCATGACAGGTAAATTAATTATGAGATAGATACATGGTGCTCACATATTTACAAATATTGAAAAGTAAATGATGTTTCCAAAATTTCACAAGTAATAATTTAGTGTGTGAGTTAAAGTAGTTACATAATGTAAAAAACAATGTCATAAAAATTATAAATTATACAATTGAATTAGCAACCAGTTTGATTTTGTCTAGACTCTAGATTGTCCTATGGAGCAGGACCAGCATGTTGCCAAGCATTCTTATCTAGGAAATAATCCTCTAATTTGTTATATGCTTGTTTACAAAGTGTACTTTTAATATGACTTTTAAATTTTCTTTCATTTAATTGCAATATATCACAAGGTATTTTGTAGTAACATTTAACACAGTACCCCATAAAAGATGTATGTACTTTAGATAATCTAAAAAATGGTTGATCTATTTTATCTTTATTTCTAGTATTAAAATTATGTCTATCACTTATTTTATTAAAAAGATGTAGATTTTTTCTTACATACATAATATTTTCTTAAATGAATTGACAAGGCACCGTCATAATATTTTCTTTTTAAATAGTTCCCTAAGAGATTCGCAACGACGTAGATTGTAAATGGCCCTGACAGCTTTCTTTTGCAAAATGAAAATGGATTCAATGTCAGCAGCCCGACCCCACAGTAAAATGCCATATGACATAATGCTGTGGAAGTAGCTAAAATAGACCAGACGCGTGGTTTCTACATCTGTTAACTGTCTTATCTTCCTAACAGCATAAGCGGCCGAGCTTAACCGCCCCGCAAGAGATTTTATATGGGGTCCCCATTGTAATTTCTCGTCAGGCGTGATTCCCAGGAAAACCGTCTGATTAACAAATTCTAGTTTTTCTCCATTCAACATTTGGTAATGCACTTACTCAAGCAGAAATAAATAATAAAAACGAAAACAGAACTTAATAACGTAAATAAAAACCTCCAGGCATACAGGGCGTGCTCCCTTACATATGCAATGCTGCATTATGTTCACATATCTTTTTTATTTGAGATGGGTTTGCTCGCATTAGTCTAGGTTAGAGATGACAGAGACAAAGTCGACGATGAAGTGAGCTTACTCGGAAGAAGCCTGTTCACTCTCATTTTGAAGAGTTTTGGGTTGTATGCGTTCGGAAACACAGACGCAGGTAGAGAGTTCCACTCTTTTGCTGTGCGCATTATTAAAGACATACACAGACAGATTATAGCTGTAACTTGAAGTCACAAATTATTATTATTATATTATATATTATTATTATTTATTAATATTATTATTACAAATGATAAACTAGGACCTTCGAAGTAAAATAAATAAACAGTTAATTACTAATAACAATACAAAACACAAAACCATGGTCAGCAAGATGACCTGTCATCACAAGCAGCATCCGTTCATGAGCATAACGCAAAGACCAGCCACTACCCCCCACCGACATATCTGGAGCAAGGAGGCAACCAGACCCTCGACGCCTCGACGGTACCGCAAGCAGGGATATCTATGGGAGCATGACGAACTTGCTGCCGGTTGCTCAGGCAAGAATAATATGATCAAGCGTCGCGCTAGTGCGCACGAGCCTTTCATAAAACATTAAAATGAGTAGATTATGTTAATAATAAATGAAAATTAAATTAAACTAAATTGACTTATAATAATATAGTCAAATAAAATAAACAATTATATGAAAACCCATATAACCTGTCAGTGGATAAGCTAATTCTGGAGGAAGAATATAAACATTATCTTTAGTTAATTACAGCGGCCAACTATTCTTATCGTATAATTCTTATCGTTTTTTTTATGTATAAGTGTATATTTTGCCTATTATAATATGTTGGCCAAGATGAATTGTGATGCCACCGTGAGAATACCAAATATCTTAAAAAAAACTCTCAGATAAACTCTAGCACCTAGCTGGTAGATTGTTCGAACAGCTCGTTTTTGAATAACAAATATATTTTGAATACGAGTATCAACGGCTTTACCCCACATCACAATGCCATAGGACATAACACTATGAAAATAACTAAAATAGACTAGCTGAGCTGTGTCAACGTCAGCGTATTGTCTTAATTCCTGACGACGTAGACCTGAACCTTCCCGCTAAGCTTGATATATGTGATCCCCACTGAAGTTTGGCATCTACTGTTGTGCCTAGAAAAACTGCCGAGTCTACAGTTTCAAGCACCTCCTTATTTGAGACAATGTTTCGTCCTAGATTTCTAACATTCGGTAAGGCGAACTTTATACATTTCGTTTTTTTGACATTAAGAACTAGGTTATTTGTGAAATAATAAATCCGTAACCCTTGATAGTGCACTGTTGAAGTCGTAAAAATCTTGTCTATTCCTGTATACTTTAAAGATAAGAGTGGTATCATCAGCAACAGTACAACGTCACAGATACCCTTTAAATAGAATGGTAAGTCATTGATATACACTAAGAATAAGAATGGACCCAGTATTGAACCTTTAGGTTCAACTAACTGAACTGTTAGTCCGAAAAATATATTTTATTTCACATCATTAACTTCTACACATTGGTGCCTATTATGTAAATATGAATTTATTACGTTGAGAGCTTCGTTTTGAACACTGTAAGGACGTAGTTTACGCAAAAGCGTGTCATCGTGCACGCTAGGCACGCCACAATTGCGGCGATAAGTCCCCTCTTTGAGGAGAGGATTTAGAGGCGCCACAGCGTCCTCACCTTCCGCCTGATGCAGGTCCTCACCGGACATGGTTGTTTTGGGAGGTTTCTGTTTCGGATAAAGCGTGATGAAACGCCCGGGTGTCACCATTGTGTGGATCGACCGGAGGACACGGTGGAGCATACGGTGAAGGTCTGCCCAGCTTGGGCGGAGCACCGCCGTGTCCTTGTGGCGGCGACCTCTCGCGTCCGGCCCTGGTCCAGGCTATGGTACGGAGCAAGAGGGCATGGGAAGCTGTCACCTACTTCTGCGAAGCAGTAATTCTCGCGTAGGAGGAGGCGGAGCGCGTGAGGTTGCCGTTTGAGGCTTGACACGGGAGGTTGACGGTTGCGCTGTGCCATCACGCCCCTAGTCGCCGCAGGAAGAGACGCCCAGGGCGTCGGGAATCAATAGCAGATTCCTGGCCAGCGTAGGCGCACCGATGACAGCACCATTGACGGGGTCCGATAGGGCCGATGCCTGCCGGGGTCGCGGATTGTTCGAAAGAGATACCGTGGCCCTGGCGCACAGGCAACTTGAAGGAACACGGGTGGGTGCTTTTAGTCGGTAAAAGCTTGACACACACTCCGCCCAGAGCGGGAGAAGTTATTTGATGATTTCCGACAAAAAAAAAACCTGCACGCAATCAAAGGCTTTGGTGAGATCACAGAAAACTCCAATAAATGATAAATGATTTTATTTCTGTAAGTAGGTTTATACAAACACTTTTACACGTCAATAATATTTTTAAAACTAGATGAGGTCGGCGTTTCCTATCTGAGAATAGCCTTTTGTGAGTTCTCCCATGCGTTAAATATGTGTGTTCAGCAGAGCAACACCCGCATCTATAGTCAAACGACTTTTTGTAAAGCCATATTGTTAATCATGAAAGAGCCTAGCCTATTTAAATTAAAATTACTTAGCAACTGCTTGAGTATTAACTTTTCAAATATTTTACTAAATAGAAATAGGCCTAAAATTGCCAACGTTATTTTTGTTATGTACCTGATTTAAATAATTGTAAGCTAGATAGGGGGTTACGATGTCGATTTTAGTAATTAAAAGTTTAATGGAGATGCCCAGTTTTTTTAGACTTAGTTGTGTTTAAAATACTAACTACATCGTGAGGTGTTACATGTTCGAAGCTAAATAAGCGTCTAGTTTTAGACACTACTATGCAAAAGGTTTTCAGCTTTAGACGGGGATGAATTTAAGGAGCGAGTCGTAGTTATAGGTATGTTTGCAAAATCTCATGAAATGCCTCAGCTACATCAGCTGCTTCATTAACTAATTTGATGTCGACCATAATCTCTAATTGTTTTTCCTGTTTAACCGACTTACCCGTTTATTTTTCCAAGTGATTTTTACTATTATTTATTTATTTATTGAAGCGCTTAATAATTAAGAATTTATTTTTGACATACCTGCCTACTCTAGGAAAGGAGTATCAAACCTGTATTGTTCAAACCATTTAATGCAAAGTCTCGCTCTACTTTTATAAATACCTGGAGCAGCTCATTGGTTGAAGCCAACGGAGGTGCCATTAAACTCAATGGTTTAGGTCTTTAAAGTAGATTAGTATTCCTTTTGCGCAATATCTAAAAGGGTTCCATAGATTTAATTAGGATTCTCGTGTTCTACTTTAGATGGTGTAATTCTGTGAGCTATATTATTTTTAAACTTGTTGCAACGACTAACAAGTTAGCTAGCTAGCTAGTAAAAATAAATTAGTGTTAAGTGATAAAATGTAGGCCTTATTGTAAGGCCTGAATTTTATTTTATGTGGCAAGATAGCAAATAATCCACAGTGGTCAGACGTTAAGTCACTGTTCACACTAATTTATTTTTGGCATCACAATCACTAAATATATCTTCTATATATATAAAACACAAAAATTTATACTACCTATGTCCGTTATAGACTTTTAAATCATCCAACCGAGCGATGTGCCCCAAACCGGTTTCATTAGAAAGGCAATAAATGCGAAGATGGTTATACACTATTAAAAATATATAGATTATACGTTGTGCAACTAGGATTGCATGAATTCAAGATAGTATTTCAATCATTATTATTAATTATGCTTCTAATAGGATTTGGATGAAATTTGGCACACAGTTTATAACCAGGATTAACACATAGGATACTTTTTATCCCGGTAGTTTGTTTCCGACCTCCACGCGGGCGAAGCCGTGGGCAAAAGGTAGTTATCAATATAAGGAGTCTGTCTAATGAAAGCTGAGTGAAAATAAGCGGGAAATAAAAAAAAAATGTCGGTTTACCCTGGATCAACTAGGAAAAAACGTATTTGATACTTGAATATTTTTATGCAGTTTTTTTTTTGTTTATTACAGAATAATAGGAAAGCATAAAGCAAAATTTTTGAAGATAAGCTTTTATGATCATAAAAGGTGGCAAATCGCATAGAAATTAATATTACACAATAATTTAAGTTAAATATTAGGTCATATTTTTTAATATTTGATTACTCCCAATTCTATGCAATATTACTGTTTTCTTCTATGAACGTTTCCATAGCAGAAATCTTAGGATTTTAAACTGGATTCCATAAATAATAATCATCATAATCGAAGACTGATTCGAGGAATTCAATGGCGCCAAAGGAATCGTCACCGTCATCATCACTCATCGCGTACGTTATTATTATCAGTTCTATTTCATTCTCTAGTATTCGGTCTTTTTTATACTCATTTTCAACACGAACGACATGGTCTGAATGTTTTTCACAAATTTGGAGAAATACTAGAAAACGATTCTGTTATTAGTTTTTCAATTTCTTTAGCTGTTACTCCTATATTTTTTCTTGCGATCCTGCGTTTAGCTAAACTCCATATCATCTCGATCGGGTTCAGATCTCAATGATATGGAGGTAGTTTCAAAACTTCACGGCTATGTTGCTGCTCTTCCAGTTCATACTGGCGTGTGGGCTTGTTCTCATTTACCAGGCAAAGGAGCTCAGTCTTTGAGTAACAGTCTTCGTATGGAATTTTATTAATTGCCAACCAGTTTTGGATTTCAATTTTTTGGTTTTGAATCAAGGGTGGCTTGTTGATTTGCTTGACGTGGTACCTAGCATTGTTCGTTAATACCACACTATTTTGCAGACAATTTGGTATCAGCTTTTCCTGCAGAGATTTCATAAAATTTGAGGCGTTCGTGTCAAGATCGTAATCAGCCAGCTTAGGTTTTGTACTAAATATCAAGAATGTATTTGGTATGAAACCAAGTTCAGATCCTGCATGAACCACTATAAACCTTTTTCCCATAGAAACCTTGTCTGTAACACCACTCACCGAAAGCGCTTGCCACGATTTTTGAACTTTATAATTTTGATGGACAAAAGTCTCATCTAAAATTATAAGTGGTATGTTTTCATTTCGCTCAGATATTTGTGTCTCCATGCTGCTATAACCTGACGTTCAATAAGAACAGACCTCTCGTTTCTATTTTTCTTAAATACAAAGCGATTGTTAAATAATATCTGCCTCTGTGTTTCCATACAACCAGAAAATTGAATTGATTCCCGGAGGTCTACTAATAATGTTCTCAGTGTTGGTAGTGTTGACTGGTTTTTTAACTATGTTAAACTTTTTGACTTTGTTTCTTATAGCATTCATATCAAAATTATCTAAATTGGAAATAGTACAGTTGTGTGGGCGTTTTTTGCCTGGAGTGTGCCATACTTCATTAATGAATGAACCTTCTTTTTTCAGTCGCCATAGAGTGCTCATACTACCACCTGATACAATAATGCAAATCTCTCTGGTCTGTGTGCGCTTCATAACTTAACTTGCGATGTGTTACACCGGGCCTTTGCCCGAAATGTACAGGATAAATGTTGAACCGGTACGCAAACTGTAACCATGAATTCAGCATATCATTCCCCTCGCGTAGAAATTTTTCGTCAGTTATAATTAAAATATCCTGTTTACTTAGTATCAAAACCAACTCAATAGCTTACCAGTAATTTCTGAAATTATTGTAAACAATTGTACTTTTTCATTAAACGCAGCCTCGCGTTCGCTATTCACCCGTTTGTTATTATTTATCATAGTGTATAACAACTTCCTCGCACTGCTTCTTAAAGTTTTAGTCATTGTTTTACTAGAAATATGACAAAATATACTCTTTGTTTTCTTAAGAGGTTATACAAACAACATGTGATATTTGCAACAGTTGTCAATTTCTGAAAACGTGAAAAAGTCACTCTCAGCTTTCGTTAGACAACCTCTAAATCATTATTCTAACAACGTAAGAGTTCAATAATTTTGTCTTTTTGAATTATATTAATATCAATATATTTATTAGGTTATCTATTTCGTCCGTTTCTTTTATTCAAAATTGAAATAATATGTACGTAAATAACCACTAATACCTAATTAATTAATAAAAATAACAAAATTATATCCTAGCATAACTAAAACTATTCACGAACTTAAATATAGCGTCAAAAAATTCATCCGCATCGCTGTCGACTGGTAATGTACCCCAGACACTGGCGGCATTGCCACGTTGTATGGCAATGCTTAGCCTCTAGCCAAATTTTCGTCTGTAAAGTTTCGCCAATTAATTAAAGGTCCTGTACTATTGAAACGTTTTTACTTTATTAGACTTGGCCGCACTGTATATTAACCACGTGTGTATAACAGGACGAGCAGTACAGCTCGGCGCTGGCGGCGTGCGGCGCGGCGCTGGAGCTGCAGCGCGACGCGCGCGTGCTGTGCGAGCGCGGCGACGCGCTGCTGGGGCTGGACATGTTTGATGACGGTACGTGATAGCTATTATTATTAGGCATACGCTTCAGTGCCAAAGATGTGGCTAACTAAGGTCATCAAGGCTACGACTAGAGGTAAGTTCCTTGGTCATGACGGGCTCAGTATCGAACATTTTAATACGCCGTCCAATACGTCCTCACCTACCGCGGCCAAGGCTTACCAGGTTTTGGCACTGCTGTACAATTTATGTACCTATTGGTCATTTATACTTGCCTTCCGACCTAATGAGGACGATCTTGGTTCCTATTGTTAAGATCAAGACAGGTGATCTTTTGGATAAGGGGAACTAAAGACCTATATCTCCAGCGAACACAGCGCTAAGGTGTTTCATGGTCTGCTGGCTGTTTTTGCTCGAAATAAAGTTTTTGAATTGAAATTAGTATTTTGTTACTGAATGGTGAATGGCAAATAAGCCCGACGGCTTAGCCCATAGTGCGACCACTATGGGCTTTTATAAGTTATTTTCATCGTGCCTACTCGACAGAATATCTTCGGATTTAGACACATTCCAACCTATAGAACAGGCAAGTTTTAGAAAGGGATTCAGTACTACAGACCATATACAGGGTGGATTTTTGAGATGGGGCAGCAAGGGCAGCTACCTGAAAACCTGTAGCTACAGGAAAACGGTCTTACGAGACTTACCTTAACTTTTTGAGAAATTTTGAATTGCATTCACAGATTTTGAAAAAAAATTACAGCCAGCAGGAAAATGGGCAGTTTTCACAAAAACTTTTTTTATGCCAATCGAATGTTTCATACAAGGATCAAAAACCTGTTGTTTTTTTTTGTAAAAAAGTTTTTTATTTTTCACTGTTTAGTGAGTCAGCTATTAATTTATCTAAGTTACAATAGCCTAATGTCAACTACTCATCACCTTTTGCAAAATATTCCTTTTCCCGAAGCAGGGACGTTAATTGTTGAGGAGTTCTCCTGGTAAGAACCAAAAGAACTGGAGCTGATGGTGAAGCCACCATCAGCACCATTTCACCATATTCATTGTGACGAGCATAAATTGCTTAGCAACCATATTAAAGTAATCGAATCGTAACCCGTGAAATACTTATAATTGAGTAGTTCCGGTGGCCACCTTTGGTCTTCATCATCAGTTCCACTTCACCGAATGGGGCTTTCCGAGAGCAAATGCACGAGTTACTATAAAAAATACCCAGATCGCTATAGGCGTGCCTCTCAAATTTGAGGATTTCCCTCGATTTCCATGGGATCCCTTCATCAGATTCTGACTTGGTGACAATGGGACCAGCTCGAGAGTATACCCTTTCAAACAAAAAAATAATTTTGCAAATCCGTCTATATATATGACGGAGTTATGCCCGAACATACATAAAACATATATATATATAAACATTCGAATTGATAACCTCCTCCTTTTTGAAGTCGGTTAAAAATGACATCTGAAGATGAAGATGGCGCTCAGCCACACAACAGCCGCCAAACCCGTTCTAATTTGAACCGGTAATTCGGGAATAGGATCATATGGTCCTATACAGTGGCCACCTCGTAGTCCTGATCCTGATCCTCGCAGTCAAGCCTCTTGATTTTAGTATGTGGGGCTATTACAAAATATCTTAAAAAAAAGAAATACGACAGTGTTCAGGAACTCAGATTCACTTACCACGATTCTCTATGGCATTCATCCTTTCAGATTATCAGCTGCTACCCACTCTGTAGTAAAGAGAGTAAACTGCTTACGTCAAAACGGCTACCGTTTTGAGCACCTCATAACTTAGAGCACAAAAGTAAAAAATTCTAAGTGAATCCAAATGTAGTTTCAAGTTTTTAATTTTAAGATGAAAAATAATACCAAAAGTAGAAGTTATTATTTTTTATTTATTTTTCGATTAGTCTTTTTATAGCTGTCAGTTTATCGATGCAAGTAAGTCGTAGTCTCATTTCCTATGAAATGTATGGGAAAAGTTTTTTGCCATTTCTGACTTTTCTAGTACTCAAACCTCAGTTGGTCCAATAGAGGTTTTTGATCCTTATATGAAACATGATCGATTGGCATAAAAATAAGTTTTTGTGAAAATTGGCCATGTTCCTGCTGACTGTACATTTTTTTCAAAAATGTGTGAATGTAATTCAAAATTTCTCAAAAAGTTCAGGTAAGTCTCGTAAGACCGTTTTCCTGTAGCTACAACGGTTAAGGTAGCTGTCCTTGCTGCCCCATCTCAAAAATCCACCCTGTATGTGTTATAGATCAAGTCATTGAGAAACATCTGGAATACCACATGTCAGCTTTTTACTCTATTTCGCATAGTAGTATATGGCGCTCCTAATCGGTCTATAAGTGAAAATGGCTAGATAGAGTCGAGGCTACAATTAATATTAACAGAGGAGTTGGACAAGGTGATGTACTATCGGAAAATCCTTTGGAACTCAATATTAGGGTCAACGAATTACAAGCAGCGAGCAAATACGTGGGTTTAGAGATGAACCTTAACAAAACAAAAGTCATGACCAACAACGAGATAACGCCTATGCCTATCTTGGTTAATAACGTGCCGCTCGAATACGTACAGGAGTACATATATCTGGGCAAGGAAATCTCCATCAGGAAAAACAGTAATTTTGAAGAAATAGACCGATGGATAGCTATTACCTGGATAAAATACTGAGCTCATAAAGTGATGTTGAAAACACAACTTCCAAACAAAGAGTAATGGACTCTGCTATTTTGCCATGTCTCACTTATGGTTGCCAGCCTTGGATAAATGATAACAAGGCGAGAAACAAGATTCAAACCACACCAAAGCCTGAAATGGAGATGGGCAGCTCACGGTGCACGGTATCTTTGGACAATCAGGACAACTAAAAGGAAAGGTCCACGAGGTACCATAAACAGAGGCAGGCCGTGCGCCCGATGGCAGGACGAGATTATTGCGAACGCTGGTCGAGACTGGCTATTCACCGCGTCAGATAGAGAAAAGTGGAATTCTTTGGAGGAGGTTTTTACCTGAAGGGAGTCCACACATAAATTTTATTTTAACTTTAATCATAATTATTTAATTTTAATCGATATTCATTAATTTATTTATTTGCATGCATGATTTAAATTTAATTCAATAATTCTAAGTAATTTGAAATCAAAGAATATTACGAATGAAAAATTTGATTTGCCGAATTTATTTTTATTTAATGTTATTTATATATTTTTTATTGTTTCTTTAATTGTGTGGAATGAATAAAGCTTAATTATTATTATTATCTCGTTTATGTATTTTCAAAAAAAATAAATACATTTTTAAATATTTCTATAAAAACATTTAAAATATAATAAATACAATATATAATATTGGGCTAAAGTACAATATTAAGAAGAGCGAACTTATTATGTTTAAAGCGAATGCCATAAAATATTCGGATGTTCCCAGTGTCTCGCTCTGTGGCACTCCTTTAGCATGGGTGACTAAGCTGAAGTACTTGGGTCATTGGGTCACTGATGATCTTAAGGACAATATGGATATAGAAAGGGAGCGCAGGTCGTTGGCTGTTCGATGTAACATGCTGGTTCGAAGATTTGCACGTTGTACAAACCAAGTTAAAGTCATTGTTTTCAAAGCCTTTTGTCACTCTTTTTACACGTGCAGCCTTTGGACCCGTTTTACACAGGACATACAGCGATCTGCGCGTCCAATATAATAACGCGTTTAGGATACTGCTGGGGCTGCCGTGGCGTTGTAGTGCGTCCACAATGTTTGCGGAGGCGCGCACTGACGATTTTTACGCGATAATAAGAAAAAGGACCGCCTCCTTAGTCGGCCGGCTACGCGCCACCACCAACAGTCTCCTGAGCGTGTTCTCAGATCGGTGGGACTCTCCTCTGCTGTGCCACTGGGTAAGAGTCCACACTAATTGATATTTAAAGTATTGTCTCCTTATTACTACCAGTAGTTATTAAGCTATTTTGTTGATACTAACACTATGGACACATGTCTGAAATAAAGAATTTGAATTTGAATAAATAGTGGTCCGTTTTTATGTCTCTTGACATTTCTCGGGACCCTGGGATCCCGGACCTTTGGAAGGCGTACGAGGGGCCGAAGCCAACTCGCAGAGGCCCATTAGACATTTTTTATTAAAAGAGGCACCAATCGACGATTATATTCTTGTTCGGACTATACAATTGCACCCAAGGACAACCCCCGGTTAATGTAAGACTTGCAGGATATGGAAACAAAGACATTGGACTATATTGGATTTGGGTAGCTTAAGTGGACTGTTTATCTAGGACTATGGAAAGACTATGGCCCCTGCCTCATCAATGTTTTATATAACGGTAGCGATAAGGGGCACCATGTCCTGAGGTGCTTATAAAGAGTAGAGAGGTATCCCACTTCTATCAGGACAATCCCGGAAATACGGTCAAGGACCCTACTAAGACTTCCTTCCTCCGAGCACGTTTGCTTTTGCGAATCTCCACTCAAGCCGGCCAATATAGACAAGAAAGAGGTGGAAGCTCTGTTCCTCGTCACTGTTAACTCCAGCCGGCCAATAAAGGCAAACCAGAAGTGAGGAACAAGACTTCTCCCGGGAGATAGGGTCCGTGGGGTCGCTACTGCCCGACAGCTCGCCACATGCTGCCCTGCGGGGTTCTGTATCTCTCTTGGTCTGGCTTCTCAGCTTAGACCTGTTTCGGCAAAGTAAACTCTACCGGTATAGATCTAGAGTTCAGGAGCATGCAAGCCCCAACACGACGTCAACGTAGAGATACGGCGGTGGGTTTATTTTTATTATTACTATGGTCTGAAATCCCAGCTTCTATTATCATAATTATGATTTTTGAAAGTTTAATGTGTTTTCTGGTTGTTTTAGGTATTCAGTTTCGTCGGAATCTTCATGACATTAAATTATCTAGTCAAATACTTGTTCACTTCGATTGCATGAAAATGGAATTAGTTTTTTTAACAACTTTTTTGTGTTTCGGAATGCAAAGCAGAAACTTTTCAGCCATATTGTGCCTATTTTATTGTCTTTACTTCAAAATATATGAATTAATTAAAAATGCATATTTAACTGATGTCAACTAATACCTAATTCTATTTCTCTTCTACAGCCATCCAGTCATTCAAAGAGGCGTTAGAATTAGACGAGGGTCTGCAGCGCGCGAAGGACGGACTCAATCGCGCGCAAAAACTGCAGAAACAGTCCGAGCAGAGGGACTACTACAAAATATTAGGAGTTAAGAGGTGAGTTCACTCACGGCTTTCGTCTTAGAATTGATGAATAATTTTCTTTTTTAGCCAGCGTAGAAATACTATAGCTAGTGCCTTTTTTCTGAAAGTTTAATTTTTATTCTGAACAAATCTCATATCGACCGTATGCTGCCAATACCTCCTAAGTGGTTTGAGGGCAAGTTTACAGGAGAACATAACAACTGAATATTCATAAAAATAGAGATGGTATTCTTAAACCCAAAATCCAATTATATTAGTTTACGTAAAATTAATAAAGTTGGATTTTGGGTTTATGAATACCATCTCTATTTTTATAAATATTCAGTTTTAATGTTCTTCTGTAAACTTGTCCTCAAAGCACTTAGGAGGTATTGGAAGCATACTCGTACAGTCGATATCTCAAATACGTATTTTTATAAAACTGAACTCTTGCCATGCTTAAAATCTCATTTGTATCATAATTTAACAATACTCATACGCTTTTCCCCATGGGGGGGTAGACAAACTATTTCGGAAGTCGGTGCCTTTGGTTTTGTATTTTCGTGTTTGGCCACCGACTTCCGAAATTAAAGTTATTATTCACGTCTTTTAGTGTTTTTTTTGGAAGTCGGTTGTTATTTGTAAAAAAGTTTTTATTTTTCACTTTTTAGTTGCGGTACCTACCTCACACAAATTCGTATACCACTACTTGGTGTGTAAATAACAGTGACAGGAAATTATTAACACATCATCCATATAAACTAAGTGGAAAAAATATGCAGTATTAAAGATAACTCAAAAACTACTGGTCAGACCTTGATCAATTTAAATGGGACCACATGTGAAGCACCAGCTGTCAAATAAAAAAAGAATCATCCAAATCGGTTCACCCAGAAAAAAGTTTTTTTTTAAAAACATACAGATGAATTGAGAACCTCCTCCTTTTTGTGAAGTCGGTTAATAAAAAGATAAAAACAATTCAAATATTAAATTAAATTCAAATAAGCCGTGGTTAAATTCAGCTAAAGCCGAGTCCACATATGTATCATTTGTCCGATCCGATCACTGTATCCGTATCTCCGTATCATTCGTCGTACTGTATCAAGCTCCGTATCTAGTTATGGACGCCTTTATTTAACTCTGTAACATACCTGTCGTAACCTCAGAATTGTCATCAAGACTGCATATCATGATCGCGTATCACCACCCGTCCAGATAGGCGATCATGTTACGCGTCGGCGATACGGATACGGTGATCGGATCCGGTAAATGATCATATGTGGACCCAGCTTAAGAGATGGCCAGTCCCTACTGACGGCGCTCGTTCACGAACATGACGTATGGATCAGCACCATTCAGCTCAACCATTTTGAAGGGAACTTAATGATCCAACAAATGCGCCACCATCAGCGGGACATTAGAGTGAGCATGACATACTTTCAGCCGCCAGGGCACATTCAAGTCTATGGAACACGAACCCAGTAAATGGTAGCTTTATAGTATTTACCTAGTAGTCACACATGTGCTATGCAATTATACAATACTAAGAGATTGAATTTATACAATGCAAAGATAGTTTTTAAAATCTTCAGCAGCTCCAACAGTATTTTCAAATGCTAATCAATTAGTTTATGCGTCTTTGTGGAGTAGACTAGCGTTGAGCCAAGAATTTTTATCAGCGATGTAATCTTCCAAGTTATAATATGCTTGGCTACTCCGTCTACCACGCCACATTCTCCTTCTACTACCATACCGCGTACTCCTACTAACACGCCACATACTCTTTCTACTACCACGCTACATATTCCTTTAATTTTATATGAACAGGTCAGCAACTAAGCAGGAGGTGATCAAAGCGTACCGCAAGGCAGCGCAAAAATGGCATCCCGACAACTTCCAGGGAGACGACAAGAAGCTCGCCGAGAAGAAGTTCATCGACATCGCCGCCGCCAAGGAGGTATTACATTTATAATTATTACTAAATACGCATTCGTACAGTACGACACATTTTTATTAGCTAGATTCGTCAATTACGATAATTTTTCAACATGTGCGATTTGAGTTTAAAAGGAATGGAGAGGGTTAAGAATGTTTAAGTGGAGTAAAAATAAGTTATTGATGTTATTATTTTTGGCCTGTTCAATGGATAAGTTTTATTCGTTATTGTGTCTAAGTCTCCCACGCTGATGGGCTAAATATTTAAAGGTTTAACCTTAGTTTACCTTGTAACTCTTTTGTGGCGTAAGATGAATACTAAATAAATGCAGTGTTTGTAAATTCGCAGGAGTTTACAAACTCTACATTTATTCTTTTAATTCTACTAAACGTGCAAGTGGGCCTTATTTGATTGATCCTGAGTTAGCTGTTATCTCGGAGTTATTTCGGATAAGCCACTCGCACTGGCCACGTGTAGACCCGGCGCCCGCAGGTGCTGACGGACCCGGACAAGCGCGCCACGTTCGACGCGGGCGCCGACCCGCTGGACCCGGAGGCGCGCGGCGGGGCGCCCTTCAACAACCCGTTCCACCACTTCCAGCACGGCTCGCCCTTCCAGTTCAAGTTCCACTTCAACTAGCGCCCGCGGCTCTGACGTCACGCGGGCGCGGACGGAGCCACTGACAATAACCGCGTCGACGGACGGACATTATGTTATACGAGACTTTTTTATCGGCGTGTACTGTTGTACGCGGGACCTTTATTGATTAGTTGGCGAAACTTCACAGACGACGGTTTCTCAAAATATAATTTTTAAGAAACCGAAGTAAACCGTTGATCCGGCACCGTCGCCTACTTGTCGCACCAACATATGATTTTACATTGTTTTCTTCGTTTATTGCTAATAACCTATCACGTCTGTAAGGTTTCACCAAATAGCAAGTGAAGACCTAGTATAACTTACGAAGATACCTGTACAGGCCAAAAGCAAGGTTTTAAAGTGTCAAACAGCTTTCGGGCGTTACTGTTTACATATTTATCTACGTAATATGCCATACTTCAGTTAATTCTTCTCTGCTATACAAGTTTGCGTCAAACTACAATATAATACAATATTATCAAACTCCTCAACACTTGAAGTTCTGTCGTCCACCGAATTGTAAATATTGTATAATTACTTTGTAATGCAATTTTAGCTATCTAATAAATTATGTTTTTTTTTAGAAAGAGGCTTTCCATCATTATAAGGTGTAAAGTTACTTAAACTTGACATCTTAACTGAAGGGGAAAGCGCCAGATTGCCCGCGAAATTCTAATTTTCTTAAGTATTTTGCAATTTGCAGGTCAGTGTCAACATATTGTTGTCATTCAATAGAATTAAATGAACTTAGAGGGTTTTGTTAATGATTTTAATAATTATAATTCTGTAAATACATACTTACTTGTTACGGTCGCGAATCATGTTTTGTTTAGCATACAACCTGACACTGAACTGCAAATTGCAAAACACGTAAGAAAATTAGAATTTCGCGAGCTACCTGGCGCTTCCCACTTAACAAGTTTCGTCGTGCAGTGCTATACTTTACACGTTGTAATGGCGACGAGGATGCTCCACGAAATTAAGGTTTTTACGCAAAATAATATAAGGATTATATTAGTCTTCTAATAAGTTGGGAGCGACCATTGTTATTCTTATACTTTGATCTCCAATATTATTTCAATATTGTTTAAAATAAATTAATTTTGTCATGCTAGATTATACAACTGATAAATTATCACAATCGGTATACTTTTATCAAAATGCTTAATAACTTTACGTAAAAAAATGGAATGTTTTCGTACTAATAACTATTAACACTTACAAGTACAAAAGGGCATTTTTTATAAACATTATGAGTCAATAACTTTTATATAATTTACACTTTGATAATCAATAATCATCCAAGGTTTCCGGTGGCTATGGGGAGTGAACCTTATTGATATTGTTAGTAAGATTGAGTATCGCACACTCCGCCATGCGCCGAATTACGAAGTGTCCTTCTACGTACCGTCTACATTTTCAATATTAATTAAATTGTATACTTGTGGTATTAGATTATCCTTGCTTTATTGTTGGAACGTTGAAGACACTTTCAAGCACAGACAACTTAGCCCCGCAGACACCGCATAGCAGGGCAACCGCGCTCGCCAAGCATTAGCTCGACGGCCTCAATGTGATTGCCACGCCCCCAACTCGTCTAGGAAGCGCCAGTCAGTCCGTTACTGAATGTTGACGTAATTAGTTATTATTCAGAGGTTTTAAAAATCGAAAAGAATATTTAAAATGCCGTATTGTGCAGTGAAATGGTGCGGAAAATGTAGCAAAACTTCTAGTTTACACGAAGACGGCATTACATTTCACCGGTAAGTTAATAAAAGCATAAAATAATTGCAAAATATAATTTAACGAAATTATTTGAATACGAAACAAATGCAAAGGTGCAGTAGCGCTCGTTGATGTCTTTTGAAAAATAATATCTTTCTTTCACGTTTCAATTTATATATGACTATCTCGCTCTATCATCAGTAACAGTTTACTAGTGATGATGAATCGATAACAAATCTACAAATAAAATATCGATATGTTACCACAAACATAAAATAAATAAATAATCATTATTTTATTTTAAAGGTTTCCAAAATGCCTAGAATTAAAGAAAATTTGGATAAGCGCTACAAAACGAGATGAAAATTGGTGTCCCACTACAAAAAGTATTATATTATGTTCCCGTCATTTTACTACGGATTGCTTTCAACTCAAAAAGAAACGACGAATTTTATTTGTTACTGCTGTACTTATTTCTTTCTATTCTCTGTGCTGTAATGTGAAATTAGTATTTGATCAGTGTACCTTTTTCAATAGACAAATAAATCTAAGTACTTACAAATGTTGCTTATCGATAAAAATATCGAGTCTCATTCAACCCTAAGCAGTACTATGAGTCATTTGACGTATGACATGTGACATTGAAATAACCAATCACAGCTCTCTTTGCACCTCGGCCCCCCCCTGACTTTTGGCGATAGTATATTCGAACAAAATGTTCTTAATGAGGTGTCTACGGGGCTAAGTTTTCTGTGCTTTCAAG
This sequence comes from Griposia aprilina, assembly GCA_916610205.1. Classification (NCBI taxonomy): domain Eukaryota; kingdom Metazoa; phylum Arthropoda; class Insecta; order Lepidoptera; family Noctuidae; genus Griposia; species Griposia aprilina. The sequence goes on from OU744286.1 coordinate 25,574,915, forward strand.
TGACTTAAGTGACAAGTGATATTTAGTAGTACTGTAGCGACAAAATAATGTTCTATTTCACCTCATTTTGTCGCTGGTACTTAAGGAAAGCCAATCTGTAAATAAACATATTACTTATCTGTGGTCAGTTATCTACTACCACTGAGTTGTCCAAAGGTAGTTCAGGCAAGGACCAAATGGTTTGCTAGATATTGGTTCAAATGTGAAGGAAATATTCAAATAGAAATGTATGTTTTTTTTGCATTATGAGGTACTTGCAGGTGATGAAATAAATATTTATTTATTAATAAGTTATTTTGTTGTGATTTCTTAAAACATTGTAAATATTGTAGTAGGAATATAAGATAGTGTAAAACGTTCATGTTTATTTATTTATTCTATCCAAACATTTAAATTCGTTCACAAATATCCGCGTTATCATCAAACATTAAACAATTTGATTACTTTGATATCGATAGTTAATAAACGCGAAAAATTTCGAGTATAAGGTAAGATTAAGATTACAATAAATATTAAATCCTAGGAATACAATGTAAATAGACACAATATACTATAAAATCGGAGCACGTTTCACGGCTCGTCGTCAGTCCTTAAAATGTTTGGTTTCCTTCCCTCCTTGAGTTTCCTGGCTACCCTCTCGATCTCATTGCTGAGCTTGGTGTTGTCCTCTTCCTTCTCACAAATATACCGCAGGCGCGTCGCGCAGTCCTGCCCGCGGTACGCGAGCGCGGCGCGCGCGGGCTCGCCGCCCCGCGCGGGCTCGCCGCCCCGCGCGGGCTCGCCGCCCCGCGCGGGCTCGCCGCCCCGCGCGGGCTCGCCGCCCCGTGCCGGCTGGCTGCCCCACGCCAGGCAGCGGCCCTCGCCCGCCACGTGCGGCGCGGCCGTCGCGTTGTGCGCCACCGGGCGCGCGGAGTGCGACCAGATCCACAACAGGCCGGGGTTCAGGCCGCCCGTCCAGAACTCTCCTCCTACACATTGAAGGAAAAATGTTACAAACATGTCGGTAATCTATATCGCTGTTCTCGGATGTCGGTAAACATTACTTAATTACTCTCACTATCACAAGATTAACAGCCGTGAGTAAACCAGTAACAAATAACAAACGTGTAGTCCACTATGTTGCTTCAATCAAATGAACCACAGCTGTGAAGGCATCACTTCTTATTGACCGAGCTAGCGTGAAGCGTCTCCGTGTCAGCTTGGGCAAAAATGCTTTCATATGTACGGACGTCCGACTGTTCTCCTCTACAAGTCTCATTTGTCAACCAATTCTCGTGAAATTTTATGAGCAGATTAGTTATATAAATGATTTTTTTTATCGACTCAGATTTTCGAAATTTTTCAAAATGCCGGAGATATGGAGTTACAAACGTAAAAAAAAATCATTTTTTCGCGATCTTTGCGCACGCTTCTTGTTTTAAGTTTTTTTTTAAGGTGCACATTATTCAGTTACGGTGTGGTGCGATTACAGTGTTATCTGTTCAGTTGTTTTTGTATATCCTTACTATGCAAAAACAGACTGATAAACCATGAAAAGTGACCTTATTTATCACTTCTCTACTAGCATAGTCAGCAACGAAAGTCATAAATAATTATTGAGCAAAATATATTTAGAATAATGGGAACAGATGTAATATTAATAACACAAACAGCTACATAACACATGAAATGCTAAAAAGTAGTGTATCTAATATGTTGTGTCAATTTTAATTATTATGTAAAAGTAAATACCTACCAGTGTTAATCGAACTTTCGTTGCTAATCTTACCACACTATGCTAAACAATTATATAGGAGGTACGTACCAAGGAGTCCAGTAATGATAGGTTAATTAAACTGAATGCACCTGCGCTTGTTTGTTAAATATGCCTGTGACCTGACCTCTTCCCAACGAATGTAGCAGACAACCATGACTCAGTAACGTGCTACCCACTAGTAGGTAGGTACGTACCAATTGCTGACAAATCTTCAAAATGATTATAGACACATTATAAGTTATATTAAGTTTGAAGCCCTGTTATGGGCAGAAAATATTGCAGTATCTATTATGTATAATATAATTTACCAAACAATTTTTATATTATAGCATATTATTTGGACTGAAGATAAGAATGTTTGAATGCTACGTATTTGTTGAAAAAAAGCTGTGAATAAATTACTTGTTTTTATTCATTTTATGCATTGGAAAAAGTGGTGATAGTTGCACAGTGTTAGCAACCTTGAGCGAAGCTTTAACGAATCTGCCGGTCAATACTACATTGGGAATAATTCTTCTAGCTATACAGTTTAGCAGAGCGTATACAATCGATCCCGACAGTACGTACACCAGGGCTCTGATGTGCTTGAACAACCAGACACATTTAACAAGCGAGCACATTTTCGGTACATTTCCGTTCGTATGTCCGCTGCCACGATTGTAAGGAACTTCACCGGGATTTATAAGAATGAATCCACGGTTTGTATTAAGGCCTCCATTTGCAGCAGGAAATAGTACAAATCATAATTAATTTTTAAACAATTAGATAGGTACAAAGTGCGGAAGGCAAGGATAGCTGTAGGACAGATTAATAATTTTTAGGATTCCGTAGTCAACAAGGAATCCTTATAGTTTCGCCATGTCCGTCCGTCCGTCTGTCCGCAGCTTAGCTCAGAGAATATTAGTACTAGAAAGCTGTAATTTGGCATGACACACACACACACATTACATACACACACACACACAAACACACACACACACATTAGTTACGCCGACAAAATGGTAAAATAAAACGTAGAAAAAAAAAATTGCTAACAGAATAGTCTAGTCGACAAGTTAAAAATGGTGTTAATTCGACATACTACTGCTAAAATTATGTGGTTTAGCTCATTCGATTCGGAATAATGTCTAGACCATTGTGCAAAAAAATTGAATTAGCACATAAAAAATTCCAAAAGTTATTAACAATTAAACACCTTCAAAAAATAGCGTTTCGTTTATTGTTTATTGTCCGTAAACTATAAATATTTTCGAAATTTGAAAAAAAGATCCTTAAAGAGGAGGAAATTTAGTAAAAAAAAGTTCCAACTCCCGGAACTGTAGCTCCATTATTTATAATTTTAATTTAACGCTGAAAATAGCCCGCCGCGCGCCATTGTTAGGTTGCGCGCACGGCCTCGATAGCGAGTACGTCACTTAAAAATTTTTTTTTCAAGTACTTAAAGTTAATTGAAAAATCTAAAAAAAATTATTGCATAATCCAAACACTTTAAAAAAATTATTCCCGTTGGAATTTTTTATAAAAACATATTTTTCAATATTCTAGACGATTGTTAATTAAGAAAATTTTGTCCAATTTCCATCATCCTTCTAAACTAAAAAAAATGTTTAAATAATTACCTTAAAATTATTTCGCTTCGTGGACCTATTCTTATAAATATATTAAACAAGATTGCGTCGTCTAAGTTATGAAATTGTTAATATTTTGTTAATAATATTTTTTTTAAGTTAACAAAAAAAGAAAAAGCACAATTATGTTGTAAAGAATTTTTTTTTCTTTATTTATTATTATATTTTCGTTTTTATGTCAATAAAAGACATCTTTTAATTGAAAAAATTCTTTTTTTTATCCATTTGTTTATAAACATTTTGTTAACAAATGGACTATTTATATATTTTTGAAAAATTTTTTTTTACAATTTTATAGAGAACTGTCAATTATGATTTTTAGAAAAATTTTTTTTTACAATTTTATAGAGAACTGTCAATTATGATTTTTAGAAAAAAAAAAAATTCTTATTAATTATTTTTAATTGTTTATAATCGTTTTTTTTTTATTTGTTGTTTAAATTATTAGTTAAGAATTTTTTTTTTTCTAAAAATCATAATTGACCTTTCTCTACAAAATTACAGAAAAATTTTTTTTTTCGTTAACAATAGCATTGTTTATTAACTTTACAATTTGTTATAAACAAATTCTCAACTTTGTTTTATTTTTTTCCTGTAAGTAATAATAATTACAAAAACGACCTCGTGCATTAAAATACCGAAAAAAAAATTATATTATTTTTTATGTAATTTTGAAAATACACGTGCTACAAAACTTGCAGCAGCTGATCCATTTGTTGACTTTAAAGTTAATATAACTTTTGAACTATGGAAAATACGACCATTAACATTCAGGTCATTTTTGTAGGCAATAAAATTATCTTTCAGATAATGTTAGTCATATATTTTTTATTTATTATTTACTTGTTGTTTTGCGCATTTGTTTATAAAAATTTAAGATTTTTTCAGGTTTTTCGAACTTCTGCGGCTTCTAACTCTGTAAATAATGCGAATTCGGTTATTGAACTTCAAGGCAATTTTGTTCAGCTATAAATTATGCTACTGACCTAAATGTTAATGGTCGTATTTTTCATAGTTCAAAAGTTATATTAACTTTAAAGTCAACAAATGGATCAGCTGCTGCAAGTTTTGTAGCACGTGTATTTTCAAAATTACATAAAAAAATAATATAATTTTTTTTTCGGTATTTTAATGCACGAGGTCGTTTTTGTAATTATTATTACTTACAGGAAAAAATAAAACAAAGTTGAGAATTTGTTTATAACAAATTGTAAAGTTAATAAACAATGCTATTGTTAACGAAAAAAAAATTTTTTTCTGTAATTTTGTAGAGAAAGGTCAATTATGATTTTTAGAAAAAAAATAATTCTTAACTAATAATTTAAACAACAAATAAAAAAAAACGATTATAAACAATTAAAAATAATTATTAAGAATATTTTTCTTTTCTAAAAATCATAATTGACAGTTCTCTATAAAATTGTAAAAAAAATAATTCAAAAATATATAAATAGTCCATTTGTTAACAAAATGTTTATAAACAAATGGATAAAAAAAAAATTTTTTTCAATTAAAAGATGTCTTTTATTGACATAAAAACGAAAATATAATAATAAATAAAGAAAAAAAAATTCTTTACAACATAATTGTGCTTTTTCTATTTAAGTTAACTTAAAAAAAAAAATTATTAACAAAATATTAACAATTTCATAACTTAGACGACGCAATCTTGTTTAATATATTTATAAGAAGAGGTCCACGAAGCGAAATAATTTTAAGGTAATTATTTAAACATTTTTTTTAGTTTAGAAGGATGATGGAAATTGGACAAAATTTTCTTAGTTAACAACCGTCTAGAATATTGAAAAATATGTTTTTATAAAAAATTCCAACGGGAATAAAAATTTTAAAGTGTTTAGATTATGCAATAATTTTTTTAGATTTTTCAATTAACTTTAAGTACTTGAAAAAAAATTTTTTAAGTGACGTACTCGCTTTCGAGGCCGTGCGCGCAACCTAACAATGGCGCGCGGCGGGCTATTTTCAGCGTTAAATTAAAATTATAAATAATGGAGCTACAGTTCCGGGAGTTGGAACTTTTTTTTACTAAATTTCCTCCTCTTTAAGGATCTTTTTTTCAAATTTCGAAAATATTTATAGTTTACGGACAATAAGCAATAAACGAAACGCTATTTTTTGAAGGTGTTTAATTGTTAATAACTTTTGGAATTTTTTATGTGCTAATTCAATTTTTTAGCACAATGGTCTAGACATTATTCCGAATCGAATGAGCTAAACCACATAATTTTAGCAGTAGTATGTCGAATTAACACCATTTTTAACTTGTCGGCTAGACTAGAATGCGTTTACGATGCCTGTATACATTATTCGAAAGTTAAAAATTACGCACCATACAACGGAACGTGCGGTAAAATAGGTACTCACACCTAAGTACCTGTTTTACCGCATACTCCGTTGTATAGCGCCGTGCGTCTCCTATAAGTACTTACGGTTTATTTTTAATTTCCCTAAAAAATATAAGAATTCCACCAAGAAGTGTCACATTACGAGAATAAAATAAGCTGACTAATCGAACCTCCTTGGAGCGCTTTTGCTCAATACGTTTGTCTCACTTTAATACTAAAGAGAAAATGAAACGAAAGATGTAGTTCTAATTTTCACCACGGGCACGAGGCGCCATTTTCATATTAGAAACGTCAAAGATTTTTTGCGATTTTCCGACTGATATTTATAAACAAAGTAATAATAAATGAGTTCAAGCGAGGAATCCGATATTAATATTGTACTGTTTTCTCGCAAACGTGTTGAGAAACATTGTATGACACACGAGCGGAAATTGGTATTTACAAACTGGTAACTATGCAATGGTAAGCTCTCGACGTTTGTAAAAACCAACTTACCGCACTAGTATCATAATAGTTATTTATGATATTAGTGCGGTAAGTTGGTTTTTACAAACGAGCAGACGAATGTACTTATGAATGGCTTACCGTAGTCATGAGTTTGTAAATATCAATTTCCGCACGTGTGTCATACAACGTTTCACATTTGCGAGAAAACAGTACAATATTAATATCGGGTTCCTTGCTTGAAATAAATATCAATACTCACTTTGTTTATAAATATCAGTCGGAAAGTCGCAACAATCTTTGACGTTTCTAATATGAAAATGGCGCGAATTGCTAATGGCGCCACGTGCGCCTGGTAAAAATTAGAACAACATCTTTCGTCTCATTTTCTCGTTAGTATTAAAGTGAGACAAACGTATTGAGCAAAAGCGCTTCCAAGGAGGTTCGATTATTCAGCTTATTTATTCTCGTAATGTGAAACTCTTTGGTGTAGTTCTTATATATTGTTTATGGAAATTAAAAATAAACCGTAAAGGATACGCACGGCGCTATACAATGGAGTATGCGGTAAAACAGGTACCTACTTATGTGTGAGTACCTATTTTACCGCACGCTCCGTTGTATGGTGCGTAATTTTTTACTTTCGAACCATGTACACAGGCATCGTAAATGCATTTTTTGAGCAAATGTGTTGAAAATAACAATTTTAGGTTACCGCTCCACGTTAAGTGGGGATGTTAATTTTTTCTCGCCTACCTCATGGTGTGGGGTGTCATTAGATAGGTCTTTAAAAAATATCGCGGGTTTATAAAAACAATTTTGTGAAATATTAAGCTTTAAAGTACCTACTAATTTTTGTTAGAGTCAAGTGCCCCCATGCTAGCTAAATTATTATTTTTGGTTGGATATGTGAAAAAAAATACGTTAGTAGTAGGTATTTATAACGAAGTTAGAAAGAAATCTATCACAGCTAAGTAGGCTTTACAAGTTAACCACCAAATTACATTTGCAGTTGGAAGGTATGGGAGAACATGTTTTTCAACTACAATGTTAAGTTTGTTCTTGGGATAAATTCATTCCAACTACCCTTCATTCTGAACCCTTCAGTCCGACATGCATTTGGCCGGTTTTTTTTATTCGAAAAACTCGATGGGTTGAATCTAGGCCGGGTGAAAACCCTTAATATCACTTTCTGGCTATGTCCATACTATCCAAGACCCAAGTCAACAATATTCAGTGGTGTCAAGCTCACCTTTAAGTTTGTTGTCACTGAAGATGCGGGCAGTGAGCTGTTCCCTCTCCCGGTCGGAGTCGATCTCCAGCATGTTGCTCTGGAGGCGGCGGCACCCGTAGCTGGCGCCCTTCCAGTTGGCGACGTCGGACGACACGTAGTAGCAGCCGGCGCCCACGCGCGTGAACTTCTCCGCGCACGGCTCTGTTAACATGTGACATTTACCTCACTGGACTTTCTCCTAAATGAATGGCGAAAGTGTTTTGTTTCTGAATCACGATGTAGGATAATAAAACTTGTTTGCATGAATGTTTTGTAATGATAGACGTAACAGCCAGAGATTTTTAGCGTAGCCGTGTGTGAGTCAGTTTGAAAAACGATCGTGTGCATGACATTTGTGGGTACATCGACAGCATTTTATCCGATCGCCTATAAAGCAATCCGATCGGGATTTGAGCCGAGTAGCATAAACTCAACAAGTGACCACTACCTACACACGTCGCTAAATGTCAATGACTGTCTCACATGTCAATACCTACTGAGGTAAATAGGTACATTAAAGGGCATCATAAAGGCTCCCGCAAACAGGCGCGACGCTACTCATGTAGAACAATTTCCATGAAGTTTTCATAGAAATTGTTGTACAAGAGTCGCGTCGTAATCCTCAGATATGATGGTATCGATATCTAATGACGATAAATAAAACAAAAAAAGGTTTTCTAAACTCATAATAAGTCTGTGCAACAATTTAAATTGAAATTAATCCCATATGAACTTACAAAAATTAGTTTTTTTTTTTGTTGTAGGTACAGGCAACCTGTTTTTTTGTTGTAGGTACAGGCTACCTGTTTTTTTGTTGTAGGTACAGGCTACCTGTTTTTTTGTTGTAGGTACAGGCTACCTGTTTTTTTGTTGTAGGTACAGGCAACCTGTTTTTTTGTTGTAGGTACAGGCTACCTGTTTTTTTGTTGTAGGTACAGGCTACCTGTTTTTTTCCTAAATAGATATCGAAACCCATCACGTCTATAGAGTTTCTCTAGCTAATTTAATTTGACCCTGTATCCTCACCCTCTTTAGAGTCAACTCCTGCCACCATGAGATGCACGTTCTCCTCCAGCTTCCGCAGCCTCTTCTCGAACAGGTCGGCACGCCACACCAGCTTCTCAATAGCCCCCAGCAGGTACAGGTCGGTCTCGGACACCTGCTTGTGTGGCGGCTGGCGGTTCTCGTCCACGCGCTCTACTGCGTGACTGTGCACAGGGATCGGCTGGTTCTGGACTGGTGCCGGCTGGGGAGAGGTGGGGAACCAATGTAAGTCGGGCATTGTTATTGCTGGCCTGGGAGTAAAGCTAGTAAGTACCTAAGTGGTATACGGTGGTCAGCTTATGAAGTCTACTAACACTTAGGAGTGTTTTAAATACTTCAAAATATATTTTATTATGATTATGACACTAAAAACTATTAGAACTACTATAACATAGACTATTATAACATTTATAGCTGAAAAGCAGTGTACCTACCTATATGAATTATTTGTATAGGTGTACTTATAAGGTATAGGTATTACATAAATAAATAAATAAATTACCTACTTATGTAAAACTTGTAAAGTAGTTACCTAACAGTGTTGATTGACTGTTGTTGCTGACCGTAGGTAGGTATGTACTTGTAATAAAACGAAATATGGCCAATTAAATGGATTTCCTTCAGACAACAATATTGGCATCTTTGCGATTATCATTTTAATATTTAGCTGCGGTAGGTCCAGGTAATAGGTAGGTCCTACTGGTAGAGAAAATAAACTCGCAAGATGCTGTATTTCCCCTCCTCATAAATTATTGATACTTACACAGGTAGGTAAAATACCTAAGTAGGTATCGTATAATAGGTACTTGGACTCACATAGCTTGGGCTTGGCTTGAACTTATCCTTGTACGGGTTGGGTGGTCTGTTGACGATCTTGCCGGTGCTGTGTTGTAGCGGCGAGTGCTGCCACTCGTCGTAGGGCCGCGCGCCCGGCGGCAGCGGCTTGGGGTGGTTGGGCTTGGCGAGCGGGGGGGGGGGCGGGCTCAGCAGCGGCCCGTCCAAGCGGTCCGTCACGTAGTAGCCTTGCGCCGGGGGTAGCGCCATTATGCGGCCTGGAAACGTTATTGATGTCATGGTTTATTCCGTAATTAATTTTAATTTAAGTACAAAATTACCTATGCATAAGATATTATGTTACTTAAGTAATGGTCTTCTATCATCCAGTTCGACGTCTCGCAACCAACCAGGTAGCTGGATAGGGTCTCACTCACCTTGTCTCTCTCCGTGCTCGGGGGCGCTGAGTGCCCACTGCTGCAGCACGGACATCCAAGGCCCGTCGTCATCATGTAGTCCGCACGTATTCTGCTGTTCGTCGCACCAGTTCTCGTGAACCAGTGAGCTGTTGTGGTCCGTTGTGGACGCAGGCCCTGCCAGGAACAGCAGGGCTGCCGCAAGTGGAAAACGCCACATCTGGAACACGGGGGACAAGCGAGCGTGGTTATGTACCGTGGTTGTGTCCTTGAAACAAAGCTGGACTTACCTAGGTCCCTGCCTGCCTTTGTCTCTAACTGTGCACAAGGAGCAAAGGCTATTAGATCGCTCCTATGACACTTCTTATTAATTTCCCTCCACTTCTGAGTGATGCTTACGAAACCAAACTGTCAAAAATTATGCATGGGCATGACCTACCTAGGTACAGCCTATTCTTCGAAAAGCCTAGTCATTTCAAACAGTAAGATGCAAACCGCACGCGGCCTCTCGGGCGTTGTTATCTATTACGTGCGATGGCCGCTGCAGGGTCAGGCCGGTTCACGCGGCTATTACGCAAGCGCAGGTGAAAGCGCAGCGCGGCGGATGCGGCCCGGTCCGTTACCACAAGGATTACATCAATCGTAGGGGATTTCCAATACAGCCAATCACGACCAGGATAAGTAGGTATTATATGTAGTTCCTCGATGGAAGTGTGCAACCGAGTAGTTAAATTGATTTTGGGAGAACGCATAAAGACATAAACCTGAAACTTGTTTGTATTACGACACGAAAACAAGGGAGAAAGGCCAACCAGATCATGACCATGTGCCATAAATATCTACCTATTTATATCTTACCTAATTATAACCGTCGTCGGCTGAGCATAAAGTGATTTTCACTTCGATTCCTGAACGACCTGTATCTGATATGCTTTGCTCTTTAAGAGCACAGGGAGTGTTAAAAATAGCTAAAGCGAATCGGGTTTAGGAAATGGGATTGAAATCGTGAAATCCTTGTCATTCCTTGTTATTATGTAATAGTATTTTTTTTTACAAATAACAACTGACTTCCAAAAAAAACACAAAAATGTGAAAAATAACTTTCATTTGAGTAGTCGGTGGCAAAAAACGAAAATACAAAACCAAGGACACCGACTTCCGAAATTAAAGTTATTTTTCACTTTTTTGTGCTTTTTTTGGAAGTCAGTTGTTATTTGTAAAAAAAAAAAAAACTTAGTTGTGGTACCTACCTACCCCACACAAATTCGTATACCCCTACTTGATATGTAAATAACACTGACAGGAATTTATTAAAAACATCATCAATATAAACTAAGTGGAAAAAATATGCAGTATTAAGGATAACTCAAAAACTACTAGTCAAATTTTGATCAAATTTATATGGGACCACATGAGAAGCACCAGCATTCAAATAAAAAAGAATCATCCAAATCGACCGAAGTTTACCTAGAAAAAAAAGTCTGAGCTAACAAACATTAAAAAAGACGAATTGAGAACCTCCTCCTTTTTTTGAAGTCGGTTAACAATAAACGAGAGTACGAGCTACTAGCCTTTTGATTTGTTTGTAAGCGTTTCGCCTCCCGCAGACTGATTTATTGATCAAATTATCAGTGAGTCTCAACACGAAAAAGATAATAAAATTAAAAGAGAAATCCCTAAGGCTCAATGTCAGGAAACTGTTCCAAAAGTGTTGGCTTGTTTACTTACTTTTTAATACATTCCCATAACCTTGAATTACGATTAGTTGACGCTGACCGTACCGGGTTCGCCAGGGCGGGCGTGCGCGTTTTTATTTGCTACTCGTAAGTCGTACCTAAACGATGCAGAAATGAACTCTACTAAGTACTAGAGAAATTATTCCTAATTAAGTTTGCTAAATCAAGCAAAAATATGCGAAATATTAATAGCTACATAGACATGAACTTTCTTTACGTTATGCATACTTAATTTTAAAAAACGCGACTCGCAGAAACGTCCAGAATTGGAAAGTTACATACCTCGACTCCTAAAGCTGGTGAGTGAGCACTTTAATATTTGGCAAATAATGTCACTTTTACTGCGTAGGTCGGCGACACGAGTCGCAACAGTTCTGGCGGAGACTCCGAGAGCTATCCGAGAGTATTGATCGCTGGTCTGTTAGCCGCGCACTGTTGGTGCACGAGGAGAAATTGCCGCGTGTGTGGCGGTACCCCGGACGCGGCCGGCAGGGTGGGGCATATTGCATGTATACAGACGTGACGTATGTTTTGCCAGATCTCGCGGATGTTTCGGCAATCGGCATTGATGAACGGTGTCGATGATCTTACTGCACTTGGCATTGACAATCTTTAAGAAACGACAAGTCAACATTTTAGGTAGGTAGGTACGTGTAAGTTTAAGCACTCATACTTTTTAATCTCAAAAGGTATCTAGGCTGTAGATCACGAATTCGCGATGGACCCGCATGAGGAAAACGACTAGGTAACATGTAACCACACCAACCACCACTGCAAATGGATTCTGGTAATATTTAAATTTAGATCACAGCATTTTCCCTCTTACCAACTTAGCTTTGAATAATTAAATTGAATTAGCTTGATTGCCTGTTTGGTATAGTGGTCGCAAGCGCTACAGCTGAGCACGAGGTCCTCGGTTCCACCTGGAATTTAACGGTAGTCCCCTATTACCTGGGACTTAAAAAATACTGGTGAAATGTGGGTGTAGGTACCATAGGTAGGTACACCTCTGCCTAACTCTTCGGGGAATACGAACAGGCGTGATGGTATGTTATGTTTAAATTGAATGAACCCTGACATTATTAATGACTTTAACATTTCAGTTTTATTATTGCATGCTCTGTAACCATAATGTTTTAACCCAAATAGGTATAGGTACCTACATACACATTCACGAGTGTTGGTCATTCTTTCTCAGAAAGTTACAAAATGAACGTGAATACGAACAGTCAAATGTCCCACAAACATGAGTTAAACCATGCACAATGCAAAGTACCTATCCACCTATATCCCAGTTGACGCATGAATCTTGATTGATTAGAAGTATCCTACTCATAGAAATTTTGTTATATGGTCCTACTGAATTCTAAAGAAAAATCTCTTATTGATGATCATCTCGAAAATGAGCTTACCAAAACTAGGTAACTAACTAATGTTCATAACTATTCTCGTTGTCAATAGTAGGATCCTCATTGTCAATGTCTGTGTAGGTACAGAACACAACATAACATGTTGCATCACATGGAGTGTAATGCTTGCTCCCGCGCGTCTCAATGAAGTTTGAGTTGCGCGCGCAGTGTTGTGCAACATTAGCGAACAACTTTCGTTACAAGGTCAGCTCCGCGTTAAGACATTCAAGACATCATAACCTCAGACCAAATAAAAAATCAAGACATTGCGCTGCGAACAATACAGTGAAGCATGCAAGACTACACAACTTGCTCTGTGCAGACACGCTCACACGCACACATTTACAACCCAATTTACAACCAAACTACGCCTCACTAAGCGCAAACATGTTTACAAAGCCGGCCTCACTTCACTGTTGACAGTGCTCGGTCTTGACTCTTGACTCTTGATATTTTATTTGGTCTGAGATCATAACATCATAACGCTTTAGATTCGGTTGCACACGTTGTAGTAAGTAGGTAAGTACCCCGTACCGGCCCGACGAGGTTTCTCCTCATAAAATGAAAGTTTCCGAGATGTAGATTACAAGAAGTTTATGTTTCCTGCAATTGTTTGTTTTTACAATTTTTCTAATTAAATGATTGTTTTCAGTGTCTAATACCTACCTGTAACGTTTCAGTTCCAACTGAGCAATATGATATTTCCAATGTGCTTTTGAACTGTACTTTTATTTTTTTATGTATTGTATATCGCAGGTCAACCTAGAAGGTTGTCGGCTGCTTCACCGGGCTTGCCTGTGTATGGCTCTATAAATTAAGGCCTCCAGCCAGGGTTTAAAAACTTAAAACCTAAGCGACTACACGCTAAGGGCACCCCTTGTGGGGAACAGACCTCGGATTAGGGCGTCGCTGGAGGAGGGCAGCAAGGTACAGGCTGTATCGGATGAATTTGACCTCTATGCTTTTAACACTGTTAAAGTAGATTACATACATACATACATTCCTCACATACGGCTATATTTAGACCAAGGAACTACGAAGGTTATTGCGAGGCCCTTGTTTAGCAGCGAGAGTTGACGCGAGAATTATTGGTTCCGCTCGAGCCTAAGGTCTAGATTAGCCATGCGAATATAATTGTTCTTGTTCCGTGTTTGGCTTCTACCGAGATCGGACGTGTATCATTCGCGCGCGGGTGCTCTACTTTAGAGTAATTCGCTGGCGCATCACAATAACACCGTCATTGCCGCGTTGCGATATCGGTTTATGAAGGTCGCCACGATGACCCAGTTATTAATTATAGTGTAAACAGTGCAACTAAATAATTGTTAAGGTGAAGTTTTTACTTACCTTACTATGTCTCCTACAAAGGTAAAAATTAAAACTGATCTGGAAAAGCTGTTGTATGGCAGTTACATCCAAGAAAAATTAGAGAGAGAACAGCTGGAACTTCTGGTTAATGATCTGAAAATCCAAATAGAAGGCCTCCAGCGACAACTTCAAAGCCACCAAGAAGAAAATCTCAGCTCCAAGGGTCAAGGAAATAATGACCCTAAGGAGTCGGAAGCAAAGAGCAACATACAATTTGCTCAATCTGGGAAAGGAAATATCGAGTACTGCACAAACGAGGAAGAACTCGCTAAAGAGACTGAGTGGATTAGGGCTAAAAGTAGGAAGAAAAGGAAGCTAAACATCTCCCTCTCTCCACCACAAAAACCCGGAACAAGCGCCCAACAACAACAAAAATGTGAGAAAGAACAGACATTAGTCAAAAAAGTGCCTCCACCACCGCCAATCATAATAGATGGAGTTAAGAACTACCAAATGTTTTACGACTCACTAACTGAAACCCAACCAACTGAATCATTCACCGCCAAAATGATGAATGGAGATTGTGTGCAGATCAACGCTAAAACCGAGGACTCTTATAGAGAGATTGCTTGGCTTTTGTCAGAAAAAGAATATCTTTGGCATTCATACGAGAACAAACAGGCTCGACCAATAAGAGTTGTAGTGAAAAAAATACATTCTTCTTGCCAGCCAGATCGAATCAAAGACAATTTAATATCGCAAGGTCTAAAAATAGAAAAAGTTGACAACAAGTTGAGCTGGAAGACTAAAGAACCACTCAATATGTTCGTGTTATCATTTAATAAAAAAAAACTATGACATAAAGCATATTTTAGGGTGTAAAATTGAAATTCACCCTCTAAAAAATCCGAAACTCATTCCTCAATGTAAGAGATGCCAGGCATATGGACATACTCATAAATACTGCAGAAAAGAGCCAAGGTGTGTAAAATGCACTAGCAAGCATCTTACAGCCACCTGTACTAAATCTCCGCAAGAGAAACCAAAATGCGTCCACTGCGGCTTACCCCACCCTGCCAACTATAGAGGGTGTGAAGTAGCCAAGGAAATGCAAATTATGAAAAACAAAAACATAAAAAAGAAACTTGTTGTGCCAACTGCCCAACAGGGTCCATCCATAAACAATCCTAACAAACAGGCACGGAAAGACACATTTCAGACAACTACAAATCCTATTCAAGCAAGTAGTTCCTATGCACAAGCTGCAAAACAAGGCACTCAACTTTCGAATCTAGAAGATAAGATAAATCAGATCTTGAAGTGTATTACTCGTACTACATTTGACAAAAGATTAGAAAAGCTAGAATCCAGTACCAAAACAGCTGTTTTTAATATCCAAAAATGAGTAACACACTAAAAATAATGGCGTGGAACTCTAATGGGCTCCTCAAACATCAGAATGAGTTACAGGCAGTCCTAGATACAGAAAATATAGACGTATGTTTAATCTCCGAAACGTATTTTACTAACCAATCTTTCATCAAATTTAGAGGATACAAGGTATATAATTCGCTTCACCCTGACAACTCCGCCAGAGGAGGTAGTGCGGTTATAATCAAAGAAAACATCAAGCATTACGAGCAGAGTAAATTTGAAGAACCAGACATTCAAGCCGTGACAGTATCTGTTAAAACCAAATTATGTCACGTTTCCATAGCAGCCGTATACTGTCCTCGAAGGCACATGATAAGAAAAGAGCTATAGATAGAGATACTTACAATTCTTTGAACTTCTAGGCCCGAGATTCATCCTAGGCGGTGATTTCAATGCCAAGCATTCGTACTGGGGATCAAGACTTACTACAATAAAGGGAGGCAGCTCTTAAATGCAGTTAAAGACACACATTGTGAAGTTATGAGCACAGACAAACCAACATACTGGCCTACTGATCACCAGAAAATACCGGATCTTATAGACTTTTTCATAATCAAAAATATATCCACCAATTACATTCATTTGGAGGAAGGTTTTCACATGAATTCGGACCACTCCCCGATTATCCTAAGACTAACTCAAAAAATCTTACTAAGAGAAAGCCATTTAACCCTGGTTAATAAGTCTACAGATTGGGGCAGTTTTGCTCTTGATCTGGATAATATTATCGACCTAAAAACTCCGTTACTAAATCAGAATCAGCTGGACTCAGAAGTAAACAAATATGTTGTTAATATCCAACAATGGGCGTGGAACAACACGCCCGTGTTAAAAAGTAAATATAAGGGACATACGAGTATCTATCCCAAGGAAATTGTGAGTTTACTGTCTGAAAAAAGAAAGCAAAGAAAGCGGTGGCAGCAAACAAGATACCCGTGGGATAAAACATTATTAAATAGCCTAACTAAACGATTAAAGAGGAAAATTATCCAATTTGAGGATGACTGTCTGAATACTAACTTTTTGCAGCTAACCAACGACAAATCAACGGATTTCTCTCTTTGGAAAGCGACAAGAAAACTAAAAGGGCCGATTATGCAATTACAGCTTATCAGAAACAGCGACGGAAAATGGGCCATAAGCAATGAAAAAAAAGCGTTTAGGTTTGCCCAATACTTAGAAAACACTTTTCAACTCAATGAGAGCTCCATAGAAATACTTGAGAGTGAAAAGTTATCATAAAGTCAAAGAATTCAGCTTGTGACTCCTAAAGATTTTCTGCGAGAAATTCAAAATAACATAAGTTCGAAGAAATCCCCGGGTTACGACCTCGTAACAGGCGAAGTTCTAAAACACCTCCCGCGCAAAGCCATAGTAAAGTTGACTAGACTTGTTAATGCCGCATTTATGCTAAAATATGTGCCTGAGCCTTTGAAGGTCGCTGAAGTCGTTATGATTGCGAAGCCTGGGAAACCACCCCATGAAGCATCATCATATGGACCCATTTCCCTGTTGCCAATATTATCAAAACTATTTGAAAAACTGTTATTTTAACGGTTAAAACCTATAATAAAAGAAAAAGACCTAATACCAAACCATCAATTTGGCTTCAGGGAAAAACACTCTACAATAGACCAGGTACACAGGATACCTAACATCATTGAAAAAACACTCGAAAACAAGCAAGTCTGCGCCACCGTATTCCTAGATGTCGCGCAAGCTTTTGATAAAGTTTGGCATGAGGGTCTGGTATATAAACTCAGACGCATGCTACCGCCAGAATTTGCAGACATTCTAGAATCGTATAAGTAATAGAATGTTTAGAATAAGGTAAGACGATGCATATTCCGAGCTAAAAACTATAAAAGCTGGGGTGCCACAAGGAAGTGTGTTAGGCCCATTCCTGTACTTGCTATACACATGTGATATCCCAGAGCTGGAAAACAACACCATTGCGACCGTTGCAGATGACACTGCCATTATGGCTACCGGATCAAGCCACAAAGAAGCAGTAGAAAAAGTTCAACTAGCTGTAAACAAAGTTTATGACTGGACACAAAAGTGGAAGATCAAACTGAATGAGTCAAAATCAATTCATATTGACTTCACTAACAAACACTGTGATTACCACCCAATCTATATAAACGGCATGCAAGTGCTTTATGCTAATACAGCCAAACTGCGTTGGAAATCTGTGGTGTATGTATGCACGTGCACCTATGTATAGCGCGCGGCGCACGGCCGGCGCGCGCGCACATTTAGTAATAAACTAGCTTGGACGCCACCTAGTTGTTTAATTACTTCCCAAACATACCATTTGGCGACGAGAATAATTGTTTACCCGCGCGTGTGTCAGAACATAGAAAATGAGTTTTATTGGAACTTTAAATGTATTTGACCACAAAAATCAAGAATGGCAAATATTTTATGGAAAATTAAACCAGCTTATTAAGCTGAATAAAATAGAAGGGGGAGACAAAGCGTCCTTATTACTCACGCATTTGTCAGATGAAACATATCGTCTGGCAAGGAACCTGGTTCATCCCAAGGAACTGGGTACAGTATCCTTCGAAGACTTAGTGTCGAAGCTCAACGGTCATTTCAAACCCAAAAGGTCGACTTTCGTAGACAGAGCCAAGTTTTATGACGCGGTGATATCCGAAGGCGAAAGTATCGAAGACTGGGCGGCGCGTTTGAGAGGAATCGCCGTATATTGCGAATTCGGCGAGGAGTTATTGGACACTTTGCTACGAGATAAGTTCATTTTAGGCCTAAGAGAAGGGCGTGAACGGGACCGTCTATTTGAGAAGGATTCGGCAACTTTAACCTTTGCAAAAGCGGTCGAAGTTGCTCAACAGGCGGCATGCGCACGTGGTGCTCGCACCTATGTAATTGTGGATGGCGGGCCAGGAGCAGCGGCTGTGAAGGAAGAACCTGTCTACAGGGTTGGGCAGGCTCGCGAACGGCGAGATTCATCAGCAGCTACTACTTTGACTGCACGTGGATCCGTTAACAGTGTGCGTTGTTCAGTGTGTGGTTATAAAAATCACGAATCAGTGAAGTGCCGGTTTAAAAATTATACTTGCCAAAATTGTGGCGGGAAAGGACATTTAAAAAAAATGTGCAAATCTAAAAGTGAAAAATCAAAATTGCATCACCTAGTTAGTGATGAACAGTCTCACAAATGTGAAGAATGCGACCTGTTCAATATGCGGTATGTTAATAATGATCCCATTATTATTTCAGTAGAGATAAATAAATCGAAATTTGATATGGAATTAGATTCTGGTTCAGGTACTAGTGTAATTTCAGATAAGTTATATCTACAACATTTCAAAAAGTATAATTTAATTAATACAGATTTGAGAATGTGTTTGTACAATGGGCACAAAATTGTTCCTATAGGCTATTTCATTTGTACGGTTTCATATTTTAACACGTGCCAGAACATGAAGTTTTATGTTATACAAAATGGCGGACCACCGTTACTAGGCCGTGATTTCATGTCTAAGTTTAAAATATATTTTACTTCAACTTATGTAAATAAAATCAATGTTGATAATCAATGTACAGGGGAGGTACAGCAGCTGTTAAATGAGTTCCCTGACCTTTGCAAGATAGAACTAGGATGTTTTAATAAGTTCGAAATAGATTTTCAGCTCAAAGAGGGGGCGAGGCCTATATTTTTTAAGCCGCGTTCTATTCCTTTTGCCCTTAAAAATAAAGTTGAAGATGAGTTAGTCAGGCTCGTAGACTTAGGTATTTTAGTTCCTGTAAACTTCTCAGAGTACGCAACACCGATTGTTCCTGTATTAAAGGCGAATGGACAAGTAAAAATAGCTGGAGATTTTTCGTGTACACTGAATAAAATTCTAAAAATTGATAAATATCCATTGCCGTGCATAGAGGAGGTATTTGCCAAAATTGGGGGAGGGTTGCAGTATTCGAAATTGGATTTAAGTAATGCATATAATCAATTCAAATTGTGTAGTTCGTCACAGGATCTCACTACAATAAATACACCTAAAGGACTATTTAAATATACCCGCCTAGTTTACGGTCTTGCTAATGCGCCAGCCATTTTTCAACGGGCTATGGAAACGTTGTTAGCGGGTATAGAGGGCGTTACTTGTTGGTTAGATGACGTCTGTTGTACTGCTCCCACTCGTGAATTGCATTTGTGTAGGATTAAGGAAATTCTTAAAAGGATGCAGGATGCGGGATTACGATTGCAAAAGGACAAGTGCGCCTTTTTCCAGGACAGTGTCACGTACCTAGGGTACGTAATAGATAAGAATGGGCTTAGGACGTGTCCCAAGAAGGTAGATGCGATTTTAAAAGCGCCACGTCCTACAAACGTCCTTGAAACCAAACGGTTCTTGGGCGTCGTTAATTATTATCGAAATTTCGTTCAGAATGCTTCTTCTTTATTAAACCCGTTACACACATTACTGCGTACAGGCATAAGATGGCATTGGGGTGAAAGTCAGCAAAATGCGTTTGACAAAGTAAAGGAGGAGTTGGCCTCCGACCGGCTGTTAGCACATTTTGACCCATCAGTACCATTGGTACTTACTGTGGACGCGGGGCCGTCGGGTTTAGGTGCGGTTCTTTCTCACGTAGACAATAAGGGCTGCGAGCGACCAATTGCTTTTGCTTCTAGGTCGTTATCAGTTAGTGAGAAGGTATATAGCCAGATTCAAAAAGAGGCAACGGCCATCATATTTGGTGTGAAACATTTTCACCAGTATCTTTACGGTAGGCAGGAGCCTTTCATTCTAAAAACAGACCACAGACCTCTTCTATCCATATTTGGAAAAAAGAATGGCGTGTCCGTCACGGCAGCGTTAAGATTACAACGATACGCAATAATATTGTCTGCATACAACTATGTAGTACAATACATTACTGCAAAAAATAATTTAGTAGCAGATTATTTTTCTAGAGCGCCGTTACCTCAGTCACAACACGTCTGTAAGGGGGAAGATAAGCACAAAGATATTTCTTTTCTATTTCTTGATGCCACTACGAAACTGATTTCATTCGATGATATCAATCATGCCACTAAACTCGATACAGTGTTAGCCACCGTGGTAAAGTATATGAATCATGGTTGGCCACGTAAAATTACATGTCAATCCGTATTGCCTTATTTTTACTGTAAAACTGACTTGGAAATGAATGATGGGTGTCTGTTTAGAGGGCATAGAATAATACTTCCAAAGATTTACAGGGACAGAATGTTAGAAGAATTACACTCGGCTCATTTTGGCATTGTAAAAACCAAAAGTGCAGCCCGCAGTAGAATGTGGTGGCCGGGTATTGATAAAGACATCGAGCGGTGGATAGGTGAATGTAACGAGTGCTCGCGAGTTCGGAACGCACCGCCCCGCGCCGTTCCCGCGCCTTGGCCTCGCCCTTCTCAGCCGTGGTATCGTATCCACATAGATTACATGAGTTTAGGCCAGAGTGTTTATTTGGTTGTAATTGACGCGTTTAGTAAATGGCTGGAATGTATTCATATGAATAGCGGTACCACCACAAATGCATTGATTATGAAATTGAAAGGCATATTTTCAACATTTGGAATACCAAACGTTATAGTATCTGATAATGACGCAAAAATTCGGTCCACCGAATTTCAGCAGTTTTGTTATAATAACGGTATTAAGCATTTAACTTCCCCTGTTTATCATCCTGCTAGTAATGGTCAAGCAGAAAATTCAGTAAAAACTTGTAAAAAGATGTTAAAATGTATTATAGATAACAAAAGTATCTCACAGCGTGAAATACACGGGAAATTACTGAGTTTTTTGTTTGAATATCGTAACACTGTACATTGTTCAACGGGAATTACACCAGCTATGTTAATGTTTGGCAGAAATTTACGGTCTAGGTTGGATGTGATTTTACCATGTAAAAATGTAAATATGAGTGACGAAAAGGTAAAACTTAATTCAAGCAGAAATTTCCAGGTGGGGGAAGTTATATGGTGTAAATGGTTTACAGGTAGGAAAGAGCAATGGGAATTAGGAAAAATATTAAGAAAAATAGGTATAAGAGTTTTTGATGTGTATATTGAAAAATATAATACTGTATGTAAAAGACATCTGGATCAAATTTGTAAACAAAAAGGAAACGTAATTACAAAAACAATAGATAATTATTGTGATGAATATTTGCCAGCTGAGACTTCTGAATGCACGGAGTCCCGGCAGCAGCAGACAGTGTTAAGTTTGCCTACTAATGAATCATCAACCGCACCAACATGCCCACCTTCACCCTCACAGTCGGCTATTGAACTCCAAGGTGGACCAAACATTCCTACACAGGAAAATATAAAAGTTATAGATGGACGGGTAGAAGAAGGGTTGGATGTTGTTGTGGGGGATGGGTTAAAGGAAACAGGAAGTACCGAGCCCGAACGATCAGCTGATGCGGTATCTTGTGGTGACAAACAAACAGAACCGGACAGTGGGACATCCGGACTCGGTCGTTCAGTTAGGAAAAGAAAAGAAGTATGTTATAAAAAGTTCTTTTAAGTTTACCCTAACCTAACATATGTATTGTTTATTGTTTTAGAGTATTTAACGAGTAATGGCGGAGGAATGTGGTGTATGTATGCACGTGCACCTATGTATAGCGCGCGGCGCACGGCCGGCGCGCGCGCACATTTAGTAATAAACTAGCTTGGACGCCACCTAGTCGTTTAATTACTTCCCAAACATACCAAAATCTCACGTCAAAAAGAAAAGACAGGAACTCAACATACGTTATAAAAGTATGTATTGGTTACTCGGAAGGAAATCCTGCCTATCAATACGTAATAAAATTCTATTATACAAGCATATTCTTATGCCAATTTGGACGTATGGCATCCAACTTTGGGGCTGTACTAAACGAAGTAACGTCAAAATAATCCAACAATTCCAAAATAAAGTACTCAGGGATGCTGTAAATGCACCATGGTACATTAGAAATGACGATCTCCACCGTGTCCTTAAAATGGAACTCGTCACCACCGTCATCCAAAAATTTGCTGAAGCACACGAACACAGACATCACCGACATGTGAATGTCGAGGCAATTCAGCTGCTAGACATAGTGCGTAGGCTAAAGAGAACTAAACAATTTGAGTTAGTGTAGTGTATAAATTGTGACGAGTAATGTGTAAACAATGTGTTTTTTATTTTTTATTATATAATTTAGCAGACTCTAAGAAAGTGCTGTGGAATTGTGTGAAAGTGCAATAGGACACTATTCTTAGTTATAACGTAAACTATCACGTAAAATAATAAGTTAAAGTTAAGTTGCTTACGAGCCCCGCGAGTCTATTCGGCTAGATTGTAATAAATTACTAAGAACTTATGTTCTTACTAAACAAAAAAATAAAAGTGCGAATATAAAACTGCGCCCGGGGCAAACCGCAACACAAGATGATTTTTTAGACACTGCTATTTCTATGGTTCCGTAGTCAACAACGAACCCCTGTAGTTTCGCCATGCTCGTTTGTTTCTCTGGCTGCGGCTTAGCTCAGAGATTCTTAATACCTACTAGAAAGCTTAATACATAATTATAATCACGCCGACAAAGTGGTACAATAAATTTTTTTTTTTTTTTTTTAAATTGTATGTAGTTAAAAGTAGAACGTTTCCTACACTTAAAGTGGTGATGTTTTTTTTTCATCCATGTAGTTAGATAGGCCGTCCAAAACTATTCCGGGCGTGTCGAAACTATTTTTCAATTCAGGGATTTGTTTGCGAAATATTAAGCCTTAATGTGCTAATTTTTGTTAATAGTGTTCTCCCCCTGCGAGCTAAATGGTTTTTTTAGATATGTGAAAAAATTCACGGTAGTAGTATAGAATTTTTTCACATTTAATAAAGAAAAGCAACCATTTAGCTGGCGGAGGGAGGACACTATTGACTCTTAATAAAAAAATGTTGTCAAAATATTACTGGAGTTTCCAAGCATGTTTGAGAAAATGGTAATGATATGTTCATGTATGTATTGCGATCTCGTTTTGCTGCACTTTGATTAATCTACAGCATATATGGGCAACAACTGGCCTGCTGTAACATATGATCCGGCCCGCGAGACATTTTGAAAAAACCCAATTAAAAAAATATTACATTAGGTACTTATACTTCGCCGCCACTCGGCTTGCTCGATCAAATTCTTTGAGGTTTGCCGTAATGAAAGAATTCAGTATAAAGAGGCATTACTCAACTAAGCATTCTACGCTGCACTCACTGACAGGACAATTAAGAACAGACAAAATCCAGAAGCTTACCTCAAATTTGGAAAAATAGCAACAAATGTTTCATAAACAAAGAACACAACTTGATAATGTTGTGAAAGCTAGTTTTATAGTTAGCTCAAAATTGGCAAAAGCATTAAAACCATTTGCCAAAGGAGAATTTATCAAGGAGTGTATGTTAGAAGTTTGCAGTATTTTGTGTCCTGAAAAGAAAAATTAATTTGAAAAAATTAGTTTGTCAAGACGAACTGTTGTTCGACGTATAGAAATGATGGCTAATGATATAAAAACAACATTGACTGACCGTATGGCTGGTTTTGAATCATTTTCCATAGCATTAGGCGAGAGATTTGTCTGACACAGCTCAACTGGCTATATTTATTCGAGGTGTTGATAAAGAGTTCACTGTTACTGAGGAATTGCTTGCTTTACAGCCGCTTAAAGGAACCACTACAGGAGAGGATATTTTTATTGAAGTTCAAAAGGTATTCATAAGTTTTGGCTTGCCATCGTCAAAATTAATTGGAGTATGCACTGATGGTGCACCTTCTATGGTCGGCTTACGTAAAGGTTTCATCGGAGTTTTGAATGAAAAAGCAACAGAATTAAATGTGCAAAAAGATGGTTTGATAGTCCTTCATTGCATTATCCACCAACCGAACTTGTGTTCTAAGTCCATTCGACTCCAGAATGTTATGAATGTGGTAGTAAAAACCATCAACTTTATTCGATCCCGAGGGCTTAACCATCGTCAGTTCAAGGCGTTTTTGGATGAAATATCAGCTGAATATAACGACGTAACATATTATTGTGAAGTCAGATGGCTGAGCAAACGAAAAATTTTGAAACGGTTTTACGAGCTTAGAAATGAGATAGCAGACTTTATGTAAATAAAAGATAAACCACTGTCTGAATTAAGTGACCCAAAATGGATATGTGACTTAGCATTTCTGGTCGATCTTACAGGCTATTTGAATGATTTAAATTTGAAACTTCAAAAACAAGGACAGTTAGTAAATGATTTGTACAGCCATTTGAAAGCGATTCAGATCAAACTACGCTTGTGGGAGTCACAGATGCTGTTTGGTAACAGTTACCATTTCCACACGCTCTCTGCGTATGAAAATATTGCTTATGCTCAATATGCTGAAGAACTCAAGTTACTGTCGGAACAATTATCGAACAGATTTAGCGACTTCAAAAACATGGAAGACTGTTTCAGTTTATTTGCTACTCCTACAAAATGTAATGTACAAAATGCTCCAATACACTTACAAATGGAGTTAATCGAGATTCAAGAAAACTCACTCCTAAAATCCAAATTTGAAGACGTAGAGTTGTGCGATTTCTACAAGAAATACCTAGAAGAAGACAATTTTCCGGATTTGTGCGTTTGGCAGTACTTATAAATGCGAACAGTTCTTTTCATTGATGAAAGTTAATAAATCAACTCATCGTACAAGACTGACTGACAATAATTTGGAAAATTCTTTACGTCTTTGTATCAGTGGAATTAATCCAAATATCGATGGATTAGTTTCCCAAATTCAAGCTCAAGTGTCTCATTGATTTCGGTGTATGTAACTTTCGTAGTTTGTAAGAATTGCAAATTTAACGATTTAATTATAATGCACCATTTTGTTATTTTTTAACATTGTCGTATTATTTCATGTCTAATTTCTATCGCAAAAAATATTATCACTACTTTAAAATGCACTAAGTAAGTACTTTTAAACGCGGCCCGCGAACGTAATTGCACGCTAAAGTTTGGCCCTCAACATGTCAAAGGTTGCCCATACCTGATCTACAGGGGGTCTTGAAATTTGATGTCTTCCTTCCAGGACATGATAGTGTGACCCATTTGCAACAATTAAGCATCCCCTAAAGCCCAGGCGAAAATTCATGGAATTAAAAAATCCAATTTTTTGCTTTTTTTTTTTATTTCCCAGAATTTGTTCATATATAACACTTTTATCTAAACTCTCAAATTGAATAGCCCTAATTGATATCCTATTGGGTACCTAATACCTTAACAACCCTTTAGATGTATCCAAATGTTCTAAATCATCAAACAGTTCGAAGTTAAAGGAAGAAGTTTAGTAACCATTTTCAAAAATCATTTACCTCCATGAACTTTGACACCAGTTATCTCAAAATTTTACTATGGCATAAAGCGTACAAATTACGGAGAAGATATCTTCATTTAATCAGCTATCTGTTGTATTTAGAGGCCGGCAATGTTGATATGAAAATCCATATCTGTCGTGTTTACCGGCCGAATAAATTACTATGAAAACCACAGAACATAATATACGCTTATGGAGAAGAATAACGACTTCATACAATAAAAGTAAAGACAGTTTTGCTGCGCGCCATCTAGTAGTAACCAAGAACAACTGTGTGAATGACGTCACAGGACGGGAAATTTGAAATAAGAAAATTCAAATCATAACTGAAATTTTCTTTCTAGTTGTGCAATAGGAATATATAATTATCTCAAATTACCATTGCCATTATTATGCAGAACTATGTGTAATATGCTAATTTGACATAACTTTTCATTTCTATTGCACAATCAGGAAGAAAAATGTAACTTCGTTCATTTCCTACTTTGCTATAATAAACATTACCAAAAATACTCAGGAATTATAATAATTTTCTTTATTTTTTAACCGACTTCCAAAAAGGAGGAGGTTATATGTTCGACCGTATGTATGTTTTTTTTTTATGTATGTTCACCGATTTCTCCGTCAATTGTGGACCGATTTTGAAAATTATTTTTTTGTTTGAAAGGGGTGGTCCCATTGTCACCAAGTCAGAATCTGATGAGGGGATCCCATGGAAATCGAGCGAAATCCTCAAATTTTGTAGGCACACCTATAGCGATTTGGGTATTTTTTATAGTAACTCGTGCATTTGCTCTCGGAAAGCACCATTTGGTGAAGTGGAACCAGCGTTGAGCCAAGCATTTTTATCAGCGATGTAATCCCCCAACTTATAATATGCTTGGCTGCATAGTGTGCGTTTTATACAAGATTTGAATTTCGTTTCATTCAGTTGAAGAATATGGGGAGGTATTTTATTGTAACATTTTAAACAGTACCCCATGAAAGATGAGTCTACTTTAGCCAGCCTGAAACCTGGTTGAACTAATTGATCCCTATTTCTAGTGATATAATTTTGTCTTTCACCTCTTTTACTAAAAAGATGTAGTTTTTTCCTTACGTACAGGATGTTTTCATAGATATATTGACAAGGTACCGTCATGCTGTTAATATCTTTAAACCATTCCCTTAGAGAGTCGCGCCTGCGGAGGCCATATATGGCTCTGATGGCTTTTTTCTGCAGAATAAAAATAGACTCGACGTCTGCAGCCCGTCCCCATTGTAAAATACCGTACGACATAATACTAAGAAAGTAACTAAAATAGACTAGCTCGCGGTACCTACATTAGTAAATTGTCAATTTTTTCTCACAGCATATGCTGCTGAACTTAGCCGTCCTGCAAGGGATGTTAAATGAGGACCCCATTGAAGCTTTGAGTCGAGAGTGATCCTCAGGAAAGCAGTTTTATCGACGAATTCTAGTTTCTCTTGATTTAATACTATCTCACAATTTGTACTTTTGACATTTGGTAAGGATAATCTAATACACTTAGTTTTATTCCCATTTAATACTAAATTATTAGCATTGAACCAAGTTTGGATCTGCAGTAGAGCGTTATTTACGTCGTCAAGATTTGATGCACGTCTATTAATTTAAAAAGTAAAGAAGTATCGTCAGTAAATAACACCATTTGTGGTTGGGTTTTTAACAAATGGGGTAGATCATTAATATATACTAAAAAGAGGAAAGGACCCAATATCGAGCCTTGTGGTACACCCATTTTTACTTTTAAACCGAGTGAATTTACACCACTTATTTGAACTTGCTGTTGTCTATCATTTAAATAAGATTCTATTCATTTAAATAAGGTCTAGTAGGAGAGGAGCCCATGAAGGGATTTCGGGATTTACTAAAGCGCGGCAGATTAATATACAGAGGGATACCTTGTACCCGGTTAAGTACCTCAACCAAATATGAGCCCCATATACAGTATGGAAACCACATATATGCAATAAATGAAACCACATACTTGTTATCGCCTTTTCTGACCATACACAAAAAATGGACGAAATCGGTCCAGTAATTAGATAAAAAACTAGAGTTCTAATTTTGATCAAATTTGAACACTCTGTAGAATTGGATAACTAGGTCAATGATTCAATGAACTTGAATCCTTGAACATTGAAAAGCGACGTTGCCATGCAGTGCAAACTACATATCACGACGCTGTTACGTATTCTACTTACCTATTTGCCTAAAATGTAAAATCGGTACACCTAAACGACAAGCTGGAATAAAAAATAAAAAAATATTTCAATTACAAAAGAAAAAAATAATTAAAATGTAATACATTTTATTTCAACGTTTGAGTGCGCAAACAAAGTGTGTATGGAGGCCGCGGACAGCATCGCCCGACTCCCCGCGTGATCTCCGCCGCCGCCGTTGCTCTACGCAAATACATTCGTTTCGCAAATGTATGGAATTTAATACTGTGACGGTACGGCCCACTTGCTCTCACAGACAGGAAACCTGTGCAGTCAATGTGTGCAGGAAACATTATAGGCTGTTTTTTTTTTTTTCGATACATGTGTACTTGAAATTACTGTTATAAAATACTGGCATTCAGCTGCATCCGGTTAGACTGGAAGCTGATTAGTACTTGGAAGTTTGGAATTGCCTTTTGACCTGCCACGGCCGAAATTTTGTTTTGCAATTTACACAAACATAAACTATCACTGGCACGCGCTAACATTTCCTGCGGGTGTACGTAGGCAGCGGTGTCTTTGGCGGTATCTTACAACAAGCGGCTCGAGACATGCGGCGTTTTTCAAAGGCGGTGGTCATTGTGAACGAATTTTGCGGGCGGCAGGGAAGGAGGGGTGCGTGTAGGTAAGGACACCTGTTATTGACTATTAGGGAATAATAATCGATAAACAAAAAAAACTGTTTAGCTTTAAATACTTAGGGCGTAGTGTTTTTATTAGAATTATCGTGCTCTTGTGATAATCTAAAAACACTATGCCCTAAGTATTTATAGCTATACAGCTTCTTTGTTTAAGTGTGGTGTGTAAGTTCTTGTTAAATATTCAGTAGATTTAGAGATAAAATTAATGAAGTAGAAGTAAACAATAACAATTTTACAAGTTACGTAGAAGCAACCTATTAAAAAAATCATACCTACTTACACGTTTACTAGTCAGGAAGTCTCTCCAGTCCAATCGTACAAAATTACTAAAACTTTTTTTAATACTTAATCAATCTATAATTTGTTAAAAAAATTATAATTTGTAAGTAAGTGTAAAAAAGTATCGTTAGACGATAATTGCGTCGTTAACCCTACATTATGACTTTTATTATTTTCGCCATTTTTGAGAAGTCTCGCTTTGTCAGTTCACCGCTGTCTTCCGGGATAGTGTATCGTGACTTTCGCAGAGATTTCATAGCTACTTGCGCGCATTGCTTCAAGTGATTTTGGCAAATTAAACTGATAAATAGGTCCTTTTTTAAGGTGAAATTGACATTTATTTGCTACTTGACTTTGTGTGTGTATAAATAGTGTTTTTAAGTTTATTTGTATTTATTTTTTACGGTAAAATTGACACTACTTGACTTTTGTGTGTGTGTACCCGTGTGTTTTTTTAACAAAATGCCTAGACAACAGCATTTTTACAGTGCTGCAGAGTATACAGACATGGTTTTATTGTATGGCGAATGCCGCCAAAATTCAGCCTTAACTCTACGTACTTATCGTGAGAGATACGGCGCAACTCGTGTCTGCCTTACTAATGTCCGGACAATCCTGGGGGCTGTCCAAAGGATCAGAGAAAATCAGCACATAGTGCCGAACACTCATGAAGGAGTTGCTCCTCGTCACGTTCCATCCTCTTTTGAACAATGAGTCTTAGACCATTCCGATCGGAACCCAACTTGCAGCCTTAGACAAGCTGGGCGTGTGTTTAGAGTGAGCCATAGAACAATACATCAAGTGCTGAAAAGGAACAAAATACGTCCTTATAAATATGCAAAGGTTCAGGCGCTGCTGCCCCGTGATAAGCCGATTAGAGAGTTTTACAGCCGCTGGGTACTTGAAAAAATCTCTTAAGACCATTTTTTTTTATCAGATGTGTTTTGGACAGATGAAAGCACGTTTACTCGGAACGGCATGTGGAACCGACAAACCATGCGTCACTGGAGCCATACGAATCCCCATTTATTTAGAGAATCAGCTCGTCAGTACCGTTTTTCCGTTAATGTTTGGGCAGGCATTCACGGAGATCAAATAATCGGCCCTGTTTTTATCAACGGAAATCTGAATGCACAGAACTGACGATTGCACTGTGACAATAGCTTGTAATGACATAAACATATATGAACATGACATCAATAATTCACTAATATCTAATACAAATTGGTTAAATGATAATAATTTAATAATTAATTTAAAAATGACTAACTTAATGCACTTTAGATAACGTACACAAACAATAAACAATCTTAATATTCAATTTAATAATATAAATATCAATGAAGCTGACACAACAAAATTTCTGGGACTAATAATAGATTCTAGATTGAATTGGAAACCTCAAATAGGGGCACTTAGTAAAAAATTGAGTAGTGCAGCCTACGCTCTGAAACAGCTTGCTGTGGAGTCATCTTTTGGGGGAATAGCACGGACAATGAAATAGCGTTTCGGGCACAGAAAAGGTGCATTAGATCGATGTTTAGACTGCAAACAACGGACAGCTGTAAATCTTATTTTATCGAACGTAAGATATTGACGTTACCCTCATTATATATCCTGGAAACAGTAATGTTCATTAAAGCGAATAGTCATTTATTTCAGCTTTTGTCTGAAGCTGTCCCTAGGAATAGACGTGATAATTTCAAACTCATGGCGCTAAAACCACTCTTAAGCGTAAGAGCATCTTTTGCAAGGGTCCGACCATCTTTAATAAATTGCCCAAATCATGGAGAACATTAAATATATCTGCTCTTAAAAGTAAATTGAAGAGTTTACTAACCGAAAGAGCATTTTACAGTATAGCAGAGTTTATGAAAGAGGATAATTTTTCTTCGTTTTTGAGATGACGATGTTGTATTTTATTGACATGTTATTGTGATTTATTGTATTTTTTTGTGGAATAATTGTGATTTGGAATTGATATGTTAATGACAGTAATTCATATTTTTTATTGACTAATTTATTTAATGATTACTTTGACATTTAATTTTATCTAAAAAATGTGCTTGCTGAAGTGTAATGTTACGTAATATTTAATGAATACTGATGGTTTAATAAGTACCTATATAATTTTAATAATGTAATTTTGATGAATATTATCACGGTTTATGCACCATCTCTTCCTACCAATTTGTACGCCACTTTATGCGGCTGAACATGTTAGAACTTTTCTGTATCTTTTATTATCTTGCATGCAATATATCATGTTTAAACAAATAAAATTTTACTTACTGTTTACTTACTGTTGTACACCATGTTTAAACAAATAAAATTTTACTTACTTACTTACTTACAGAAGTTTCTAGATCTTCTTAACGGCCCGATAGCACGATATTTAGAAAGATTGCCTGCGGTAGCTTTCAGGCGGGTATGGTTCCAGTTAGACGGAGCTCCTCCGCACTCCGTACTCGTCGCGAGAGAGCGGCTTAACACCATGTTCGGCGAACAATGGATTGGGCGCTATGGCCCCCACAGGTGGCCAGCTCGGTCGCCCGACTTCACCCCTCTATACTTCTTTTTATGGGGCTTTATTAAAAATGAAGTTTACTCGCGGGTCTCCGAAATCGAAGATGAACTGCGCAATCGTATTGTCGCTGCCTTTGACAAATTAAAAGGTCCTTCCTGAGGTCAAGGTACGTTTTCTAAACAGAGTGTTTACTTTTATAGAATTTATTTATGATATTTATGTTGTTTGAAAATTTCACTTTTTTAATTTACGGTGTTTTATTTAATATTTAATTTTGCTATACTTCTGTGGACTAGTATTACTTGTGGTTTCATTTATTGCATATATGTGGTTTCCATACTGTATAAGGCCGCCCGTCAAGGATAAAGGATCAAATTAGTAAAAAAAATTGATCATCAGAAATTCTCGAGCGCGTCAGATTAAGGTAGGGTGAGTTAATTACATGCTAAAAAGTGTATATTCCACTAATCTGACAATTTGAGAGTGACGTAAAGAAAGGGGAGGGCCACAAAGTTGTAAAAAAAAACGTCATCGCGACATTCTCGAGCGTGGCTAATTTATTTTTTATTTGAAAGGAAATAATTCAAGGATAACGAAAAATATATAATCTGACGATTTCCACAAGCCGAAGTAATAAAAAATCGTCGATAAAGTTTAATGCGTGCAGCTGCGTGATGCATATATTCACCTCTCCGCGTTTCTATTCCTCTCTCACTCCGTCCCCACTCTGGTTACTGTTGCCATGACCATGGGTGGTCAGCTTTCTAAGCGGTCAATGCCAACAATGGCAGGATTTGCAAAAAAATAATAGCGCTGTACGAAAGAATGAGATAGTTGGGTTTATAAAGAACAATGGCGAATTCTTATTTGAAACAAAATTGAACGTCTAAAAGTGATACCTATACGAATGAAATTTAATTATTTATGTACTTACGTTTTTTTCAACTATCACATTATCTAGATAAGGCCGAGTAAAAAAATTATGTTTAATCCAAAGTCATTTGACTAGTTCGTTCTAAAATATTAAGAAATTGTTGGTTGGATTGGTTTAGTATTGCCATTTTATATTTATTTTCATAAATAGTAGGTACAGCGTAATTGTCGTGGTGCTATTATCATTTTCAGTTTGTTATTATATTAAGGCTTGTAATAATGCCAATAACCTTGAGCATCTGGGCGGAGCTAACGACCCCTCTCCGCGCCACTCCGCTACCCGCATGCAACAGAAAACGTGCGGCGCGGCCCGCGCGCCGCCACGCGTTGCCTCGCCTAGTCTCGTCACAGAGTAACGAAATAACAGAAGGTCAAGTCATCATGAAAGTTAAATTATTTTATATGTGAACCGCATATAAAGTAGTCCAATTTTGTTTTTATTTATTATTTATTGATAGGGATGTACTTTTCGGGCTATGATTACGAATAAAATTGTTAAAAGCTTTCGAGGCCGTGAGTAAAAGCTTTACCTTTAGTATCAGCCTGGCTTGCAACATGAGGTAAACAACTTGATGTATCTTTTTAACTAAAATTCAATTCAGTTTTTTTTTTTAATATTAAAATAATCTTCAAGTTCCTCGACAGACCTTACAAGATGCTTGTGAGAACGTAGTTTTTTTTTGAGTGCCCAAATCATCTTGTTCCTAAAATGAATGCAGTTCTACATAATTTACAAGTAAAATAAATAAAAAATGTTCATAATTTGTAAAAAAAAGTAATTACTGACATTTACATCCAAATCAACAGAATCACCTTTAACTTCTCTGGTAGAACTAACTGATTCACTGAGTATGGGTAGTGAATTTTTTATTTGATTTAACTCAACAAAACATTCCTAAAAAAAAAAATGATTAGTTAAATATTATTGCCCCGCTTTAGCCCGCATGGATAATAATAAAAGTGATAATTATAATAAAAACATGATTGCCATTTTTTTTTCTTATTGTATCTAGTTTGTGCCACCAGCGGATTGCGATAGGCTGATTTAATTGATTGATTGATATCACCCCCGATAGAAGTCGAATAAAAAGTATTCGACATTAAACCTACTGGATATAGCCGATCTGCCAACTGAGCTATTCATGATCCTACTAGTATTATGAAAAGTATCTTAAAGTTCAACCGTTCTGTATTGGGGGTAGATGTTACTACCGTCAGAAACGGTTCACTTTTGTACTAAAATCTGCATACATTTCACGTCTGTTAGCAAAATCGACGATAACCGCCATTCTTAGGCCAAAAGTAAAAAAAAACGCAACACACAGTAATACATATTTAATACCTATTCGTATTCAGTATTAAGAGTACTTTCTCTCCAGGTGAGGTTAAAAAATTCCACCCTGTATAAATATAATTGAAAATAATTACGCCAGTAATCAATAAACTAACAAATTATTAGCAAGTACCTAACCTATAATCTTCCTACCTACTTAACCTATAATCATAATTAATACCTACTTCAGGAGCATTTTCAGTTTTGGCAAAGTTTTCGTCTGTAGTTGTATCTACTCGTAAACTAGACCTAAAAAATAATAAAATATGTCACAAATAATCGTAACGAATCAGAATTACTTAGGTACCGAAAAGTAAAATTTGTAATATTGGCTGAAAGTCATTGCGTGGACGTGGACCTTCTGTGATCGTTCACTACTATATGACTCAGAAGCGTTATACTTACGACTTTGTTTGAATGAGGTAGGTATTTTATAAACAGTACGCGATGCGAATCGCGTTCGACACAAAGGCACCGCTCGTCGCGCGACGAGCGGCGCCTTTGTGTCGCGCTGTCTCATCGCGCCTTTCTGCGGGAGCCTTCATACAACCGCGCTATGATAGGTACACTACTACAAGCATGAGGCGCGTCCACTGGCGGCTTCATCCGTGCGAAGAGACACCGCACCCTAATTACGTAACACACTATCTATCACCATCTGAATAATTTTGAAGCATATTGCTATTCTATTGCTTCATTTGTCCGAAAATGTGACTGCTCAACAACGTAAATAACGCAATGAATGTTGTTGAACTGTCAAAATGAAACTCATTCCTACTATTAGTGTGTTACGTAACTACCCCGCAGGTTCATATTGGCTCAGCCAGTTGCCACGTTCAGGCGAAGCGCACACACGCGGCTTGCTTGTAGTAGTGTACCTATCACAGCGCGGTTGTATGAAGCTTACCGTCTGTCCGTTTACTCTGTGCTATCTACTTCTAAGAAAGATAAGTAAAGCTATAGTGTGTAATGAAAATGTAGATAAAACTTTAAATTTACCTTGATAAATGTATACCCTTTTGTTTGTAATATTTTTTTAGACCCCCCTTTGTTCGTTTCTGCTTATTCCCCATGTTTTAAAAACTAATAAAACTGTACAATTAATATAACTATAAAACACTACTTATTTACAAGAATCAGAAAAAACCTACTCCACTATTTACAAAATTCAATTTCTGAAGTAATATTTTACGATTTTATTTCGTAATGCTGAGCTCTCGCAACGCGACATACGTCCACCTAGCAACACGATGCGCCCCGCACTGAATTTATGGACGAGTGCGGGGGTGATGTAGACGCAGTCCTTAATCGGACGCCTTTTTAATTTATTATATTAAAAATAACACATATTTTAAAAAAGTAACAAAACCAAATTATTTTCCTTTGTATTGCAAAGCAGTAGATATTTTTTTTAATACTCTTTTGATCAAAAATTAAGGAGTAAAATGGTTTCAAAACCATTATTTGGAGGTGATTTGGTGTTTTTTTTTTTTAATTATTTGATACCGATATGAAAATTATGGCTAAACCAAATTACGTATTATATCATGTAGATTACTGATAAAAAAAATCTGATGTAATTTCTCTGTAAATGCCGACGAAAAGTCGCTTCAACTGAATGCTTTTTTCAAGCTTTTTTCGAGAGAGCAGCCTTAACATGGAGTAAATGAATTAGTAACACATTTATTTTGTTGTACCTATGTCTAAGTTTATTCTGTGTTCTTACTTAGATAAGCATATTGCAGTAAAGTGGGAAAAATATCAAATGTTATGGCAATTCTGAACTAAAAACTCTAGTACCTATTTAAAGTCAAAAGGAAAAAATATAGCTTGGTTGTTGACATTGACAACCATTGACAATTTACAACTCTTGACCAGAAGCTTTCGCTCTGTCCTATGTTGTTCAAAAGTTCAACAATGAATATTTATTAATCTCCGCCTTCTCTAACGAAAAATCTTACACAAACTAGCTCAGAAAATGACGCTGAGTTTTATAATGTATTTTTTATTTATAGACGTAATAATTTAATTTCAAATAAAACAATGTATGGGAAGCTGCCATTGTTCTTTACATACCCGACTGAATACTTACCTACCATATTGGTATTTTTTGTTATTTGAAATATATAGATGATGGACATAGCGAGTGTTTTTTCTAAAGTAATTTGATATTATTATAGAAAACATGGTGTTAAAAATTTGAATAACATGTTTTTTTTTTGTCAGATTAGGCGAATCCCTCAAGATAATCGTCAGATTATGGGACAGCACGTTTAGGACATAAAGATGAACCATATATATGTTAATCTGACGCGCTTGAGTATTTCAAAATGGCGATTTTTTTTTGCACTTTATAATAATGGCCGCAAGTTTGCGTCACATCCAAATCGTCAGATTATTGAATGAGAGCTTTTTTTTTGGTTCACATAACATCCTCTTAGAAAATCCGATGCGCTCAATATTTTTTTTTTTTCATTTTCAACCCTTACTTACGACCACCCGCATCATGCAAACGATCAGATTAACATACGTACAATATTAAAAATACGTAGGACATTGATGCTATCAATATCTGACGCGCTCGAGTATGTCCATGTAACAGTATTTTTTTACATATTTGAAAACCTAGAGCCGCTTCCCCCACCGATCAAAAGGTATACATTATATAAAAAAAAATCTTCTTATCATCTAAACTTTGCAACCCAACAGGTCTCTATGACGCTCGAGTAAATGCCCATTTAGCATCGTGGGCTCCCCTACTATAGTATTCAATTTATTTGTACAGTTTCAAAAAAAATTAAAGTCCTTATTCGTGTAGTGTGACGCCATCAAATCCAGTTTTATCTGTTCTTCATGGTTTTGACACCACTTAAGCGTACCTTTAAAATTTTTACGCGCCTCAATAATATCTCTGAACAATGGCCCGCTAGCTGGCTTACCGTAGCTTACCCAAGTATTAAATGTCCACCTGGCACCCGAGTAAGACTCGCTCACGTGCTTATTCCACCCTGCTAACAACTTTACATGTTTGCCTTTCTTCATCATACAGGTTGTAGTCGCAGCCTCTCGTAACACATTAATCATATCATCGTATAATTTATTGACAATATCCTTATGGGAATCATTGTGACAGATTTTCCACAACAACTCTGAAGTTCATATGGGAAATCTATAGTTTTTAAATGTGTATTACATATTTTTGTATACTCGTTTATCTGCTCTGGGCTCCTATCGCCCCATTTAACTTTATTACATGGTGTGCTCTTCAATAAGATTTTTTGTGTAATAACATTAAAATTACATATAACAACTAATGGATAGTGGTCTGACCAATACACATCATACTTTACATATATATCTACAACACACGGCCACGATGCTCTTATGACATTACAATGGTCTAGCCATCTGCGACACCAGTGTGCCTCACTAATGAAAGTGAAAGTATCGGACGGTAAACACAGTTTATTAGTGTCCGCACATATCCAGTCCTGTTCCGCAGAGAATTCCAAAAGTTCAATGTAAAAACGCTCACCTGGATGTGCATGTAAGTCTCCAAAAATGAAAACATATTGGTATCTTCTGTTGTCTTACTATCTAGTTTAAATCAACATCCAGAGTGAGCCCCAAAACTCCCATGCCATCACCAGGCAAGGAGATCCTACTACTTGTGGACCCCACATTAGGACAAGAATTTGCCAAAGTGACACATGGATCCTCCTTCGTACAATTATTGTAAACAGTTACAGCATTAGTGCTACAGTTATTTATGGTGACCACCTGTACATTAGAATTATTACTAACTAGCTGCTGCCCGCGGCTTCGCCCGCATGGATGTCGGATACTATCCAACGGGAACGTACTACCGGGACAAAAAGTAGCCTATGTCACTCCGTATAACAGCAGCTATCTGCCAGTGAAAGTCCCGGAAAAATTGGTCTAGCCGTTTCGGAGATTACCCGAAACATACAGACAGACAGACAAAAGTGTTAAAAATTGGTATTTTGTTTTATGTACCGTTTATACTTTCATATGCTGTTATTTTGACATTACAAACAGACACTTCAATTTTATTTATTGTAGTATGTAGTATGTATACATGTGTATGTATGTTAGAAATTATTTGACCTTTCTTTATAGGTTCTTTATAAAAAAATCTCTACATAGTCGGGCTGGCCGCTAGTATTGTAAAAAGAACCAGCCAATACTGTAATCAATACTTAGACGATTGAATTTAATTATTGCTATAACTAATTATAGTTTATTGTATCACTTACCACTTTGGTGACATCTTTAATCAATTTTATACCTTAGTGTATGATAAGTAGGCACTGACAATTTTTTTCATTTTTTTCCCCACGGAACAATATTGAGCTACGAAATTTTGTCACAAAACAGGTACTAACTGACGACTTGAAGTTCCTGCCTCTTCGCCCAGCAAAACAAATCGAGTGCATTGTCCATAAACGTATTTGCACAATACCCACTTTAAAATACTTAAAACGCCCCCCTTAATTCTACCCCCTTGGGGGTAGAATTTTGAAAAATCCTTCCTTAGTGGATACCTACGTCATAAGAGGAACACGTGTGCGAAATTTTAAGTTTCTAGCCTTAAATTATAATAATAATAAATGTTTATTAAAGATAACTATGATCCAATTTGTTAGTAGTATAATGACTTAAGCTAGTGTTAGTAATTAAAATAACCTTAATCTACTCGCCCCCTGCCTGACCCATGAATCGAAGTATCAATACTTATGTGAGTATTAATACATCGATTCATGTACAGACAGTCAAGCCTACTGGCTATCATACTTAAAACGATGTTGCGACTAGCCCGCACTCTGCTCAGCATTGACGCGCACCGCTTGCGCAGAGTAGCGTAGAAGCAATCGATGCGCGCCTCCGCAAACATCCGTGATGCACTACAGTGGCGGGGCAGACGCAACATCGTTCTAAGCGCATTATTATATTGTACCCGTAGGGTACTGTACGTTTTTTGCGTATAGACTGCCCACAGGCTGCAGGTGTAAAAAGATGTACAGAAGGCTCTGAAGAGAGTGATTTTTACCTCATTTGTACATCGGGCAAACCTGCGAGCAATCATGTTAGCTCTCACGGACAGTGTCCTACGTTCACGTTCCATATCCGTGTCGTCCTTAAGGTCCTCGGTAATTAGATGACCCAGGTATCTGAACTGATGTACCCTAGCCAACTCATACCCATTCAGCTTTATAGGGGGCACGCTTGAGGGACACCTAGTACCAGCCTTAAAGACAACATACTCGGTTTTCTTCACATTATACATTAAGCCGTGACCATCTGCATAAGTTTCACAAATTTTTAATAGTTTCCTAATGCCACAAACCGAGGCGCTCAGCAACACCATGTCGTCCGTATAGCTAAGATTATTAACACATACATCATCTATGCGACAACCGACACGCTGGTCGTTGAGCTCCTCGATTAGGGCATTTATATACAAATTAAAGAGACGGGGAGAGCTCAAGCCACCCTGTCTCACGCCACATGACACACACACATGATGACATGATGATGTGGTTTGGCCTGTGCGTTGATACATTAGTCAATCACTTTAACCTTTTATATAATAGGTTGGGGAAAAAGTTTCTTCGCATTTTTTAAGAAAATTCAAAACATTTTTTAATATAGTTTATTTACATTTAACTAAAGTATGTAGGTACCATTTTGTTCGATAACTTTTTGCCATCTTGTAGGTAGGGACATGATCCCATTGCTATAGAAATTTTGGGACTTCTGATCAAAATACCGCGACAAGTGGTTTTGGCAGTCCTCTCGTGATGTTAACCTGACACTGCCTAAAGAATTCTGAAGAGACCGAAACAGGTGGAAATCTGAAGGTGCAAGGTCAGGACTATACGGCGGATGCATTAACACCTCCCAGCCAAACTCTCTTAATTTTTGCTGAGTAGCTAAAGATGTGTGAGGTCTAGCGTTATCATGATGAAAAACCACACCCTTTCTGTTGATTAATTCCGGCCGCTTTTTCTCAACTTCTTGCTTTAATCTCATCAGTTGTTCGCAGTAGAGTTCAGAATCGATGGTCCTGCCTGGTGGTAACAGCTCATAATGAATAATGCCCTTCCAATCCCACCACACACACAGCATCACCTTGTTGCGAGTTAACCCGGGTTTCGCCACAGTCTGTGAAGCCTGACCGGCCTTTGACCACGACCTTTTTCGCACGTTTTTGTCGTACGTGATTCACTTTTCATCACCAGTTATCAGCTTCTTCAAAAATGTTTCGGTTTCATTAGGTCGTAATAAAGAATCACAAATGAGTACACGGTTCATTAGGTTTCTTTCAGAGAGCTTGTGAGGTACCCAAATATCGAGCTTTTTTGTGTACCCAGTTTTTTTCAAATGTGCCAAAACTATTTTGTGGTCAATTCCCAGTTCTTCAGCTACGTCGTAACTACTGATATGCGATCTTGCTCCACTTTTTCAATAAAAGACTTTTTTACAAAAAATTAAACCGACGAAAAAAGAAACTGAAAAGCAAAAAATAAATCTTTCAGTCTAACTAAGCTCTTAAATTAATGTAAATTACAAATTTCGAGTCGGCGCCAAACAATCACCGCAGATCGATTAACGACGATCAATCAAGCTGCCATAAGTTTTCATGGCGCCTTGTATGTTTGGCGCCGACTCAAAATTTGTAATTTGTTGAAGAAATTCAAGCAATTTTTTTTTTTATAAGAAGATGTCTTGATAGCTATGCCAACAGAAACAGCTAGATGCCAATCAAAGCGTATTTGAACGTGTTCTAGACGCAAACTATTCGTAGCACAGTACGGCCGCCACATCATATTACAGTATTCTGCTACATATCAACTACAAAGTGTAAATTACACTGTCTTATGACAAAAACCTAGCATCTTGGACGCTTTTTTGGGGCTTGTATTTAAACGCCTACCAGAAAAGTGCCTATTTTACTACCAACAAATTCGAAATACCTGCCAGAATGGTTATGGTTAGATTTGATGAGCATTTATCCATTTTGGTAGGCAATAAGAATATAAATACAACACGTACAATTATTCTGATGAGTGTATAATTATTTTGGAACTTAAGGCGTTGTTCTTTAGGCACCTCGGTATAGAGAGAGTTTATTTTATTTGGAGTTAACTTAATTTACTTGGTACTTAGTCTTAGAGTGATATTTTCTAGAACTGTTTGTGGTACGTACTTGTAATAAGGAGTGTTCATATCTTGTATGAGTTTATATTTGAGTGCTAGTTTTTGATGGATGACTTTTGCTACCTGATTGTGTCTATGTGTATAGTCTGTTTTAATAATAGGTCTTTACCTATGAAATTGCCGTTTTGTATGAAAAAAATTAAACGATTTTTTTTCATGAATTTTTTATTTGTATTAATCGAAGTAATCACCCATGCAATCAATGCATCTTTGCCATCGCAGTGGCAGTTTATTGATGCCCTTCTTAAAGAAATCAGCTGGACGGGAGGCAACAAATTCTTCAAAGGCATTTTGTACTGCCTCTCGGGTATTAAATTTTTTTCCCGCCAAGAAGTTATCCAAATTCTGGAAAAAGTAGTAGTCTGTAGGCGCAAGGTCTGGTGAGTAGGGCGGATGACGGAGAGCTTCCAACCCCAGTTCTTGCAACTTGGAGACCGTCTGCTGTGCAGTATGAGGTCGCGCGTTGTCGTGCAGGAGCAGCGGAGACGAGCGATTGACCAATGCTGGTTGGAGATGCGCCAGCTTCTCCATCATTGTGTTCAGTTCTTCACAGTACACATCTGCAGTAATGCTCACCCCGTTTGGTAAGAAGCTGTGATGA
Organism: Griposia aprilina; assembly: GCA_916610205.1. Taxonomy (NCBI): domain Eukaryota; kingdom Metazoa; phylum Arthropoda; class Insecta; order Lepidoptera; family Noctuidae; genus Griposia; species Griposia aprilina. The sequence goes on from OU744286.1 coordinate 25,616,689, forward strand.
ATCACACCGGCGCTAGACCACCAAACAGTGACCATCACTTTTCTAGGGGTAAGTTTTCGTTTAGGGCATTGTTTAGGTGCTGAACCAGGATCCAAACAACTTGCTGAGTGCTTACGGTTATCAAACAGAATCCATTTTTCATCGCAGGTAACAATGCGGTTCAAAATTCCTTCATTTGTGTGTCTGTTGAGCAGTGCAAGGCACGTCTCGACGCGTACTTCGCGCTGGCGATCATTGAGTTCGTGGGGCACCCATTTGTCAAGCTTTTTTACCTTGCCAATTTGACGCAAATGGACCAATATTGTTTTGACGCTAACGTCGAAAGCTGCTGCTAATTCAGCCGTAGATTGTGTATCATCAGCTTCCACAATCGCCTTTAATTCGTCATTGTCGACCAAAGTCTTCGGACGACCGCGAGGTTCATTTTTCAGGTCGAAATTTCCAGAACGGAAGCGAGCAAACCAATAACAGGTGGTGCGTTGGTTTGTAGTGTTAGCTCCGTAAACGTCGTTGATGTTGCGTGCCGCTTGTGCCGCGTTGCTGCCACGACGGTACTCATATTCCATAATTACTCGAATTTTTAACGTATCCATGATGACGAAAAAGATTGAAATGCGATGAAAATGTAACACTAATCAATAAAGAAATGACTACTTTTAGAAAAAAAAATCCATGTTTTTAAAATAAAATTAATTTGAAATTAGAATTCTTAGCCAAACAAAAATTATTTTGATTTGAAATGGCCAGTACTGCAGAACGGCAATTTCATAGGTAAAGACCTAATATTATTATTATTATTACTTTGCCTTTAATTATAAGATTATTTGTTCCTGTATATTTAACGTAGTAACACTTCATTGAGTTCAAATACATTTTTTTTATTTTTGCACCATTCATCATCGTCATCATCAGCCTATATTCGTCCACTACTGGACGTAAGCCTCTCCTAGTGAACGCCATTGAGCCCGATCCTTGGCTCTCGTCATCCAGTCTCTGCCAGCCGCATTTTGCAAGTCGTCAGTCCACCTGGCCGGCGGGCGCCCCACACTATGTTTGCCTAAACGCGTTCTCCACTCTTGAACTTCAACGAGAGATGTGACCAGCCCATTGCAGCTTCAGCTTGCTTAGTTTTTGGGCTATGTCGATTACCTTGGTTCTCTGGTGGATAACGTCGTTTTGGATTTTATCCTTCAGAGAGACTCCAAGCATAGCTCTCTCCATAGCTCGCTGAGTGACTTTAAACTTATGGACCAGTCTCACCGTGAGTGTCGACGTTTCTACTCCGTAAGTCGTAACCAGTAGGACACACACGTTGAAGACTGTCGTCTTTGGGCACTGCGGTATAGACGAGGAGAAGACCTGATGAAGTTTACCAAATGCTGCCCATTCCAGCTGAATCCTACTATCGGCTTCCCACTCAAAATTGAGATGGGCCTATAGTTTTTATGTTGAAATTATTATCCCATTTATGTATAGTCACCATCTTTGCCACTTTCCATTTTATAGGGAATATGCCAGAAGTTAAGGATTTGCTGTTTATAGCTGTAATAAATATTACCTTTATTAATTTATAAGCTTTTGAATGTTTTGAGCTCACTGCTAATATTTAGAACTTCCGTCGACTGCCTTCCGTACCCAACATCACACCCTCTATGACAGTCATACTCCAGCTAGGCTTAAAGTTCTCATCAAGATGAATGAAATAAGCCCAAACACGATCTAACTGCTGTAAGCTGTCGAGGAGCCCTCTCAACTGTCTTCCGTCTCCATCATCAGATGATCTTCAGGTTTCTTTTTTGTTGAAGCATCATTAGAACTATGTATAAATGCCAAGTTTCAACAGAATCGGTTCACAAGGGAACATTCTGCAGGTGAAAAATCATTTAACCCCTATTTGTCTACCCTTAGGGGTGGATTTCGTTTTTAAATTTTAAATGGGACCAACTTATACTCTTTCCATTAAAAAAAGAATCATCAAAATCGGACTACTCGGTAAAAAGTTATGCGTGGTCATACATAAAAATAAAAAAAAATAAAGAATAAAAAAAAAATATACGGGTCGACTTGAGAACCTCCTCCTTTTTTTTTTCGTCGGTTAAAAATGGCATCCATTTTATCCGTAATAGCGACAAGAGCGACGTGCATCTTTGACATCAAAATTTCCGGATTGTAAACGCTTAGACCAAATTTGTGCTACTCTCACAGACACTGCACTAGGTCCATAAATATCGCAAATTTTATTCGCGGCTTGCGTTGCATTTTTACCTTTTTTGTAGTAAAATTTTAAAATGTATCGAATTTCTTCATTAGATTCACTCATCTTGACAGTACACAAAACAAATGAAAATCACACATTTTCCTAATTTGAATTTGGAATTATGTTCTTTAAAATTTTAACTTTCAATGATACCAAAACCAGCCAGATACAAATAGTATAGCCAAAGAGATTTTATTACAAGTTCATACATACTATAATGCGAAAAGACTTTTTCCCCCAACCTAATATTTAGATAATTGTGGTGTTAATTAAAGAACAAGACTTCGACATACTACCTACTTATGTCTGAGTTTATATAAGCTAATAGCCTCGCTATTTTATGTCTAAACCTAATGGGCAGATACACTGTATTTCTTGTCGATTTCAACTTATCCACAAAAATGTTGGTGTCAAAAAATATAAGTTTGTTACTGTAGTGACTTACTAAAAACTGAATATGCTTATTAAGCATATGGATATAATTGTTTTTTCTATTTGATAATCTCTCAAAATATAGAAAAGCACACAAAATAATTTTATTACAATTTATCTTTAACATCTCAGTAACACTATACGATATCTTCTGTTTTGACCTGGGAACTATTACCTATAAATACAGGAATGTTGGTATTAATAATATATTGATTTCTTGTAATTGATGTCATTACTTCATTGAAGGATGTCCCAGGTAAACAATAGTTTTAAGTAGAAATACTCAGGTTATTACTAACAAATTTCCCTACACCTCTTCTTATACTATCTGAAAACATAACTGACTGAAAAAACAAACTTGACTACTACAAGAGGAAACACTACTAGCTACTGACTGTACCACTTGAGATAATTCTTGCCCAATATCAGGTAGATCTTGGTTGGGGATACAGTCCACAGCACTCACAACTAGGGATGGGTCCTCCATTGCCTCAGGCTGGAGGGCACCAAGGTTGGATCCCCTCTGACAAGTATACTGAGTATTGCTGAGAGTCAGCAAGTCCACTCTGTCTACGAACTCGTTCGTAGCAAGGATGTGTTCCTTAATTTGGTGACGAGAGCAAACATATTTATTATAGAGAGACTTTAGTGAGTCATCAAGAACTTGAATATCGGACTGTACGCGTTGAGTGTCTATTTCATAAATATTTATACTATCTTCTAATTTAATTTGATAGTTCTGCAACTTATTGATAAGAGTAACACGCTTTTTCCTCAATTGAATATTTTTAGAATAATGTTTTTGATGTTTCTTGAATCAATTACATTTTTTAATGATTTTGTTCAGTCTTGCATATTTTTTTTTTTTTTTTTGACTAATATTATGACTATGGTTATGTTTCAGTAAGGAATCCTCTGTTAGATCTATTCTTATTATGGAATGAGGGTTATAATTTGTATTTAACAATTCATAAAACAAATGGACAGTTTCTTTGACCTGAGTACGCTCTTTATCCTTTTGTAATTGTTGAATTTGAACATTTGCATGGATTAATTCATTTTCTAGGTCCCTAACCTTACACAAAGCCTCCTCATACGAATTACTGCAGTTGTTGAAACCATCTGTAACCACCCTTAGTTGAGCCCGTTCATCGACAACATTGAGGTATTGATGATGTAAGTCTACTAGCTCCTGTTTTAAGCTAGTATTTTTGTAAACGACTTTCTCTACTTCCTTCTCACTTTCCTCTCTCTCCTCTAACAGTTCCTGACATTTGCTCTTTGAAGCCAGAAGTTCGTGAAGGGTCGTTCTCAATTTAAGCTCCAATTCCTGAGCTTCAGCCATACGGGTCATCATAGGCATGGTTTTAGGAATTAGTACTGAAAGTAGAATTAAGAAACGGTGAGAACTAATTAGACAGACAAACAAAAAGGGAAAGCTAGAAATGAAAGGAAAAATGGGATAAGTTAGTATTGCTTAATAGTGATGAGATAGGCTGCTGAATCTAATTTAAATGCAACTAATATAGGATTAGCTCAGTACTCAGTTACATTGATTCTATTGTCTTATAATTATATTTTTGGTTATGTGGGTAGGCGGCCTAAATAAAAAATTAAAAAACTAGTTTTGCATAAAGATTACAATTGAAATTGAAAATAACGATAGTCAACGTTATTGTTGCTAAGTTCAATATCACACTACTAGAATTACAGTGTTTGGATATTTCACAATACTAAGTTTCGTTAACTATGTAAACTAAGTGACCTAAACCCAGTGGAGGGTGCCAAATCAATCAAAAATTATACTAAGACTCAATGAACGAGTTACAGAGTCTAAGTGATGACTACTGTTTGTAAGGCTCGCTCGTTATTTTTATTTTGGCAGGCCGCCGGCGCCTTATTATTTACGACAAGTTGACAGCTGTCGAATTCGTTTTAAAATCAACTCCATGTACCTATAGTTTCGCAAAACCAATTTTGCCGTTTGTATCTAACAAGCTACAACCTGAAATCTAAGTATTGATTTTCTCAAACTTATTTTTCTCCATCTTATCCCAATACTTTGTTGTTCCACAAAGGGCTTCTCGCTCGATCGTATTATCTGCAAAATACCTGAAACATAATTTCTTAACAAGGGCACCTATGTTTCTACAGGATAATGTTGTTGATTACTTTATGCAGGTGACCAAAATAAAACGATCCAAATAAACAAAACATTATTATAACAGTTCGTACATACTTATCTAAATGATAAAAATATTGTAACTCAAAATGTTCTTACAACGGATTTACTTGTACACAAGATTCGTTATCTAGTGTTGCCACCACATATGTACATCTTTACACATATGTACATCTTTACACAGTGGCAGCACAGTTTAAAGGATTGCCTGTTATAAAATTGCTAAAAAACAAAAACTCCTATGTTTTCTATTATTATTATTTACAGTTAATTTCACTAATGATATCAAATACTTACTTAACTGTACAACTAAACGTCTCAAAGATAATTTTTTACATTCTTTTCTTCATTGTAATAGTAAATACAAAACTTATATCTGCTATAATTATCTTAACACTTAAACTACTAGTAAATTACTTGCATTATACACATATTTGGTAAATGGTAGTAGATACAAACCTTACCAACCTTAAGAATTTGTAGTTTAAAAACTATCTGTATTGATTATGACAGGAGTTCAGAAAGCATGACGAGTCTAGTAGAATCTAAGAAGCATAATTTAATCATTTAAATCTAATCTGAATAACTAAAGATTTTGGAAATTGGACGCACGGAAGACGCACAGCAGATATACTCGTAGGTACCTACAGAATCCTAGGAACTACAAGATTTGAACTTTCCTTGTAATTGCACATTGACATGCCACATTCTTAGAAAATAGGACTTGTCTAAAACAATGCCTCTTAACTGTGACACCATATATATCTATCAATCCTTCCACTTCTGTCTCTCACAACAGTTGGTACTGTCGGCTGTTGGCCATCCCTCTTCTCTTGAACACAACAGGTCTGATGTGCCTAGTGCGCAGCTTCTTAGGGTCTATCGTGGCGTACGCTGGTGGAAGACCATTGGAACTTAGAGGAGAAGGTTCCTCCTCATACAGCACCGGGGCAGTTGGAGGTGTCATGTATCTTTGGTCCTTCTGAGAATACTGGCCACCGGTGATGGACATTGGTTGCTGCTGGTTCGTATTTGGTTTATTTACTATTTGTTGGTTAGGATGACTAGCTGGTAAAGCATAGTTGGATGGAGTATTGAACAAAGCCGATTGACTTGAAGACTGTACAGGGTAAGCTATGGGTGTTATGTGATGAATCGTCACAGGTTTAGTTTTGAGCTTACTGTTAGCAGGAGGTTTGAGGTGCTTTGTACGTTTCGTGTTACTTGTGAGTAAGATGTGAGTTGGAAGGGGACGGCTTCTTGTTCTTAAATCATTTTCAAATATAATGGCATGACTGGGATGACCGGGATGGCCCATTACCATAGTAGGATAGTTGGACGGTGAAGATGGTTCGCTTAAACCAGGGATGTAGTAATTTGTAGCCGGAACGGGATGGTTTGTGTATAAATAATTGTGTGATAAAGAATTGTTATAGACTGGTATTCCAACAGTGTTCAAAGCATCTGTGGGTTGATAATTGTTTGCTGATAAGGTACAATTTGCTGCGGGATGGGTTTTTATAGCAGACCCTGGTAATGGAATATCATTTTTAGCGTCAATGTTCTCACCTTTGTGAAAACCGTGTCCAGGTTGTAGATCATTATTATTTGCTGCAGTCGTGACTTGCAAATAATATTTACTATCAGATGGGTAAACTGCATCTTGTCTAGACATATTTTTGCTACTCAAACCCCTGTTTATCGTAAAATCAATACCAGATACGTTATTTTTAAAACGATAATTTGTAGCGTTGTTATCGTTAGTTTCTCCACATTGTTTATGAGCATGTTCTTTTGTATCACTAGCGTGTTGCTTGTTCCCTACGTGAGGTAAGTCAGCACGTTGCACCGGCGCCCCGTCGGTCAGAAGTAGACGGTGAGGTTCATGTGTTCGGCCACTGCTGGGTTGGTTGCGTCGGTCACCTCCTCCCCTCTGTCCTGGAAATGTATTTCTGTTATACACACTTTACGATAATACCTAGGTTAAGGAGGGGTATAGTACTAGTAGGTAGGTACAGATGTGAAAATTAGCCTTATGACGTCAATAAAACGGAGAAGTATGTAGTTGTGAGAGAGACCCATCAGATCTGTCTCTCTGATCTACAAATGTGTTGAAAGAGGACTGCTTTTATGTGAGTGGCGTGAGTCTATTGGAAAGTATTAGACGATTGAATAGTAAGTAGAGCGCACCTTGTGATGTCCATCGGGCGCGGCGTCGTCCCAGCTGAGCTTCTTGACACGCGCGGGAATGGTGGCGGAGGGCCACGCCACGCCCGAGCGCCCCGCCGGGCGCGCGCCCAGGTGGTCGCTCATGAGCGACACGCCACCGGCCGCGCCCAGGTGGTCGCTCATGAGCGATCCGCCGACCGCGCCTCCCGCCGCCGCGCCTGCGCCGGGCGACAGGCTGGCGGCGCTGGGCGGCAGGGGTGCCACCTTGCTGCGCGGGAAGCGCTGCGACTGACGACCTGATGATGCACCTGCTGAACAAATTTAGCAAGTTAGGTATCTAGCACAAGTAGTTTTGTGCCAAATAGACTTGAGATTTAATCACGACAAGCACAATTGTATTTCACAAATGTAGGTACCTACACCATGTAAGTTTTATTTTATTCAATAAAAATTATTTCCTCATATCCCTAATTCTACTTCGATGATAATGGATACCAAAGAAATCTGTCAACTTACATGAAAGGGGAGCCCGGAGAGTTTTTGAGCAAGCATATGCAGGGCAAAAAGTTGATCGCTGAGTTGGTGCGGCATGAGGAGGGAAACACCGAAAATATATTCGAAAAGTTTCAGAAGAGCCCCGTGGTCAAGATTCCACTTTCAGATTTCAAAAAGGAACAAAAATAAAGTGATCTTCAGAGCTGTTTATTTTCATATGATCGTGTGCAGTAACGCGTAATGGCTTAAATAGGCAAATCTGACGAAGAAATTGTGGGCTATCCCTAAAAAATAAAAATAAAATATGAAGGAATTAAGTGCCAATTTTCTTCTTCAGCAAGCTAACTCAAATCAAAATTACCTTGTTTATATAACTCAAATATGTAACACCACTAGAAACTAACTAACACCGGGTTAGTTAACCAGACATAAGTGTTTTTTTGAGTTGGGAACATTGCAGTTCAATCGATGAAACATAAAAAAGATTTGCAATGCCTATGCCCTGATACGTAATCTGACCAAAAATGCATGAACGAATAATAAACTGAAATTATACTCGTTATTGCCTCGTCCTCAATGATGATAGAAAACAAGTGTAGTCTCGGCTTTACAATATGTGGCGTCACATAATTTAAAAGAATTTAATAAAAGCAGAAACACATCCCTATGCGAGTATGTGGCGTGTGCTGCCATCTGTAACAATCTTCATTCGGATTTTATGTATACTATCGGCGTCACTTTTTTTGTTTATTGATTGACGAAAACGTTCGTTATGGAAAAATATGTTTATAAGTTTTATAAAACTTGTATTTATTTTTATATGAGTTCATGAATATATTGCCTGCTGATATTGTATCGAATATCCACTTACTACACCGTCGAACATTATAAAATACAAAATAAGTTATCAACGCTACCTCATAACGTCAATTTATTTTGACATTACTTACTCTAACCCAGAGTTAAGAGACCTATCTCTCGCACATCGGTGGGTTTAAAATTTAAAAGTTTAACTCTAGGTTTACCTCTAAATCTTGGTGGCCCAAGATGAATTACCTACTTATTTGTTTAACCCTGAGTTACTCAGAGTTATTTAAGATAATTCATGAACGCCCAAGTGGGCCTTAAAACGTTAATGACTTAGCTCTGAGTTTACAAACTACATCTAAACGAGCAAATGGGCCTTAGTATATTAATTGATCACAAAATACATCAGCATAACACTTACTATGTTGTTGTCCTCCATGTGCCGCATCCTGCTGCAGATCTAAACTAGACGTAGAGTTAGCCAGAATAGTACTGGCACCTGCACTGACGCTTAGCAGTGAACCCGATGAGCCTGCAGGTCGCAGCACCCCCACGCCGGTACTGGTGGGGAGGACCGTAGTCCCCCCCGTAGGCACGTGCGGGCTGGTGGGGTTTGTGGTGGTGTGGCGCGGCGTGGGGGCGATGGGGTCCGCCGGGGGCTTCTCATGTGTTACATAGCCAGTGCCAGACCCGCTCGCGCTGCGCTTCGACCGACGACGACTGCGGGAATATATGGCCTTGGTAAGGATACAACGTGAAAAATGTTTTTAAACAAAATTATTTGGAGCATCAAAACTTTTATGAATAGACCTAATAAATAAGTTCGTAAACGTTATTCAGCGACCGCACCTACATAGTAGATTTGCGTATATGACATTATGGTGTGTATAAATAATACTGTACTAGAGTGTTTGATTTAGATGGTAAAAGTGTTAATCAGCAGATGAAGACAATGATAATTCTAAAAATATGTCGTTATGATCGTGGATAACAGGGAGCGAATTTTTTCCTTTGATGCCGTCAATCCTATAAGAATTTGGATGAACGTTTGTCTCACACTCTGTATATGTATCCAAGTAGTGCGCACACAAGCAGCGCGAGCGCCGCCAGCGCGGCCGCGAACAGCGCCAGCACGCCGCCGCCCGCGCCGCGCGCTCCGCCCGCACCGCCCGCACCGCCCGCACCGCCCGCGGGCTGCAGGAGCCGCGAGCTCAGGTGCACCGTCACTGGTACTGATGTCTGAAAAGAGAAATCAACTAGCTTTATAAAAAAAATCGCTGTTATACATAGGTATAGAAGTCCAGTTCGCAACTTCTGAACTTTTAATAGATACTTATAGTTAATAGTTTGATTTACTTATTCTTTTTGTGTACCTAATATTTTATTATTTTAGGTAATACCACTGACACGTGGCATCGTCTGCACAAAGTACGCACTTGTAGATACTATAATTATTACATTTGAAAAGTCGTTATTAAAGAAAGAGAAGGGGACCAAGGATACTTCCTTGAGGTACCTCTGCTCCATTGAGTCTAACTGATGATCTGTAGAACGTTGCAACAAGTTTATCATTTAAGCAAGCCGTGAGCCTGATGGCATGGGAGAAATTTCGAACATCCAAACAAACTTTCATCTCCTATTTCATGGCTTTAGGGGAAAGTTTTCAAAAACCCTTCTTTAGTGCTCACCTTCTTGTTCGTTATACTATCAGAAACTCTAAACTCTAGGATTTAGGGTGTTCGTTGTCTGACAATGAAAATATTTTTTTAATTAAGTAGACGCGAGATACTGTAACTGTATATTACTGAGATAGCTTTTCAGCCATTCTAAAGCAGGACCTCTGATGCCTTAGGGCTCACCGCAAGTCTCATTTTGTGGTCAAACAAAATCAAGAGCTTTACTCATTCTAGGAAAATGATGATAGGAATAATGCTTTGGCTACTTGAGGTGTCACAGTGGTAATGACTTGGCTAGATATGAGTAACAGGTTTAGGTACCTGTCGGGGCGGCGCGCCGGAGTCGACGGCAGTAGCGACGACGTGCAGCACGGACGAGTTGAGCGAGCGCAGCGCCGCGCCGCGCAGGAACATGTCGCCCGTCGAGTTGATGTACAGCGTGCTGCAACACAACCACGGGGTTTACAATAATTTTTAAATACTAAATGATAGCCTAAAATTCTATATAATGTGGTTAAAAATGTCTTGATGACCCAGTGGTTAAGGCCTCGTCTCTCATGCTTGAGGTGTGGCCCTGTGGGTTCAAATCCCGGCAAGTACCGATGTGTTTTTTTCAATTAATATGTTCTTTCGAAGTTTTTGGACATTACTGACATCGCTGCAGGAAAAACATCGTGAGGAAACCAGCAGTTAATATACGTCTGAAATCGCCAAATCGCCGTCTTGAGCAAGCATGGTCGTCAATGCTCGTGCCTTCACTGTGTAAGAAGAGATCTTTTCCCTGCATTGGAACCATAATAGGTTGTTTTTTGAACGTGGTTGTATGGACTCACTCAGCGCCGGAGCCCCTCAGCGTGAGCGTGACGGTGTCTCTTTTGTCTCCGTCGAACACGTCGAGCTTGCCGACGGGCAGCAGCTCGGCGTCGTCGTGAGGGTCCTCGTCCACACGGAACTCGTATTGCGGGTAGCGGAACCGCGGCTCCCACTCGTTCACGTTCAGCACCGTGATGTTTATTGATGCCGTGTCATTCTGAAATCAAATGGAAAACATTACATATTAATGCCTAAGGCATTAAGTCCGGCTTTGTATGTTATTGTGTGCGAGAAGTTTAAATACATAAATAAATATTATTAGTACCTACGTAATTAACCATTATTTTGGCTATAATTGTATAAATAATGAACATGCTGTGTGTAGAGCATATTGTGTCCAAGCTCTGCTCTCAAGAAATTCAAGATGCGTTGCATTGATACAAGCCAAGTAAAATAAGATAACTTCTTATGTTGAATTTATGGGCACAATCATTAATGGTGACAAAGTAAGAAACAAACAGTTCAGCCATATTTTACCAGTAGGAATGCAAAAATTACATAATTTGAAGCTAAAACTAAAGCTCAACAAAATCATTTTTTTTATTGACTTACCAATAAATTAAATTCGACAAAACTGTAAATGATAGAGTTGACATGAGAGAATTGAAGGAACGACCCCAAGTGATATAGAGTTGACATGAGAGAATGGAAGGAACGACACCAAGTGATATAGAGTTGACATGAGAGAATGGAAGGAACGACTCCAAGTGATATAGAGTTGACATGAGAGAATGGAAGGAACGACCCCAAGTGATATAGAGTTGACATGAGAGAATGGAAGGAACGACTCCAAGTGATATAGAGTTGACATGAGAGAATGGAAGGAACGACTCCAAGTGATATAGAGTTGACATGAGAGAATGGAAGGAACGACCCCAAGTGATATAGAGTTGACATGAGAGAATGGAAGGAACGACTCCAAGTGATATAGAGTTGACATGAGAGAATGGAAGGAACGACTCCAAGTGATATAGAGTTGACATGAGAGAATGGAAGGAACGACTCCAAGTGATATAGAGTTGACATGAGAGAATGGAAGGAACGACTCCAAGTGATATAGAGTTGACATGAGAGAATGGAAGGAACGACCCCAAGTGATATAGAGTTGACATGACAGAATGGAAGAAACGACCGCAAGTGGTATGGGCAAGCTCAGGAAGATGATGATGATGATGATAGAACATAGGTAATAGACGAAGACATAAAAAATAAATTATGAATAGTGTTTTACCGAGACGCCGTCGGTGACCATGACCTGGTATTGGTACTGGTCGCTGGTCTCGTAGTCCAGCGGGCGGCGCAGCACCACTTCGCCAGCGCTGTTGATCGCAAACTTGTCCAGGAAAGAGCGGTCCGACACGTAGAACTGCAGGTTGTTCTGGCAGCCATACAATGAAGGAGTTTAGAAAGTGGATAAGAAAAGTATTTTACATGTTTGTGTTTTTTTGTTTGTAGGTACTACATTAATTTGGCCAAAGGACATGTGAGGACTAGCACCCGGTTTCTGAATTGAGAACTTTCCAAACTCTTTATTAGTTAGTATAAGTTCCCGCGAAATTCAAAATTTCTTTGCAAAAACCGTACGAAATTTTAAATTTCGCAGGCTACATTAAAGAAATTCCCTGAAGTTGGTTCAACATGTTCTCAACTTCAATTCTCAATTCAGAAACCGGGTGTAGCTATGGTTACGCGAGTGCCTGTGATCACGTGAGTATTGTTACATACGTGTTGCATGTGCACGGGCGGCGGCGTGGTGTGCAGCGTGAGCAGCGTGGCGCCGGGCGCGGCGGCCTCGCTCACAGCGGCGGAGTACTGCCGGCGCCGGAACCGGACGCCACCCGCCTGCCCGGCGCCACGGCTGATGCTCAGCGTGGCCAGCGCGTACCGGTCCGAGTTGTCCACCTGAGTCGCCTGTAACCAACGGACAAAAACGGGTCAAGCAAGCTACACGTGTAAATACGGACAGCTCAAGATCATGATTAGAAATGGGATCTTATAAAAATAATAAAAGTGTATACAAAGAAAACCTAAAATGGATTATTAAGGCAGATTTACACAGGATCAGTAGCTGACTCAAAACTCGAACCTAGTCAGCGCTGACTGACCGGTTACTGTCTTCATGTAAATTGATTTGAAGTCAGCGCTGTCGCGTCCGTGCTGACTTAAATATTCCTGCTTGATGATTTTAAAGTTAGCCCGCTCCCCCCGCCACCCGCGCCAGCGGTACTGAACTACTGACCTTGTCTAAACGACAAAGTCAGCAGTTGGTCACTCGTTAACACTGCATTGTAGAGAGAGGTCGCGTCGTGTTGAAAATTCAAAATTGAACGACACCGAGAACTTAAATTGGTTCAATTTTGTTGCAAAAATGAATGTCTATGGGATCTTAAATCCCAAAATCACCATAATGAAGACAACAACAAAGCAGAACCTCCAGTTTTAATTCTATCATCTATCCATTTTCAAACTCAAACTCAAACTCAAAGCATTTATTTCAATTAAACCGTTTACACGCACTTTTGAATTGTCAAAGAGTCGGTCAGTTAGTCAGAAAGTTGAAGCTAGTTGCCCATTCCAAAACGTAGATCTCTATGGAGAAGAACGGGCAAGAAACTCCAAGGATACTCTTTTTAAATCAAGATATTACAAAATCGTTGGTACATTATTCTTGTTGCTTCTATATGTGAGAACAATGTAAATAAAATATATATTAAAAAAGAAATCAAAATATAAGAATAATAAAAAATAAGCCGTGGCAGTTAAGAGATGACCAGTCTCAACTGACGGCGCCCGTTCACGAACATGACGCGTGGATCAGCACCATCCAGCTCAACCATTTTGTAGGGAACCGAATGATCCAACACACGCGCCACCAACAGTGAGACATTTAAGTGAGCATGACATAGTCTCAACTGCCATGCTTTCAAGTCAACATACATAATAATGATATAATAAACGAATCCATGGTACTCACATTTCCAAAATTGAAAAAATGCTTCTAAATTATACAAAACTATACTTAGCTATGTATTTGAGCGATGAATAAAATTTTACTACCAAAAGAAAATACCATCATTAAATATCTAGTGGAGTATTCAATATTAAAACAATATTTTATAAAAAAACAGCGTAAGCGGCTGAGCTTAGCCGCCCTGCAAGTGATGTTAAGTGAGGACCCCACTGTAGCGTTGGATCAAGCGTGATCCCCAGGAAAACCGTTTTGTCGACGAATTCTAGTATCTCCTTATTCAATACAACGTGACATTTACAACTTTAACATTCGGTAACGCGAATCTTATGCATTTAGTTTTCTTCTCATTTAATACCAAATTATTTACAGTAAACTAATTATGAATCTTAAGCATAGCGTTATTTACGTCGTCAAGCTCTTGTGCATGTCTGTTTATTTTAAAAATCAGTGATGTATCATCAGCAAATAACACCATTTGTGGTCGGTTTTTCAGTAAATGTTTATTTCCGTCAACCCTTCGAAAATAGGAACATTTTCTCAACAAATAATATAACCGTAGTAAAGTTAGCTTTTTTGGAGAATAATTTTTTCACCACTGACTTCAATAACGTGAGTACACCGTGAAGAAAAAACTACGACTACTGATGGCATGTTAACAGAAAGAGTCAGTTCTCAGCGCCATTACTGACTTCCATTGGAGTCAACTACTGACCCTGTGTAAAACTGCCTTTAATAATAATGTTTTTATATTCTAATATTTCAAAATATAATTTATATTTATATAATGAATTAAAGGATATAATAATAATAATCAACATTTATTTCAGAATCACTCCCATATTTGTTAGGAACAATGTAAACTTATGAAACTAGTGTTAGTAACAATAATAAATTATTCTAAGCTGCGTGAGGCCCGTCGATCCTGGGGAATGTCTACTTGACTGCGTGCAGTCGTATCCACCGCCCCAAGATCGGAGAGTCCCACCTATCAGCCAACGTTCTAAGAATAGTGTTGCGGCTGGCGCAAACACGGGGAAGCAAAGATGCGTATCTCTTTGCGCATGATGGCCGAAAAGCTATCAACGTCCGCGTCGGCAAACATGACGGACGCGCTACAAAAACGCGGCAGCCCCATCAATACTCTGAACGTGTGTTGCTTTAGACACGTTATCTCTTATGTCAGCCAATGGCAGATGGACGAAGTTCTAATGCGATTTTTTGATTACCATTCGAATACATTTGAAATTCGCTACCAACGATCTATGGACACTATAAGATAGATTACCAGTATAGTTTACCTTTATAACGATAGTAACAGGCTGACTGAGCTCATCGATGAGTTGCTTGGTGGCAGCAACCTGTCCGCTGTCCTTGTCCACCACCAGCAGGCGGCCGTTATCGCCGGTGGTGGAGTATGTGAGCGGCGCGTTGATACCCACGTCCTGGTCTGCAGCGGAGATCGGGCCCGGCGATGTGGCCAGGATTGTACCCTGGAGACAAAGAAAATGTTTATTTTCACATGAAAGACCGTAAAGAGTTGGATGGTCTCTACCGTACCTATATGCGCTGTGAGTGTTTTTGTATGCGCTTCACCAATAAGCATATTCAGATGTATTAATAACGCTAGGATCTGCGATTACCGTTTACACCTCAGGCGTGAACGTTATATTATCTGCGATCACCAATAGGTGTTGTAGTTTAGAGTACCTACTTACTGAGTTATATCTTTCAAGAGTTCAATACAAGACCATTCTTATTTCTGGTAGTCATTAGAGAACATGTTTTTTAAGATGTTACCTCTTTAGCATCATCAGGCAGCGTCGCAGTATAATGATCGTGCGTGAACTTGGGGTTCTGATCATCAGCATCCAGCACTTGCACTTGCAGCACCGTGTCGTTGTGCAGGGGTGGTGTCCCCGCGTCCTGTGCTCGCAGAGTCACGGTGAAGTTGCTCAGTGTCTCGTAGTCCAGAGGCTTCTTCACCACCAATACGCTGTCCAACTCGTTTGGGAAGCCAAGGTACTCCTAGAGTTCGAAAAAAAAGGGGTGGTTAATTATGGAAAGTGTAGTGTGTGTGTGTATCCGACGTCTGATCTATTCAGAGTTTATATTTTCATGTGTTTACATTGGTTCGGTGTCGAAATTAAACGTCTTGATTTTCTCAGGAGATTCAAGAGTTTCTTAAGGCGAAACCTTCAGGGTAGCACGCGAATTTTTTTTTTTTTTTTTACGTTTTTTGCAATTTGCAGGACAGTGTCAGGTTGTATGTTGATTAAAATATGATTCGCGACCGTATCAAATATGGCTTTACAGAATTATAATCATTAGAATCAGCAATACATCTCTATAAGTTCATATTACCCTATTGAATGACTATTTCATGAAATCATGACATTTGAGGGCAATTCTAATTTAAGGAGTTGTATTGCTAATTCTAATGATTATAATTCTGTAAAGCCATATTTGATACGATCGCGAAACATATTTTAATCAACATACAACCTGACACTGTCCTGCAAATTGCAAAAAACGTAAGTAAATTTGAATTTCGCGGGCTACCTTAGCGCATGCTCCTTAAAGTTCAACTGAACCTCAAGAAAGTGACTGTTAACATCAATATGTTTAGTGTTGGTATGCAGTAGTGGTGGTGGTATATGGTGTTGTGTGGTGCTCGTGCGGAGCACCGAGTGTTATGGCGCAGCTTAGCAGAGGCATATGTCCAGTAGTGGACTGCGATAGGTTGAGATGATTGATGTATTGGTCTCACATGGTTGGGTCCCGGCAGCACGGAGTAGTGTATGGTGGCGTGCGGGCCGGGCTGGTCAGCGTCTGAGGCGCGTGCGCCCACGGCCACTCGCGTGCCCACCGCCGTGAGCTCCGACAGGCGCACGCGGTAGGGCGCGCCCAGCCACGTCGGCGCGTTGTCGTTCACGTCCCAAACGCGCACGGATACTGGGATTATGAAGCTCTGCAACACAATACACCAGCTGTTAGTATTGCAATGAAAGACATGTGACAAAACTGTAGCTGTTTGTAATCCGGTGGGTCTGCTAAACCATCATTGACTTTTGAAGATCTGAAAGGAACCACAAACACCGCTTATTTTAGTGGTTTTAGTAAATCTATACTGGTTCAGCTCATACATTTCACAAACCATGCACAATGCTTTCCGCAAAATCATACTCTGTTACAAAGTAGGTAAAACAGAGCAATTTAATGTTACTAACCGGGTCAGTGGTACGTCTCCTATCGCAGCGCACGTTGACATACACGTTGGACGGTCCCCGCTTCTCTTCGCGATCCAGCGCACGCAACAGGGTAAGGTTCTTAGTGCCCGGTGAGATGCCCACGGCTGCTCCCTTCTCCTGCAGCCGCAAGGTGATGTCACCGAGGTCCTCCGAAGGGTCGCCATTTACGCTTAAGGTACCTGTAACGTTACAACAAATTCTAGAGCATATGACTAAACTTTCTGCTGCTAATAAATCAAATCGTAATAATGTTAATCAACTTAACGAGGCATTTGCTGCAATGCGATAGTTTATTTGATAAATTGTTAAGCAATTTATTACATTGCCTAGTGACGTAAAATATATTTTTTATTGCATCCTCTCTATATCAATCTATTCTATACTTGCAAATATTTTAATCAGTTCGTTACAATGAAATGCAAATCAGCAAGGACTAGACGAATTTTATATTCGGCCCAATTATTTGGTGTTCCGTTGCAGCCACAGTTGCAGCGATCGTCATCGAGTGTGACATGCCGTGTACTTACTTTAGACGGCAAAGTGTTCAGTGGTAGTGGTACTTACCAATAACACTTCCAACGGTCGTATCCTCGCTGATGAAAAAGCTCTCGACTGCGCCGCCGTTCATCAGATAGCAGCGACTGTCCTGGATGGCTGCAACACAAGCGATGGTCTGTCATGAGGACACCTCAATATCAGGCCTGGATGACGTCACTTTACAGTCAAGAGCACGTCCATGGCAACTTAGATAACAACTTAATTTCAGTTTCGAAGTAGTAAAGCAATTTTCGTATTTAAGCGAAACTGCTAACATGCGGTTGACTTTACATATGGTTTACCTCCGAGCCTCTCTGTGTGCGCTGCACAAACAGAAAGTGTCATGTTCGTTACAAATGTTAGTGATTCATTAAATGATCGTAAGTTATGATGGTGATAGGTCTTCATCCTTTCTGGTAATTTAAGATCAGTCTATGATACACTAACCTTTCTACAATGAAATACGAGAAACGATGAAGGTCTCAATAAACTATTAGTGACAGAAACATTTTTTTTCCTGAAATATCGAATATCAATCAAGGGTAAATCCATTTATTCATATTTGATAATGGAGCAAATGTGGGTCAATACAGTAAGGTTTTTGTCAATCAACTATTGTAGTAGATTCATCGATATTGTAATGTTTTCAGGCTTTTCAGGTCGCGGTATTACCACGTCCACTTATATATCCAGGACACGGGGTGGAGGCGGGGGGTGGGAGGTCATTTCCTCCTTGTAATAGAACGCTTACCCAGTTTTAAAGATTACTGACTTAAATAAATGGATATGCAAATGACTTTTGCCTTTGGAAACGGACTTCCGGAACCTTATGTTTAAATATTCTGAAGTCTTCGTTTGGGCTACTTGTAGATTTGCGTCGAACTGCTAGTGTTTCTTTTTGGCAATTTATTGTCCTTTGAACGTGACACCTAGCAGGTCCTGCTATGAATACGATTGAAAACCTTGATACCTTGACCTTTTTCATCCTAATCTTCTTCGTCTGTCTACGCTTGATTTTACTTCCACTTCCACTTCCACATTCGCCAACAATGTTTGGCTCACTTATTTATGTACGTATATTCTATCGTAATATGTCAATCTAAATGCAACCCATACGACGACATGTTAACATAACTAAAAGACAAGTTTGAAATAAATTAGGTAGTAAAACTGTCCGTAACTAGCCCGACGCGTTCGGCTGCTTGCAGCGCATTGTGCGATAAGTGCACGGATTTATTAATTACACAATGTGTAGGAGCGTGGAAGTCTGGCATCGTTCAATAACAGGTTTTGTTGTAAAAGTAAATAGATCTATAGATATTATACCATACGTCTGTCTCATTTTATTTGTCAGTTTGTTTATGTTTTGTTATGCAGTTTTATTTAATACTATACTAATTAATTAAATATCCGTTATTATTATTCTCTTACAATCATTTATTTTATTTACATAAGTATACATATATACACACATTGCAGTACAAAACTGATTTACATCCGTCACCTCACCACACTTCAGGTTCAGTTGAAAACCAGCGTCAGGCACTAGTTGTCTGACATTTTTGCTGAACTGGACCTATTTAGTGCAGCCGCGAGGCACACTTTCCTACTAATTTCTCACTATACACTTTACACTTTTTATTTGTTTGTTTTATTATATGTTGTGTTGTGTGCCTTGTAGTTTGTGCTAAATAAATTCATTTTCTGTCTTTCTTTTGATACGCATGAACCTCAGGTGCCTGCACTAAGTATTGGTCAACAGAAACACTTGTTGAATTTAGGGTGCAGCGAAGCATATGATTGATATACTTACGTTTACAATCACTTCCAAACGCTCGCAAAGGATATTTCAGGATAGTTTCGTAACTTCCTTTCATATGTGTCATGTAAGTACAGCATTCAACAAGTTCATTAGGCAGGTGTAGACGAAAAAAGCGCGGATGGCACAAAAAGTAGGATTTATAGAGGCGCCGCGCGGCGGAGCATGACGCGTGGTGTATGCGCTGCGATGTGAGTCATTGTGCAGACCAAGACGATGCGCGGGCGATTGCGGGTCACGATCGTGTAGTACTTACTAGACTAGAAATCACTCACTGTATTATTTTCAACGTTTTACGTTAATTCAGCTGTCCTGTTTAACAACGCAGCTAATATTTCTGGCAATGCCTCTGCATAGCCTGACAAAATACTCTATTACGCGAACCTCACTTTATCTAAGCTATTGTCTCTTTCCTACAAAAGTACTTTTCTTTTGTTTGTAGAACTATAATCTCGTTAGAATAACGATAACTGTCCACTTTCACCAGCCATTATCATCATCACAGCAATTTCCTGCGCGACCTATCACGAACGCAACCTGCGACCGCACACACCCAAAGTGACCATAAACCACATCTTACCTCATCTCGGAACACCAACCTATTATATTATAATAAGTAACAATAAAATACTTTAAGTGGAGGTGTTCGCAGTTTCACCGCAAATAATGACCGCTCAGTGAAAGTGACTCGATACTCGAAATCATACGGCGGCGGCGGACTAACAAGCGATTTTAAATTGTTAATTAAATTTTACATTACGTTAACAAATAAAAGGGTGATGCACTCTGCTATATGGTTCTCTTGTAGAATTATAAACATCACGTCCTGGCAAGCTGGTGCAAAGTACGTCCGAAACACTATCCAACTAAAATCAATCTTCGCCATAAACAATAATAATTTTAGCGAAATAATGGTGCGCAAAGAAATGCTACGTTTAATAGGTAACATACACGGTCAAGGAAACTTATTTTTATGTTTTTCTTCTAAGTTCTAACTACAGTCTACAGTCACGCAATTCTAAACAGCAAGGGTCGACGCCCTGTGGGGGTTGTTTTGTACATGTTGCACATTCAATTAAATTCCTATCGTGACTATTTCTCTGCATCAGCTCCAACAGGCTCGAAGTCAGGCTATTCTTGTACATGAGTGTAATACCTAGGTACTTTATTCACGAGTGTCTTATAGCGAATTCCTTGAGCTTAATTAGCCAAAGCTCGCAAAGTTCTTTGGAGTTGTAAGCTCAATGAGCACTGAGCGTTGAGGCGTCGGCTAATCGAAGTACCTGTTATGAAGTGAAGCTTTTATGATCGGCATCTAACTAATTTTTCTCGCAAATCTAAAGTTTTCATTGCAAAATCGGCAAAAAAAAAAGCACTACCTCAGCCACTGCAAGGCCGCACAAGGTGCAACGATGACTTGGTGTGTGTTCGGGATGTTTTGGACTTCCTCTGGATTCGAGAAGCACAAGACCGGTTAATGTCACGATGCTTCGGGGATACACACATGTCCAGAATTGGACGTCTTTCGGCTGAAAGATGATGATGATAACAAACCAGTGCAAATATATTATTAATACGGTCAACAGCTTGGGTGCTCTGAAAATACCTTGCTCCAACAAAACTACAAGACATGCACAAACACTAGTGACTACAGCACAACTACAAGTGGGGGAGTGCGCACTGTTGGTCTGCCTGTCGCCTGTGCTCACTCACCGCGGGACTTGATCGACAGCGCTATGGCGGCCACGGTGGCGGGCGGCGCCGGCGCAGGCTCGCGCTCGCCCACGCGCCACGATAGCCGTCCTGCACCACACACCAGGTTTAAAATTATCCTTAAATGTTTGCAGGAGATAGTTCTTTCATAATTTACTAGTTTTTAATAAACAGCAACCAATATTTAAACTTTTGAAGAAGTTTGTTGACCTTTCTCAGACTCTACAACTTGACCTTTTACACAAATTGTACCGAAATATTGTAGAAATCAATACTATCTGGCGGCCAATTACCGTGAATTCGCACGCTGTCGCCGTCCAAACTAAATAGTGAAACAAAATAATCTGTAATAAAGTTAGTAAAGTTGTCAACGAAACGTTTTCATGGCAGGTGCGCAGAGGCAGAGGCAAGTGGGGCACCGGAAGGCGGCCGTGTTATAGATCCCCCTCGCCACTTCCGGTGGGTTCGAGCAACATGGCGGCCCTGGCTCGGGTTCCTAGTCACCGAATGTGGGTCGGACACTACTCGGTCCCGTCGGACATCGGACTGACCCGCAGCCTTCCCTTCATCACCGAAACTTTCGGTTTCATTGGAGCGGGCTACTGGATAGACCAATAATCTATAATGCAGTCATAATGTGGCCCTTGATTGCTAGGACCATACAATATCAAATGGATGCCATCATCTGACATTGTAATGTTTTCAGTAATATTTTGCTAGATCATCATTATAATATATTTTAACCACACCACGCATTAGCTGTAATGATCTGTGGATGGATACAGGGAGATGTTACTTATAACTAGATGGGTACAGGAAAATGTTACCTGTAACTGACACGGATGATTAATGGCATACAGGTAGTGTAAATAAGACTTAGGAAACTTTTCTATTAATTTTGATTACGCTAGGGTTCCCAAGTAGTAAGTCCTATGAGACGATAATGTAGTTTACAAAGAAAGTGTGTTTATTCCACATACAATTACCACTCCACAGTAGGTTTTAATTTACTATGGCATCCCATTAAAGCATCCCATAAAAGCTTGGGGTTTAAAATATTGATATTGCACTTGCGGTAATTGCACGTGTGCCGACCATTAGCGTGTAATCATAATGCACGAGCATGCAAATATGGTTGCACTGTGTCACACAATTTGTTTCATTGTTTTTGAGCTGAAAATCATACTTCAGCGGTAATAGAACAGTTCAGTTAAAGAA
Organism: Griposia aprilina; assembly: GCA_916610205.1. Lineage (NCBI taxonomy): Eukaryota > Metazoa > Arthropoda > Insecta > Lepidoptera > Noctuidae > Griposia > Griposia aprilina. The sequence continues at coordinate 25,639,086 of OU744286.1, forward strand.
GTTTCAAGTAGATTTACAGACAACGCAATGCCCAGTATACAGCATTGGGTCTAGGAAGCATGAATTTTGTTTTGAAAATTCACCCCCCAAAAAGCTATGAACCTGTATGGCAGATCGTCATTTTTGCCACGATAGGAAATCCCATCGGACACATGGCTTGTGAGCTCTTCATTGAAGTTTTCAAACGGTTTACATTCTTTGCACCAACTCAATGATTTTAAGATTTTCTCGAGCGGATAAATACATAAAGACATCAAATAAGAAATTTTAAAAACCTGTTGTTTCTCCGAGACCAGAGAGGGAAAGTTCCTGCTTGCAGTTAGTTTCCAATCATTTCAAGGACAATTTATTCTATAAACGACGGTTACGTGCGGCCGGGGAAAGGCGGACGCGATCTCATCGAGGTGACTCTCTGTCGAATTACGAGCTGACGATACTTTGCGATCTGATTCGTCATCTCCGTCATTACTGCATTACGCGCCTTATTACCAGATAATGGACACTTAAACGATTTATCTTTACTTTCATGTTAAATATACGGTGTTTTCATTGTGAGCTCGTAAATGCTTGCTAGCTTGTTGTTTCCATTATTGTTGGATATCGTAAGAGACTGACGTTAGTGGATATTTCTTGCAAAAGCATTCTTATTTTACAAACTTACGAAATCTACAACTAAGAAATGTTCTTTAATAATTGCTATTATTAAGCAATTATTACAGCTTAATAATTTTTTCACCTTTTTTCTGATTGGCAGCAGAAGGCATTTCATTGACTCCGTGTCCGTTATGGATGTCTCCTTTATTTCGTATTTGTCAATGTTTATTACGCAGGAGGACTGAGTAGTGTTGAAAAAATGTCATTATATCTTGGTAGATGCGTGCGCGGCAAGTGGCGGTGCACGGCGGAAGCACGCATGGCGGCGCGCGACCCCACGCCGCCGCCCGCCGCGCCACCACGCGGTCACAGTCCACAAGTGAATTGTGACATGCCACTGAACTGACCACCTATCACAGTATCCATTTATAGAAATTACTTTAAGAAAACCATTTTTCAAGGTTTGTTTGAAATAGGTAAGAGCATTTTCTAATAGTCAATTTTGCTCTTCTTTCTAATATGCAGTAAACCCAAGTTTGAAGTAAAATTATTTTAGTTCTCTCTTTACTGACTTCAATGTCTTCAGTGACTTCAATGAGGAAGACTCAATTTTTGAGAATCTATAGTCAGTCTTATTTATGTTGTGGAGCCAGTGATGCAACTTGGGAGTGGTTTGTGTTTTCGACTGATTTATTTGTTAATTTTTTTAGAATTGCATTGATGACACGGCAATCCGTGACATGATTTACTTTGAGTTAACGTGTTACAATCAATTTTCTCCGCTGTCTATTTGTAAACTGTGAGAACTCATAACCGCAATAGTTAACTGCCCACAACAGAACCTATTACAAAAGATTCTCCGCTCTATATTTGAGTAATGAAATGTCAATTAACTGCAAATAGCCGTCACATTTACACCATAAATATAGATCTTTTTCGCGAAGAGCCAGAGTTGCACCGACGCACCGCGTTTATTATGTAACGGTAATAACAAATTAAATTCATTACAGATTAATAAATTAATTTTGATTCGACATTCATTTTGCCCATGGATAAAATCAATTTGAGATTCAACTTTCAATGTTGGGTAAGAGAAAGAATTAATACTTCAAGCTCTGTTTAATTACGGTTACACAAATATGTAATGAGAAAAATCCTTTACAACTTTTCATTATTACATGAATTGGAAGGATTTCCTCTGCCAATTGGGGGATAAGTACTGTATTCCTATAGCCTCGAACAGCTTCATGAGTTGTGGTCATTAATTTAATGACTAGAAACAAAAGGAAGAGTCCGTTTTGTTAGCCGCGGATTATTAACGACGATTTGGAGAACAATGAATTTCCGACAGCTTTGCGTTATTATCTTGATTCACCAATATGTTTTTCAAGTTCATATGTATGTAGATAGGTTACCTATGCAGTAAATTCTATATGCATTTGTTATTGAAATATCATGTTAACCTCTCTGTTAATGTTACTGAGAGTGCAGCCTACTTTTTCAAGATAGTAGATTATGCCATTAATCTACTAGAGCACCTGACAGCACATATCATTTGTATTTATATGTGCAGGTGCTGCAGGCAACTTATGAATATAACTCCTTATGTAAAAATGCTTTTACAATGTAAATACAGTTCCCATTGTAGCGATGTCGACATGAAGAATATTTATGCCTTGAGCCAAGAAAGATACGCGGAAAGTAACTTGCTACTTCTTATGAGCCAGTGGATAAATTTATAAAGAAAATATTGCAATTAGCTGCATGTGTCGTGCCTGCATCACACAAGAATGAACATAAGTTTCAAAAACATTACTATGTAGACCACGACACGTTGCTCCAAGCTCCAATTTTACCTACCTGATTATCCATATTTTATACCTATATGTCTTGCGTGGGGCTTGAGAATATATTATTCGATTTAAATCTTAACTGTAATTAAATTTTTAAGTGTTAACGTCCACCTATGTTCGCACGAACTTTCCGTGAACTTAAATTTAACCCTAGGAAGTAATAGACCTTGCATGCCCTTACTGTATGCTCATGAAAGTAGAGCACACGGCTTAGATCGATTACAATTTCATATTAAACCGACGACATAAGATTGCAAGAACACTATGTTTCGTATCTTGTTTCAATTAAAGTAAGTAGTGACTTGCAAAACGATATAACAAATTTGACAGCTGAAACTATAATTTGAATGTCATAGAACAAACGATTCATTATGCATTTGTAATGTTTCACCAAATTCCGAGCATAAAATGAGTTGCGATATTTCCTTTGGCCGGTGCTTGTCTTGTCACCGTTACGTCATTGGCTCGGAGTATGAAACAGGAGGAAGTTGCGACCCGGACTATGAACAATGGACCACCGAGACTGATCGCACGATCGCCTACTAGCCGCTAGCTACGGTGTTGCAATGTTTTGACTTGAGACGGCTTGACGTTTACTATGTGTACTGCCTTCAATAATATTTTGCTCTGTACAGAAGTAGATCACTAATTACTTGTGATAATATTATATTTTGGCTGAAGACTGAAAAAGAAAACCCTTGTGTGAATCACAAGCAGAGCGAAGCGAGACTGCCTTAGTGAGCTATATCATTATAAATACTAAGTGGAGCCGTTGACATACTTCACCGAGGGAACAATAATAATTAAGTTAAACCCTTTAAGGGGACTACATGACCTAAACGCAAATTTATAATGCCTACAAATATATGATCCACTGCAGTAACCAAAATCAAAAAAATATATAATATGATATTCTTCTGGATATAAATGCTAGTTAGATAGTGTGTTGAAAACATAATACAATTAACTTGATATTATATAAAAAAAACACGTAGATACCTCTAAAAAAATATTTTCAAAATTAATTAATAGAACAACCAAACATATTTGCTTTGTTGGCATTTTAATCTTAAAATATTGTAGGGAAAAGGCACTGAAAACCGAAATACAGGCATTGCCTAGTTCGGTTGCAGTGGCTACATCCATTTTATTAGAAACAAATACTGCCAAACTGTTTCCTGTAAAATATTATTATGTTTTTTGAGAAATTAAATTTATTATTATTATTTCCTTTATTTCATTATTTACATATAAATTACATTTTTAAATATTAGAATATAAAAAATATAAAAACATTTAAAAATAGTAGCCCACCGGTATCGGGAACAGGGTCCAAGCTACCGGCGGTCAGGGCTCCAGAGAGAGGAACCTCCTAACAATGCGAGCCGTGTCCAGAAGTACCGCTTTCTGAATCAAGCCCTTGATCCAACTGCCCAACGAGAGCCTCCTCAGGTGTTGGTCGAGGCTCTTGGCTATTAAGCCATTGGCTGTCACGACTATCGGCACAATGATCGCTGAGTCCACATCCCACATGTCGACAACCTCGCGAGCCAAGTCTAGATACTTGATTTGTTTATCTTTCTCGGCTTTCACGAGGTTCCCGGCATGCGGGACCGTTATGTCAACAATCATTGCGCGCCGCTCTAATCGATCCACCATCACTATATCAGGCTTATTGGCAACAATAGTCCTGTCAGTGATGATGGATCGATCCCAGTACAATGTGATATGTCCATTTTCGAGAACTGGGTCGGGCACATACCTGTAGTACGGCACTTCCGATTCTACAAGGCTGTATTTCAGAGCAAGTTGCTGATGGATAATCCTGGCTACAAGGTTGTGTCTATGCAAGTACTCTTCGTTAGCTAGACGAGAACAACCGGAGATAATATGTCTGATTGATTCACCCGGACGGTGGCATGCCCGACAGATGTCAACCGTGCCGTCTTTCACAATAAATCTCCGGTAATTGTTTGTCATCATAACTTCGTCCATAATTGCACAGACAAAACCTTCGGTTTCTCCAAAGAGGTCACCGAAACGCAGCCAGGCTACGGACGCTAGTTGGTCTACATCGGGCCCATGTAGAGCCCGGAAAAAGCGTCCGTGAAGCTCCTTACTCTGCCATACTTCCATGCGATCATTAGTGTCAAGCACTACTGGCTTGCGCCAGTTCTCTTTAGCTAAGGAGAGCGGGGTGAGGCCCTTGTCCACTGTGACCACATCTCGATGCATCCCCACGTCGGCTTCTAAGAAATATTCCCTGAGACTGCATATCTCGCGATTGTGGAGGGTCTTTGCATTTAAAAAGCCTCGACCTCCACACTTTCGCGGGATATACAGCCTCATTACCGATGATCGTGGGTGATGCATTCGATTTGCAGTCAGCAGTGTACGGACCTTCCTATCCAGGGCGTCGAGTTCGGTCTGAGTCCATTTGAGTATGCCGAAAGAGTACATCAAAACCGGCATGACCCAACCGTTAAAGGCGCGCACCTTGTTTCCACCTGATAAAAGACTATTAAATACTTTTTTCAGGCAGCCAAAGAAGCGATCCTTTAACGACTGCTTCATGTCAGTACCATTGATGCCCAACGCTTCCGACATACCCAAATACTTATAGGTTTCGGATGCGGAGAGGGCTCTAAGGTTTATGGAATCCGAGAGTTGGGTTCCGACGGATTCCACAATCTCCCCTCGCTTTACATGCATGACCGCACATTTGTCCACACCAAATTCCATCCTGATGGCGCTACTGAAAGTTTCAGTTACTTTCAGAAGATCCATCAGTTGCGAATTGTTGGGTGCAAAAAGTTTTAGGTCATCCATGTAGAGGAGGTGAGATATAACCTGACCACCTCTCCTCAGCCGATAGCCTAGACCTGAATCCTCCAAGAGTGTGCTTAGAGGATTCAAGGCTAAGCAGAACCAAAGCGGACTCAAACTATCACCCTGAAATATGCCTCGCTCGATCCTTATCGGCTCGCTATTCCTTTGGGTATTTCGACATGCTGGATAGCGAAGGACCGTCCTCCATTGCTCCATACACGACATCAGGAAGGTGCGCAGAGTTGCCTCTACTTTATACAACTCCAGCACCCTCATGAGCCATGTATGTGGCACCGAGTCATAGGCCTTCTTGTAATCTATCCAACATGTCGACAGATCCTTTCGGGAACGACGAACCTGTTGGCTAATGGCCATATCAATGAGGAGTAGCTCCTTAGTACCACGGGACCCGTTCCTGCATCCATTTTGAGAAGGAGACATGATGTAGTTGGTGTCTATATGTTTGTTAATTTTATCTCTCAAAATGGATGTAAGAACTTTATAGACCGTCGGTAAACACGCGATCGGCCTATAATTTTTGGGTTCCGCAGTGCTACCTGATTTATGGAGCAGGTGGGTAACTCCTGTTGTTAGGGATTGGGGTAGCGAACCAGATTCTAAAGCAACCTGGTACTGAGCAGCCAAGCGAGCGTGCGATCTACCAAACCATTTGATCCAGAAGTTGTGCAGTCCGTCCGGCCCTGGAGACTTCCAGTTAGGCAGCGGGCGGACTGCACGAGTTACATCTTGAGGGCAGATGGTAATAGCCCCCATTTCTGGTATTGGATCACAGGCTCGCTCGACTTCCCGAGTCCAATCACCTTCGGTGTGACTGACAGGCACCGACCAGATATTGCGCCAGAAAGAACACATGGCATCATCATCTGGTAGGCACGTGTCAGCCACACCTTGATCCGGTCGCTCCCAACCCCTATAAACCCACCTTTCATCGCGCTGGAAGGTGCGATTCTGAGTGTACCGCTCCACTCGCCGCTTATACCTACGAATACGGTTCGCCCATGCATACACTTTCTGCTTCAGGAAGTCGATGCGCTCTGTGACACAGGACATGTAGTCCTGAGGGCTGATATTAGTCCCTGCGAACGCGCGTCTCACAAAGCGCATCACTCTAGGGCGAGTATTGCCCTCCCTGAAGCAGATTAGTTTGCCGATGAGTGCTCTGGCCCCACCAATACGGCGCTCAATTCTGCACTGCCAAGCTGGTACGGCTGGTTTCGGTCGTGTAGCTCTAGAATCATTAGCAAATTTGACGTGAGCTACACGACATGCCGCTACAGCCGCGCAGTACAGAATCGAATGTGTATCGGTGAGGTCTACGCTGTCATCAAAATAATTTGACAACTGCGCATCCAGTGCTGCCACCAGCACCCTATTTTTGTTATGCATGGGTAAACGAGGTAACCGTGGTCTAAGTTCGGGCGATATGAACCGATATTCTCGAATCGCATCCTCCAAAGCACTCCTCAATTCATCATTGCACTGGGTACTTACGTTTGTAGCCCTATCATCGCTCTCCTCTTCTGCTTGACTTGTGTTAGACTGTGGTAGTACTACCACAGTCTGCGACGGGGGGGCGATGACATGACTACTCTGCATTTCATTTCGCAGGAGATCAAGTACAGTGTCATCCAACATATGATTACGTTAGATGACCCGCACCTGATCCGACAGTCGTTGTGCCGACATGTTGACAGCTGGCTCAAGCACCTGAAAAAGAGAGAGCATCCGAACACGGTACGCGGTCAGATTGTTTCCCCCTCTGTAGCCCCATAGTATGAGCGCATGACGTTTTCGTTGATGGATCGCGTCCATCTCATGCGCTGCACACTTCCGCCGGGAGCTGGGACACTATCAGAGGCCGGTGGGCCTCGAGGTCCTAAACCGTCCGGCGGCCGGTGTCCTCCACGTCGACGAACAGGTGGTGGCGTCGTGGGCGGGGAGAAATACTCGTCGCTCGAGCTCGACGCAACTACCGCGGCCGGTGTCGTCACAGCGCTCACAGTGGGGCTGGATACCGGCGGCAGCGAGGTGGAGCTGAGCGACGAGTCCGGAGGTGGTGGGCGTGCTCGACGTGCGGCTGATCTTGTCAACATATTGTCTTCATTTTCTTATTTTGTTTGTTTTATCGGAGGTGACATCTGTCATGTCACCTCCGATTCGGCAGTTTTTGTTCAAATTTATTTACATTCTGGTACTCGTATTATGTATGTAATCAAAGGGTTTAAAAGTGATTTTCTGGTTTTACATTTGGTTAGTGGTAAACTATTGCAAATATGAGTTAAAATTACTTTTTTTGTTGATATTATGAAATAAAATTGAAAACGAGACGTTTTGTTGACACGGCGGTGTTGCCAATTATTATTATTATTATTATTTTAACGATTAAAAACCATACTAATATACATGCAAACATTCAGATTTTTTGTCAGATTATTGTACTTACTAACGTAATAGTGTTTTAATTTTTTAGTCCAATGAATAGATTTTTTGTAAATCCATAATTGCTTCATATTTTGCAATAAATTACCAGCGTTTTGTCATCGCGCGTCTCTTTCTTGTCTATGCAATCCGACAGTGACCGCGCTTTAGCTCTTGTAAGCCTCTTAATGTACGTAAACGAAGTGTTCGCTATCCGGTGTTGGCTCACAGCGGGACTGACTGGTCGATGTTACAGTACCTACAATGTATAGCAGTTTCTGTAAGTGTCATGCTTATGATTGGCGTAACAGCAGCTGCTAATTGCTTCAATAAATCACAGCTGTTGATTGCTCCACACTATCTCAATTGGATCAGTTTCGTGTCGTGTGTGTCGTGTTCAAGGTTCACGCTTTTCTCCTCGTCAAGCTCAATTATACTCTTGGCGTTACTAGTGGGCAGTTAGATTTATAACCAACCACAACAGAACCATTTAAGTCACATATATAAGTAGTTTCCTTTAATTTCTTCGTACACCATGCACAATTGGCAAAAGGGCAATCACTTTTGCCAAAATAACAACATTTAGATTGATGGGCCACAGAAGGCAAAGGATTGATTGCGAACAGCAGTGATGAAAATGTTTAGTGGAACATTTCATTTCATTTAGATAGATACAGATAGCTAAAGTAAAACCTGAAAAACTCAAAGTAGCGCTGGAGACCGAGATGATGAGCGGAAATCTGTTCGCATATCATGGTATGGGCATGTGATGTGATGCAGAGGAATGTATGCGTGTTGATTGGAAAGTTTGTAGTATGAATGTGGAAGAAGTAAATAAGGAAAGAACAAAGAAAGGATGGATAGATTGTGAATTCGATGATTGCTAGACAGGAGGTACCTAAAAATTAAGGTGCACGGCTGAACACGACATGCTGCACCGATGACAAACAAATTGGAATAAGAGGATAATGATGATTTTTGTCATTTTAACTCTTCAAAGAATATAGATTTATAACATACTTCCTTAAATAAAACTATTTTGTGCAAGTCAGTGCAGAGCCGCACATACTGCACCCGGCGCACTTCGTCAGCGGTCGGCGACCCGTGCTCGTCGCCACTTGGCCGGTCCCACCAGTCGCCACTGGCCTCTGGCACGCGACATTACACCATGCTACCGAGGAAACCATTCACTTGCACACTGATAACACAATCAGTAGTAATACATCAAGACAGTGCTAGCTAATAGCTAAACAGATTGATGCAACCAGAACCAGAATACGAAATGGAGAAGGAGGGTCGAGGACTCGATGTAGGTCTTCTTATACTTTACAAGTAAATGGTAACAGTTCATTTCGGGACATAAGATTGTGATGGATTCACCTAGAAGAAGGTATCTATTATTATATTAAATTAAATAGTAAAAAAAACATCGGACAAGAAAATCACTGCTACAAAATTTACTACGTGAATTGTGTCGAGAATGGCCCCGTAGCCGTAGTGGCCGGGCCAGGCGGGGGTAATGGGGTCATCGGTCAGCGAACCACCCCTCCGAATGAAACAACTACCCTTCACTTGTTTCATCGGGCCTCGTTTGTACTGCGATTTCCTTTGTTTGACACACTTAACTAATGTAAATCTACATGTTTAAACTAAAACTTAGATTTGTTGGAATTGTTCCAGAATTTAATGTAAGGTAGCATTTCTTAGACTGATTAAAAATCTAGACTGGGGACTTGTTAGTTACGATTTATTTAGAAAATGTATTTACCTGAAAAGCTTTTTCGAGGTTCGGTTGGTGAAATGCGAAATGCAACGATTGGAACGAAGGTTATAAGTGCCACTATCAACTATAATTTCTTGACCTCAACTAATTGAAGAATTTTCCATTTCTAAGAGGTCGCAGGCACTTGCAGTAAGTGCTTGCTCCCTCTTAGAAATGAAAAATTCTAAATCGAATAAAACTACAATATGTTTTAAAATACTGTAATCTAAGAACTTCGCTTTCATAAAGAATAAACTTGCATTGAAATCAGACACTTAATCCACCAGTTAACTTAGAATGTGATTGCGAAAGTATTCAGCGAGGTATCAAACGGCTTGAGGTTCCTCAGCCAGGGTCCCTTGGCGGCGCGCGGCGGTGCGCGTACAGCACATGGTGATACAGTACGAACGTACTGTACGATGTTGTGAACTAACAACGAGAATAACACCGGCCATTATGTTCTAAACCGAAAACATCACTTGCTAGCCATCAAAATCTTAGCCTCTTCCAGGTTTGCGTTGACAGTGGTATTACATATAATAATGGAGAACCTAGAATGGATCTTGTCGAAAATTCCGATATTAGAAAGATCACATTCCCTGACCTATCATAACATAATCCATTCAGTTCGTCACACGGGCTTTGAGTAATCATGTAGAACTAATACGTTTGGCGGCACCAAAGTGTAATTTTCCAAGTTTTAGCCCAATTATAAAAAGCATTGAAATGAAATCGGCGCTATAATAACGGCTAATGCAATAACAGCACGCAAACGGTCCGAGTTAGCGTACAATGGAGCAGTTATCAATAATGTGCGACCGCCGGCCAGTCCGCCACGCTATCGCCACTTCGCCGGCACGTGCCGCTCGCTCTCCTGTCCATTCATCAATGAGTGCTGCGTAGAGGTGCTTGCGAAACGACGCGGACTGCTCGTATGTGATTGTATGTAGGATGACGCAGCGTCACCGCTCAGACATCGTCGCAACGCACCGGCAACGCATCGTGTGGTGTCGCTCTAAGTCACACGCACTAATACTGTTTTTAGGTTTATTAACGTGCCAATTGTACGATCAATTGAATTATAGAAATTGCTGTTCGACATTTAGAACAATAATATAAATTGTTTTTAAATTATTGCAAATGTGCAAAATTATGAAAAGCAATAGTTCAACTGTGGAATGAGTCTATTGTGTATGGTATCGTTCTAGTGTCTAAGGACGGTAGTCTAGAAATCAGGTGCATACCTACCAACCATCAACCTCTTGCAAATAGGAAGCTTAGAGCTGCAGGAAGTCCGAGAAAACAATTTCATGCAGCTGTGAACCATAATATAATTTGGTTTTTCAATTCAAAACTCGTTGGTAATTTATGGTTATGATTGTTGAATATGAAATAATTAAGGCACCTTAATCCGACGGGTACTAAAATTGGCACCATATTCCGAGATATTTAGAAAAACTGCGTTTACCTACAAGCGATTTACAAGCTCTTTTAAACTGCAAGATGTCTTGAGTAGTTATATCATTATAGGTATATGCGTGTTAAAATAGTTGTTTAGTTTTGCGTCAGCGGCTGATCCTAAATCACGCTTCATACATTTGGACCTTGTGCACATGAGTACCATGTTTTTTAAACAGTATTTTTTTGGGTATTTTTGTACCGTATCGTATGTGTAATTCTTTGAGTTAAAATATTTCAAGGATTATATTTTCAATCGAAAACACTTAACTTTTGTAACACTAGCTTTTCTGAATAAACCAATGTGAAAATACGTCTTGAAAATACCGCGGCATAAGGTGCCAAATTTTCAGCCGGTTCTTTATTCCGATGTAACCGATGACCGATGATGACCGATGTTCCGCGAAATAACGATTTCAGATACCTACTTGATTTCTTTTTTAATTTTCGGGGTTGTTTTTATGATTAGGCCCTTCCCGCTTTGGGTTCGACAAATTAAAAAGACTACAAATATTAAAAACTATTTCCGAGGTTTACTTTTGCGTTTCATTCACTAATTGCATGTAAAAAGTGATCTATTTAGATATTTTGTTAATTCGTTGTATGGGAAAGTTATGAAGGAAAATTTAAGTTCATATACAATTCGGTGTAATTTTTAGCAAGTATAATACACTTGAGAGCATTAAAATCGTACACTTTGACTTGTTAAGGCAGTTTTTTTTCATGAATCTGAATAAATATTTAAAAAAACACACACACTAATTGAAAGTCTACCTCATTACCTTTCTAATGATATCAAATACAGTGTAAAAAATACCCATAAGAGGTTTTATGGCACAAAACCCACAAACGGGTAAAATTACCCAATTTCGCTTAAGAAATAATGAAAATCAAACTCAAAATTCTTGATCAAATTGTTTATTACTAAGGTTTATTCCCTCCCCTAGCCTTAATTACAGCTCTTAATCGGTTTTTCATGGACCGTATTAATTTTACCATGAAATCTTGTGGTATAGCGGTGCACTCCTCTTCAATGGCAAGTTGAAGCTCTCGGAGGCGCGTAGGAACAGGGCTTCTTGCTCGAACTCTTCTTTTTAGCTCATCCCAGACGTGCTCAATCGGATTGAGATCAGGACTACGAGCTGGCCACTCCATCGCGGTGATTCCAACGTCTTCCATGTAGTCGCAAACTGTTCTAGCGACATGCGGTCTGGCGTTGTCGTGCATTAGGAGAAAATCTTCTCCCATAAGCCACGCAAGCGGCCTCACATGTCCTTCGAGCACTTCTTCGACGTATCGTGCAGCCGTCAAACCTCTCGATCTCGGGCCGGTATTCGCCCCAGTGATGAATACAATGTCAGTTTTAGTGTCCAACATTATGCCACCCCAAAACATACGCGATCCACCGCCAAAAGCCACACGTTCGCTTATGCAGCATTATGAAAATCGCTCTGATGACCTTCTGTAGACCCTAGGGCGTCCATAGTGACCATGTAATGTCATTCTGCACTCATCAGAGAACATAATAGACCGCCATTGGTCATACGTCCAATTTAAATGTTCCCTAGCAAATTGTAGTCGGGCTTCTCGGTGAGCTGTGGTCAATTTGGGACCATTTGCTGGGCGATGTGAAGTCAGTCCTGCTTCACCATGGGTACGCCACAATTGCGGCGGTAAGTCCCCTCTTTGAGGAGTGGCTTGAGAGGCGCCACGGCGTCCTCACCTTCCGCCTGACGCAGGTCCTCACCGGACATGGCTGTTTCGGGAGGTTCCTGTTTCGGATAAGGCGGGAGGAAACGCCCGGGTGTTGGCATTGTGTGGATCGACCGGCGGTCACGGTGGAGCATACGGTGGAGGTCTGCCCAGCTTGGGTGGAGCACCGCCGTGTCCTCGTGGCGGCGATCGGCGGCGGCGATCTCTCGCGTCCGGCCCTGGTACAGGCCATGGTACGGAGCGAGAGGGAATGGGAAGCCGTCACCTCCTTCTGTGAAGCAGTAATGCTGGCGAAGGAGGAGGCGGAGCGCGTGAGGGTGCGGCAATCGTTGCGCCTTCACGCCCCTAGTCGCCGCAGGAGGAGACACCCTGGGCGTCGGGAGTCAATTGCCGACTCCCGGCCACCGTAGGCGCGGGCTTGCGGACGGCGAGCAATGGGCAGCTCGCCGTCCGGTAAGGACCAGGCCCGGGTCGACGGCGCGTCGTGTTTCACGCGCGTCTCAAAGAGATGTCAGCATCATTGAAGGGGTCCGATAGGGCCGATGCCTGCCGGGGTCGCGGATTGTTCGAAAGAGTTACCGTGGCCCTGGCGCACAGGCAACTGAAGGAACACGGGTGGGTTTTAGTCAGTAAGAGTCTGACACGCCCTTCCGCTCCGCCCAGAGCGGGAGAGGTCATTTGATGATTTCCCACCCAAAAAAAAAAAAAAAGTCCTGCTTCACCAAGTCTTCTTCTGACTGTCCACCGAGTTATACTGACATTGCGAACTTCTCGAAGCTCTCGTCCCAGTTGAACCGCATTCAGTTGTCGATTTCTTAAAGACCTCGACACAAGAAAGCGGTCATCACGCTCTGATGTTCTGCGTCGCCGGCCAGATCCTGGTCGCCGAATGTAGCCACCGGTCTCTTGAAACCCCTGGTACACACGACGAACAGAGTAGCGGCTCAAATTTAGTCGTCGAGCAACTTCACTTCGATTATGGCCTGCTTCGAGCAAGGCAATAACTTGAGCGGCTTCTCCGGGCGTGGTATCCATATTTTTCCGTATGCTTTCAGTAGAGATGTTATCACGTTGACCTTCGTTAAGCAACTGATTAAAAATCCTTTTTTTTTTTTCCTAATGTGCAACTCGTAGTTTTGACCACTAAGGTCTTGGCTACTTAACCGGTCAATCCTGTGGGTGCCTCAAGCTACTAACTTAAAGCCTCCAGCCAGGGGCGAAATTCTTAAATACTAGGTGACCGCACGCTAAGGGCACCCCCTGTGGGGTACGAACCTCGGCTTAGGGCGTCACTGAGGGGAGGGCAGCAAGGTGGGACAGGCTGGATCGAAATTATATTATTATTATTATTATTATAAGGGGAATTTAAAGCTACAGGCTCAGCTACGGCGCGGGCTGGCGCGTCGTCGAGCAAGGGTCGGGGGGGGGGCGGGGACAATTACGTCGGGGGCGTCGCGTAGGACCTCGGCGGCGAGGTCGGAACGATGGCGGTCTGTTGTTGTATACTGTACTGGTGGCCCTACTGCTCTCCTGGAGGAGGGTTATGGGGTCATCGGGGTCGGACAGGACATGCCTTGGACGGCGGGTACGACTAATACGGGAGGGGGTATATCTGGCAGCCTCGACAACCAGAGGGTTGCGATGTGAGGCCGCAGAGTCCAAGAAACGCTTGGATATGCGCTTCATGAATTGACGGATAGTGGGGACTTTAAGATCGAGATGGAGGATCTCGTTCCGAACGAACCAAGGGGAGCCGGTTGCCCTACGGAGGAACCGGTATTGGAGGGTCTGCATCCTATGGATGTGGTGGGGTTTCGAGTGTGCGAAAACCACGCTCGCGTAGGTCATGATTGGCCGAATGCACGCTGTGTAAATGCGCAATTTGCACTTGAGTGACAATTTGCTGCGTGAATTAAATAGGGAGTGGAGTCTACCGAGAGCGAAAGCGACGCGCTAACGCGCCTGCCTTATGTGCTCACCGAAAGAGAGTTTATGGTCCAGTATGACACCCAAGTATTTGGCTCTTTTCTCCCAAGGGATAGGCTTGCCGAACATGGTGATCGGACGGGTATTCAAAATCCAAAAAAACCGACCCTTTTATACCTGCGGGTAAGGGGTGCAAGTAGTGAGAATGCTAACGGGTGAATTTGGCTAATTTGGTGTACGGTTGGATTCTGTAAGTTACGTGAAGGTCAATGATTTTAATTTTGTGTTTTTTTTTAAAGCTAAGCTTGTATTCTTTAATTTTGCCTAATGATCTGTACGCAATATCTTTAGGTTTAAGAAAAAAAACAGTAATAAACCAAATTACAAGGGGTTTGCGATTTTATTGCTCTCAAGTGTATTATATTTACGAACACTTTGCAATTAGGTATTAATTTATACATAAATTATGCAAACATCTTGCTTTTTTAATACTCGGAATTAGGAAACGAGATTTTGTTGTATGAAATGCTATTCTGATGTATAGTAGGTCGGAATAAGCTTCGATGAGCACTTTAGTTCGCGGCATGCACACGTAAACTACAATGTTCACAATTTTACGCAGCTTGCTATGCACTTTTATTTTGTTTCAATAATGCGTAGGTTCCTATTTCCTTTATAATAACTTTCACAAACTTAGCCTACCTAGTTGTAAACATTTATGGATAATAATTCTCATGTGTTATTTCTTCCTATCGTTTTCCTTTGCATTTTGTACACTCGGAAATAGGAACAAGGTAACAAGGTGCCTGCGACTTCTTTTTATATTTAATTAATTTAGTATACAAATCAAGAACCAAACCAAGCCAAACGTATTGTCTATTTCAAGAGTAGAAACAATAATGGTTGTGATTAAAATAGCTAAACTATCAAAAAATGCTTAATTTTCGATCGCCTTTCGAGTTTTAGTAAAAATACCGCGGAAATAGGTGACCTTACCATAAGTAGATAGAGCACCGTTATAATTTTGTGTAAGTAGGTATACTAGGGGTCTGGGGACAGAATGCCCCGCAATGCAGACTTCGAAAAGGATGAAAAAGGTCTTGATACAAGACGAGATACCTCGCGACGTCGCGCGTCGCGGTATTGGTTGTTTATAGGAGACACGTGTCTTGAGACGTATTCCCCAAGTAAATATACGCCGTCAAGTGATGTACAAACCTTGTGCATCGATGTCTGGCGCCAGCACGAGCAGCGCGAGGCACAGCTTGAGCGCGCGCATGCTGCCGCTACCGCTTCGGACGCATGCCCGCGGCGCGCGCGCCACGCCCTCGCACCACGCTTACTGCAACAACAGGTACACGTTATTAACTGCGGAGCTGCGAGGAGCCTCTTATCCATAGCCTTAATTCACTGCTGGTGCTGCTGCTCCCTTTGGTTGTGTTGTGCCCACCTACTGTCACCACCATGCCCTGCCAGCCGCTACAACTTACAAGGAATTGTCTATAAGTAGTAATGTAGTAAATTAACTGCTGAAAAGTGTTTGGGGTAAGACCAGACAGACTATTATGAAGATTATAGGTAGGCGTACAGCGGATAAAGGAAGTCCACAATTTTAATTTATTCTAATAAAACGAAAATTGCGTAGGTAGGTGCCTTACCTACCTATACAATGGTTAAGTTTAAAGTCAAAGTCAAAGTCAAAGTATTTATTCGTGTGCTTTTTGGTGATACAACAGGTCTTACAGTAATTTTATGGAAACTCAAAAAGCTACCCATTAGGCATACACGTTTTAACAATATCAGAAATTAAAATTGATTTACATTGAAATACAAAACAAAAATGTCAAAATTGATTTACATTGAAATGCAAACAAAAGAGAATTGATATATTAAATAAAAATGTCAAAATTGAGATAACATCATATTAGAATACGACGATAAGACGATAAGACGGGTGTTTGTTCATTTCTTGCCCATCGATAATCATTCCAATCCAGTTTTGATTCTCTACTACTCAAGTAATTTTACGTCAGTCAGTATTTAAGTAATGTTAAAAAAAAAACAGAAAGAAACGTAATGATAAGTAATCTGAAATTAACAAAGTAATTTTGATATAAATCTACCTGATGACGATTGAGACAATACACAATTACTGACATGACAAGTGACAAGATCAAATAGGTAATTTGTGGTGACTTTCGCGTTGGTGTCCGACCTTACCGTGACAATGCGCAGCCTTTCTACAAAATGACAAAAAACGAATTGAAAAATATCAGTCTTCCTGATAGTAAATCGAAAGACCTTATTTTGCTACGGAACTACTATGTAGAGTATAGGTGCTTCTCGTATTCACCAACCTCATCCCACTTTATTAGTCTTCTTTTCAAATAAAAAATCTTGTATTTTATTGCCCTTGTCCGGTTGTTCCATGTTCAAAACACCGGCCGTCACGTTATCAAATGACTCCCTATTCATTTTACATCATACTTGCACTATCCACCCACCTTTTCTTTGGTTCTTCCTTTTTCAACAGTTATATTCATCTGTCTTTTACCATTAATAATATGTATTTCATCCTTCCTCATCACATGCCAATAAATATACAAATGATTCCCTTTCTACTTTTCGGTCACTGGCGGCTCTTCCAAATTTCTTCTGATACCGTTCATCCTTTTTCATTAGTGTTTTGCCTACAATGAAGCCCTTACAACATCTGGCACGTAGGTACCTACCTACTTAGGTATAATAAAATATGTATGTATACAGTTCGCAAGCCGAACCTCTCGGGGCTGAATTTAGAAAGCGGAAAAAACACCAGCATCAGCGCAGCCATCGCTGGCTCATCTCGCTTTCTTCAACCGTTGCTACATTTACATGTGCGCATTGTTTTGGAGCGCTCATATATACGGTTACGTATTACTAAAATCAAGTGTAACCAATAATGAACATGATAATGCAGAAACAATGGAGTTAACAAAACTAACTCTCTTATTACGATTATTATGATTACGACCGATCTTTTAACTATAATTCCGATGAATTAGGTGAAAGCCAGTGGAACAAAACTTTGATTTTTATCATGATTGATTAGGACTTGGTGTGGACCATAAATGATTGGTATAATTTGGTAATCATCGCATAGATAGTGTATCAAGTAGAAACTAATTTAGATTAGATACATCCGTAGAAAGAACTAAGATCAAAAGAAAAAAAAAATGGTTCACATCAATTTTAACTGTCAATTCGTGATGCTCGTTAACTGGCAATGTAATATCGGATTGTCTCTATAGTAATGTTGGAGAGCTGCTGAGACACGATAGCGACGTATTATCGGAGACATATATTAAGACATTATTCAATATGTCGCCTGCGCATGCGCAGCCATGGGAACTGGGAGCACGGGATCATTGTCTGTTCGCTATCGTTACGGGATCTGCGCGAGCTGTGTCACTGGGCCACATGATAAGTAAGTGTAGCAGTATTGACTGCTGCTAATAGTTCGTATTATGTATCGTAGCGTTATCCTAATAGGCGCCCTATGAAACTTTTACTAAGATTTCTTGACATGCTGGTGACTGATTTTCGACTTAAATACTCCAGCGTTTAGCAACCTCCTAAGCTCAATCCTTTGCCCTAGCTAGCTAAGCTATGAAGCTATACTCAAGCTATGAAATAACTGGACTTGATAAGGATTAGGCTTCAAATTCTCTTTTGTATCAATGTCAGGTGGAATTTCCATCAGGATATCCTCTAGCCACCGATCTTTGTGCGGGACAATTATGATTACCAAGTGATGTATGTCAAGGGTTTCGGGCTCAAATTACGTGTAAAGTCACAACATGAAGGATAATAAAACCTGTTGGCACACATGAGTGCGCATGCGCAGGCGATCGGCGATCGAGTGCCGAGGGGCGTCACGGACTTACAATTTCATCAAGCGAATACCTTGATCAGCAAAGGCATGTTGAACGCAATAGTTGACCAAAACTATATTTGAACTACAAATAAGAACGTACATAATATGAACTAAATATCTAAAGTACAAGTTTCAAATTAGTAGATTAGATAGTCGATTCACAATTATTAAAATAATATGATACTTTACACAGTAAAGTTTTATATTCGTGTCATTGTGTATATAAAACTAGCTTCTGCCCGCGGCTTCGCCCGCGATATCGGAAATTATCTCACGGGAACGTGCTACCGGGATAAAGAGTAGCCTATGTCTTTTCCTAGGATATCATCTATCTCTTTGCAAAATTTTATAAAAATCCGTTCTGTGGTTTAGATGTGAAAAGGTAACATACATACAGACTTACTTTCGGATTTTATAATATTAATTATTATGGATTCATCAATGTCTAATAACGTGTGTATAAAAATCAGGAAATAATCTTGGCCAGATCATTTGAGGGCCATGATGTAGATTGGTGTCTGAAATGGTAATTTGAGGAAAAAACCACACAGATTTAAGTGGACCTGTTCAGTCAGTGCACGCATTTGTCAATTATCGTGCAGCTCAACTCAGAACTTAAGGAGCTCAACGATTTGACAAACAATACCAAAGAAAGGACATTTGGGTAGGCCGCATAAAATACTCAAACTGCCAGATCATCATTAAACTACAAACAGTATAAAAGGCTTTCTGGCATAGTTTCCGCTTTATAAAAGATTTGAATTTATTAAGGCTTACCTAGTTCTCGCATGTGGCTAGGAAGTTCATTATTAAAACGTATACATTGGCATCTAAACGAGCCACCTATTTCTTAAGCCTGGTTATAGGAACCACAAAGTGTTTGTTCCTAGTATTTATACTATGGATATCACTGTCTTTTTTAAACAAATTAATATTTTTTGTAAAACAAAGATTGTCTGAATATCGGCGGGATTTCCCAGCAACAGAATTCCATACGACATCACACTATGACAATAAACGGGCTGTGTCTAAACCAGCTAAATCACAATTTTTCTAACGCGGCGTATGCAGCAGAGCTATGCTTTTTGACAATTTATCTATTAGGTCTTTACCTATGAAATTGCCGTTCTGCAGTACTGGCCATTTCAAATCAAAATAATTTTTGTTTGGCTAAGAATTCTAATTTCAAATTAATTTTATTTTAAAAACATGGATTTTTTTTTCTAAAAGTAGTCATTTCTTTATTGATTAGTGTTACATTTTCATCGCATTTCAATCTTTTTCGTCATCATGGATACGTTAAAAATTCGAGTAATTATGGAATATGAGTACCGTCGTGGCAGCAACGCGGCACAAGCGGCACGCAACATCAACGACGTTTACGGAGCTAACACTACAAACCAACGCACCACCTGTTATTGGTTTGCTCGCTTCCGTTCTGGAAATTTCGACCTGAAAAATGAACCTCGCGGTCGTCCGAAGACTTTGGTCGACAATGACGAATTAAAGGCGATTGTGGAAGCTGATGATACACAATCTACGGCTGAATTAGCAGCAGCTTTCGACGTTAGCGTCAAAACAATATTGGTCCATTTGCGTCAAATTGGCAAGGTAAAAAACCTTGACAAATGGGTGCCCCACGAACTCAATGATCGCCAGCGCGAAGTACGCGTCGAGACGTGCCTTGCACTGCTCAACAGACACACAAATGAAGGAATTTTGAACCGCATTGTTACCTGCGATGAAAAATGGATTCTGTTTGATAACCGTAAGCGCTCAGCAAGTTGGTTGGATCCTGGTTCAGCACCTAAACAATGCCCTAAACGAAAACTTACCCCTAGAAAAGTGATGGTCACTGTTTGGTGGTCTAGCGCCGGTGTGATTCATCACAGCTTCTTACCAAACGGGGTGAGCATTACTGCAGATGTGTACTGTGAAGAACTGAACACAATGATGGAGAAGCTGGCGCATCTCCAACCAGCATTGGTCAATCGCTCGTCTCCGCTGCTCCTGCACGACAACGCGCGACCTCATACTGCACAGCAGACGGTCTCCAAGTTGCAAGAACTGGGGTTGGAAGCTCTCCGTCATCCGCCCTACTCACCAGACCTTGCGCCTACAGACTACTACTTTTTCCAGAATTTGGATAACTTCTTGGCGGGAAAAAAATTTAATACCCGAGAGGCAGTACAAAATGCCTTTGAAGAATTTGTTGCCTCCCGTCCAGCTGATTTCTTTAAGAAGGGCATCAATAAACTGCCACTGCGATGGCAAAGATGCATTGATTGCATGGGTGATTACTTCGATTAATACAAATAAAAAATTCATGAAAAAAATTCGTTTAATTTTTTTCATACAAAACGGCAATTTCATAGGTAAAGACCTATTATATGGGGGCCCCATTGGAGCTTGGCATCCAAAGTTATGCCTAAGAACACGGACATCTTCGGGGCTTCAACTTTTCACCCTTTATGAACGGGTGTGTAACGTTTGAAATAATAACAATCGTTCTAATGATCATAATATGATCTAATTTCATTTCAATATAACGATGAAAATATATAATGAATTATTGACATAAGTAGGTAATTTTATTTTCCTCATTTCAAATTTATGAATTCAATTAGTATAATATTCAATTACTATAATGTTCAAAATCTATAAGTAACGATTAATATAATTTAGAAACGTCTACTTTGTTTTGTATATTTTTGCAAAACCTGATTAGATTTTAAATCATTTGGGTCAGGTTGGGTTAGAGCAGTGATCGTTAACGCCAGATCCTCTCTATTATTGGTGAATCATTTTGGTTAGATGAGGTTATAACAGTATGATGTTTCCTGATATTTTGAATGAAAATTTGTAAATATGAAAATTAGGTCACTGAACGTTATTTCAAGTGATATTATACTATCTGTTATTATGCCATATATTACACACCCCTTTATGAACACACTAGTTTTTACTTATCTAACATGAAGTATTGTAAACTTACATTTCGATTTTCTCGTTAAGAAGTAAGTTATTAACATTAAACCAGTGAACTACTTTAGCGAGGGCGCTATTTACATTGTCAGTAACCAGGTGTTGACGTTTGAGTTTAAATAAAAGTGAAGTGTCTTCTGCAAACAACACTATATTATGATTATCCTTTATGAGGTAAGGCAAGTCATTAATATAAATAATAAACAAAAATGGGCCTTGAATTGAGCCCTGGGAAGCCCCCATTGTTACTACATACACATATACATATCCGGGTGATCTTTTTCCGTTTACATCAACTCTCTGAATGTATGCGTGCACTGACTGGACAGATTCACTTAATCTGTGTGATTCTTTCCTCAAAAGACCATTTCAGCCACCAATCTATACATAGATTGGTGTCTGAAATGGTCTTTTATTTTAGGTCTTTTTGGAGTATAAACAAACGGACATTATGTCCGTTTTTTTATATACACATTGACATTGATGAATTGTAGATATACAATGACATGAGTATTTACTTGTAAAGTATTATGTTATTTTATTTATTGTGAATGTGAGGACTATGTGGGTCATTGCTTTTTTTTCTCGGTTAATTTTAATCATGATCTGGCAGTTTGAGTAATTTATGCGGCCTACCCAAATGTCCTTTCTTTGGTATTGTTCGTCAAATCGTTGAGCTCCTTAAGTTCTGAGATGAGCTGCACGATAATTGACAAATGCGTGCACTGACTGAACAGGTCAATTTAAATTTGTGTGGTTTTTCCTCAAAAGACCATTTCAGATACCAATCTACACGGTCTTTACACGATCTGACCAAGATTATGTCTGGACAGAGAGACTGTGACCTGTGAGTTTGTTTCGGCCTTTCTTTTCAGAGTAGTCAGATAAGAAACGCTCACCTCATTTAGTTTAAAAAATATGATTGATGTGTAAAAGTGTTTGTACAAACCTGCGGTGTAATTACGTAACGTCGCAAAAGATGCCAAAGCATCGCATTTATCCTCCCATGCATTATTAACATGTCCTAAAAGTTCAACACGCCGAACAGTAGTCGAACGACCCTTTGTAAAACCGAAATGTTTGCTAAGTAGTCATTTGTTTATTAACAAAATCTTTGCATTTGATCTAAAATAAGTTTTTTTTTAATACTAAAAGTAGGTAGCACTGAAATAGGTCTATAATTAGTGGGGTCTGATGTACTACCCGATTTAAACAACGATATTATTTTACTGTTTTCCATAAGATCAGGAAACTCATCACGGTCAATAAAATTATTAAAAATAACAACTAGAGTAGGTGCTACAATGATCATAATCCACAGAATTACCCCCATAGATCTATGGTCTTTTTAACCGACGAAAAAAAAAGGAGGAGGTTCTCAAGTCGACCCGTATATACATATATATATATATTTTTTTATGTATGACCACGCATAACTTTTTTATATTTACAGAATCACAAACTCGAACGTTGTAAAGTAAACTCTATAGCAGGTAGCAGGTAGGACTCTGCAGCATTGGGTGATTAGAGTTTTAGTAGTCGATACGGGAATCTCTGCATAAAAAATAATAATAAAAAGTTTAAATGTTTATTTCATCAACTTATTTAATTACATAGTTAAGTTTGGAGTCATCTTTTAAGCAAAGGTTTGCTTGTATTAGGTGGTTCCGCTCTTCCAGTTTACATTGACTGTACATATTTTTGAGAGAATAAACAATAGATAATTTTGAAAGAAAATGTCAAAGGCCGCGTTGAATTGGAAATTTGATATAACTCATCAAGTCGTTTTCTACTTTTAAGTGTAGGTACTATAGGGACGTAGCGGTAGGGAAACGCAAGTTGAATATTATATTATTACAAGCTGACCCGACAGACGTTGTCCTGTCTTAACTATGAATCTCATATGTCGTTTAGTTTTAGTTTTGACTATTGACTAAAACTAAAACTATCGACTCATTTATCAACCGATCCATCTGTGTTAAACGATATTTGCAGCGCGCATTCTGTCTATCGCTGACAGTTATTTCAAACAACTGACAGTTATGTAAAATTAATATTGGCGTTAAGTTTTCTTACATTTTGTAACGTTCCGATCAACTTCCTTCTTTTTTTATTTCATAAGATCCTTCTCCTGACAATAACGAACACAACAAAAAAAAAAAAGTGAAATCGGTCCAGCCGTTCACGCGTGATGGCGTGACCAAGGGAAATAGGGATTCATTTTTATATATCTAGATTTATATTGAGAGATGAGCATAATACATTGACAGGCCTAGCCCTGCCTGTCTACTTACTACCACAGAGTACATTTTATATCTTACTACTAAACAAACCACTATATTTATTCTATTCGAATGCTTATTCCAAATTTGCTTGTCTGTTCGAACGTAACCAGAGTTAATTTATTACCAGCCTGCTCAACATAAGGTTGACACATGCAGACGACCTATACAGTACCAATGGTGCTAAACTAATAGCAAAGGAGGATTTAATCACTTAAACTCTCGAACTCCTGAAAAATTCCGAATCGAATGGAATTCTTGTTAAATATGGCCCAGTGTATCCCATTGTAAGTAGTTTTAGAGGAAATTAGTTTCAATTAACGACGTCACGACGTCAGTTAACGTAACAGTGTTTCCGCGCGAGCTGCCAGACTGCAGCACGCGGCATCGATGCGCAACGCGGTCGCCACAGCCTACGGATGATTCTAGTTATTAACTTAAGAACCTACTGTAACCCCAGACGGTACCACAGAAGTACTACTATCATCTATTCTGTGACGGCACTCTTCTACTTACAGTCAGGCTATGTTTGTCTATATGTATCAAAGGAGAGTCTGGAGCTTTGACCGCAACTACGTATAGTCTCGCACTCTGTTTTTATTGGACACGTAAGAGTGAATGTAAACAGTAGTGTCCCTGACGACATACGATATGTTTGGATGAGGTGTTGCATACAACGAACATCAGCTATCCATGTGGGCGGTTGGACGAGAAAGTGCACCTAATGTCAGATTTCATACAAGCCCAAGTTGTTTGTTTGTGAATAAATTACAGTTTTCGTTCGGTTTAGTTTGTTTCACCTCGAGGTGAAACAAACTAGGACTAGGTGAATTAGGAACTAGGGGAACTAGGTGTAGGATCGGTTTAGAACGATCCTAAAAAAAGGGAATACCTGCTACCATCACCATGGACAATTATTTGAATGAGGATCGTCGGGTTTGATGTAAATTACTGTTCCTCTGATAAATAATTCAGTGTAACTGATCATGACGTGTTTAGAGACGGGCATGTATACTTGTATAGCGCGTGCTGGAACTGGGCCTGCCCGTTGTTCGGCGCCGGCGCAGCGTCACGCTGCCGCAGCTTTTTACTACTACACCACCCACTACAACCAGACAGCGACAATGCTGTTTGATATGCGATAAGAGCTCCAGGCGCTGTATACCTAACAGTACCTATTGTATGCTAACATACGGTAGGTAAATTAGGTACCTACTGAGTATTCGAATCTTCGTCAAAACAGTTCTCGGGACCTATATCTGTACAGTCTGTCGACATAGCTTGTATGGAGTAAAGACAGATTGAAAAAATGCAATAAATTATTGAGTATTGAGGGCTTGGAATACCTATGAGGTGTTACGATGAAGTTAATCGGCAGGCAGTCCATAAATAATGGGAATGTCATCATTCGGTAGGTAGGTACACTAAACTGTCAACATCTTAATTTCAAGACGACTGGAAACACCCGAAATTGTATCTAGGTTATAAGTACCTACTTATGGAAAAATCCTATCAAGAACTACGATCGGAAAAGCTGGAATAACAATGCAAGCAGCAATAATGAGTCCTACATTGGTGATCATTAAAATAATAATGACGGTTAATGACCGGTCATCAACGGTTGCAAGGTGCGAGCATACGAGCTACCTACTGCATAGCGATAGGTCTATTGCGGAAGCATGGATGCAATGCGCTCGCGCTCCCCTGTCACCACTCGACCGTGTCTCTCCAGTGGACGCCGTAACGGATTCCAAGGGAAGCCCTTGGAAGCTGGAACACATATCTCTTAAATCTAATCTACTTGCAGACACAATTGCTAGTTCCGCTTCGGGCCACAGTGTTGCGTCTTCTCACAATAGCTCTTGTTTGCAATACACCTATTCTACTGTCACGTCGTAAATATACAGGCATGATTTAATTGAACCTCGGCACAACACATCGGTGAAATTAAACCGAATATTCAATTCATTTATTTTGACAGTACCTAGTGTAATATTAATTTTGCAATAATAATAAATTGTATTCACCTACTCGCTCCTTGAAAACTGAAAAGCTTTCCGAATCCCAGTTTCCGAACTTTTTCAAAATTTTATGAGTCACTTTTTTAATTAATTTCACTTAAAAAGGGGCCGATTCACAGCATGAACAAGTAATACACTATCACAGAGTACCTTTTTCAAAATAGATTGTACACATCGAGAACGCAAGAGGTTGCGTTACGCGTGAGTTCGCAGGTCGTTGGCGTGTCTGCGCGGGTGACGCCAGTGAGCCTGTCAGTAGACTGGTAGAAGTGGTGGACTGGGCCCCACGCGGCGGCCCGCGACGCCGGCGGCCAGCGAGGGCGGACGTGTCGTGGGGGTGGGGAACCGCTACGGCCCGATGCCCTCGCGGATATGTCTCACCGTGCCTTTTCTACGGTGCTCGAATACTAGAATATGTTTACCTATGTCCTATTATTGGTTACTAGCATAGCAGGTTTAAGTAGGTACCTAATAAGGCAAATAAGCTTAAACACTAACGTTATGGTACGACTGCGATCCGGAAATCCTAGGGGTTAAGAAATTAAATCATAAGTCGTCATATTTATTTTGTAAATATATGAGTGGACTGACATGTGCACATTGACAAATTGATTGATTTCACGGAAATATTTAGCATCATAAATAATATTATTAGCATAAACACTAACTGTCATATTGGTCGCAAGCTTGTTGCCAATGCGACTGTGGTCTTCGGTTCGATTGCCAGGTTGGGCAGTTTTATTGAGTTTTTCCATTAGCCAGAATTCGTACTATTCTCAGTAGCAGCCTGGAGGCTGGATTTATGCACGGTTAATAGCAATAAGCTCTCCCCATAACCCCTATTAAAATAACTGGCGCTATGTAATGTATGCCCACCTATTCTAACTCTAAAACGTTATATTATGGGCATAACACATCACCTTTGACACCTTTTCGGGGAATACTGCATTTGATCGAATTATAGATTTCAGAAACACATTTCTATTATTTTGTAAATTGGTACGGTTCAAAAAATACATTGATGTAATATGAAGTAAAATCGTGCTCTCTTTTTTTGCACTTTTATTATTAAGAGTTTGCCTTTTACTGCGTAGTTAGAAATTAAATGTGGTTATTTTCCCGTGAATGCCATCCAGCTGTCAAACAGTTACGTCAACGTCAAATTGTCAAAATTGTTAACGGGAAAATAAACACAGTTTTGCTTTGAAAATGTCATTCGCCTCGTATGCATTTTGTTTTTCTTTTGTAAAAAATTATAATTGGCTTGATAGTAACAAGTGATGTCGAATTAATTGATCATTCTACCATATCATTAGTTTTCTTTAGTTTTACTTCATGTATAGATGGTTGATAATCGACGGGGGTCGAATTTGGACGTGTTATAGAAATGGCCGAAACGAGTACAATGAACTCCGATAATAAAGTGGAGCAGATCGAAAAGAAGGAAAACATGGAGGGCATCAAGACGGAGGTGGAAGTGCTGGTGAAGCACGAGCAGCTGGAGTGTGTGGCGTGCACGACGCGCAGCCTAGAGTGCGTGGACATCTACTGCACCACGACGCGCGTGTCCGGCGCCAAGCTCAGCACCTTCCTGCACAAGTTCACGCAGATGGACCTGGCCGGCCACACCGCCTGCAAGTTCATGTGCAAGAGTTGCTACGACCTCATCAACGTGCTTGAGCAGGCCGAGATAGAATACGTCAAGTTGAAGGAGACTTTCGAAGCTATCCTCAGCAAGAACCCTCTGTTTGATTCTCAAACAGTCCAGCCCATCCGGTTGTCAGACGTGAAGGCAGAGTTTGATGCTGATGATGATGACGACTATGTGTGTGACAATGTGGATGACGACGACTCAGATGACGAACCTCTGGCCACCCAGAGTAAACGAAAGAGATACAAAGTTGAGAAGAAAAAGAAAAAAATATCTACAAACAAACGTAAAGTGAAAAGTAAAACCAACAGTGACAGGTAACTTGATAACAATATCATTCTATAGTAAAGTAATGATAAGTAAATATATTGCTCCTTTACAGTTTTTTTTAAATTTGTAATTAATAATAATAATAATATAATTTATTTGTCAGATCAGTACAACCCAATATTGTTACTAAGGACAAACAATTTACAAACTTACCTCTGTCAATTAATAAATTCAAAAAACATGTCAGAGAGAATAATACTAATAATACATCATGTTCATTCATAATAATACTACAGACTACTTTTGGGCATGGTTTAAAAGCAACACTAGAGTCCTTGCATAGTGCTTCTTTTAAAGGCCATCAGTCCTAACCGATACGGTCATCAAGAGACTGTTAATGCTGCCATGCACCAGCCACATCAGGGATGCAATACGCTTTCGAATAATAGCATAGAAGTCATGTATATGTGCCTCAGTGAACATCCCAGATACGCTGCAGTGTCGCAACAACTTCAGCAGTGCCCTGTATATGTGCCTCAGTGAACATCCCAGATACGCTGCAGTGTCGCAACAGCTTCAGCAGTGCCCTGTATATGTGCCTCAGTGAACATCCCAGATACGCTGCAGTGTCGCAACAGCTTCAGCAGTGCCCTGTATATGTGCCTCAGTAAACATCCCAGATAGGCTGCAGTGTCGCAACAGCTTCAGCAGTGCCCTGTATGCATTATTGTATTGGACTCGCAAGGTGCTGTTAGCCCTTGTGTGTAGTCACCCTATAGGCTGCAAGTATAAAAAGATTGACAATATGCCCTTTACATCACTCAAACACTTTGCAAACCTATGGATCAACATAGTGCTCCTGACTGACAGCACCCTACATTCCCTCTCCATGTCAATGTTATTGGTCTGGGTAGCAGTGACCCAGTACCCCAGATATTTGAGGGATGTGACCCATTCTAGAGCGGTCCCCGCGAGTGTGATAAGTACACCACAGGTGTTAGTGCCTGCCTTGAACATCAGACACTTGCTCTTTTTTGAATTATATCTAAGACCTTGGGCCTCCGCATATCGCTCACAAACCAATAACAGTGTCCTGAGAGCGCTGATTGATGGGGCCAGCAGCACCATGTCTTAGAGGGGACTTCACAGCAAAGTGATTCCTGAACCAGTTTGCAATGGATGCAGGCTCACCAACACCCTCAACACTTGCAGGAAGGCTTGTTAAATACCTGATGGTATTTGGGGCTGGCTGACCTGAAGGTACACTAGCGAGAATTGATAATAAAATCACTGTGTACTGATCTGACTTGATAGCTTATTTATTAAAAAAAAAACCTTTTGCTTTTATAAGCAAAAGGTTTTTTCGCGCGTTTTTTGCGATAACGAAACCATACGACTTCTAAATCGACGTCAACGCCATCTATCGAGCACGCCGGAAACTTTACAAATAATTAAGTCGTAAACAAGGCTCGACCTGCCATGCAGTTCATTAGTGTGCTTCCAAAACTTAACAAAATCCTTGTCGTGAGAGGATGCTATTATTTCCATTTTAACTTGCTCCCTGCACTCCTGATACCACTATAATTTACTTTTAAAAACTAGTTTTTTCTCTCGCATGGTTGTATACACAGTACCCACTTTTGTGGTTCACCACATATTACCCAATTCTGAAAAGCAAGTTGAGCGTCCACATGCACTTGCCGAACATGTTTTTTCCACCCTATTACTGGCTTTCTCTTATTTTTTTCCGGCCCAGAGTAACTAATATATGACGCACCACTTAATATGTCAACAATTTCATTATACATTTTGTCAATAATACATTATGTTCTACCTTTGTACACAATTTGTCACTACAATTTCTAACCAAAAGCCAATCAAGCAAGCAAGTTGAGAGGTTACTGAGCTGACAAAAATGTTAATAAGACGACAATATATAGGTAGGCAAGAGATAATAATTTAATAATATAATAAGTTCTTAAAATTGTTAGTGATGGCTATCTATCACTCATTATAAAACCAATAAATTGGAATCAAAGACAAATACTATACAGGGTGTACGGTAAAGAATGGATAACCTTGAAATAACATAAAAGATACCTTATGGCCATTCAAAAATATATATTAATATACTTTATGGCCTTTCTATAAAACCTATATCCCAAGAGTACCCAAGATAAGATGTTTTAGAAAAATAATACTATGCAAATTCTAGACACACTATTTACTACCGCTCTGTCGTTATAGTAAACGTACAATATTATAATGACAAATAACAGAAGGAATTCATTCATTTGTGGTTGTGGTGAAGAAGAATGTAAAAATTTTTTTTTTTCTTTTTAATCCTTACATTCTTGGGAAATATAGATACTAACATATATATTTTTTTAGAGCTGCCATAAGGTCTATTATATGCTATTTCAAGGCTATCCATTCTTTACTGGACTCCCTGTATAAGAAAATAAGTACCTGAGCATAATTATGCTCTGTACAAACTGGCAGCATTAATTATTGTAGTTGCATTAATTATTGTGCTCACCGTATGCTTGTGGTGGAGTCCATTTTAAGATGCGGCGTTACTTTTTGGGGTAACTAGACTGACCGGGAACTTATATTTAAAACTCAAAAGCATTGCATTAGGTCGATGTTCAGACTTGAAACCACTCTAGAGTTGCAAAGCTTATTTTCAAAAATCGAAAATCTTAACATTAGCTTCACTTTATATATTAGAAAATGCAATGTTCTTAAGATACTACCCTCGCGCGGCCACGAATCATATTTAGTTCAACATACAACCTGATACTGACCTGCAAATTGCAATAAAACCTAAGAATAAATTAATTTCGCGGGCTACGTTTGCGCATCCCCCTTAATATTTCCATGCCATTGTTTAAGGCAAACATGATGATTTGTTTTTATCCTTACTTTTAACATCTCTTGCATGCTGATAATTTATGTTGTATGTATTGTACTCATGTTTGAGCAAATAAATGATTAACTAATCTTATTAGAAAATACCATAAACAATAAACTTGTCAAGTAAATTTTATGTGATTGTTTAAGTTGGAAATGTGAGGAGTGTGGCGCTAAGGGTACGACAGGAGGGGCCATTGGGCTGACAGCTCACAAGCTGGCCGTGCACACAATGGACGACCCTTCTGTCTTACTGCCAGAGGTCAAGATCGAGAACTCTGCTGAAGGGTATGTACACTTCTGTATTATTAACTTGTAGATGTGTGGCCAACTGTGTACAGTGGATGTTACATGATGCTATAATCAGCTGGGTGTATGACAAGTCTAATGACTGACTCAGAGGAGCAACAGCTGATCCTAATCTATACATTATATTCACATCCATGTTTGCAAACTTAATTAAAACTAGTCAACTGATACCACAAAATATTCATTACTGTAATAATAATATGAAACGTTTATTTTCTCTACATAAGTTATGTACTTACAGCTAATATTCGACAATACAGTTTACACAATATTTGGTTTCTATTTTAATCCTTCACGGTGTACCTTGTTTTCAGATCACAAAGTCCCCTATACAACAATGGTTTTGGTAACTGCCTAAAAGTTGAGTTAGAAAACTATGATGAAGACGATGACAGTTTGGGTGTCGACGACCTTAGCAATGATATGCAACCTATCAAGAAAAAAATAGGCAGACCATTAAAGAGTAAGATGATACCGGCACAGCCCAGGAAGAAGAAGACCAAAGTGGTGCATCAGTGTGACCAGTGCGAAGCTAAATATACTTCTTTATGTGAGTGGTAAAATTTGTAGGGATAAATTGATACTTGCACATGAAACTAATGCTCTGCACAAGTTTTGTTAGGATTAGTCTATTAAATAAACTACCAAAAAATTATGATGTGTCTGAAAAAAATTTGACTTATTGGAGCATTAAAAATCAGATGTTCTGGTGCTGCGCCTTTATGTCATAGCAGTAAGAGTAGTTTTCGTAGTTCAAGTGCTACCACTGTTGGTTTATTTATTTAGATGACATCATCATCACTTATCGTGGCAATATTCCAGCACGCCTGGAGCAGCACAAACAGAAGCACGACGGCTCCAAGCCGCCCTACATCTGCGAGGTGTGCGGCGCGCACTACAAGCACAAGCGAGCGTGCGACATACACATCGCGCTACATAAAGGTACAGCTATCTCAACAAAAGTATGCGCCTCGGGTATCATCGCTGATCGCGACGATAGGACGATAGGTCGTGACTCGTGGTGGGGCGTTAACTCAAAGATGAACGTAGTGCATATCTGTTCTAGTTTCCCAGAACACAGCTATTATTCACAAGCATTACTGGCTCAATTGTTATTAATCTAACTATTATTCATCGCCTAGTTGGTCTAGTTGTCACAAGCACCCTGGGGGGGCTCCCCAGGCTGGGCAATGTTATTTCAAAGTGTGGGTGTACTGTGTACACGTTTGCCTTACCCTTCGGGGAAAACAGGTGTTGCGTATGTATGTAGTCTTCTACAACATAATAGCAACCCGGGCGGCGCAGTCCGCATGGTCGGTACGCGGCGCGGGCGCTAGGGGCAGCACTTGTACAACATAATAGCAACCCGGGCGGCGCAGTCCGCATGGTCGGTACGCGGCGCGGGCGCTAGGGGCAGCACTTGTACAACATAATAGCAACCCGGGCGGCGCAGTCCGCATGGTCGGTACGCGGCGCGGGCGCTAGGGGCAGCACTTGTACAACATAATAGCAACCCGGGCGGCGCAGTCCGCATGGTCGGTACGCGGCGCGGGCGCTAGGGGCAGCACTTGTACAACATAATAGCAACCCGGGCGGCGCAGTCCGCATGGTCGGTACGCGGCGCGGGCGCTAGGGGCAGCACTTGTACAACATAATAGCAACCCGGGCGGCGCAGTCCGCATGGTCGGTACGCGGCGCGGGCGCTAGGGGCAGCACTTGTACAACATAATAGCAACCCGGGCGGCGCAGTCCGCATGGTCGGTACGCGGCGCGGGCGCTAGGGGCAGCACTTGTACAACATAATAGCAACCCGGGCGGCGCAGTCCGCATGGTCGGTACGCGGCGCGGGCGCTAGGGGCAGCACTTGTACAACATAATAGCAACCCGGGCGGCGCAGTCCGCATGGTCGGTACGCGGCGCGGGCGCTAGGGGCAGCACTTGTACAACATAATAGCAACCCGGGCGGCGCAGTCCGCATGGTCGGTACGCGGCGCGGGCGCTAGGGGCAGCACTTGTACAACATAATAGCAACCCGGGCGGCGCAGTCCGCATGGTCGGTACGCGGCGCGGGCGCTAGGGGCAGCACTTGTACAACATAATAGCAACCCGGGCGGCGCAGTCCGCATGGTCGGTACGCGGCGCGGGCGCTAGGGGCAGCACTTGTACAACATAATAGCAACCCGGGCGGCGCAGTCCGCATGGTCGGTACGCGGCGCGGGCGCTAGGGGCAGCACTTGTACAACATAATAGCAACCCGGGCGGCGCAGTCCGCATGGTCGGTACGCGGCGCGGGCGCTAGGGGCAGCACTTGTACAACATAATAGCAACCCGGGCGGCGCAGTCCGCATGGTCGGTACGCGGCGCGGGCGCTAGCGGGCGTAAAGTTGATTCTGTGATATTAACTGTGATTTTTATTCCTTAATAAAAGACTGATTTTTTATTTTAAAATTTGATTTTTTTTACCATGAAAACAACCAGTCTGAAATTAATTGGTGGGACCAAGAGGCCTAAAAGATAATTAATAAATTATTCCCGTTCGTCCCCCTAAAATCATGAATGGGACGATCGGGAACAAATTTTATATTATTTTTGTAAATTCCCGATCGTCCCTCTACGGGGACGAAGTCAGTGGGACGAACGGGAATACACCAACTATAACTAAATATTATGTAGTAAGATTAAGATTATGTAAAATACTTTTCTGATTTACATACTACTAAGTACCTAGCCTTGGTTTATTTGAAACGTCATTTGTTCACAAAGGTAGAGTAATAGGCACATAACTGGTAAATATAAACATTCAGATTAATTATTCTTTAAAAGAAGACAACCCTAACGTAGCCAGAAGAAAAAAGAGTTACGCGATAGAAAGAGAGGCAACTCTAGGTGAATATAAGTGTAGACAATTAACGCTGTGCGACCTGAATTGCATCTTATTGTGTAGTAGCAAGAGTAGCTATTTATTTAAATGACTTTGCGAAGTGAATCTTCTGTACTTGTACTATTATGTATTCTATTCTGTGACCAAACTATAATTTCAGGTATAAGCGACTGGAAATGTGAAGAGTGCAATAAGTTATTCCCGTCTAAGAATGCGCTACAGAGGCATAACAACATACACACGGGCAAGCTGAACTATCAGGTATGTGTCTACTGTGTGGTCTCAGTAAACACGCGAGACAAGAATCTTTTTTCTTTAATTGATATAATGCTTACACTCCATTGGTTTTCTACTAATCTGAACGAAGATTTCAATTAGCTACAGTAAAGAAATAAAGGCTCTCCCACACAGGCGCTTTATTATCGGCGATAATATCGGATGCGTTACTGCGATAATGCGTCTCGATTCCTTGCCACACAGCTGCGTTTTATCGTCCGATAGTTAGTGATAAAAATTCTTCGTCTGTTGATAAATCAATATCCATATTATAGAAAAAAAACTGGACACTAGTACAGACATGGAATCACTACTAATTAGGATACCAGTCGGTAAAACCAAATTATTGAGGTACGCTAGTAGTAACGTAATTAACGCAGGTGTGTGTAAGATCGTATGCGTCCTAATACAAAATGTTCTAACAAGTCATCGGAATATCGCAGGACGGAGGAACGCTAGCGTCCTATTTTTATTGCGTCGTTATTATCGCAGCATTGTGTAACTTTGTGGCCGTCCTAATACAAAATGTACTGGAAACAGATATCGCAATAACGCATCCGATATTATCGACCGATAATAACGCGCCTGTGGGGGAGAGCCTTTAATATGTTAAGGGGCCGTTCATAAAATACGTTCGCTTACAAGAGGGGGGGAGGGGTGTCGCTTAGTGTGACAAGATGTGATGGGGGGGTGAGGGGTCTAAGGAAACGTAACGTTCGCAGTTCATCTAACAATTTTACTGTAATTTTTCTCTCGACTTGTTTTTATTTTTTATTTTTCTGTTTCGATTGATGTAGTCATTCGTTTCATATATTTTGTAAATATAAAAATATTTTTCACCTACGAAACAAAAAGGAGGAGGTTCTCAAGTCGACCCGTATATTTTTTACGTATATGTTATTATTTCCGTTATAAATTGTTACAAAGGTGCATATTAGACTAAGTGTCCAGTTTGCTATCGGACGCCCAGCACGGATTTCGACCGGCGTGTAGTACAACCAGCAATTTACTGAACTTTATGACGTACGTGGCTCCAAATGTTGATGCTGGAGTACAAGTCGACGCTGCCTACTTTGTCTTCAAAAAGGCTTTCGATTTGGTTGATAGTGAAAGACATATTATTTGAAAAGCTAGCAGCAGTCGGATGTACTCCTGAATTGCTTCAGTTGTTTGCTAACTACATCAGAGGTCGACGGCAGTTCGTAGAATATGCTGGTTGTAAATCTGAGGCTTATTACTTATTATACAAGATCAGGCGTAAGCCAGGGCAGTAATGTGGGTCTTCTGAGCTTTATTATTATGATAAATGACCTGCCTCAAGCTGTCAGGGTTGCCGCTCGTCTATTATTCGCGGATGATCTTTAGTTGCTCATGGCCATTAAAGATAAAAGTGGCTGAGCACGATTGCAGCAAGATATAGATTATGTAGGTGAGTGGAGTAGGAAAAAATAATGTAGTTTAACGTAAAAAAATGCTCAGTCATAACCTTTAGCAGAATGAGAGAACCACAACATCACGAGTACCAGCTTGAGGGTACATCAATTGAGCGGGTTGAGAAGGTACGCGACCTTAATATTATTATTTAGGATTCATATCGACGGTGGAAATCTCAAATGTCGTAAGGGACACTTAGGAATAAATTATTATTATTATTATTTTGTCCTAAGGGACATATATACAGGGTGACAGGGAAATTCGACCTATTCCTTGAAAGGGGTTATACTAGAGGCAGGGCTTGAAAACGTTACCAATTCACATTAAAAGTAACGTTAAGTAACGGTATTTCCGTAGAGATACCTGGATATCGGTACGATTTGGTAGTGTTACTTAGTAGCATAACATAATAATAACGTTAAAAATAGCGTTAAAAATTAACGGTATTTTGAATGTTATTGTAAAAATAGCGGTAACAATTACCGGTAATATTTTGGTTATTTTTTGCGACGTTGCCGTTTTCTCTAAAGCGCCGGCGCGCGCCCCTCTCACACACGCTGTCCGCGCTGTTGCCATTTCGTTTGTCTTCTTCTTATCTCTCACGGCAGTCGCACGCGCTTACAGAACACGCTCGCGAATTATTACTTCAATTTGGATAAGCTACTACAGCTGATTTAGTTCTTGTGTTTGTGTTCTTGTGTTGTGTTTAATAATCACTAGTAAATACTGTTATCGTTCACACATCTTATTATTATTCCTTTATTTCACTATATACATATAAATTATATTTTTGAATATTAGAATATAAACACATATAAAAATATAAAAAATAGTAGCCCACCGATATCGGGAACAGGATGCAAGCTACCGGCGGTCAGGGCTCCAGAGAGAGGAACCTCCTAACACTGCGAGCCGTGACCAGAAGTACTGTCAAGCCCTTGATCCAGGTACCCAACAAGAGCCTCCTCAAATGTTGGTCGAGGCTCTTGGCTATTAAGCCATTGCCTGTCAAGACTATTGGCACAATGAACGCTGAGTCTACGTCCCATAAGTCGACGACCTCGCGAGCCAATTCAAGATACTTGATTTGTTTGTCTTTCTCGGCTTTCACGAGGTTCCTGTCATGCGGGATCGTTATGTCAATGCGCTGCGGAGACGTCAAAATTGACTAACAATAGTTAAAATATAACACGTTTTACAGCCTGAAATGGCAGTGACTTATTTTTGTGCAATGTTCGATTCTAAGAAATCTGATATACGGAATGCATCAACGACTTTTTATTCTAACTCTAACGGAAGATGATATAACAATTGTAGTTTTTTGGAAAGCTTATGAAACCAGTTAGTCATTTTACTAAATTGTACGCTAACTGTCATATAGTTTTTTTCCAATAATGTACGTCGATTTACGGGCAGAATACAAAAAATTAAGATTATTGCTACTAAAGACCTTTTATTTCTAAGATTATGTAAGTTTTGGGCAAGCATTTATTTTTTAATGTTCACTCATTTTTCAGCTTTCACAAAAGTGTCAATTTAATGTTAAGAGTCAAGTAGTTTTTCCATAATTAATTGTTTTTGGAAACAAGTCCGAAAATTAAAAAAAAATTAAGACCCGTCATAGCTCGGTTACCATCCAGTTTTGACCCCTAGTTAACCAGACTTAATTTGTTGCTAATGACCTCTAGTATAACCCCTTTCAAGGAATAGGTCGAATTTCCCTGTCACCCTGAATACCGTTGGATGGCAAATTTCATCCTCTATAAATCTGAACTGAAAGTACAACATAGAATGCCATACGAGTGTGATATTGTGATTGACCTATGCTTCCATGGGTTACAAGAAAAGTTTGGATCCTTTTGCAACTAAAACAAAAACAAAAGCGGCTACTTGACAGCCGCTTTAGTTATTGTTACCAAAAAAAATGTTGCGGTAAGTTTTGTTTGTTTGTATCATGAGGCTGACAACAGTTAAGCCGCGATCGCTGTGGGACTGCATAGAAAAGAAAGAGAGGCGCACAACGCTGGTAATTTATTGCAAAATATGAAGCAATTATCTATTTACAAAAATCAATTGATTGGACTAAATAATTAAAACACTATTACGTTAATATGGTGCCTGTAGAATAATCTGTCAAAAAATAAAAATGATTGCATGTATATTACTATGGTTTTTAATCGTTAAAATTATTTTTTTGAGGTATCTTCGTAATTTTAATTAATCGTATCGAATTAGTTGTATTATGCTTTCAACACACTGTCTAACTACCATATATCCTGAAGAATAACATATATTTTTATGATTTTGTTTACTGCAGTGGATCATATACTTTTAGGCATTATAAAACTTGCGTTTAGGTCCCGTATATCATAAGAAAAAAATATCACAGATAATGTTTGGTTGTTGTTTATTTTATGTAGAATAGGTACGGTTAATAAGTAAAACATAAGTAGGTACGGAAGTCGGTGTCTTTGGTTTTGTATTTTCGTTTTTTGCCATCGACTTCAGAAATTAAAGTTATTTTTCACTCAGTAGTTTTTTTTTGGAAGTTGTTTTTTTTTGTGATAAAGCTTTTATTTTCACTCTTACCTACCCCACACAAATTCGTATACCTTCACTTGCTGAGTAAATAAAGTGGTAAAAATACGTATTATTGAAGCTAACTTGAAAACCACTCAATAAAACTTGACCAAAATTTTTATGGGACCACCCTATGAGTATACCCTTTCAAGCAAAATATTTTGTTCGCAGGATGTCAAAAAAAATGTTATTCCATACATTTTGACCGCGTAGGGCCTAAACTGTGGCGTAGGTACCTATTGCACTTTTCTATGAAAAAGCTGTTTTTTTTTTGATAACCTACTATCAATTTCTACTGTAGGGGGTCTAGAATCATATATGCTGAATTCATGGTTACGCGCACTTTGCACACTGGTTTCCTGTATCTAAGTAGGTACTCTAGACTACTACAATTATGTAAGTATGTTCATTTAAACATTTTAGTTTTGTAACTTACCATTATTTTTTAAATTAGCTTTCCGACGGTACATTTCAAGTAAACAAGACTATTCTGGCCGTTACACCAAAATTATTTCTATTAGGCTAAGGGCGCAAGATATATTTTTTTTAAATCGCTCATTGGCCTTTGGGACATCTCTTTCAAAATTTGTGTGTATAAGACATCGTCTTCTAAACCATGGCGTTTAACAAGGATTGATCAGAAGCATGCTATAGCTAAAGTAATTATAATTCATTTGGTCTACAATACATCTCAATAGGCGAAAAAATTAAGAAAAGATGAGGATTTTTACGTCCTATTTTGTTTTTTGGCTCTCCTGTAAAGTCGGGGTTTGTGCCTTACGACGTTTGAGAATTCCACCGTCGATTTTTGTTTTTCGACATCGGCGCTAGCGTTGCGGTTCGTCGCAATCGGTTCTCTTATATCTTCAATATCAAAGATTATAGCGCTTCCACGTACTCTGCGCTCTCGATTCAATAACAAATGACAATACTGTCTCAAGACTACAGGGCCGAGCGTAAAATAAAGTTGCATCTGCAGAGCAGAGCTACTGTTTTTATTATATATATGACGGATGTTCGAGCGGCTGAGACACCACGTGTCGCTGCTGATCCTTCGTCATGGGCGTGTACGTGCAGGTGTTTGGAAAATAATACTCGCAAAATAACGCACATAATTTACTTTCAAATATCGCAACGAGACTTAACTATAAACTTTAATGATTATCACTGATTAAGTCTAATCACAATAATTGTTAAACTTGCATTTAGAGCCAATGGATTTGTGCGTGTGCACCGCGTGACGATCGCAACACAATGTGCTCGCCAACGCCGCCATGATAGTCACGACCCCATTCGGTGTTACCCGCTCTAAGTTAAAAATACCACTAAAGAAGTAAATTCTAAGCCACAGATTAAAAATAGTCGATTACAACTTTTAAAAAGTGTTACAATAAATCGACTAAATAATCGCGCGCCGTCATATACATACATATAATATAAAATACATTTTGTTATATGTATATATTTATTCTTATATATTTATTTCATTCGTCATTCAGCAGTCAACAATTACAGACGCTCTCTACATTTTTTAATTTTACGCTCGTTATTACGTGA
Organism: Griposia aprilina; assembly: GCA_916610205.1. Classification (NCBI taxonomy): domain Eukaryota; kingdom Metazoa; phylum Arthropoda; class Insecta; order Lepidoptera; family Noctuidae; genus Griposia; species Griposia aprilina. Next base: position 25,678,735 of record OU744286.1, read on the forward strand.
ACTTAGTCTCCGTTAAGGTGATATATTGAAAAAAGTGTGGTTTTTCTTTTTAGTGTACCTTTTAAAGTATATAGAATAGGTATTTAACAATTTAGTGTATGTTTTATGACTATATTTCCTAGTATCCTGTAAAAGGAATACACGATACAATGATTTTTTCTCGATACAATAAAATTGCAAAGTTTTATGTATGTTTATGTTTTTTTGAGCATTAAGGAATAATGCTTATGAGTTACTCATTGGAGTTTACTATAAAACATAGAGAAAAATCATATTAAAGTTTAAGTAAAGCAGTTTTTGTTTTAATAATACTTTTTATTTAAAAAAGACGGCATTTCGTTTTGGCACATACGTTATTTTATTCCGAGCACACGCACATTATGGCCATCCCTTCTTTTGCCTATCAAAATTAATGTCATCACTCTCGTTCGTTCATAAATCAGTCGCCCGGTGGGGCTGATTGAGGATGAATCTATGTAATTTTTTTGCAAATCGGTGCGATCTAATTTACGTGATTTAAATAATTGTGTTTACAGAAAAAGTTAGTAGCTTAGCAATTCAAAGTAATTATTTAATACAATTAGTGTTGAATAGATATTTAGACTGTGTGAGTGTATTCTTGTGACTGTGAACAATATAACATTCTTTTTCTATTGTTATTTCGTGACCGCATTCAAATTATTTATGAAAATGGAAAGAAATAAAAACTTTTTTACAAAAAAACAACCGACTTCCAAAAAAAAACTAAGACGTGAAAAATAACTTTAATTTCGGAAGTCGGTGCCTTTGGTTTTGTATTTTCGTGTTTGGCCACCGACTTCCGAAATTAAAGTTATTTTTCACGTCTTTTAGTTTTTTTTTTGGAAGTCGGTTGTTTTTTTGTAAAAAAGTTTTTATTTTTCACTTTTTAGTTGCGGTACCTACCCCACACAAATTCGTATACCACTACTTGGTGTGTAAATAACAGTGACAGGAAATTATTAACACATCATCCATATAAACTAAGTGGAAAATATCTGCAGTATTAAGGATAATTCAAAAACTACTGGTCAGACCTTGATCAAATTTAAATGGGACCACATGTGAAGCACCACCTATCAAATAAAAAAAGAATCATCCAAAACGGTTCACCCAGAAAAAAGTTATGAGCTAAAAAACATACAGACGAATTGAGAACCTCCTCCTTTTTGTGAAGTCGGTTAATAAAAACCAAAACTGAACAGTACTGTCTGCACAGGGCAATCAATGAACTCATTCAATAGCAATAAGATGATGATAACAGTGAGTCGAATTCACCAACTTCACTTAAGCATTACCAGCAACAATCGATTCTCGCCTTGCAAAGTAATATTGGGTACCTAAGCATTCTATTTTCTAGAGAAGAACGTCTGTTTTATACCTACAACTTATAATAATCGTTTACATAAAGAAATAGGCTAAAATAAATTATTCGTTTTTAGGTTTGAATTACGTCAAAAATACTTAAATATGTCAAATAGTGTCACTACGAATGATAGAGCACAAAAAATTAATGGAGTCGCATTTGAATTGTGAAAAAAGGTGAATTCTTACCCGACTACGGCAAAGCCAAAGGACGGTATTGATTTTACAGGCTATGTATGTATATATGTTTCTGTTTCCTCATAACTCCTCGTCATATTTTGACAAACGGAATATCGTTGGAAGCGTCATGTTATCCCGCGGATTATATGCTACATGACGTCACATAAAATTCAACATGGCAGCTAATAGCGGACGTGAAGTGTTACCGAGGAAATATATATATATCGTGTTTGGTGTCTAAAAAAAGGTCTTAAAGAGTACTTTCTGAAAATATGTTGGATATCTATAACTAAACCCGAAATAAGATCAAAACAATTATTTTTCACTCAGACTGTTTTCAATAACACTAAAGATCCTTCTGAAATGTTATGAAGGCTGCTTAGCAAATTATTGTTATCAAATTCCATTTGCTATCTACCCTCAATGATTTCTAACCCCACAATAATTAAAATAAAAAACAAAGTTAAACAGTAAAACCCAACTACGACAAAAATCTGAGCTAAAAAGTTATAAACAAGACTTAGTAACAAAATAACATCGGTTTCGGTTTTCGTATATAACCGGAGTAACGTATCGTAATTTGAGGTGGTTGCTGAAAATCAGCGCTGTTGACGATAGGTTCGTCCGAAGTCACAGCATTTTGCTGAGCAACGACCTGTTCTTGCACAGATGCGACGCACGGCTAAATTGTTCATAATATTGTTGTTTTTTTGTTACAAAAGTAGTAATTTTTTCACTCTGCAATCGGCATTTTGTTTTTGTTTTCATCGTTTGTTTGTTGTCATTTGCGAGTGTCGTAACACAGAGCAAATTATGTAACCTTGCAGAGCAAAATGTATTGTCTTTGGTCCCTGGCCATGGACAAAATTTTAAACCTTTTAATTTTTGGGTACGAGGCTTTTGGCTACATTCTATGTTTGTATTTTTATTAATGTAATTTTTTTGTAATGTGCGTTTTGTTTGTGCAGAATAAACTATATTTCTTTCTTTCTTTCTTTTTTTCTAATTTCTAAAATATTTCTCATGTAATTAGGGCATAATTCATGCAGATTACCACTGCCATACGAAATCGATCTTGAAGAAAATGTGAATAACTTCTATTTTAATTTTAGTTCATGTACAATGAGCTATTAAGCTAACGTAGAGCCTGGCATAAATAGCAATTTCGTTTTTGCTTTTTTTTTTCAACTGTACAAAGCTTTTTGGAGTACCTACCTTATGTCGGAAAATCTTTTTTATCTATTTATTACATACATAATACACTGCATGGAATTACTATGCACTTTATAGTTCAAATGGAATGCTTACAAGCACCGAAAAGTCAGTATTGAAAGAGAAAACTGAACAAGTAGTGTGTTTTTTTTAGTAAGGTGAACATACATTTACTTGAAAAGTAGGACACGATGGAAAAGTTAAGAGTATTACGTTATTGACGGAATGTATGTAATATCAGGTAAGTGACAAAAATAAGAGTCATTTACCAAGCCAGTGTATGGTGATCGGTGAAACGGTGTTGGAGTTTATCAATCTCATATATGTGTACCAACATCCATTTTATATAAATAAAGAATATTAATTAACTTTTTTTAATTTGATGTTATATAATACATATTAGTCATAATATAAATAATTTGGATATTGATTAAATATTTTGTATTATTTGTCTACTCCATAGATGCATAGTGCGAAAATTTCACAGACCGAGATAAATTAACGTTACTTAGCACGCACTTTTTTCTTAGATATGTTTCCGTCTTTATCTTGCACTTTTAGATTGACAGTTGTGCGACAGTGAAAAGAATGATGCTTAGCCAAAGCGCATGCTAAATAAGAAACCTTTTTAAATTCCGGTCAGTATTCTGTTAATTCCACTTTTGGGCCACTGGTTCAGGTTCAGATAAGTTTGTAGCGGTGACGTGGCGACCAACCACGGAAGATAGAACTGCCACTCCCCGCGTGCGGGGGAACTAAGCCACGCCCATCAAAAAAATATTTATTTTCAAGGTAGGGCCTTAAACTCTTGACTGCCCGATCTCCTATAAAAAACATGTAAAGAATGTGGTCTATATCACACTAAACCTTTACTGTAATAAACCTTTACTGCAACGTTAAAAAAAAAATGAAAATGGAGGATTCGTCCTATACAACGAAGTCGGTTCGCAGCTCGTCTAGCTCGAGAGCTACCATGCATATTAGGGGATGAAAGCGCTGGTACAGAAAATGTATAGTGGATAGATGAAGATGAAGTAAATGGTAGTTTCGAAGATAAAGAAGAAAATACTGTAAAGCCGATTATAGATATTTCTGAGCATTTAAAGAATCTACGAACTTCCTGATTAATAACAAATTATTTAAATAATTATTAAAATAATATATAAATTACACGTTATTATAGATATTTATTGATTTATTTGAATTTTATTATTAAAAATAATAAATATTTTAAAACATCAAAATTCGTGTACCTACTATTAATCGTAATGTATCATGTGGAGAGGGGGATCTATCTTTCGTGACGTAAATTTATAGGGGAGGCGGGGGTCGCAGAAAATGTGACGCAGGGTGACGAAGTGGGGGGGGGGGTGTATTTGGTCAGAAAAAGCTTAATTTGTAGTGATGTATTTTATGAACGGCCCATGAGCACCCTAAGGTTAGTTTTAATTGCACCTTATTATTTTACCGTATTTGAGTGAAAATTACAGTTCGAAAATGTGACATGTGCGCGAAATCCCTAATTACTTTAGCATCTTTGTTAAAATTCGCTACAAATCTTACCTAATACATTAACTTATAACGATGAATCATTACTCACTGGAGATTCTATTTGTGAGGCTTTTTCATCTTATTTCATTTCGACTTTCCTCAACCCCACTTCATCTAATACGCCCAGTCCACCTCCAGTTTTCCCCTTTTATACTAACAGAACTTCATTTGACATTTGTCTCATAGCAGTTAATGTTGATTTTTTGACTGGTTTACTTCGTAACTTGGATCCAACTAAAGTTGCTGGCCCTGATAACATAATATCATCTAAATTTCTAATTAAATGTGCGCCTTCCATTGCACTACCTATCTCAATTTTGTTTTCCAAGTCTTTGACTCAAGGTGTTGCCCCCAAATTATGGCAATCTGCTTGTATTACACCCGTACATAAGAAGGGGTCTAAAACCGGGATTACTAATTATATGCCTATATCGAAGCTGTGCATTATAGTAAAAATATTTGAGAGGATTATCTATAACCAGTTATATTCCGCCCTTGCTAGCTCGTTCAGCACCTTTCAGCACATATTTTTGAAAGGACGGTCTACCACTTCTTATTTCTTGATTCTTCATAATTGATTTTATTCAATGATTTCATTATGGATGCTATGATGATGTCGATGTGGCTTAAACAGATATGTAAGCCACATCGACCTGCTTACAAATTATCCATGCTTGCCAGCTTGCTTGCTCCAGCCTTGCTATAATCTTATAGCTTCTTAAGGCATTTGATCGGATCGACCACGATACCCTGATAAAGAAGTAAAGCTAAATGGGCATCCGTAGAGACTTCTTGAGGTGGTTCTCTTCTTACATTCTTAACAGGTCACAAGCAGTAGTACTTAATAATTATATGTCTAGTTGGGTAAACGTGCCCAGCGGAGTGCCTCAGGGTTCGTTAGTCGGTACTTTGTTGTTCGTATTCTATGTGAACGACATCGATCAGTGCCTCCATTCATCCAAACTATTATGCTTTGCCGATGACATGAAAATATTTATCCCTATTTCAACGCACGAAGATAGACTAGCACTTCAGGCTGACTTGTATCGGCTTGAAGAGTATTGTCGGGCTAATAAACTTGATCTCAACCCATCCAAGTGTTCGGTGATCAGTTACACTAGAAAACGTGTAGTCCTAGCCACTACTTATACTTTGGCGGGCCAGATCTTGCCAAGATGCAATGCTATTCGTGACTTGGGCGTCCATCAAGACAGTAAGTTAGTTTTTGACACTCACATTGATGCAATTGTCGAAAAAGCCTCTAAACTGCTTGAGTTTATAATACGTCTCTCTAAGTGTTTTACTGATGCTAAAACATTAAAAATATTGTATTTCACTTTTGTAAGAAGTTAGCTAGAGTATTCGTCCCAGATATGGAATCCTCGTTATCATAAATACATTGACCGCATGGAAAACATCCAAAGACGGTTCATAAAATAAATTTGCTTTCATCAAAAGATTTCATATCAGTCAATTAGTTATCTTAGACTCTGTAAGAAGTATCATCTGCTACCACTGGTAGATCGACGTAAAATTGCAGACTGTTTGTTCTTGTTGAAAATCCTCAATAGAATTAATGATAACCCTGAGTAATTGTCAAAATTTTATTTTAATGTGCCAAGTAAAGCACTTCGTTTTAATCCACCCATACGTGTACCTCATACATCTTCGAATTATAGGCAGCACAGTTATATTGTGCGCAAGCAGAAATTTCAATGATATATGCAAGGAATATGATTTTGATCCATTCACAATTAGTGTGAATTCGGCCTGAAGGTGCTTAAGCCTCAAAATTTTCAAGTAGCGGTAGGTTATGTTATTTGTTGTTTTTTTTTTATTTTCTTTACTATTTCAGTCATATAATTGTAAACCAAGTATTTATATTGCTTCTTACTTTAATCAAGGCGATGTGTTTTTTGTTTTTCTGCTCGTACCATAAATTATTCTAAGTCTATACGTGAGGATTTGATTTTCTGGTGACTATGGTTTCCTTTTGTCTATTTTTATTAGCTGTAAGTCCTCCATGTACTAAAATAAATAAATAAATAGATATGTGGTAAAGGAATTAGTTGGAAAATTGCTTAACATTTTCGTTCCGTCACCATTCCTCATAAGTACGATTAAAAATTGCGGCTTATGACTCTTTCATTTCCCTGTTCTAGTGCGACCTGTGCGGCAAGTCGTTCATCCACACGTCGTCGTTCAAGATGCACAAGTTGTCGCACTCAGGAGTAAAACCGCACGCGTGCGACGTGTGCGGCCTGGCGCTCATGACGCGCTCACACCTCAAGCGGCACAAGCGCGTGCACTCCGGGGAGAAGAGGCACGAGTGTGCTGTGTGCGGGAAGAGGTTCTCCGAGAGGTAAGGACTCAACTCCATTCAGAAGAATGTAAATTATTGTTGTTAGTTTCCAAACTTAATTCCAATTAAAGTTATTCCCATTTATGATTAAAGAAATGTATTAGGTCCTTACATATGAAATTGATGTTTTATATGGAAAGAGCAAAACGATTTTTTTTATTTAATGAATCAAAGTAGATACCGTTCTGATCTATGCACTTTTGCCATTTTATAGGGAGTTCATTGATTCCTTTGCTGAAAAAATTGCGGGAGCGAGAATCAACAAAATCTTTGAAGGTGTTTTGGACTGCCTCATCTCAATTGAATTTTTTCCAATTAAGAAATTATCCAAATTCCGAAAAAAGTAGTAATCGGTTGGAGCAAGGTCCGGGGAGTATGGTGGTTGTCGGAGACATTCCAATCCTAGCTCCTCTAGTTTCGCTACCGTCTGTTGTGCAGTGTGTGGTCTAGCGTTGTCCTGAAACAGCAGTGGGCTAGAGCGGTTGACCAATCTCGGCTGTTTAACAGCTAGCTTTTCCATCATGGTTTCTAATTGTCGGCAATACAGATCTGCCGTAATCGTCTGACCAGATCTTGGGAAGCTGTAGTGGATGACACCAACGCTGGTCCACCAGACACTAACCAGTACCTTTTTTGAGTCAACTTTCGCTTGGGGCAGGATTTAGCCAGTTCTCTTGGATTTAACCACTGTGATGAGCGTTTCCGATTATCGTATAGGATCCATTTTTCATCACAAGTAATGATACGATTCAAAATCCCCTCGTTATTGTGACGGTTGAGTAACGTGACGCAGCAGTCGACTCGTGTTTGTTGGTTTGCTTCACTTAGTTCATGTGGTACCCATTTTTCAAGCTTTTTCACTTTTCCATTTTGTTTCTAATGATTCAAAATGGTTTTATCACTCACACCGAAGCCTGCAGCTAACTCTGACGTGGTTTGAGATGGATCCGCTTCCACGATCACTTTCAATTCCTCATTGCCAACTAGGGTCTCCGGCCGTCCACGAGGTTTGTTCTGGAGGCCAAAATTTCCAGAACGAAAGCGTTGGAACCAAAAACGTACTGTGTTTTCTTTTACAATGGCTTCTCCGTACACATTATTAATCCTTCGTGCTGTTTCTGCAGCGCTAGTGCCATGATGGAATTCGTATTCAAAAATAATGCGATATTTTATGTTTTCAAACATATTATATTTTCAAAATGTTAAAAACCTAAACTGAGTAGTACTTATACTCGTAAGGTTTAGGTAGTTAAATAACGCGTGACTCATAGATGTTAAACCTTTTATTTCAAATATTAAAATCATATTATTTTGAGTCCCATAATAATAGGCTCTATTCTGAATCTGAATTTGAGGAACTATCTGTCACATTAATAATAAAGCGTTCAGTGGTATCATCAATTATTTTGTCTAATTTAAACATTTTCTGTTCTTCTTTTATTACATGACCCTCGCAACTTTTCCAATTCTCAGCAGTCACATTAGCTAAAGCCTCTGGCAAAAGAATGTTTAGGTCAGACATTTTAAGTTTTATTTTTCTCTCAATTGAATTGGGCTCACAGTGGTATGGTGGTAGCCGCAATACAGTGACACCATTTAACATTTTTTCTAATTCATCCACAACATAAAAGGCATCTGGTTAACCGACTAAACGTAATACCTGCTACTTCAGTTGCCATACTACGTCACAGGTGTAGTCTTCAATTTAGCAATGTCATCTAATTCGTTGTATTTTCTAAAAGGTTTAGGGAACCTGTCTTTTTGGGCTCTTTACAATAGACAGATTACAAAATATTATACTATTTTATAAATCTAACAAAAAAATTGTTGTGAAGCAATTACACGTACGAAGAGTATAGTTTACGAATAAATGATAAAGTTTAACATACGTTAATAAAACAGGAAACTATCGTTTAAATCGCAAATAACTTTAATTTTGTTGTAACGTATTTTTAAACAAGAAAGTGTCAACTATAAAAACCCTTTTACGATTTGTTTACCTTTATTTAACTACCTAAACCTTTCGAGCCTAAATAAATATCAACTTTATGATTTTGTAAATTAAAATTGATTTCAGAATGACTACTACTATTGAACAAGTTGTAAAGTAAAAAGTGAAGTTCTAATGCAATCTTAACTTTATATGTAGGTATTAAAATTATTCTTAACAGACTTAAGTCCATATACACATGTTTAGAAACTTAACTGAGAACGCAGTGTAGTGTAGCTACCTCTTACTACTCGCATAGCATCGCACACCTCCCGCGCTACCGATGGCCGGCCTATTGCCCGCGCGGTAACCCTCTGCCCGAGCGCTAACCATGTCCCCGCGCAGGTACAACCTGGCGGCGCACAGCAAGTCGCACGAGGCGGGCGAGGCGCCGCCCGCGCGCGACGTGCCGCGCCGCAGACTGTTCCGCTGCACCTTCTGTGTCGAGCGCTTCGAGCGTCGGTGAGTATGTGTTGCATACACCTTATTCATCTCATCTCATTAATTTATTCATTACCAATTAACATTGTGTTGATCATTACATATTAAATACAATTATTACATGCAGAAACAATACATTTAAAAACACTGAAGACTTATGGGGGATTTCCGTTAAGGTTCTTGTAAATATCATTGACACAATTGCCCCTGTCCTAACAGGCATATTTAATCAATGTTTAGACAGCGGTACGTTTCCTGATTTAATGAAACATAGTAAAGTAGTACTAATTTTCAAAACAGGTAGTAAGGGTGATCCCTCTAATTATAGATCTATATCTGTGCTACCAGCATTGAGTAAAATCTATGAAAAAATCATGCTAGACTAGATGTTGTCACATTTTAACTCAAATGGGATTTTACATAGTCGCCAATTTGGTTTCACGAAAGGTAGTTCGACGACTGACGCAGGAGTAAAACTCATCAGTCACATATTGGAATCCTGGGATAAGTCCCAGGATGCGATTGGCATTTTCTGTGACCTCTCAAAAGCGTTTGACTGCGTTGACCACAATACACTGATCTGTAAATTATACCACTACGGAATTCGTGGACAAGCTACTGATCTTGTTATTTCCTATATATCAAACAGGCAGCAAAAAGTGAACGTTAACGGGGCGACGTCCTCGGGGTCCTTAGTTAAGATGGGCGTACCTCAAGGTTCAATTCTTGGCCCTTTCCTATTTCTAGTGTATATTAATGACCTGCATTACATGATGGCTAACTTATCGGATATAATTTTATTCGCTGATGACACTTCTCTTATTTTTAAAATAGATAGAAAAGATACGGATGTCTTACATGTGAAAGATAGTCTGGCGGTTCTTTCGAAATGGTTCGCAGCTAATAATCTTTTACAAACAAAACTAAAAGTGTTAAGTTTTCATTACTAAATGGGTCTAAATTTAAAACTTGATGGCAAGGAACTAGATGTTATTACGGAAACTGTATTGCTAGGAATTACTTTAGATTCATAATTGCAATGGGGTACCCACATTACAGCTCTTTCAGGTAGATTAAGTTCAACGGCATATGCTGTGAGGAAAATCCGTAAAATTACCAATGTAAATACCGCAAGGCTAGTCTAAGGAAAAAGCTACATCGGTTTAGTAAAAGAGTTGTAAGACACAATTATATGACTAGAAATAGGGACTAATTAATTCTACCAGGTTTCAGACTGGCTAAAGTAGACTCCTCTTTCATGGGGTATTGTTGAAAATGTTACAATAAAATTCCTCCCCACATACTTCAACTGAATGAAACGAAATTTAAATCTTGTATAAAATTCACACTATGCAGCCAAACATATTATAAGTTGGGGGATTACATCACTGAAAAAAATCCTTGGCTCTATGCTGGTCCTGCTCCAAAAGGGCGCATAAACTAATTGATTAGCATTTGAAAATACTGTTGGAGCTGAAGAAGATTTGAAAACTATCTTTGCATTGTATAAAATTTATCTCTTATTAGTATTGTATAATTCCATAGCATATATGTGTGAGTATTATTTACCTACTATAAAGCTACCATTTACTGGGTACGTCTTTCATTGACTTGAATGTGCCCTGGCGGCTGAGAGTATGCCATGCTCACTCAAATGTCTCACTGGTGGTGGCGTGTGTGTTGGATCATTAAGTTCCCTTCAAAATGGTTGAGCTGAATGGTGCTAACCCATACGTCATGTTCGTGCCTTCAGTTAGGACTGGTCATCTCTTAGCTGCCACGGTTTATTTTAATTTAATAGTTGCTTTTTCTATCTTTTTACTACGGACGCATTCAACGTTCTGCATCGTTCTCACATGTATTTTTCAAAATGAATGATATAACCAATATTTTGTAACCATATTTTGATTTAAAAGAGTGTCCACGGAATTTATTGCCCGTTCTTCTTCATAGGTACCTACTACGCTTTGGAATGGGCAACTATATATATATGACTGACCGACACCTTGAAAATTCTAAAGTGCCTGTAATGGGTTTATCTTCTATATAAATAAAAAAAAACCGGCCAAGTGCGTATCGGCCTACGCACAATGAAGGGTTCCGTAGTTGAATTGATGAATTTATCCCAAGAACAAACTTAACATTGTAGTTTAAAAACATGTTCTCCATACATCGATATAAGTTGCGGTCAATTCACTGCAAACTTGAGTTTAAAATCGCATTTTTTTAATAAAAAAATAACGATTTTCGGACTATTTTCTTTACTTGTACTGGGAGACCTTGCTTCTTGCCAAAGAAGATGTCCCAAAAAATACCGAGTCGGAAAAAAAAAATGTGCGGGTTGTGAATATGTAATTGTTAAATCGATAAACCATCAGGTATTATTTATATTTAGGGATTAAAAGTTCGGATTATCAGAATTAAATAATACGTTGTAAACAGTGTTCCATGAATATTTTGAGGGAGATAACGTAGAAATATCGTTAATAGTTTTTTTTTTATGCTGGAGTTTTGGCAGTAGCTCCCACGGGGGACCTCCTCTGCGTCACCGGGCTTTGCTGGGGCCAGAAGGGCCTCTCACCGAGAGATTAAAATTAAGCTAAATATGAAAAAATAGTAAACAAATAATTATTTACAAAACAAAAAAAATTGTACTGGTTCTCGAAGTCAAACATGTAAGTAAGTAATGTATACATACTAACACGAGAGAACCAGTACATTTATTACTTTTAGTACCTATGTTATTATTACATTTATTTAGTGTTTTCAATATTATTATATACTTAAATAATGCTACATTACAATAATATAATAAGATACGGAATAACATTCATAATACCAAATAACATACTATTATAACATACTGACTTACTTTATCGAACTCAAAACTAGGATACGCTACTTACTGTCATTAAAAATGTAACATAAAATATATTTTAACGCTTCACTTGATTTTTATTTTTTATAAAATTGTAACAGAAAATGAAAACAACAGAATAACCAACAATAACAATACCTATAACAAAGAACAACAACGATAACATGAAAAGAAACAAAATGACTACAATTTTATTCTTACTTTAATACTATTTCTACTTTCGTATTCACATTTTTGTTGGCTCATCGCTCCTATGCTATACAGATTTCTGGGTTGCCCCATTGGTTACGTCAAATGCTTATTATAGTTAACTCATTGGTAAACATTTCGTTCTTGTGGATTCTGGGTTTTTTGTCCATACAATTTGGGACATCTCCTTTCATTATTCTGGGTTAACGGGAAGTACCCTATAGGTTTTCATTGATTCGCGAGTATCAAAATATGTCGCATAAATTGCATTATTTTGAGGCTAGATTAATAAACCTGTGTGTGACAGGGAACATTTAATGGCGCTGACATAGCTTTTTGGGTAGCATAATAAAATTTTGCTAAATCAATTTAGGGTGTCGTACGTCGTCATTCTGGGTTACAATGGGAAATACTAGGGAGGTTCATGTGTTCTGGTCCAATCGGGGGCGTTTCCGAATTATACGGTTAAATAAATAATGCCTCTATGGAAGTATTTGACGACGTATGTCCTACGCAGATACATGCTGGAGCGTCACATGTCGGTGGTGCACGGGCGCACGCTGGAGCGGCCGCCGCCCACGCCGCGCAACACAATGAGCAAGTTGCTTAAGGCGCAGGCACAACGCCGCGACCTGCCCGCCGGCGCCGGTACGTACACTCACACGATGGAGCGGTGCTCACGCCGCGCAACACAATGAGCAAGTTGCTTAAGGCGCAGGCACAACGCCGCGACCTGCCCGCCGGCGCCGGTACGTACACTCACACGATGGAGCGGTGCTCACGCCGCGCAACACAATGAGCAAGTTGCTTAAGGCGCAGGCACAACGCCGCGACCTGCCCGCCGGCGCCGGTACGTACACTCACACGATGGAGCGGTGCTCACGCCGCGCAACACAATGAGCAAGTTGCTTAAGGCGCAGGCACAACGCCGCGACCTGCCCGCCGGCGCCGGTACGTACACTCACACGATGGAGCGGTGCTCACGCCGCGCAACACAATGAGCAAGTTGCTTAAGGCGCAGGCACAACGCCGCGACCTGCCCGCCGGCGCCGGTACGTACACTCACACGATGGAGCGGTGCTCACGCCGCGCAACACAATGAGCAAGTTGCTTAAGGCGCAGGCACAACGCCGCGACCTGCCCGCCGGCGCCGGTACGTACACTCACACGATGGAGCGGTGCTCACGCCGCGCAACACAATGAGCAAGTTGCTTAAGGCGCAGGCACAACGCCGCGACCTGCCCGCCGGCGCCGGTACGTACACTCACACGATGGAGCGGTGCTCACGCCGCGCAACACAATGAGCAAGTTGCTTAAGGCGCAGGCACAACGCCGCGACCTGCCCGCCGGCGCCGGTACGTACACTCACACGATGGAGCGGTGCTCACGCCGCGCAACACAATGAGCAAGCTGCTCGAAGCGCAGGCGCAACGCCGCGACCTGCCCGCCGGCGCCGGTACGTTATACAATCACACACTGGAGCGGTGCTCACGCCGCGCAACACAATGAGCAAGTTGCTTAAGGCGCAGGCACAACGCCGCGACCTGCCCGCCGGCGCCGGTACGTACACTCACACGATGGAGCGGTGCTCACGCCGCGCAACACAATGAGCAAGCTGCTCGAAGCGCAGGCGCAACGCCGCGACCTGCCCGCCGGCGCCGGTACGTTATACAATCACACACTGGAGCGGTGCTCACGCCGCGCAACACCATGATCAAGTTGCTCAAGGCGCGGGCGCGACGCTGCGACCTGCGCACCGGCGCCGTCACGGACACTCGCACGCTGGAGCGGTGCTCACGCCGCGTAACGCCATGAGCAAGCTGTTCAAGGCGCAGGCGCAGCGCTGCATAGTGGAAGGAATGTATGGGAGATATTGGACATAGGCATTTCTGAGAAATACAGTCTAATTTTGAAAAACGAATACTACCATCGTATTTAGTTATCAAATGCCTTCAAAACTTGTTCTGACAAATTTCTTTCTATCTCTCGTATTTCGGGAGTTATTTGAGAAAATGTGAAAATAACTGTAGCTCTCTGCTGCCTGATTCCAACTTCGTTTCAAGTTGGGGTCTTTACAAAGAAAATAATAGCTACATTTATCGCTAAAACACACACATGATGCGCCAAACGTACACCTTCTGATATATAGGGTGATGTATTTTTTTTACGGAATCGAGCTCTTTGCCTCCTGAATCTGGTCCTGTTTTATGTTGTGTTCATCACTATCATAATACACATACCAAGAGCTGCATTTAGTGCTAAGACACATGGTGCGCCAAACGTACACCTTCTGATATGTAGGGTGATTAATAATGTACAAAACTAACTTCGCCAGTTTAATTTATTTATTAATTTCATGTACACATAGAAATATTATAATTACGACTACCTAAGAAAATTTAAAAATCAAATTTTAATCTTCCTCCAAATCATCATCTTCGTCATCGTTATTCGATTCAGATTTGGACTCTATATTTGTTAAATCATTGACATCAAGAAATTCGGTGTCATTCTTATCGGAATTTGTTAGGTCAAAAAATTCCGTAAAAGAAGATTATTTTACAAACTTATTTATTGTTGGACGAATGCTTGTAAGCGGTGGATCAGACGATAATAAAAGATTATTCATAATATCTTCATTACTCTGGCTGCCTCTTTGGTCTAGTGGTCGCAAGCGCTACTGCTGAGCATAAGGTCTTGGGTTTGATTCCCGGGTCGGACAAAGTGTTATTGGGTTTTTCCATCTGGAATTTCTCGGTAGCAGCCCGGAGTCTGGATTTGTGCCCGGTTGATGGCAATAGGCTCTCCCCCTATTACATGGGACTTAAACATAACTGGCGAAATGTGGGTGTGCTATAGGTACACCTCTGCCTAACCCTTCGGGTACAGGCGTGATTTTATGATGTAATCTTCATTACATGAGATACTGCTGTATTTTCGAGAATCTTTGTTTCTAGCCTCAGATGCCTCTTCAGCTTTGATTATATAATGTCCCTCTTCAGATAGAAATCCAATGGGGGTATAATTGAGAAATTCAAATGTCTGGCCCGTGTATGAGAAGTTTATGAAGAGAAGAAGGCATGTATACTACCATGGGTACAAATCTACGTAATGTTTAGCAGAATCAAAGCAGAAATCTCTGAATTTAATGTCATTTATCTTCCGCCCTGACGAAATACACTGCAAGATTACACAGGTTTTTCTCAATAGCTCAGCGTATATTCCCGTTAGTTCAGCAGATTTAGTTTAGTTTTCAAAAAATCGCCTTGCCGAGTTGCCATTGTTTGTATATACATATACATATATACACCACCTCGTTTCACAACATCGAGAAGTAAGCCCGTTCCTCTTGGATCCTCCTTTTTCCTCTCATCAACTTCTCTTTTTGCCACATGACCCTTCACTTGCCATTACTTTAGATGTAATTTATAGGGAATGCGTAGAAAACATTCCATCGACCGAATCCAAGCGTGAAGAGAGCTTAAGCCGTATTTGTACATGTCCTCGTGCACTGGTTTCCCTTTTACCAACTCCAAATGGTTCATTTCCTTAGGACTAGCCTTCCACATTATATCACACACTGAAGCTGCTGTATGAGATATAATAGAATGAATTTTACCATGAATCATTGTCATCAACAGCTAGTGTGTAACATTAATTCCATCATTGATGGTAGATGGCATTAAGGCCTTAATCTCAGCTTCAATCAACTCTGTCTGTACAGTTTCTTTAGATTATTCCATTTTAAACATTATGGGGTGGCAAAATGACGTTGAGGATGGTCGGTCGCTTTCCCAAATTATAACATCGTTTGAGGCGAGCCGCAGAGGCACAAGACTTATCATGAAGTTACTAGCCAGATTAGGTGGCTCACTTTTACTCGTCTTTTGATAATAAACGCTTCGGCTAGATGATCCATCAAATCCCCATTTGCTGGTCAAAACGAGCTGTTTGTTGATTGCAATCAACAGAAGTTTTTAAAGAACTTAAGAGTCTTCTCGTAGTCTCGTGGTCCATCAGAACCGAAATAAAAACTAATATTTTTATGTTTTTTTTTTACGCGGGTTATTGAAGGATTCGCATTACTAGATAAAATCATTATATATTAAAACAGGAATTATCAACGTTATAACCTTAAGTCACCACAGAACAAATAGCGATACCAGGTCTGGTCAATCTCCTTTGTCACCACAGGTTTTAAAGGTATTTGATAACTAAATACGATGGCATTTTTCGTATTTCAAAATGAGCCTTTTGTTTTAGGAAATGCCTATGTCCATCTCTCCCATACATCCGTCCCACCGAGCGCCGCGACCTGCCCCTGGCGCTGCTACCTACTACATTACACTCGTCTAGCTACGGTCACACTGGAACACTTAAGATAACATAATTGTGGATATACATTGGTGAAACGTAACACAAATTAGTCATCTTAATTTATGCAATGTAACAAAAAACCTAGGCTAATTCCAGAATTTGTTTCAACGTGTGTTACATTTTATGTTACGTTTTTACCAATTTGTACCCGACATAATAATTTTGAAATAACATTAAGTATCATTATTTGTTTAGATGTCGACACGAAAGACGACCGAAGTTCAGACTCACGCACCACCCCTATCACACCTCAGAAACTAATCGCGCAATTGTGTAAGTATGAACACTGTAATTACCACAACTGTTGCATTCTATTTTTTTTTTATAAATTCAGGTATTATTTGAAATGATTTTTCGTAACGAAAAATTATGCTTTTTATTTTTTTATTGAAGACAGTTATTTTTGTTCAATTTGGGGGAGAGCGGAGACAAATAGACTTATGATAACTAAATAATTAATCTCAAAATAAAAAAAGCTAAATAACGTAATATTTTATCGAATAATTATTCATTATTACTCACTTGCATTTTTTATCAGTAATCTGCACTTTTTTCAGACACTTATTATCAACAGTAAACAAATTTATTAATATAGTTTACACATATAAATTAGTTTATATAACAGCACACTTAATACACAACACTGTTAAGCGCACAGCTGATGCGTTCTCCTTCTCTATCTTCTTATTTCTCGTCACCCACACACACACTGTTGGCTGACAGTACCAACCTCTCGGAAAACGGGGTGGTACCTTCTGATGGCCAACACAACACTACCGTCGCGCGCGCATTGCTCACATCAAATAGCGCGCGCTCCCCGGCTTTCTGTTACACACTTCCGTCCCTTTTCATGAAATCACTCTCATAGATTGCAGGAAAGCGAGATGCAGATGTTACAAGAAACCTATTTATTGTCCTCTTGTGTATAAATAAAGCAAATCAAATCATTTACTACTTTACAAACATGAGTAATTGGCATTAGGGTTTTTAATAATAAAGTCCTCTATCAAATTAGTGCTAATCATGTTCTTCACTGATTGCAGCGTCGTCAAGTTCCATAGCGCAGAGCGCGTGGGGCAGCTCGTACGCGGCCGAGTTCCTGCGCCACGAGTACCCGCACTGACGCGCAGCTGGCCGGACACTCGCCCGACACCCTGCGTACTGTGCACACGATACCAATCAGGCGTCGAACATGTTGTACCCATAAACTTTAGTGATCCAAGAAGGAAAACATCGCAAATCATCCAAGTCCGCTTATTGGTTAACAGGCTAAAAAAACCTGCACATCAGTGTGAATTGAAAGTTCGATGTCTGGTGTTCGACTACCTACGATATCTCTACAATATCTTTTTGGAATAACGCCATGCAACGGATCACTGTTTATGACAGACAAGAAGAGGGCCACGGTATACAGGACGGCTGTCATGTAGACTAATACGAAATAGAGACCCTGTAGCAATCGTGTAAATATTTTCAATTATTGTGCGACGCTCATGTATGTTCAGAGAGGGGTCGCCTAAAGAGGGTTCACTTTATGCTGACTGATAGAATCTCCATTAATTATGTGTTCTAAGAATAGGATATTTACATAATTCAATAGAACAAATTCAAGTTAATGAACTAATTCTTCCAGGAAACAACTCCTGTCTTGCATAAAATATATCCTAATGTAAATATTAAGTATAGAAAAGCTATAAGGAAATTAGATTAGATAAATATATTTACTTTCACAGATATTGTAAAAAATATAATAATAGATATTATAATGTAAGTACTATAGTGTTATTGATATAATAATATTTTTATACTAAACTCATCCGTGGATTAACTTTATTTTAGCAAGGCCGTACTTTGTACAGTCACCTGATTTATGTTATTTCTTTAAGCATTTGTATTATATTTAATGAATATACAGTTAATTAAACGCATGTCTTCAATAATTTAATTGTTTTCCCGCAACTAATTTAACGGTACACGTACATACAGCTGTAACTCAGAAGAGTACCAAAATGATTTCCTGTGATGACCACCATCTTAGGCTTTTTACTGAGAAAATAAGGTCGTCATTTTCATATTAAACCTAATAGAGGGCGTTAGCCACTACACCAGTTAACCTCCTTGTTTCTGTGAACTAGTGCGAAATCTATATTTTTGAAAACAATTCTGTAAAAAATGCGATTGATTTAGATGAATAGTAAAGAGCGTCTGAGCTTGAAACTAGTAAAGTTATAGGTACCTATAATAACGAGTAATAACTCGTTTATTTCATTTTCATAACTTCCCATCAGGCAAGATCGAAGTCAAAAGACAAAGCCTACACAAAATCGCGAAAAATCGATGACCTTGATAAATTGACATTAAGTACAAAAAGTAGCAGAATAACTGTTTGACAGAATGACAGCTAGAGCTGAGTCATCTAGGGATGTTCGATTCAGGTGCTTTGTATCGATATTCTGGATCGCAATGGATCGTAATACACTGTGTCGATCCAAATATCGATCCTATTGATTCGATACGATTTTTTGGATCGATCCAGTATCGAATCATTTTTTTTTAAATAAAACATCTTTAATAGCATCAAAGTATATTTTAGTAGAGAAACGAAACATTTTTTTTTACATTGGGCAATCTATGAAAGGTAGGGTACAGTCGACAGCACATCAAGTTACCACGTACTGACAGTTTTTCCCATTCGATTTTGAACTTAATCAGCAAGATTTTATGGCTTAAAATCGTTTGCAGAAATTTGACAGTTTCGTGTAGCTTGACCTGCTGGCGATTCACAGTGTTTGATTTCCGTCAAAAAAATTCCCTATGCTGTTTATCGCATAAATCGATCAATAAATGTATTTTTAACGCAAGAGTAGAACACCAACGAGCGTATTTAATATACTTTTTTTATAAAAAATGATTTATATTTCATGACCTTTACCTAGAAAAAAGATTAAATAAATTCTGTAAGCGTATCTGATCAAGATATTTTTTTATTGATTAATATACATTGATAAAGGATCGTTAGGCGCATATTTACCAGTTTTTATTTTTGGAGTATTACCTCAGGTTACCGTGTTATTAATTTTTATATAGTTTTGTTTTTATTTATTTTCTCCCAAAAACCTCAAAAGTGCGACTTGTGACCGGCACTAAAAGATTGCTCTTAATTAGGTCTATCATTGGTAAAAAAGTCACATTGCACTATTGCGGCGTTTAAGAGTTATTGAATTTCAAAATATAGTGTTAGGGTTGTCACTCAACTTGACCTTTCATGTTAGTCAGACTTATCTATTTTTTTCTCTTAATTACAAACCTGGATATTATTTACACATAAAATATATCTTATACATAGATTTTTTGCCATATACAATATGTAACAAAAACCCAGTTGTTCCTTCTACCTACGTTTTAAGAATCGGTATACATACGTAATAAAGGAAGTCATTTATACAAACTGTTCAACAAAAATAATTAAAATAAATATTTAATTATTAATACTTGTAATGTTTAACTGATTTATTACCTCTGCAATTCTGCATGAATCGATGACGCGAAACCAAAAATAGGTACAACGATCCCGCCAATCTCTTTGATCGGAGCCGCCGCTATCTACCTATGTTTCTACACAAGTTCATGACCTTGTCAGCTGTTGTTTATCAGTATCACTTAAACGAATGAATCTTTGAAAATGTGGGTTTACGATGTTGAAAGTGACTTGGTTTAATAGCATGCGGGTTTGTGAACGACCACACGTGCTCATTGTGCGAATTAAATACACCTGTTCTGACAAATGAGCACTCGGTGAACAGTATCCATCTCCAGAAATCACTCTCTTGTTCGATCTTGTCGAGTACCCATCTACTGTATTCTATTCTTGGTTCGTAGTCGGAGGGAAGTAGTGATTGGACGCGACGATAGTGAAATGGGTGCTGGCCATCTTCTTTAGTTTGAGTACCTACTCTCCAAACGCGCATATGGTTTACTCCGAGTTCGTGTCCCACTGAGCGCGTACTTCGCGTTGGATCGTGCTCAAACAAGTTGCTCCTCGATGTCACTGTCTCGAGTCATTGGTCTGCCTGCGTCAGCTCGATGTTGGTCTCGTCCGTGCACACCGCCGGTATCGTACATACGCATGTGCAAATGTTGGAATGCCATCGCCGAAGGTACTGGTAGACTCGCAAAACGTTCTTGGTAGAGTCTGCGTGCTTCTGTATGCAGAAGCACGCAGACTCTACCAAGAACGTTTACTGCAATAACTGACGTTGACTGCAATTATGATTGCAGTCACATTTCCCAAGACACATCAACATATTAAAATATTCTACGTTAGAATAAGACATGGTTAGCGTTTACGTAAACAAAACACAAGTCACTCACTTTGTAGGTCAACAATTATAACATCCGTTCGGAAGTAATCTGCGCGGGAGACTAAAGGAAGTGATTCGCAGGGCGGCGGGTGGCGGGGTAAAGGGGTAGGTAAGCACGTGGTACAGACGTGGGGCCCGTACGCCGCGGTAGTTACTGGCGGCATCTTCTGACGCATCAACGAAAGCCGCCGCGCGCCGCCGCGCCGAGCCCGTAGGCTATTTAGCGAAATAAAGATGTACTTGTAAAATCAGATACTCTAAACATTTTTTTGAATGTGTCGATTTTAATAGTTATTTGTTTTTGACCTCTCGACTAGCCAATTCTTAATTTTTTTAAATTATAATTTCATCAATGTTGTGCTTGTAGTTAAATGTATATGTCCCTAAAAGGAACAACAGGGTTTTTGTTACATATTGTATATATAATTCTAGGTACATACTTAAAAAAATATAGGTAGTGATTTTTTTTGGAGATCTGTAGTAACCGCAAATATGCAAAGAGGTTGTACGCGATTTCATATTTTTGAGTGCTTTTACGCAGAAAGTAAAAAATATAAAAAGAACGGGTCACCTGATGACCTAACACCATCTGTCTTGACGACCCTACTTTTCAAAGAAATGGGTCAACAGCTCAAAGATCTCTCGCCTAGCGAACAGTAGGCCTAAACCTACTGTACGAGCACCGTTTTTTCGATGGAAGATTATACAAAAATGACATTCCGTGTAGACAGTAAGACGACAGCAAAGTAGAATGAATCAACTGCACTTTTTACGAAATTCACTCTTTTACATAATTCGGCTCAGAATTCTTTGTTTTGACATAGGATTTTTTTTCTGTTTGATTCTCAATACTAATATTAACTTACGTATATAAAGACAACTACTAATTTTTTTCTCAAAGTGTCGAAGTACCGTATTTTCGAACAAAAAAATATTACAGTAATAGTGGCCTTAACCAACTCCTTGGTAATGGTGCGGATTCTCTTCTCACAAATGCCTCTAAACTAGACAAAAAATCACCAAAATTTTGTTTATTTCTGTTTTTCTTTTATTTTGCTTATATCTCGAAAATGGTGTGTCCTATCGCAAAAATAATGAAAATTTCGAACCCCTTTAGGAAGCTCTTAACCCCTAAAACTCAACACGTAGGTAATCATTTTTCCACATTTTCCATACAAAAAGTGCAAAATTCCATATAAACAAGGTCGAGACTGCCACCCTGCGCGCCTCCGGCACTAAAAATAAATTCACGGGGTACGGCAAACAAGTAGGTACCACGTGTACTCGCGATTTTCAAATTCGATTTTAGTAAAATCATGATTTTGTAGATAACCGTATAAACTTTGTGGCCGTCGAGTAGAAAGTTTTCTACTGTCTTTTAGCATGGCGATTACAAAATCAAACTGTCTTCACTACGTTAGACAAATGTCAGTTGTTGTTGTTGTGATTTTGACAGTTTGGGATAGAAAACTTTCTTCTGAAATAGTCTACATAAAAAAGGACCGAGACAAAGATCGGTAGAACGGAAGACAAAATGATAGAGTGTAGAAGGATTTCTACGGTGCGATGTCAAAAATGGAGAAACGAAATGTCACTTTATATAAAAATAGCGGTGTCTATTTTTCGTAGAAATAGAAAGAAAGCGTCATGCTAAGCCTGCAGGATAGACTTATAATAATAATAATAGTAAAATAAAAAAACACAACACACACAGTTGTTTAGCCATTTCTTGGAAAAGCAATGAGTTTTTATAAAAAACGCAACCGGAAAAAAAGAGGTTAAGGGACAAGCATACCGTTTTCTTGAACAAACTGTTCATTGACGATATATACCAGTCGAATTTAAGAGCGTTGCTGGGGATTTTGCGACATCCAATGAAATGTGCAATATTTCACAACCTCTGGAAAGGGTTGCTGCGGACTTTGCGACATCCACTGAATTATGCAACACTTCACAACTTCTGGCAAGGAATGCTGTGGACTTTGAGACATCCAGTGAGGTGTGCAGTAACGCACTACCTCAGGAATCCACCATACTGGATGTCACACAATCCGCAGAAACGCTCTTGGACTTCAACTGGCATGTCGTCATTGTTGGAATCTTCTAAACTCAATGATTCCAATATAAGTTATAAACAAGACCCCAAAATTAGAAAACGGATCATGGAGTCCCTACAAGGTCAATCTCAAGAAAAAGTAATAAAATCTTTTGCGTCGACGACGACGACGCCTTCAGAAGATGGAAGCAAAATAACCACAAAAGCTTCAAAAGATTTAGAAGTAGTAATAAAACTTTGTCTGACATCACCATGGGAACCATCCGTAGTTTAAAAAAAAGTTTCTACGGTTGCAGTACCTTAGACACCGGAGGATTTTCATTGTCAACAGGAAACTGAGTGTGGAGACTTATAAAAATTTGAACATGATTTGAAGAGTCGAGGTTATCCCGCTTTCCCACCCTATCATGAAGTATTAAATGCAAGAAAAGCCGTTATGAAGCCCGTAAAATAGGATTATACTTGTCCACATACATAATATGTTATAAGCATAGCATATATTATATGTTATAGCATATATTATATGCTTGAAATGAAACATAACCGTCCTGACGGATATGGAAATCTGTTTTTACCAAACATGATTGTTTTTTTATTAATCAAGAATATTATATTTGTTTGACCTTTAGTGACAACCCTACAATGTATCATTTAATCTTTATACGTAACTCCCAAACGCCGCGATAGTGCAACGTGACTTTTTTATCAATGAAATACCTAATTAGGAGCATTCTTTCAGTGCTGGTCACAAGTCGCACGTTTGAGTTATTTTGAAGAAAAAAAATAAAAAGAAAAAACTGAATAAAAATTAATAACACGGTAACCAGAGGTGATACTGCAAAAATTCAAACTGGTAAATATGCGCCTAAAGATCCTATATCAATGTATATTAATCAATAAAAAATATCTTGATCAGATACGCTTGCAGAACTTATTTATTCTTTTTTCTAGGCGAAGATGAGGAAATATAAAATATTTTTTATAAAAAAAAAAGTATTTGAAATACACACGTGGGTGTTCTACTCTTGCGTTTAAAATGCATTTCTAGATCGATTTATGCGATAAACAGCATAGGGTTTTTTTTTTGTGAAATCAAACACTGTGCGATTGTACGTAAAAATAATAATTTTGATAGCCGCTCTGGATCTAAGCGATTGCGGCTTTCATTTAAAGTTTGGTGGGCCAACAAAAAAAGTCGTTCGGAGGGCACGGACGTTCCTACCATTTCCTCCACTCGCCGTTTTCGTGAAAAACGACCAAACAGTTGATTTTATTAGTCAACCCTAAATATCACAATTATTATAAGTTATTAACGGTTCAAGAGAACAAAACGTAATACACAAAAATTCAATGATCTATCATCATCATCACAAGTAATCATGCCGAAAGGTGAAATAGAAGGTATATTGAAATATAAGATGCAATCCCCCACAGTGCAGGGGGGGGGTGCAGTTGTACACCTCTGCCTAACCCTTCGGGGAATACAGGCGTGATGTTATGTTATGTTTATGTTATGATGCAATCACAACTGATTTAACCAAATCTACCGCCAGACAAATATTTATATTAATGTAATATGAACATGTTCGTTGTATTCGACCATACTTTGTAGTTAGGGAACGCCAGTATTAACGTTACGAATAAATATTATGGTTGAAGTTTGTTTATCTTTGTTGAATGGTCCGATTTCTCGATCCGATTCTCATTGTAAATGTATCGATCCACTAATGGATCGAAAGCCATTGTATCGATACAAAAATCGGGTGGATCGTATTCCTTTGTATCGATCCACACAAGTATCGGATCGGATCGAACATCCCTAGAGTCATCTGATCCATATTTAAATTTGTCTATGATCTTCTTATCAAATAGATTGACAGAATTTTAAAAATTATCGTGAACATTTTTGAAATTGAATAAATAAACCTACAAGTTTACTAGTAAGAATGGCTCAAAAATACGGTGATGATGAAGTACAAATCCGTGCTGCAAAGAGAGAGGACATGTTGGCAGTGTCTCAAATGATACAGGTCCTACAAATTAGTTTTTCAGATAATTTGTTTATTGCTTATTTAAAACAAAAACATTCGATTTTTTAAGTTAAAATACATTGTTTAACAGGAGCTTGCTGATTTTGAGAACATGCCTAAAGGGCCTAAAATGTCAGTTAAAGGTATGCTATTATTTTAATGCTCTGTGCTGACCAAATACAAGCTCAGCTTAGCTGCGACGCTGCGTAACATAAATCTGACTGATTAGTTACTCTTCTATGACATTTCAGAGCTGCAACGCGACGGTTTCGAGGTGCAGCCTCCTTTATTCCAGTGCAAGGTGGCCGAGGTGACGCGCCCGGGCACGCAGCCGGTCGTGGGCTACGCGCTGTACTTCCCCACGTACTCCACGTGGGAGGGCAGCTCCATGATGCTGGAGGACCTGTATGTATGCACCAGTCAGAGGCGCAAGGGAGTGGGCAAGAGACTATTCACAGCTGTTGCTAAGGTAAATTCAATAGGTACCAAGTAGTTTATTCTTATTTGGGGTACAATACAATGGCCGGTGTACATAGATAAAGATGTTGATTAGTTACACGTTTTTTATTTTATTTTATTTATTCGGGAAAACAAACAATGACACATAAGAATTACAAAAGGATAGGATACAAATGTCATGATTATATAATTTTTCAGGAAGCTTCCTCTAGTGGTTGTAGCCGCCTAGACTTTCATGTGCTAGACTGGAACCCAGCTCGTACTTTCTATGAGAACAAAGGTGCGGTAAACCTGACTAACAAAGAGCAGTGGTGTTACTATCGGCTCGGTGGAGATGCGCTGAAGAAGCTCACCTTGGAGGCTGAGGAGTGACGGGGACGGGACAGAAACACAGTGCTGTGCGCTCACTTATATATTTCATAATATTATACTATACAACAGACTCCACTTTGTACATATATTTCTAGTTTATATTTAATTTAATTAAAAACTTGAGACTTGTTATCAAAAAATATAAGCAAGAAAGTTTTATTTATTCATTGCTTAAGTTTAAATTTTAATTAAGTTTTCTTTTGTTCAGCAACATTGTTTTAAAAAAAAATTAAGTAAGAATGTTTTATTTGTTCATTGAGTACATGTTTAAATTTTCTTTAAGTGTGTGACAAGTTTTGATAATAAGCCTGAAGTTTTTCCGTATGCCATACATACTGTGATAAAATTTGTGCTGGACCATACAAAATGAAATGCTTTAATATTAATTTGAATATTTAATTTCTAACTAGTATGTACAAGTTTAATAAATGCCATATAATCAAACTCATTTATATAGACTAACTCACGTTATTGTGTGCATGCTCACTGTTATTTATTCAAAATACATTGTAAGCCATTGCTTACTCTTGCTTATTTATGCTTGTTCATGTTCATATTGCTATTCCTATCAGATCAGCTGCCTTACAATGACGTGCTAATACCATCATGGTTCCATTGACAAAAAGGGATAGCGCTATCGGTTATATATAGCTCCGTCTCTCTTTCAGGCTGGAACAATGATGGCTTTAACACGTCATAGTACGGCCTACAGGTAGGTGTAGGTATGTTAAAGGTTGGACAGGCAATTTAACGCAATGTATGAAGTCTGTCAAGTTACTTGGAGCATCACATTTACACGAGTTTCATGCATTTTTTACACAATTGAGACACATTTATAATACATTTGTAGGGTAATAAAGTTGTACCTAGGCACTTTTGTAACACAATTCTTTAGATTGGTTAGGAAGGAAAGAAAGATCTAACTCTAAGAAATGTTCTTTCTTTATTCACACTCTAGTGATTATAGAAAGAACTTTCACTATGTGAAACCATCAATAAAATATGACACCTTTGATATAAATAGGCACATACTGTACCTACTATAAATAGTACATATTCAATTTACTCTGCATCACTGCATCATCAAAAAATATTATACAACAAAAAAGAAGCTCATCTTTCTCATCTTTTTCCTGCTACAAGTATTTAACTACCTGCAATTAATGTGTTAGTATTGTTCAGGTGGCGTAATGTGAATACTGTTTAACATAATTGAATAATTACTTAACTACGTGGCTTTATATACACAGTAGGACAGCTTGTAAGATCACTCTCAGACAAGCGAGGTGCAGCGAGAAACATCTAGAATACAATGTTGAATACACACAGAAACGAACAGATGTGGCTCCGCACTGACTGGACGGTTCGCCGATCTGAAAGCTATCTTATCAATATTGTTACTTATCATCATTATAATTATTCCATTCTCAAGTCTAGCCTCGGATCTAGAGGGGAGGGGCAAACCAAGGCCCGTGCCCCGGGCGCCAACTTCAGGGAGCGGCAAATTCAAGCGTGGCAGACAAGTGCACCGCAACTTGGCGATAAGTGAGATGCGCAGCACTTATTATCTTTCTCTGCGGGTGTCGCACTAGGAAATCACTACGTGATTAGCGTAGGCATAGGGCGTTAAACGGTGTGAGCAGCGGGATATTTACGTAACACGCTAACATTAGTAGGAATGGGTTTTATTTTGACAGTTCAACAACATTCATTGCATTATTTAAGTTGTTGAGCAAACATATTTTTCGAACATATGAAGCAATGGATTAGCAATAAGCTTCAAAATGATTCAGATTGTGATAGTGTGTTACGTAATTTAAAGTACGTGCTCAACGTTTATTTGGCGATATAAAAAGGCTAGCTTTATATCTCTTGCAACAGATCTATGCCGCGGCGAACCAGATGCGGATGACAGCTTCTGTGGTCAAAAATTTAAGGAAAGAACCTTTATTTTATATTACTTCGCGTAGCGGCGGCGCCAGGCATCCCGCCCTATCCGTGGCCTACAAGTGCAAAGGCGACACAGCATAATCAGCCTATAATATTCCCACTGCTGGGACACAGGCCTCCTCTCGGTAATTTCCTTTAATTTTTTACTTTCTATGGAAAAGGGTAAAGGTTTAGCGGGGTGGGGACAGCGGCAGATGGCAAAATTTGCCCCGCCTCGAAAAAGAAGCAGATCCGGGGCTGTTCTCAACACTTAAAACATTTCTAACAGAGAATCATTAGACTAGTTTTTTTGAGATTATCATTGTCATGGAACGTTAAAATATTTAAATAGTTAATACTTGCGTTACCATTGTGTCAGTCATTATGGCAAGGTGCCCTCAGAGCGACTAGGTGTGAGCCTACGTACGATGCATCGCTACCTTCATCATAATACAACAGTAATCCTAAAACTTTTCAACTAAACCCTACATTCGATCGATCGGAACACTTAATTACAATCTACATATTTTGTCGAATATCAGTTAACTAATGGAAGTTAAAATAGGTATTAGTTTCGATAAATACCTACGAATAGACTCGGAGTTGGCGTGCTCGCGTTGCGTCACTTAAATTTAAATAAATTGTCGCAAGTAGTGGACGCCCACGCTCATAGTCATGACAGCGCGGCGAGTTGTAAGAAACTGCACTTTAGATTCGTTTTCATCACAATCATCCGCGAAACGAACGGTTTGTTCGTTAGTCCATTGTCTGTTCAGTATGGCGCCGCATCGCGCAGGCGCGCTTGGCGTGGCGTGTCGGTGGCGTGGCGTGCCAGCGCGCTTGGCGTGGCGTGTCGCTGGCGTGGCGTGTCGGTGGCGTGGCGTGCTCAGCGCGCGAGCGGACGCCGCTACGTGGACGCCATGAGCTTGGCGTGCGCCGTGACGTTGCGCTGGTGCAGGAAGCCGCTGCCCTCCTCCTCTTCGCCGTTGCCCAGTCCGTACTAGAAACGAGAAATAGATATACTTGCATTTAATTGTAACTTTCACAGTAAGTAGGTACCTACCTATAGCTATAGGGTGGCGATGAGGTTATCACATTGAATGAAACCACGCCATGACGTTCTTTGAAGATACACACTATTTAAACAAGCTTTTGAAATCAACTTCCTTCGTTCTTATGTTTCTAGTTAATCTGTCATCCATTTTTCAAGCACTTCCTGGCATCCGACTGAGCTGAAACTTGGCATACCTATGTAACTTCGATGACAACGCAATAATATGGTACCAAGAAGGTCTAACGATGAAGCTCGAAGGTTGCCATAGGCACTCGACTCAAATACTCATTACTCAATATTTTTATTGCTTTACCATAATGTATACTTAGGTGTACCTACTGCGTGTGTAATGTGTACTTAAATAATTTACAAAATTAAGTTGATTTTTTATATTTTTAGCGCACAACCATTCTACAATAGAAAATTAATACCTACCTAGGTACATAGTAGTTATTTTTCTTACTGTCAATTATAACCTATTGGGCGCTTTATGTAGGTACTGTTTGTGTTATCGTTTTTTTTTTAAGTTAGTACATAGGTAATTTAAGAGCGTTCACCCCGCTCGGGCTGGCAACGTCGCATTTTTTGTGGTCTTTCTTGATTATTTTATTAAATTTAAATCAAAGTACTTTTTTTTTTCAGCCATGTTCTAGATGGTTGGTATTATAAGTTTGTATGCTATTTTTTTTACAGTTATTTTGGTTATCACACATAAAAATTGTCATTTTGTCAATTATTTTCTATTTGCAGTACCTACTTACCTAATATTTTTATTAAAGAGAAAATGTTAAAAAATATTATAAATACTAACGATCAAGTGCTTGGCTGAAAAAAAATGTACTTTGATTTAAATTTAATAAAATGATCAAGAAAAATCATTAAAAATGCGAAGTTGCCAGCCCGAGCAGGATGAACGCTCATAAGTCACATCACATATTTGACAAAAATAATTTTTGAGGAGACAAAAAAGCTTGTAAAAAGGCTGTCAGAGGCCATTCATTCGACTTTTGTATGAATTCAATAATCTATTGATGAATACTTACATACAGGGCGGCAGAGGGACATCGACTCGCAAACTGTACCCATGAATTCAGCACATGATTCTAGCGTAGAAATATTACGTGGTTATTAAAAAAAAAACGGTTTCATAGAAAAGTGCAATCCCTACGCGTTCAAAATGTATGTATGATAGGTACAGCATTTTTTAAAAATCCTAACTGACGAAAATTTTCTACGCGGGGGTTCAGAATCATGTACTGAATCCATGGTTACAGTTTGCGCGTCGATTTCTCTGCCAGCCTGTATTATAGGTTATAATAGATGGTTTTGTGGTGGTCCACGAGATGAAAAAGTAAATGGGAGTGCTATTTAGTCCGTTTTTAATAATATCGCGTTCAATTCCTAGACAAGTTCAATGTTATTGCTTCTGGAGTGTTGTGAAAAATCCAAATGTCGCTGTCGCCTGTGCGCCGTTGCTCCTTTTACAGGTCAGTAGGTAAACTAATTTGTGTTGGATCTTATATCAAGACGCCTGATTTTGAGGATTCTGTCTTTGTGGGGGGTCCAGGGGGTTTATTTCAAGCTATGCAATTTTAGCTGCCGTAGCGGCGTCGAAATATTTAAAATAAATTTCTAAAAATATCAGTAACTAATGTATGAAACGGAACTTACATTTCATAAAATTCTTACGTTTTGTTGTTGTTGTCTGTCAAAGTTGCGTCTGTCAAAATTGGCGGCGGAACATTGCGAAATATAAAAAAAAAACAACCGACTTCAAAAAAAGACTACAAAGTGAAAAATAACTGTAATTTCGGAAGTCGGTGTCTTTGGATCTGTGTTTTAGTTTTTTGCCACCGACTTTAAAGTTATTTTTCACTTTGTAGTGTCTTTTTTTGAAGTCGATTGTTTTTTATTAATTAAACTATTAATTTATCTAAGTTAAAATAGCCTAATGTCAACTGCTCATCACCTTTTACAAAATATTCCTTATCCCGATGTAGGGACGTTAATTGTTGAGGAGTTCTCCTGGTAAGAACCAAAAGAACTGGAGCTGATGGTGAAGCCACCATCAGCTCCATTTCACCATATGCATTGTGACGAGCATATATTGTTTAGCAACCATATTAAAGTAGGTAATCGAATTGCAACCCGTGAAATACTTATTATTGTATATACGCACTATATACCTACTATAAAGCCACCATTTACTAGGCTCGTCTTTCATTGACTTGAATGTGCCCTGGCGGCTGAGAGTATGTCATGCTCACTCAAATGTTTCGCTGGTGGTGGCGTGTGTGTTGGATCATTAAGTTCCCTTCAAAATGGTTGAGCTGAATGGTGCTGATCCATGCGTCATGTTCGTGAACGGGCGCCGTCAGTAGGGACTGGTCAACTCTTGGCTGCCACGGCTTATTTTAATTTAAATTTTTGAATTGTTTTTTTATCTTTTTTATTACGGATACTTTAAACGTGCACGTCTTTCTACATCGTTCTCACATTTTTAATTTGAACATGAATGATGTAAAGAATTTGTTTTTTGTAACTATATATTGATTTAAAAGAGTGTCCATGGAGTTTCTTGCCCGTTCTTCTCCATAGGTACCTACTACGCTTTGGAATGGGCAACTAGCTTCCTTTTTCTGACTGACTGACCCTTTGACAATTCAAAAGTGCCTGTAATTGGTTTATTTGAAATAAATGCTTTGAGTTTGAGATTGAGAAGTTCCGGTGGCCACCTCTGGTCTTCATCATCAGTTCCACTTCACCGAATGGTGCTTTGCCAGAGCAAAAGCACGAGTTACTATAAAACAGACCCAAATCGCTATAGGTGTGGCTATAAAATTTGAGGATTTCCCTCGATTTCTTTGGGATCCCTTCATCGGATTCTAACTTGGTGACAATGAGACCACCTCGAGCGTATACCCTTTCAAACAAAAAAATAATTTTGTAAGTCTGTCTATACAGGGTGGATTTTTGAGATGGGGCAGCAAGGGCAGCTACCGTAACCGTTGTAGCTTCAGGAAAACTGTCTTAAGGGGGATGCGCCAAGGTAGCCCGCGAAATTCAAATTTTCTTACGTTTTTTGCAATTTGCAGGTCAGTATCAGGTTGTATGGTGATCTAAATATGATTCGCGACCGTGTCAAATATGGCTTTACAGAATTATAACCATTAGAATCACCAATACAACTCCTTAAGTTAGAATTGCCCTCAAATGTCATGATTTAATGATTTAGTCATTCAATAGGGTAATATGAACTTATAGAGATGTATTGCTGATTCTAATGATTATAACTCTGTAAAGCTATGTTTGTTACGGTCGCGAATCGCATTTTATTCAAAATACAACCTGACAGTGACCTGCAAATTGTAAAAAACGTAACAAAAATTGAATTTCGCGGGCTACCCTGAAGGTTCCGCTTTAAGAGACTTTCCTTAACTTTTTGGGAAATTTTGAATAGCATTCACAGATTTTGAAAAAAATGTACAGTCAGTAGGAAAATGGGCAATTTTCACAAAAACTTTTTTTATGCCAATCGATCATGGTTCATATAAGGATCAAAAACCTCTATTGGACCAACTGAGGTTTGAGTACTAGAAAAGTCAGAAATCGCAAAAAACTTTTCCCATACATTTCGTAGGAAATGAGACTACAACTTACTGTTTTACCATCGATAAACTGACAGTTACAAAAAAGACTAATCGAAAAACAAGTTAAAAAAAGTTAAGGAATGTCTCCAAGACCGTCGGTCCGCCGTCGGTCGTTGTGTCTTGTAGCTACAACGGCTAAGGTAGCTGCCCTTGCAGTAGGCACGCTACAATTGCGGCGGTAAGTCCCCTCTTTGAGGAGTGGCTTGAGAGGCGCCACGGCGTCCTCACCTTCCGCCTGACGCAGGTCCTCACCGGACATGGCTGTTTCGGGAGGTTCCTGTTTCGGATAAGGTGGGAGGACACGCCCGGGTATTATCATTGTGTGGATCGACCGGAGGACACGGTGGAGCATACGGTGGAGGTCTGCCCGGCTTGGGCGGAGCACCGCCGTGTCCTCGTGGCGGCGATCGGCGGCGGCGATCTCTCGCGGCCGGCCCTGGTTTAGGCCATGGTACGGAGCGAGAGGGAATGGGAAGCAGTCACCACCTTCTGCGAAACAGTAATGCTCGCGAAGGAGGAGGCGGAGCGCGTGAGGGAGACGCAATCATTGCGCCCTCACGCTCCTAGTCGCCGCAGGAGGAGACACCCTGGGCGTCGGGAGTCGATAGCCGACTCCCGGCCACCGTAGGCGCGGGCTTGCGGACGGCGAGCAATGGGCAGCTCGCCGTCCGGTAAGGACCAGGCCCGGGTCGACGGCGCGTTGTGTTCCACGCGCGCTTCAAAGCGATGTCAGCATAAGTGACGGGGTCCGATAGGGCCGATGCCTGCCGGGGTCGCGGATTGTTCGCAATAGTTACCGGGGCCCTGGCGCACAGGCAACTGTAGGAACACGGGTGGGTTTTAGTCAGTAAGAGTCTGACACGCCCTTCCGCTCCGCCCAGAGCGGGAGAGATCATTTGATGATATCCCACGCAAAAAAAAAGCTGCCCTTGCAGCCCAATCTCAAAAATCCAGCCTGTAGGTATATGCCCGAACATACATGAAAAAAACATCCAAATTGATAACCTCCTCCTTTTTGAAGTCGGTTAAAAGGATTCAATTTTGGAAATGGTGGAAGCTATAATATATATATATATTTTTTTCATTTTTTTCATGTATAAGTACATGTTATAGTAGGTACATTATGAAAGTTAACATTTTGGTGTTATATTGGGTGCAAAAGCGAGCGAAGCGAGCTCGGGTCCTGGGGCACACTTATTCGGACAGGTTAGATTTGAAGGGGATGGCTGGGTCTAGTGAGCGAGCGAAGCAAGCGAATAAAGACCCCGCCATCACCTTCGTGTTTTTTTTTTAAACCATTCAGAAACAGTCTTGTTATTATTGACTGGCTTTTGCCCGCGGCTTCGCCCACGTGGATGTCGGAAATTATCCTACGGGAACGTAGTACCGGGATAATAAGTATCCTACGTGTTAATCCAGGTTGTAAAGTATCTGTGTTCCAAATTCCATGCAAATCCGTTTAGGAGTTTTTGCGTGAAAGAGTACCATCCATCCATCCATCCATCCTAACAAACTTTCACATTTATAAATTTGTAGGTTAGTAGGATTTGGTAGCTTTCCTTATCCCCCTATTAAGGTGTTTTTTTTCAGAAATCATTTGAGACTTGATTTAAGATTTTACCCACTAATTAGAATAGTATACATTTTTACGCAATATTTTTATTTTTGTTTGTGTAGGTAATTGTGTATTTTATTATTTTAACAGACATACTCGTATACAGGGTCAAAAACTCCGCAGGCGGGATGAGTATCAAAAGTATAAAAAGATTTGATGATTTTTTTTAGGGGGATTTAGGGGACCCGACCGCTGGTAGTATTGTTAGGTACATGAAGTATGAGTTGAAAAAATATCGTGTTTAGATATCGATACCAATCACGTCTGTGAAGCTTACAGAAAACAAATACTCTTTTTTAAATTGATATTTCAAGTGAATACAGTAATGTCGAAGCGCCCACAAAAAAAAACATTGTACAATGCTGCGCAGTTATCTACTCTAAATAAACGTATACTAATAGGTACCATAGCGTGTCCTGTTGCCTGCACGTTACACGAACTGATGGACGCTACTGAAGGTGCCGAAGTCTGGGCTGACTCTATTTTAATTGCCATCGACACGCTAAGAAGAAGAACTATACACATGTAGGGCCTAGGTAGTGTTGGGTATAATTGGATCAAATAACTAGAGCACAGTAGCTAGGTACGTCGTAGGAACACCTACTACCTTCTAGGTTGGGTTTCTGCATTTGGTTCCAACTTCTAACGTTGGGGCTTGGCAAGACTACTGCGTAGCACAGCCTAAAAATGCGTAAGAGAAATATACGTGGGTAAATATACGTGGGTAAATAAGCTTAGCCATTGCCGGCACAGCAATGGCACTGGCAATGGCTTGTACTGCCAATTGCACTTATCACTTTTACAATAACGGACATATACTTGAAATCGATAGTAGCTACTAACCTGTAACGCGTGCAGATAGTGTTGCTGCGAGTGGTAGTGCGGCGTGGAGTGCGGCGGGTACGAGTCGTAGCCGGCGGCGTTGCTGGGCTCGCTCTTTATATTAAACAGCGACGGGTTAGATAGGAAGGGCGCGCCGGGCAAGCCCAGCGGGTACTGCGCGTGCGCGTGGTGGCCGGCCTGTGCGTGCGCGTGCTGCTGCGCCGGCGCGTGGCCCAGCGCGTGCGCGTGCGCGTGCGCGTGCCCGTGCCCGTGCGGCGACGTGTCCGGCGTCACGTGCGCCTCACGGCTCTTAGACGCGCCGTGACTGGACATTGACTGCGTCAGCGGCAGTGGCACCTCTGGGAGACTCTGTTTGCTGTCTGTAATGATAAGTTGTTTCATTAAATAGTGTGCTGGGGTTGCGGTTCAAGAAGTTAAACTGAAGAATACTTAGATATTATTGTAAATGTGTGCGATTCGTACCATCCATCCCTGGAGAGCTGTGCTCATCTTTCTTGTTGGCGTCTTGTGACGGCTTCGCTCCGTTGCCAGATTTCTTTGGCTTACGTTTCCGTGTCTGGATGCCGTCCTTCCTCATTGCTAAAGGCCTGATAAAATTGGATAATTTATTTACTTTATTCATGAAAGCAAACATGAACGTAGTAGAGCATTATCCGTAATTGGTAATAGCTACCATGCCTCTCTACCACGGTATTGTGGCTATGACTTACGAGCAGAGTACCTACATTATAAGGACGTTGCTCGTATAAGCAAGAGATTTTAGATTGGTAAGTAGTTATTATTTTGTTTTAATTTATGTTAAAATAATTTTAATAGATTTTTTCTATCCTGGATCCTTATTATTAAGTTACTCTGTATGGTTGTCTCATATTCATGAATAAAGAAAGATTATTATTATTATAATTCGTCAAATCTTAGAAATAAACGTCATTTATGTGAAACTTGAGTCACCAAAAACCAATCAGACACAGCCGGATGTATCAATTCGGTCCATGTAATTACATTGCGTGTTGCAGCAGTGATGGTACGTACCGGTTGATCCCGTGCAGCTTGTAGTAGAGGCCGCACGCGTTGCAGACGGGCTCGCCGTCGTTGTTGCGCCGCCACAGCGTGGTGTTGCGCGAGCCGCAGTTGGTGCAACACTGCCCGTGGCGCCGCGCAGCCGACTGTGGGGGGGACGGTGTCATGTGGTGCACGAGTGCTACCTGTTGCAGTGTTGGTAGCACTCGTGTAACTATTACAGTAACCACCACCAAGAAAGTTGGCCATGCTACACACTGACTCAGGACTAGGTCTCTTTATCTCGGGGAACTAAAAGAAGCGTTTATGAGCTCATTTATTTTCTTCATCAATGAAATATATGTAGCAATAATGTTTATTTGTGAGTAGATACCTATAGGTTGACAGAATATCAACGATATTGGTATTTAATTTGATTACCTCCGTTGTATTGTCCAAATAACTATGCTTTCTAATCTTTATCCAGGGAATTCTCTTAAGGAAGTTTAGGATTGTGTCTGGATAGAGACAGCATTAGTATGACCACTTTAGTTGGGCATATCAACTGAAGTAGTTAGGTATGTACCTATCAAGGTGATGCTACTCAAGACCTTGTTAAGTAGTTTAATTTCCCAAACATGTAACTGTCGAACGTTCAACTAATTTATGACCGTCATTAGGTTAGTTAGATAGTCTGAATGTATGTGGTATGGAACCTAAATTACTACTGATAACTAAACAGTATTGTTGTTGAATTTTTAAATACTCTAGTCCTGATTAATCTAGAATTGAAGGTCTGGTACATGTGACTCGTAAAACAAGCCAAAAAAATAACGAGAAAGTGAAAAGTAAAAGATGCGTGCTTAACAACTAAATTAAATAAGGACAGCAAAACCAAGGACATAGAAAAAAGAAAACCCAAGCACCTCACATGCACACCATCGTTACAGAATCCACCACCAGTGACCGCAGAGCTGCTACACGACACATGAGACAGCACTCGTCCAGTGAGCCTGTGCCCAGTGAGTGCACTGTGACTGATACCGCACACCGCCATCTTGTCCGCATCACATAGAATTACGCGCATACGCTACAAGTTGCATTGTCCGCGGAGTGCGTGTGCAGGCGGGGTCGCCGCTCATTGGACAACACCTTGTCCTATCTGTGCGCGTGCGTACGACGCGCAGAGATAACTAGCCGCCACTCGTGTTGCTGATCGATAAAGTCCAATATGCGCGGCGTTGTTAACAGCGAGGCGCGGCTCCCTGTGCGCGCTATCTGCGACCTATCTGCTGGTGAGCGAGCTAACTGATTGCCTCAACGTCTCGTTTCCGCGTGACGTCACCATGTAATACCGGCTGCGCCCGGGCACCACCATGCTCACTAACATGCAATTACCGATCGATTAGTTATCTCGGCGCGATAAGTTTATCTAATTCCATCGTCGATATAATGGAAGGTTGCGGTGATCGATTCGGGAGGTGATATTATTGGATAGGTAAATTTTGTAACGGTGCAAGCGGAGTGCTATAAAGCGGCGCACTCGAAGTAGGGAGCGGTAGCGTGTAGTTTCCTAACACTCGCCAAAGCCCGAAAAGTAAGGATATCTACAGGAACCGCGAGCGTGCGACGTCGCGGGGGGGCGACGCGGGGCGGTAGGATGCATGCACTAGTCTACACGCCACCGACTCACCTTCTTCATGCCCCTGGCCATGCCCTCCACACTCATCCATCTCTGCACGGTGCCCTCCTTATAGAAGCGGGTGAGTAGGTCTGCGTCGGCACCTGTTCGCAAACAGAGCGCGTTACTATCGGTCGGGGGAGACTCACCAGCCGCTTGCTCGGCTTCACGAGCGGGCGGTTGACACCGTTGATCTTGTGGTAGAGGCCGCACGCGTTGCACAGGTAGTGGCCCGTGGCGTCGCGGCGCCACAGCGGCGTGTTGTTGGCGCCGCAGTTCACGCACTCGCGCCCCTCCTCGTACATCTCCAGCACGCCATCTGTTCGCACGCTCATGTCAGTTGGGCATACCTAGCGCCTGCTCAGGGACAGGACGATGCCTAAATAGTCCTTCACACTAAATATAGCTTGGGAGCGGACAAAACAAAAGCAGAGTTAAGTAGAATAATGAGGTGAGGATAAGAGTTGCGAATGATGATGAAAGCAGTGAACTTTTTATTATCCTATAGATACAGGAATAGACAATGATAGCCGTTTTATCAAACGCTATCATTTCCCATAGCCGGGGTCACACACGCGCTGCCGTGTAAACAATGTTGACGGCGCGGCTTCCGAGAAGGTGGCACAATAACAATAGCGATAGTGAGCGATACGGAGCCGCCAGCCGGGCCATAAGCGGACACCGATCACACATTAGTTGAAAATGTGTCTAGATTGAATCTTTATTATTCGTGGGTATTTACACGAAGAACTATAAATATATTGGTGCCGATTCTCTTGTCACAAAATTCTCTAAACTAGACTAAAAATCACTAAAATTTAGTATACTCCTGTCAAACGACGATTTCCCATTCTGAAATAGACTAGTGACACAAATTAACTATATTTTAGTTTGACAGCACTAAGATGGCACTGAGTTAGTAATTTAGTGAAAGTGGCAATTTTGCTATTCTGAATTTGACGTTTTTCACCTAAAATGTTGGTTGTCTAACTAAATCTGACTATTTTGAATCGCGATTAAAAAGGTGTGGAATAAAACTAGTTGTCATGAACTAAAATTCACCACAACCCCTCGACTTCAGGTGCAAAAACAGTACTGTATCTTTTTTTTTCTTTTATTTTGCTTATATCTCTAAAATGGTGTGTCCTATCGCAAAAATAATAAAAACTTGGACCCCCTTTATAAGACCCGTAAACCTCTACAACTCTACATGTAGGTAGGTAATAATTCTTCATATTTTCCATACAAAAAGTGAAAAATTCCATTTACAACACGTCGAGGTTGGCCCAATGCGCGCATCCGGCTCTAAAAAAAAATCGCGGCGTAGGACAAACTAGTACCACGTGGAGTCGCGATTCTCAAATTAAATTTTACTTGCGTCAAAATTATATTTAAATTTAGTTTTTTTTTGCAGAATAGCTTTAAG
The DNA here is from genome assembly GCA_916610205.1 of Griposia aprilina. Taxonomy (NCBI): domain Eukaryota; kingdom Metazoa; phylum Arthropoda; class Insecta; order Lepidoptera; family Noctuidae; genus Griposia; species Griposia aprilina. The sequence goes on from OU744286.1 coordinate 25,717,773, forward strand.
ATTCTCATAGCCAAAAACTAAGGAATTTTAGCGATAGTTTAGTTCTGTGTGTGTGTTGTGTGTGTGTGTGTGTGTTCAGAACTAAACTATTTAATTTGAGAATCGCGACTCCACGTGGTACTTGTTTGTCCTACGCCGCGATTTTTTTTTTAGAGCCGGATGCGCGCATTGGGCCAACCTCGACGTGTTGTAAATGGAATTTTTCACTTTTTGTATGGAAAATATGAAGAATTATTACCTACCTACATGTAGAGTTTTAGAGGTTTACGGGTCTTATAAAGGGGGTCGAAATTTTCATTATTTTTGCGATAGGACACACCGTTTTCGAGATATAAGCAAAATAAAAAAATAAAACAGTACTGTTTCTGCCTCTGAAGTCGAGGTGTTGTGGTGAATCTTAGTTCATGACAACTAGTTTAATTCCACACCTTTTTAATCGCGATTCAAAATAGTCAGATTTAGTTAGACAACCAACATTTTAGGTGAAAAACGTCAAATTCAGAATAGCAAAATTGCCACTTTCACTAAACTAATAAATCAGTACCATCTTAGTGCTGTCAAACTAAAATATAGTTAAGTTGACTCACTTTAGTCTATTTCAGAATGAGAAATCGTCTTTTGACAGGAATAAACTACATTTTAGTGATTTTTAGTTTAGAGAATTTTGTGACAAGAGAATCGGCACCATTGTCTCTCCTATCCAGTCCTTGCTTGTCGCTAGTCCCTGCGGCCACTCCGGCGCACATTGTTAATCCCCGAGTAGGTACAGTTATTCGGCGGCTCCAGGCGGCCGCAAATATTTGCGTTATCACTATCCGGTGATAAGGCGCGCCGCGCATCTGTGCACTAACGCCGATACAATTGCTCAGCTCACTAATTGAACGCACGTAATTGCCCGAAAAACTAGCGACGAGGTTATTTATATGAATCCAATTCAAATTAATTGTTCCGGTGCGGATGTCGAACTGGTTAGAGTATTGAAAAATGGCATTCTACAGCCTTACAAATATCTTAAGAAAATATGATTGGTAGGTATGTACCTACTTAATTTGTCTGCTACTTAGGTAAAAACGCAACTTTTTTATTTTTATTTATTATTGCGAATGCTCTACGATCTATAACATTATAATTATTATTTAGTCACTTATTTTTGTAAGTTGAGTTTACTCAACGGTTTGTTAAGTTGTAGTAACTGTAGGTAACTAATAGTAATAGGTAGGTACCTACATATATATAAGTAAGTCCGGTGAGTGACGATACTTGCGCAAGGCTGATAGGCAGTAGAGCCTAGGTGCCTAATACAATCATAACTAACCATACAAACAGGATAGGAAACTAATATAAAAATCCTTTATGGACTATCGAAACATAAAAATAATATTCATTGTTTGGGGTTAATTACGATAAAATTATGAGGATAATAAGAACATAAGGAACTATCTGAACGAATTCACGTTTCCTTTGAATAGCGGTCGACATTTACTACTTAGTACTTGCCTATGCTGATAGCGATTACGGAATTATCCTTATGATTTTGATGCTGAAGGTTCGTTAGGTAGGTACTACTTAAACAGAGAAGTAGGTAGGTATAATATATTGAAAACACAATCAAGTCAAACCATTTTCTGTAACCAGTTTCCTAATTTATCTGAATTAGATTACCATCCTACTACCTACATACAATACATACAATACATAGGTATATGATATAAAAATTCAACCCGAGGACCCCCGAGGGAGCAGTTGCAATACATTCTTATTAAATAATAAAAGTAACTTATTTTAATAACAAATTAAGTTATACATAATAATTATGTATTCGGTGCAAAAATTGAGGACAGTAATGTGAAGTTACGAGCACATATTAATATAATAATAATTATGACTTTTCAACTTTTGATAAAGTTAAAGGAGGTACCTATAGGAGGGAAACGAGTCAACCGACTAACAACAAACGATATGGAACCGACTCAACCGACGAACAACGAACTATATGGAACCGACTCAACCGACGAACAACAAACGATATGGAACCGATAACAACAAGCAATACCTAAGTAAATAAGTAGAAAGTAAATAAGTAGAGTGCTTAAAAATCTTAAAATCTCTGCTAAACCAAGAAAAGCGTCCCCGATGTTGTACCCTACAGGGTGACTGTCGAACAGTATTGTAACGTGCGCTGAATAAAGCACTTGAGTATATGGAAACTTGTGCTTCCCGCGAGCTCGTGAACTTGTCGTGAATCAGTTCGCTATCGCTCCTCTGACGTCAATAGTCTTGTTATTGTCTTCTACGATGAACAATACTGATCGAACTCACTAAATATACTCTTTGTAATCATCTTCTATACCTAAATAACTTTATTAGGTTTGAAAAAAAAATAACTACGTCTCTTTCATCTTAAATTGTAAAAAATAAGCTTCTCATTTTAAATAATAAATGTCCACAAGTCTGACAATAAGAAGGCGAGTAAGATGATTATCGTGACTGTTTGCTTGAACTGTAAGCTAGAACTAGGTATTTATCCTCCTAATCATTAAATCTACAATTACCTCAATACTTGAGCGGTTCTGTTGATATCTGCCTAATTACCTATTCCTGTATAGTGTATCCTAGTAGTAGTACCCTGTGTAGTGTATCCTAGTAGTAGTACCCTGTGTAGTGTATCCTAGTAGTAGTACCCTGTGTAGTGTATCCTAGTAGTAGTACCCTGTATAGTGTATCCTAGTAGTAGTACCCTGTGTAGTGTATAGTGCATCTGTACTATCCTGGAGGATGGAATGACTCCGGGTCAAATCCAAATACACCTTATTATTAAACAATTAATAAAATTGTGTTGTTCCAACGTCGAGGTAATCAACTTACCAACTATTGAGAACATCATTAGGGAAAAATAATTAATTAGTCACAAAATTTCACAGTGAGGATGTACCTACATTAGATATTACGGACACATGCAATGATTAGTTATTCTAAATCGTAGCGATTTGCTATTTCGTTGGAACTTTTAACAATTTCTCCTACTCACTGATTCTGCGAAACTGTCTTAGTTAATTTAGCTACGATTTATCATTGATGGTTAGTTATCTATAGAATAACAATAACAAATGACATACTTATAAGTATCTTGAGTATAACATGAACTGAACACTCATCAAGTAGCGATTATGATGATTATAAGTAGTCTTAATATTAAAGCAGTAACTAAACACCTCCAGAAAGTAAACTTAAAAAAAAAAAACAGAACAACAGGTCGCCGATGATGTGGAACAAAAAGCATTGTATATATAAAGTTTAAGTAAGATGTCGATGAAGAAGCAGACCAAGGAAAACTGGATGCATTGGTTGTTAGACGATTGTTAAGCTAAGAGACAATTTAGATGGCTGCTGATAACAGGATGAGTATGGTAAAGTGTGTGAAGACATGAACAAGTGTGTCAATAAAAGCAATGAAGACGTCGTCAGACTAAAAACCTGTGGAAAACTTTGTCACTGCATGTTGAAAGTTAGTAAAATATACATATAATTGAGGACTAGGAATTCAATCCACTTGAATGTAAGCTTAGCAAATGAATGTATTCTTATTCTTAAACTATACATTCATATTGACTTTCTATTGGGTGACAACTTTTCCACAGGTTTTGTCCTCTGCTTTTTGTAAGTCTAAGTAGTTTCGTAGTAAGTGTTGTTACCGTAAGCGGTGGGCCTCTGCAGCGCGTCGTAGGGCGCGCACCACGAGCCCATCACCATGTTCTGCGAGTACAGCCCCCCCGCCACCCCGCCCACGCCGCTCACCCCGCCGCCGCCTGCTGCACAATACAACCACGTTACACAACATTACAACAACACAACTATTAGTACACAATACAAGGAAAAAGGAAAACTACGATATAACTATCAGAAAGGACAGTTAAAACCTGAATGTTAGAAGGACGATGAATACCTACCACATTTCAAGATATTAAAGCTCAGTGGAAGCAGTCAATCAACAAGATGCAGATGAGATAGTTAGCATTGTATTAAACGTTGGAACCTTGCAACTTATATTGAAATGGAAAGAAGAAGCAGCGTCAACTGAGTTGAACTGTGTCAACAAAACAACATAAAAAATCAGGTGGATTTGTGTACTCATGTACTTATATTTAGCTCTAGTTTGTTTGTCTCGAGTCCCACCTAAGTAAATATTGACAAGTGAGCACCCGCTGACTGCCAGCCATTAGTAAAATTAGAATTTCTCAAAGAAGAAATTCAGATACAATTTGATATCACGGACCTGCCAGCAGCGCCATGTTTTGCAACCAATTCACGGGTAGTTGCATCGCGTCCATTGTCAGTCGATCAGATCCGTGTCGTTACTCGAAGATGGCACTTGATTACTTAGTAATGAGTGATAGTTTAAAACGCTAGGTTGGTGTCGCGACCCGCGCGGTCAGAGGTCACGCTAGGACTGACCGTGGCTGCGCGCGCGCCACCCTGCGCGGCCGCCGCACACGCGCTTATCGCCGCTGATTCATGACAGCCTTCTGCTGTTACGGCGGGCAGTGCAATTCAGAAACTGAGCCTCAATTTTTATAACAAAGGTACGAAGACTACCTACTTACGTCACTGAATTCTGGGGCTTAGGAACAGGTAAAAGTTTAAAGTCATAAATATATCTAGTTCGCCGAAACGCAGCTACTTAAAACGAACATTACCTTATTCATATAATCATATTTTCCGGTAGGTAGTCAAATTAAACAACCTGCTGATAGTTACTACGGTCACGTATACATTGAGGACAGGCTAATAAGATCAGTACGTAATAATTAAGGAATTCCTTCTCTGTATGAAAAGAGGTTTGAGATTATTACATGGCGATATCAGTCATGATGCGTTCAGTGGCCCACTTGATGTGTACCTAGCATAATTCGTACCGTTTTATTTTTATCTTTTATATTTTATGTGTCATAATAATAATTTGTAACAATAATTATAAATTATTTTTTTATGTAACTATTGTGTGCCCTAAGGGTGGGACGTAGCTGATCACAATTCAACAATTTAAGACCTGTGTTATGTACCTACCTACGATCCACAATTAAGATATTGAATATTGAATATTGATATTAATGAATTTTATAGTAAGGAGTGCAACTGATAACATGCTGCTTTGGTAATAATGTGGTCATTCTTGCCATTAAAATTCTATGAGTTAATAACTGATTATATTTTTCCGTGCTGTATGAAAATGTGTTGTAACTATGTACAATTCTCGCGCTCGCTCAACACTCAAAGCAGACATCTCCCGATCAAACACAAACAAGTGGTTTATCCTGCTTATGGGAAAAATCATATCGGCTGGGAATTGGCTCACGATACTGAATCACTCTGCGGTCACAGCCTTCGCGTAACTGATAGTGACCGACGCACGAGCTCCTTCCAACAGCCAGTGCCAGGACGCGACCGCGTGATCGGGCACATCATCGACGAAATAGTGTAACACCCGTCAGTTTTACTAGTAAATAAGACAGTGACATAAGTTTAAAATGTCTGTACAGAGATATAAATAAAACGACCGATTATTTATATTATAATGCACAGAACCCGGCTGGGGCCACGATAACATAACCACAATTATGTTAAATATATTAGTGATAACAAAACTATCTGACAATGAGCCGCTATCAAGTACTTTGTAACATTTTATCTGTGTTCATATTTAGTTTATTAATTCGTTACGCTATTCTTATACGGATGTCTGGGCAAAGTCTTTGGGGCTTTAGGCAGATGTCATGATATTTTATCACGGAAATAAGAAAAAGAAATATAACTTATCAAAACTGCTTTTTGGATGAATATTATTTTTTCTTAAAACTGGTTTGTGGTCACCGATAAATTACCTAAAGTTTACCCACAAATATTCGTCATTGCAAAGCAAATCATTCCATTGACAGTTCAGAGTAGTGGGGTCATTCACATAATGACCTGGTTCGGTGCCAGGTCTCCATGTACTCTCCCGGTGCCAGTCTGCCTGGCTCAGTGGCTACGTGCTCCACAATCCCTCCTACTAGTTCTGCAGTCGGGTAAATCCCATCTTAGTTCACTCATTACATTATCCTTCCGCCCGCGCCCGCGTAAATCGCCACTAGTTAGGAATTATTCACGTTAATAATAGAATTTCAGTTGTTGTTAATTTGCTGATAGGGATAATTCTTGGTAACTTTGTTATTCAGTTTTTTCCTCAAACGTTTTACATGAATTGGAACTTCGTGGGTAATTGTTCCGTGTCATCTGAGCGAGATAGCCAGTGTTACGATACTGTTTACTCTTTTACGCATAAAGCTTTCTTCCTAGTATCTAGTTCCATTCAAAGCGTGCCGTGTTTCATTACTGAGAACGGTTGCGGTTCTAACCTTTTTTGTTCTATTAGCTCAGTCAGCACTAATATATTTATGTTAGTGAATCCAATTCCCGTTTCATAAATACAAACAATTTACCTTATACGAGTATTTAGCGACACCTACAAACATACACTCGTTCATTCATATCGTTTGTTGTTTACAAAAAAACATTTAGTATACAAAACATGAACTAATAGAGGCTTACATTCATAGAAGGTATATACGAATCATTTAGCAATGTATATTGAAACATGAGCATTCAAAATAAAAATAGCCGTAGCATCATAGCCGTGATATCGGTCTCTGCGTGATACGGTATCAGTGAGGAGACAAAGGCATTGATTGGAGCATCGTGCGAATTCCTCTCTTATCTGTGTTCGATGCTCTAACGACTGACTCATCATAGTTTACTTATTATTTATAACCCGTGTGCTTATCGATACATCACTCTATTGTCTCTAGGCACTAATTGTATTGTTGTTATGTTCTAAAGACAAAGCAATTTGGTACCACTACAAATGGGTGTATTATGTAGAAATAAGCCTACACGTCATATCAATTCTCATTTCAGTTTCTGGTTTTTACTTATCCTAAATCTTACTGTAAGTTGATATCGTACATGAGAGCAAGTTGAAAAACTTTGCAACTTCTCAAGTTTGAAGCGCAATTCTGTCTCGTTTTCAGCAACAGATTCAGCCAAAGCCTTTATTAGTTTAGGTCAGCTGTACCGTTTCCGCGACACTGGCAGCAGCAGAAATATACCTCGCAGGGAAAACCAGAGATATAGTTGTAGACTCACCGTAGGTCTCGTGGTGTGTGGGGTATGGATGCATGCTTGGGGTGGTTGTTGTAGTGACCGTAGGGCCGTGCTGCGTGGGGCATGGATGCATGCTTGGGGTGGTTGTTGTAGTGACCGTAGGTCCGTGGTGCGTAGTGCTGCTAGACGACGTGGGGAAGCTGCTGGAACGGATACTCGCAGCCGGCCTCGTCGGCCACTTGTGCAGAGAAGGGCCGGACCTGGACGAGAGCCAGTTCGGCTTTCGGCATGGGCGCTCCACCATCCACGCGATATCGCGGGTGAGAGTCCTGGCGGAGGAAACGGTGTCCCGGGGTGGGGTGGAGGTGGCGGTGTCCTTGGACATCTCCAACGCCTTCAACACCCTCCCTGGAGTTGTATTCGGGAGGCACTGCGGTATCATCGGGTGCCTCTCTACCTCCGCCACATCGTTGGGGCTTATTTGGCGGAGAGGTGTGTCACCTACATGGGACGCGATGGCGTTAACCAGCGCCACATGTCGTGCGGTGTTCCACAGGGCTCGGTCCTGGGCCCGCTCCTGTGGAACATCGGGTACGACTGGGTGCTGAGAGGCGAACTCCAACCGGGCGTCGACCTGACGTGCTACGCGGAAGACACACTGGTCACGGCCCGGGGGAGTTCGCACAGGGAGGCAGCGTTGCTGGCGACGGCTGCGGTTTCACAGACGGTGAGCCGCATACGGCGCCTCGGCCTGGAGGTGGCCCTCAACAAGTCGGAGGCCATGGTGTTTCATGGTCCCCGGCGCGCGCCACCATCCGGATCCCACATTGTGGTGGGGGGGGGGGGGGTACAAATCGCTGTCGAGCCCACCATGAAGTACCTGGGCTTGGTGCTCGACAGTCGATGGGATTTCGGCCCCCACTTCCGGCGGCTGGCGCCCAAGTTGTTGGGCGCGGCTGGGGCGCTGTCAACGCTGCTTCCCAATCTGGGGGGCCCGAGCGCCGCTTGTAGGCGGCTCTACGTAGGGATCGTGCGATCGATGGCCCTTTACGGGGCCCCAATCTGGGCGGCTGACCTGACGGCCGGCAGCATTGCTGTTCTGCGAAAGCCGCAGAGAGCGAAGGCCGTCAGAGTCATAAGGGGGCACCGCACGATCTCCTACGAGGCGGCTTGTGCACTGGCCGGATCCCAGCCCTGGGACCTGGAGGCGAAGGTGCTCGCGTCACTGTACCGGTGGCGCGAGGAATGGCGGGCGCGGGGCGAGCGACCGATGCAGCGACATATGGAGCAGCGTCGGTCGCAGCTCCGCGAGGTCCTGGTGGCGGAATGGTGGGACAGGCTCTCACGCCCTACCGCCGGCCTCGTCACCATCGAGGCGGTCCGGCCGGTGCTCGACCTCTGGCTCGGGAGGAGGCACGGCTCCCTGTCGTTTCGGGTGACGCAGGTGCTCTCGGGGCATGGTTGCTTCGGGAAGTACCTGTGTCGCATAAACAGGGAGCCGGACGCCCGGTGTCACCACTGCGTCGACTGTCGGGAGGACACGGCGCGGCATACGCTGGCAGAGTGTGCCGCTTGGGAGGAGCCGCGCCGTACCCTCATTTCAGGAGTAGGCAGTGACCTGTCGCTGGCGGCCGTAGTGAATGCTATGGTCGGTGGCGACGAGTCCTGGGACGCGGTGGTATCCTTCTGCGAAACAGTTATCTCGCAGAAGGAGGCTGCGGAAAGGGAGCGAGAGATCTCATCCTCTCACCCAGCCCGCAGCAGGCGTACCGGGCGTCGGCGGAGGGCGGACAACGCCCTCTTCCAGCCACCCTAAATGGGTCCAGGGACGACGGACTTGGGGACGTCCGTCGCCCCCCATACATCAGGACCCGAGGCGGCGGCGCGTAGTGTTCCACGCGCGCCCCCTCTTAGACGTCGCGGGGGGAGTCAAACACCTCACTCCCCCCGCTCGACCGGACTGGGCCCGCAGAGGCGGGCCGTCACCAGTCGGGGGTTGCGGAAGATTCGTACGTTCTCGCGACCCCCGGCGCAGGTGTGAGATGGAACACCGGGGTGGTTTTGAGTCAGTAAGAGTCTGGCAGACCCCTCCATGAGGATTTTCCACACCGGAACAAAAAAAAAAAAAGGTCCGTGGTGCGTGGGGCATGGATGCATGCTTGGGGTGGTTGTTTGTTGTAGTGACCGTAGGTCCGTGGTGCGTGGGGTATGGGTGCATGCTTGGGGTGGTTGTTGTAGTCACCGTAGGTCCGTGGTGCGTGGGGCATGGATGCATGCTTGGGGTGGTTGTTGTAGTCACCGTAGGTCCCTGGTGCGTGGGGCATGAGTGCATGCTTGGGGTGGTTGTTGTAGTCACCGTAGGTCCGTGGTGCGTGGGGCATGGATGCATGCTTGGGGTGGTTGTTGTAGTCACCGTAGGTCCGTGGTGCGTGGGGCATGGATGCATGCTTGGGGTGGTTGTTGTAGTCACCGTAGGTCCCTGGTGCGTGGGGCATGAGTGCATGATTGGGGTGGTTGTTGTAGTCAGCGTAGGTCCGTGATGCGTGGGGCATGGGTGCATGCTTGGGGTGGTTGTTGTAGTCACCGTAGGTCCGTGGTGCGTGGGGCATGAGTGCATGATTGGGGTGGTTGTTGTAGTCACCGTAGGTCCGTGGTGCGTGGGGCATGTATGCATGCTTGGGGTGGTTGTTGTAGTCACCGTAGGTCCGTGGTGCGTGGGGCATGGATGCATGCTTGGGGTGGTTGTTGTAGTCACCGTAGGTCCGTGGTGCGTGGGGCATGGATGCATGCTTGGGGTGGTTGTTGTAGTCACCGTAGGTCCGTGGTGCGTGGGGCATGGATGCATGCTTGGGGTGGTTGTTGTAGTCACCGTAGGTCCCTGGTGCGTGGGGCATGAGTGCATGATTGGGGTGGTTGTTGTAGTCACCGTAGGTCCGTGATGCGTGGGGCATGGGTGCATGCTTGGGGTGGTTGTTGTAGTCACCGTAGGTCCGTGGTGCGTGGGGCATGAGTGCATGATTGGGGTGGTTGTTGTAGTCACCGTAGGTCCGTGGTGCGTGGGGCATGGATGCATGCTTGGGGTGGTTGTTGTAGTCACCGTAGGTCCGTGATGCGTGGGGCATGGGTGCATGCTTGGGGTGGTTGTTTGTTGTACTCACCGTAGGGCTCGTGGTGCGTAGGGTGGTGGTGGTGCCACACGTTCTGGTGCGGCGCGAAGTGCGCGGCGTACTGCTGCAGGCGCCCGCCGCCCGCCACGTAGCCCAGCCCGTAGCCGTCAGCGCAGTCGCCGCCGCCGCCGTTGTAGCCCGCGCCCACGCCTCCGCCGCCGCCGAACATCTCGCTCGCACGCTGCTGAGCCGCTCAGCCACCGCGCATTACACGCACACCTGACGGAGGAAAAAGACGTAAGTAAACTTACAAATGTCAAATAGTTTTTACTCTTTGTGCGGTAGTAGTAGAGCTCTATGTGAAGGAACTCATCTGGCGACTTACTACTACAGTTAATTACTACTACAGTTACTACAATACCTATTTTTGCCGCCAGCAGCTTTCCTGTGTTCTGGTTTGGAGGATATCTATGGGTGCCGGTGTAACTATTGGAGGATATCTATGGGTGCCCCCTCGTATGTGTAACTGTTGACATATGAGACATTTCGGCTTTGTCTCTGGGATGGTAAGGCAACTGCGATGCTTCTGTTATTGCAGATATTGTAGGAAAAACATAAAAAAAATACCAAATAATTATAGGAAGGTGGAGCACTCTATGAATCTGATGAGAGGCTGCCGTTAAGGTCGTTTAGCAGTGTTGTTAAGAGGATGTTAGCGGTAGTTATGGCTATTATTATATATAATGATATAAAATGAAACGTTCAATTTTATTCTGGTATAACAGAAATACCTCACAAAGGAATACTTAGAATTAGACACAATTTATGGAAAGCAGATTGTTTGTACTAAAATAAATTATTACCAATACCCATAAGATAGTTCAGGTGGAGCTCATTCCAAACCTAATCATTGAGGTTACATAAAGTGCGTTCTTTACAGAATATAATTGAGGTAAACGCTCAGTTAACTTGTATCTCACTTGTTATGGGCGAAACCGTGAAGAAAACAATTAATTAACTAATAGGTATGGAATAACGTGAGTTTGACGTCAACTTATCAAATCGCGCGCGAATTGACGCAGGTCTATGTACTTGTTGAGCTTACAATAATGTTAGCTGAGGCCTTATCATGGGGTAAACAGAGTCTGTAACAACATACTGTCGGCCATCCACTTATTTGCTAAGTGTAGTGAATTAGATCCCTATATTATGCAAGTGGAGACTGGATACCCTATAGGAATTTTACGAAAAATAACAAAATTTCAGATTTCTGCTAAGTAGGTGTTATACGAGTACTCCCCTCAATCGTCTACTTTTCTCGTCCTACATAAAGCCGTTATAAGATCCCTAACTATGAGTCAGCATTAAGAGGTTTGTGTATAAAGTGGTCATGATCGTGAGTGATTACTGCTAGCTTATAAAAAAAACCGGCCCAGACCATGTCGGAGCACGCACAATGAAGGGCTCCGTAGTTGGGATGGATTTATCCCAAAAACGAACATAATATTGTAGTTGAAACATCGGTGGACGTCACGGTCAATTGTCCAACGGCAAATGTAAGTCTGTTTTGAATGTGGTAAAACTACAAATTAACGTATTCGGATTTTTTCCTTTACTTGTGCCATGTTTCTTGCCAAATTTCATGATTCTAGGTCAACGGGAAGTACCCTATAGGTTTTGATTTATTTGCGAGTATCTAAATATGTCGCATAAATGGCCGTATTTTTTTATTGCGTTGCCTTGCGCACGCTCATTTATCATAAAATTCACAAAAAAAATATGAAATTATTTTAATAAAAAAAGACAAGCGATGTTTAGAAATAAAATAAATTGAATTATTTAGATTTTTAAATTATCTATCCATTAGTGTTATCCTCAAATTAATAGAACGTCACCTTTAGCAAAAGATGCATGCAATCAATAATTTTAGTCACTTTTTTACAAGGAGATTTTAAATGTATTTATAACATATAAAAACAAATAAGAACGTGTAATGTGATGATAGGATATCGAACATTAATAATGTGCTTTTAGATGTAGTTTATTACCCATAGTGAATGAGTTAATAGCCTCTGAATAACGCACTATGGCAAGGTTTTGGTCGGGGTACCGCCTTAAAGTCCTAATTGCAAAAAAATAGCATGTCTTTGCATGGCACTCGAGTCGACAGTACCTAGAATGAACGTTGCTTGTTCACTTTAATTTGATTTAGGTAATTGCATGTACTTACCGACTAGTTTTAACCGTTTCATATGAAAAACTTAGCCTCAATAAACATATTTTAAGGATGTAATAGAGTGGCAACAAATTGTTAGTGGACAAAGTTACATAAATCGGGTATAAGCATAGCTGGGTGGAAACTTGTGATGGGTGGGGCGACATTCATGCCTGTTAGATATCTAAAAATGGACAAAGGTGTGTGAATTATATACTTTTTATATCATATTATAATCCGGTCTGAGTTATGAGTGCCTAGCTCCGTTTTCAACAGATACAACGCGGTTTCGGTACGATTTTCAAGCCTTTTTTCAAAGCTGTAGCAGCGCCAGCGGCTTGGTATTAGGTAGGTACCTACCTTTATTTTAATGCAATGGTGGAGTATATGTTTATGGCGAATAGCCATAGAGTTAATTGGTTTAAGGAAGGGCTAGAGTTATTCGAGTGGTAAAGTATTTGTCGAACATCAGTGAATTACAACAAGTATCACGTTATCGACTGTTTCGTGAGTCGATACAGTTGATACATCGGCGCACGATTGCCGCTCTTATCGCACCCGCGCCGGCGGCGCAATACTGATACGACACGTAGTTACTCACACCTACCAACACCTGTCATAAACACTCGCATCACGCCATTACACATCTTATTACAATGCACTATGAGTGCTGAGGCATTTAGTGCAGCGGCACATATAACGTTGTTAGATGATGTTGCCACAGTGACTTCGTTACCTAATATCGTTTTATTGCAACACTATCGTTGCAACAAAACTGTGTCAGTAATGACAATGGTTTTAATTAACGATTACATACAAATTAACGTGAATGCATGAAATACGTGGCGCGTGCTTAGCGTATGAGAATACGCGGAAAATATGGAGCAGGGCCCCAATTGATAAATAAAGGTAAAACCAGTAAAAGAGTTTGGGAATTTCTTAGAAAAGTTTTTTTTTTTTTTTTTTTAATAACCTAACCTTATTTATAGTTAGAAGGAAAAGGAACCTGTAGGTCGAAATATCAAAAATAATTATAGTAGGAGCCAATTTAGAATTTCAGATAACCTTCTATTAATTTAAATACCTATGCACTTAGTTAATAAAAAAAAACCAAAGCACTCAACATAGAAAATCAATCATGGGCCAAGTGACTGCAATGGAGCAGTAAGAATAAATTCTCCTCACATAAGTAATCCATAATAATATTATAAATTTAAAGTAACTCTGTCTGTCTTTTTGTTACGTTTTCACGCCTAAACTACCAAACAGATTTCGATAAAATTTGGTGAGGAGATAGATAGTACCCTGGGAATGGACGCGCAGTCGGGTAAATATTCCAAAAGGAGGTGATAAAGGGGATGAAAATTTGTATGGGGAACTTAGCATTTCTTAAGTTAGGGATATGAAAATTCAAACTTCTGCTTTTGGTAAGAAAAAAAAATTATATGTTTCAGCGTTTATGGGGTAACCAAGGGGTTAAAATAGGGGATGATTTTAGAATTAATTAAATTAAAAATAATTTATTATTATTATTATAATGTTATCACGTGGTCCTGCTTCATACATTTTTTTGAACTTTCGAAGACCTGCTTTTAACTCTACATGTGATTTCGCTTCTAATGGATGGAATGGTGTGTATTGTTCTGTGTGTTCGTCTTCATGAGCGACATTAGACATGCGAATGATTGCTTTGTTTACTAGACTATCGATGATTTCCAATTCTGAGTTGCAATTTTCTATACGGGGGAGCCTGTCAGGCAAGGGCGGATCCAGGGGGAGGGTCATGGGGGTCATGACCCCCCCCTGGGCTGGGTCCAGGACCTAGGTGGACCACTAATTAAAATTGTTAAACATTATGTTTTTTTTTTTTTTCATAATATGGGTTTTATGTTTACCTTCAATATTTAATTAATTTAATATAATATTTTGTATGATGGCAAACGCATTATTCGGGAACGAACGCATCGAAAATTTGGATTTTACCACGCCACCGCCACCTTTCATCTGATGTCACATTTCGTGTGACACTGACACTTGCGCGCGCTTTGTTTCGACTAACGTCTAGCAATAGCTAGACCTAACTTCAATCGAAACGACTAAACTTACTTCAATCAACTGTTATTCTCATAATAGTTAATAAAGTACTAAGTTATAAAGCTTTAAAATTCCAATACTGAATTTTATCCAGTGCGCAACTGTGGCCATGAATATACAGGCCTTATAACACAGCATATGATTCGAAACCCCCTAGGGTAGAAATTTATGGTCGGTTATAAAAAAAAAATCTTGTTCCATACATTTTGACCGCGTAGGTATTGCACTTTTCTATGAAACAGCTGATTTTGTTAAATGATAAATGATTATATTTTTGTAAACAGGTTTGTACAAACACTTTTACACGTCAATCATATTTTAAAAACTAGAGAGGGAGAGAAAAAAAAGCAACAATGGCCCACATAGTCTTCACATTCACAATATTAAAATAAGAATCATGTATTCAATCTAGCCTGCATGCTACTGACATTCACAGACAGTTTTCTGTTTAAACGTCATCAAAAATATCATATGTTAGGTCATGTAAATCAATAAAAATGACAATAAGATTAAATCTAAAACACTTATTCACATTATAAAATGGATTGTTGCTTGGGGGACATTGAAGTAGCTTAATTTAATCCCAAGCCTTTTTGTCATCCAAGTAATCTTTAACTTTATAGAAACCTTTTTGACTGAGTTTCTGTTTAATAAATGATTTAAATTTATTGAGGCTCAGTTCTTTAACAAGGCTTAGGAGTTTGTTGTAAAAACGTATACTTTGGCACTTAAATAAATTACAAATTTTTTGGAGCCTAGTCAATATCACAATAAGTAAATCTTTGTTTCTAGTATTTATGAATGTCGCTGTGTTTAGAATATAGATTAATATTATTTTTACATAAATCAGGTTCAATATACACATATTTCAATATATACAAATATACATATTGAGATGTGACTGTCATTATGTTTATTTTCTTAAATTTATCCCTCAGTGAATGCCTACAACTAATGTTATAAATTGCTCGAATGGCTCGTTTCTGCAGCACAAATATAGCCTGAATGTCGGCTCCAATTCCCCACAGCAAAATGCCGAATTGTTTCTGATAACCGACGAAAAATTTCTATGCTAGGTGGTCAAAAATCATAAGCTGAATCAATGGCCACAGTTTGCGCACTGGATAAAAATTCAACCTGTATATGTAAGTAATAGTGTTCTTAGAAATTGTTGCTGCAAATTCATTATAAGAAATGGTAGATAAAGGGCAGAGCGCACGCAGTGTTTAACTATTTAGAGTATCATTCGAGGTCAACCTGTAGTCCCGATTAAAAACGCCGTATAAAGTTTATAAATTATTGATAAAATTATAATTCTAAATAATTAGATTTTTTTATTAACTATTAGGTTATAATTAATATTTTTTTCAATAATTCAGTATCTATTAATTTAACAACACTTATCTACTCGTGTTATTATAAAGTTACTAAGGGAAATACTTTAATTATATTTTAATTCTAATCTTATAAACTCATTACTTCCTAAGTAAATAAAAAGTTTTTTTTTTTTTTAGTTTTTTTTATTGAAATGTACCATTTCATACATTTATGAACGTAAAAATTAAAAAAAAAAAAAAAACGGAACTACAACTTCTAATTTCAATTTTCTTCTTCATCATCATCGTCTTCCAATCGCTGTAAAATTTCAAATTCCTTTGTGTTCTCGTCTTCAACGACATTTGTCTCCAGTTCTTCCAGGATTTCGGGTACAAAAGTACCGTCTGCTTTGATATCACTCTGATATGGTGAAGCTTTAAAACAATCTTGCCCATAACACTGGCCGCAAGCTAAAAAGCACTGCAGCCCTGCTTTCCTGCATCCAAATCGCGAACCACAACCATTCTTGCAGTTGCAGAACATTGTGTTAAGCAATTCCTCCGGAGCTGGTGGATTCATGGTCATAACACGTTCCAGGAATTCATCACGCATTATTCAACCCAATTCTGGGGTTCTAAATCATGCCCTAACCAAGTCTGAACTTGATAACTTGATCGCTCTGCCCTCTATATCGAAAATGGTTCAAGATATAAAAAAAATGTTGAACAAAAGTTGTAGAGAATTTCATCCTCTACAATATTTATTAAAATACAAATAGGTAGCATAAAACCCATAGGAAACGAGATATTTGCAATAGATGTGTAAAAAAAATCGTTTTTTTTTAACCTTTGACCTTGGAATATCTGTAGTCGCGGACACCCTACGATAAGTACGAGTAGGTTCTGAGACAAGTTTTAGGGTGCCAAAATAAAGGTTTATTCTAGTTTATAGCTGACTATCTCTCATTCTGAGATACTTTGCCCTAACTGATATTCCTGGACTACTACTACTTTTTACTTTATTTATATATTAATAGATTTTTAAAAGCTACAAAATATTTAAGAAGCTAAAACCGTTTTGCTTGTTTTAACACTATACCTAAAGTATTATTTAATGTACCTAATAACAATTCGATTTACTACTTTTAAATACATAATGTATGTAAGTACTTACTGTATTTGTGTTATGTAAGTACAGTAAGTACTTACATACACACAGTCAGATAGGAAACGCCGACCTCATCTAGTTTAAAAATATGATTGACGTGTAAAAGTGTTTGTACAAACCTACTTACAGAAATAAAATCATTTATCATTTATACATTAATAAAATACCTACTTTTTACTTGTATCTATGATTATAAAATCTAAATTATAACTTTTTGTGACTTGACCACGACTATGTGACCCCCCCTGGCACCAAAGCTGGATCCGCCCTTGCTGTCAGGTGGTCTTTTCATGGTTCTTTGTATACCCCACATTTTTCTTCTGTTGTCTATCTTATTTTCTAAAACTTTATTTCATGTGTCTTCTCTAATTTCTGCATTTTTCCTAGCTAGATAACGTTTTAATCTGTTATGTTTTCTCATAAAGTTCGTTGTATCTGTTTGTGAATCATAAACAGCATGCTATGTTTTTCGCCTTGTTTCTCCTTTCGATCAACTTTTGAATGTATTCGGGAAGATTTTTTCTGAGGGTGGTTTATTTGAGCGGTGCGAATTCAGCCAGCGGTTGTACTATAGCTGTTTCCAACTTTATGATAATTTCGTCGCAGTCTGCGTCTGTTAATAACAAAACGGGAAGATCATGCATCCGATGCGGTGACTACAGCCTTGCTATTGATGTCAATATAATTAAATCAGATTCTCAAGTCGCCACGGCCTTTGAAAATTTATTTGCAGAGATTCCGTATCGACTACTAAGTCTCTAAACTCATCACAGTCATCACCTACTGCTGCAGAGTCTTAACCTAAAGAAAACGTTCCAGTTTGTGATTCTGAATTTTATTTCTACCTGTAATGATAATTATACTTTAAAACCTTTCACACGTTAAATGTTACCAAATCGCAGATCTGTCGGGTAATTCTGTAGACGTTGCTAAGTCGATTATAAACATTATAGCATCTACTTTAATTGTTATTTTTAATAATTGTAATGACCGTGGTGAGTTTACTAATCTTATGAAAAACAGTAAAATAATACCTTTGTTTATTGGTTATTGGGTAGTACATCAGACTTATTTCAGTGCTAAGGTAGATAAAAAAAGATACCTAAGGTACCATTGAAATCAGCGAGTTGATATTAACGAAAAAAGATCACCCGGATATGTAGTAGGAATAGGGGTCTCCCAGGGCTCAAATGTTGGTCCATTTTTATTTCTTATTTATATAAATTACTTGCTTTACCTCATAAATGATAAACATGATATAGTTTTGTTTGCAGACGACACCACTTACGACAACTCAAACGTTAGGAACTGGTTACTGGCTATGTAAATAGCGGCCTCGCAAAAGTAGTTAACTGGTTTAATGTTAATAACCTACAATGAAATGTATTTAAGTTTACGACACCTCATGTTAGACAAGTAGAAAGTAGTGTTCTCATAAAGTATTAAGAGTTGAAACCCAAAAATAACAAAGTATTCTTAGGCATAACTTTGGATGGCAAGCTCCAATGGGGCCCCCCATACAGATAGAATGTCAAAAAAGCTTAGCTCTGCAGCATACGCCATTAGAAAATTTCTTGATTTAACTGATTTATAGACACCCCGTTTAGTATACTTTCGTTATTTTCATAGTGTACTACGTGTGTGTGTGTGTGTGTGTGTGTGTGTGTGTGTGTGTGTGTGTGTGTGTGTGTCGTATGGTATTCTGTTGTGGGGAAATGTCGCCGATATTCAGACAAATTTTGTTTTTACAAAAAATGGCGATTTGTTCAATTTATAAATTAAGTCCCAGACTCGCCCTTACAGACAAATTTAAAGAGATTAATAAATGACTGTGCCTTCTCAGTATAATTATGAAAACCTTTTAATACTAATCCGTTTAAAAAAAAAATGCAGTGATATCCATAGTATTAGTACTAGGACCAAACATTTTGTCCTACAACCAGGCTCAAGAAAATAGGTGGCACGTTTAGATGCCAATGTATTTTTATAATAAACTTCCTAGCCACATTCAAGAACTAAACCTGAATAAATTCAAATCTTTTATAAAGCGGAAATGAAGGCAGAAAGCCTATTATACCGTCAAAGACTATATTGAAGACAGGCTTGGGATTGAGCTGCTCCAATAAATGTACACAGTGAATATTGATTTTTTATTTTATTTTGTTAGAAATAGTTAGCAAAATGTTTTTTATTATTTTAAATTAAGTATTTATATATTTTTACATGTACAATGACATGAATATTTACTGTATGAAGTAGGTATTATATTATTTTAATTATTGTAAATGTGAGGACTAAGTGGGTCATTGCATTTTTGTTTTTTCTCTCAGTTAGGTTTAATCATTATCTGGCAGTTTGACTAATTTATGTGGCCTACCCAAATGTCCTTTCTTTGGTATTGTTCGTCGAATCGGTGAGCTCCTTAAGTTTCGAGTTGGTCTGCACGATTACTGACAAATGCGTGTACTGACTGGACAGGTCCATTCAATCTGTGTTGTTCTTTCCTCAAAAGACCATTTCAGACACCAATCTATTAACATGGTCTTCACATGATCTGCCCAAGATTATGTCTGGACTTTAAAAGAGACTGAGACCTCTGAGTTTGTTTCGGCCTTTCTTCTGAGAGTAGTCAGTTAGAAAAAGCCGACGTCATCTAGTTTTACCTCTTTTTAAGAGATTTAAAGAATTGGAAATTTAGTCCGTATCTTGTTAATTAATTAAAATCAGTCCATCGGCTTAAAAGTATACAGTTACAGAATAACTTGGCTAGTATGTAGGTATTATGTGGTCAATGGCGGCGCTAGATTCAAATTAATGGAAAAGATTTTTTTTATTTTTTTATTATACGAGTACATTTAGAATAATAAAAACCTGTTTAACTATATTCTGCCGAAGTACTTATCCATCGAACTGTCCTCCTGGAATCTTAGTTTCATCGCGTGAATCATATGATTCGAAGCTACTCACTGACATAAAAAAAAAAGATTATTAATTTGCATTTAATATCTGTCTGTCTGTCTGTTACCTTTTTACGTTGAATGGATTTGGATGATAGGATATTTTTTAACCCGGTAGCACGTTCCTGTGAGACAATTTCCGACATCCGCGCGGGCGAAACCGCGCGCAGAAGCTATATATAAATATAATAGTTGGTCAGTTTCGAGCGTTCCATAGCTCTTATTACAAGTGGTCGTATTATTAGAACGCGTTCGTCCTACGCGGGCTCAGCGAGCGTCGTCGGTAACATAAAGTGCACTACATACGGCCATTTTTAGTGTGTTCGCTAATATCATAAGCACGGGGTTGTGATGCGTTTTGCATGTTAAGGGCGCGGCGGCCGCGCCGTCTGTCGCGCACTTTATTGTGACACACGGCAACTTCGCACAGAAGGTCATCTGCATTCATTGTGCGCTCAAATAGGTACTCGTGTATATCTACAGAACACAAAGAATTATAAATAGCCGCACTGATCGACACGTCCACGTATATCAACCTCACTTCTACGGTCAAAGTTTGACATTGACAGCGCCTTTTTGTAGCTGTGGCTTTCATAGCAGTGGTTTGGGTATGATCATCCACTCGTGAAGAACAAGAAGCAACGGTTTGCATAGCAGCGGCTTTCGTGGCAGTTATTTTCGTATCTGCGGTTTTTGAACTATAGCTGGATGAAGAACTGTTGAGAACATTTTACTTCTTGACAGGCCTACACTGTCCTCCCATATCTATCAACACTATAATTTGAAACATTGTAAAAGCCCCTTATTTTTAAAAGGGTAACCGTGGAGTTTCTTGCCGGCTCTTCTCCATAGGAAACAACCAATTGGAACCGTGCACCTAGCTTCTGATGTTTCATAAGTGCCCATGTTGGTTTAAGTGAAATAAAATATTTTGATTTGATTTGATTTGAAGGTCTGCTCTGGTGATGGTGACTATTTCTCATCACAGTCATCACTTACTAAATGACTGCTCTGATAGGAGCACCACGCTTTGCAAACATATCATGGTGAACAGTGATCGCAAGATTTCTCGTTTTTCAGCAATCAATTTGCCTTTTAGTTAACCTACAGATGGAGATGCTGGTGGCTGGTGACTCCCCTCGGTGAGGTATATAACCTTACTCTCTTTTCGGAGCAGTTCTACTTACGTCTAGTAATGTTGCTCAACTGAAGTAATTTTAGAAGGTATTTCATTGCAGGATTTCAGTAGTTGGCCTTCTGTGTAATTTTCCTCTACATGTAGTTGTATCGGCGGCGGCGGCCGCGACGCGGGCACATCTCGGATGCATCATATTTTACCAGTTTATGCGTTGCGGGCCTCGTAACAAGCACTATCGGATTGTGCTGCACTGGTTTGAAGACGCCAATGTCCTACATGAAGTCTTTAGCTAACTTACACGGTTTAAGATTTTGTTCTTTCGGCGTTCGAAGGAACGAAACTAGAGTAAGATTAGCTGTAGTGGTTAATGAAGATCCTCCGAGGATCATCATTCCCTTCGTGATGGAAACTATTTACTTATTATAAGTGGTGCTTAACTTTTTATTTGAATCACTGTCCGCTAATGCATACATAATAGTAATATAGTATAGTAATTGTTTGCACCTAAATGATTCTTAGTTTGTATTAGTCAATCGTGTAATATTTATTTTCTAATTTATTTTGTAGGTATTTTGTACCGACCTTTTATTTTTTAACCGATTTCAAAAAAAGGAGGAGGTTCTCAATTCGACACTATGTTTTTTATGTTTGTTAGCTCAGAACTTTAACTTGTAACTTTTTTATAGGTGAATCGATTTGGATGATTCTTTTTTTTATTTGATAGCTGGTGCTTCACATGTCGTCCCATATAAATTTGACTTATCCTTTATTAAGGATAACTCAAATTAAATTAAATTATATTATATATAATATTAATATAATATTTGATATATAATATATATATTATATTATTATTATTATTTAATTAAATTATTGACACATCATCAATATAAACTAAGTGGAATAAATACGCAGTATCCTGCGTATTTTTTCCACTTAGTTTATATTGATGATGTGTCAATAATTTCCTGTCACTGTTATTTACATATCAAGTAGTGGTATAACAACTTGTATGGGGTAGGTACCACAACTAAAAAGAGAAAAATCAAAACTTTTTTATAAAAAAAAAACAACCGACTGCCAAGAAAAACAGTAAACGTGAAAAATTACTTTAAGTTCGGAAGTCGGTGGCCAAAAACGAAAATACAAGACCAAAGACACAGCCTTCCGAAATTAAAGTTATTTTTTCACGTTGTTTAGTGTTTTTCAAGGAAGTCGGTTGTTTCTTTTTGTAAAAAAGTTTTTTTGTTTATTTAATTCTAGTGTTTATCAGTGGAAACTTGTAAATGGCTTTCAATTGTATATCTTTTAAGAATACTGTATAAGTTAGCTGTAAGTTTCCCGAATAGAATAAAATAAATAAATAAATACTGTGAACCTACGTCGTTCTGCGTTCACCCGCGAGCTATTGTAAGTATGTATATAGCTCTTGTGTGTGTGTTTGATTACGATGTGTAAAATGGCAGTACGAGCATTGTGCAGTGACGTCAGGACCTCACAGGGGTCCTCTGTAACAGTCAATATGAGGGTTTATTAGATCACTACATTTTACTTCACATGCATCACATTTAACAGCTGGGTTTTCTACACTGAACATACTGAGTTTCACCTAAATCATATTATTATCTTCGTACTAGTTATGTTAATGTAACCTCACTAGTTGGAAGATGAATGACCCTGTTTTGTACAAAATTGAGAGCCATATTTTTCTACATGGAATCCCGAGCTCGTCTCATATTGCCCCACTCGTGTTCATTATGACAAATTTCGGGTAATTAACGCGCGTGTGATGTGCGGCGCGGGGCCCACGTGTCGGTTCGGGTTGCATTAGCCGCGCCGGCGCAGATTTATGCGCGGTCGGGCGGCGGCGGCGGCGGCGCGGCGGGGCGGGATCCACTCCTGCGCAATTTATAGCGGTCGCCGGCAATTAGGCGCACCATGCACACGGGCACTCCGCTGTAACTCAGTGCTGGTAAGTATTACTATTTGCGTCAGATTACGTGTTCGAGTGCATACGAACACACTTTACAACGAGCAGAACTTATGAATTTATCTACATCGAGTTCGTAAAAAACATTGAATGCTTTGCAGGAATATTGTACAGGAAGAGCTGGATGTGCAGCCAGTACAGATAGGTTTGTATTTTGATCAGCAGTGGAATAGCATACGTGTTAAAATTGTAAATAGTTGTCGCAAAGTATTGGGAATTGCGGGTGTTAAACAATATTTATGACTCAATCGGGCCATGAAGTTGTAGCTGGCATGTAGCGGGCGAGTCCGGGCCCCTCGCGGACATAAACCGTGCGTACACGACGCGCCGCCCGCGCCGGCTGCTGCTGCCTGCTCACGCCCACGGCGCGGCGCGCGCAGCATTCCTAGCGCGTTTAGTGGCCACATGTGCCATAAAATAACACAGTGTACCGGTACTTAAAGCTCAACAGGTAGTTAAAGCTCTACATTTCGTGTTCCGGCGTTCGGGAATGTAAGGGCACGCACTCGCGAAGTCTAAATAGTTCTGTATAAAAAACTTGTGCTTGTCTGTGCGTGCTCTGAAGATGAATATTGGCATTGGCTGTATAGTTACTATACAGCCAATGCCAACATGCATCACCTACTGTAGCTGTAGAACATACAGGAATAATAGTGAGTTTGGAAATCACGCGCAGCACATTCCCGGCGAGCCGCGCGCGCGCCGCATGTGTCGTGTTCTGTGCAGTTAACTCGCTCCTAACAAGCTTCCCTTCATCATTATTATTCAACAAGTCTTACAGAGTTGAAGGAATGCGGGGGTAACTAAAAGCTAAGTCTTAAATCACTACTCTTACTCTTTCAAAGTTTTCACACATTTGCTTAATTATAATATATGGCATTAATAAGGAGGAGTCAATAATAATAGCTAGTCAAAGCTTATCTGTTAGATAAGGAATTCAAAAAAGATCTGTGACAAAGACAGGATACTTTCGATGACAAACTTTTACAAGAGAAGAAAAATGTTTCTGAAACGTTTAATTACATTAATAATGTCCTCGATACATGTCCGCAATTAAATATCCATAAATAGTGTAGGAATACCCGCTGCAGTAACTTGTAATGCGTAAGGAACGTCAGCATCACTCGGTGACACAATAACGATACGGTTTCCGCGGAGACCTTCTCTTTGTGTGACGAAATAGTGATAAGTGGCCGACACGTTAATTACGACCTTCTCGCGAACTTTTACTAATTACTCACTCAGCAGTGGAGGCTCGACGACACCCGGATCAGCATATCTGCAGGTATTTTGTAAACAAAATAAAATGTATCCAATAAAAGACTATGACATATTTGGCGGATAGCAGATAAGTATGCCTTGTAATGGAACTGTTTACAAACAAATAAATAAAATGTTTAAAGTTGGGCGTGCGGACCGTTATCAGCCGCTCCTGTATTCATTAGCTCGTCATTATCCTGAACATCGTCCTGCGATGTTCGTCATAGATACGAACAACCTCCACTGGAGCCATTGCCCTTGAACTACGCTACGAATGTTCCACGCTAAACTAATTATTTTGCTGACCGCACCCTGATATCCACCTTATTTCGCGGCAGTAAGGTTGACATCGCCACTAGAGCGGTGTGAGCGTGGTTGGTCCTCTCGGCGGCTGATTTACGCGATACATTAGCATCCGTCCGGACGGACGGCCGCGCGCTATATTCGCGTCGATTTATAGCCGACTGAAAAATTATGCATCGAATTTATATTGCATTTTCTCGCGGCCGGAGGGCGGCGCCAGCGCAGCGCGGGGCGGGGCCGCGCCCAGCTCCTTCATAATTACTTGGTTCCACACTAAATGTCCCGTTGTCTAGTCCACGTCCACGTTAAATCAGTTTATTCATCATTAACTTTAATTTAGTTCTGCTAGAGCAGTTTATTGCGCCATTAACTTTAGGTACCTAGTAAGAATAGTGGTGTTGTTACTAAAAACGAACGTCCTACACTAGTTCTCTTTCACAAGGTACTCCACTGAATGCACAAAACACATGCAAATTAGTTCTTAACATCTATCTTTTGCTACAGAATACATAATAGCTTTCGCTCGAAAATAAATAATGTGAACTGTACGGTAGGTACTAATTCTTGTACGTTGATTGTACTTGAAACGAGTGTTGAGTCGATTTGTGTTTTGTATATAGAGTTAAGAGAAGTGGTCACTTGCTATCCGACGGCACTGATACAGATTTAATGACGACTCTTGAGCTCGGGGCCAAATGAAATAATATATATATACACAAAAACACATAAAAAAAACCCATAAAAACAATAACATACATACATAACATATAAAATACATTCCAAGAAAATCTTGCAAGAGAGAAGTTCCAATCACACTATGTATAAATAAATTAGTTTGTCGGAAGTAGTCTCACTGAACTGTACAATATAATTAATGATATCTCTGATGGGGTAGGATTTTCAGCTTTGCCAACATTTAAACGTAAAGCATCGTACAAGCATAATCGTTGGTTTTATTTAGATATTTCAGATTTTGACCAAATATGCTAAAATAAGTGTAGAAACACAATAACAAAAAACCGGCCAAGTGCGTGTCGGGCCACGCACAGTGTAGTGTTCCGAGGTAGCCCGTTATCACAATATAGTACGATTCTGTTGTTCTTTATTTTTAATATAATGAAAACGTAACCCGTTGGTACAGTGCCATCTAGCGGCAGTATTATGAATTTTATGATAATTTATTGTGATATTTTTATTTCATATTTTGTTTTTCAATGCAAGTCTTTACCCGTTATAAACAAGCAACTACTTCATCTTAGTCATTATAAAGGATTAATGCTAAGGATTTTGTATTTGGTACAAAATTATCCAACACCCGAGTTCAACGACTATTACTGCTAAACTAATAAAGTTATCTTAACCGCTATAATTTTCCTTTACAGTTCATGAAATGCACTATCATCGTGAATTTTTCCAGATTTTTCAAGCCAGTAGTTTAGCTTTTAGAGGGGCGGGGGGAGGGTGGAACAAAAATTTGCACTTTAAAGTTTAATATTTCGTAAATGGAGCATTAAATCGAAAAATAATTTTAGCTACCCCGAAGTCATTTTAGAAGACCTATTCACGGATACCCCACGCGATGCGGTACATGACGAAAAAAATATTCATCCCCACTTCAAATGTAGGGTTCAGACTAAAAAAAAAAAAAAAAAAAAATTTTACCGTTTTGTCGGCGTAATTGATGTACACACTCCTACAAAATTACATCTTTCTAGTACTAACGGTCTCTTAGCAAAACCTCGGACAGACAGACGGACATGACGAAACTTTATGGGTTCCTTGTCAGAACTACGGAACCCTAAAAATCATTGAGCTCACAATGTTGAGTCAAACTCCTAACAACATACGTGCACCACTTGTCTAGCACCTGCATATGTATAGACAAGATGTGAAGTCCGCGCTGTACATACGGAGGGATGCAAAGGTCGCGCAGTACAGCTGGGCTGTATCTACGCAGACACCGTTGAGATGATTTAAATCACGATAAAAATCAAGTGATTTAGAAAAAAAACTTGATTTAAATCAATTGTTTTGTGAACCGAAATAAAAACAGAAACCAGCCAAATGATTTCAATATGAAGAAAAAAAGATGCAGAATGGGTGCATTTCATTTTAATGAAGAAAAAATCAGTTTGCGGCAAAGCAGTGTGTAAATTTTGTAATACAGAATTAATGGGCATAGTACCGAGAATGCAATACCTTGCAGGTTGCAGGCACATTCAAGAATGAGAACTCGACTATTAAAATAACAAAAAAATAAGTTTAAATTCTTTTCCCTTTCTCACAGATATGATCAAAATTATCCAAAATGAGTTCATTTCGCGCCTTCAGTTTTTTGTTTAACAATGATGTGAAAATCAACTTAATATCGTTAAGTTTCTGTTAAATAATAGTAAAAGCGATTAAAAACCATAATGATAGTGTTTTATCCTAAGCTTTACCTCTAAAAAAATAAATACCATATTAAAATTCGTTTGTCAGTACGGTTGGCGCAGTGGTTAAGCGATTGATCCTGCGCTGCGTGTCGCGGGTTCGATTCCCGCACGGAACAAATATTTGTACGACCTACAAGTAGTTGTTCCGGGTTTGGCTGTTTGTGTATGTGAGTTTAAATGTTTGTAAACGCACCCACAACACAGGAGAAATTCGTAGTGTAGGGCAACGTTTTTTTTTTTTTAAAAAAAGCGTTTAACTTATTATTAAAATCAAAAAAGTCTAATTTAAATCAAACTTGTTTGATTTTTTTGAAAAAGTCTTGTTTTTTATAAACCCTTACGCAGAGCAGTAGATCAGCTGCAACACAGCAGCCAACCATCAAGTAGTGTGTGTGGCAGCAGGAAACAATATGGTGTAGGGTATAGTTATAGCGTGGGCGTTTAAAATTACTGTTTTGGTAGATTAGAAGTTTTAGACTATCCTGTACCCAGGATAGTCTAAAACCTATTTAATTAATATAAATCATTTCAGATTGGCAAGTCGCCCAGAACAGCAAAATCAAATTGTAAAGCTTTTCAAGGTGTAATGTAATGTTATACTTTGTCAATGAGCCAGCGGCGAGCGCCAGATGTTAAGATACCGAGCGATATAAGCATCTCAGATGATGCGATACAGGAGTGTCGGCCAGCTACCTACATGTTCAACATTACGGAGCATCGCTGAGATCGGTTAGTGATCTGCTTGATGTCCGACCTAGCCCAACAGCCGCTCGCCGCACGCTTATAGAACCACTTGAGTCGTCTGGCGCCAGCGTGCGCCGCGCCGCCGCCGCCACGCTCCCGCCGCGCTCCCGCCACGCCACGCAGCCTCACCGCACCATCGCACTCGATAATCAATCAATGTTCATTACGTGGCTATTAGCCCCCCCCCCCCCCCAACTGCCCCCTTCTCCTCTATTATACGTTACATCTGGTTTGTTTATTTGTGTGACTGTGAATGCATTCGTCTATTTTCGTTTGATGTATCGCTAAGTAATTTATAGAGTAATGCGTTATTGTTTTGATCTCTATAAAGTATCTCGGCAGCGGAACAGACGCACCACCACTCTGCCACAACCTTGAGGATTGAGCTAACAGATATTCATAGAAATTGTAATGTCATCATTAACATAGATAATCTTACTGTAACGATCAATATCTACATAAGATCAGATAAAGCTCGTAAAACTTATAAAATTGATAGTGAAGGTTGAACGAGAATACGTCTTGAATTTAATGAGCATTTGATTACGGTCGTGCCAATCATCCTTGTCTATGGCAAAATTAAATGGAACTACGTAAGTGGGTACCAATTATCAAAACATAAATGAATAAGAAATCAACCATTTTAAAATTAGTTAGCTCTTTTGTATACGACACTACCTATCACAAGCACGCTTATATAACTGTGCTTGAAGAGGAGGACAAGTGTACACAAAGAGCGCCATCACCATATATCACGGCGAAGCTCTGAGAGGCCTGACAGTGTCGCGGGGTCGCGGGTTCCCACCGACATGTGGGTTCAAGTGGCCGCAAGTGGCCGCACCTGCACACACTCATGCCATGCCCAAGCTTTTTACATATACCACAAAAAATGCATCGAGTATAACATGTGCAAAATGCAAAATACTGCAACTTTGTGTAACGGTTCTACGAGTCGACGCGCAGCGGTGCGCAGGAGACTTCACACGTAGCTGGTGCCGGCAGACAGGCTGTATCACGAACCCTACGGGCATTACAGGCGTGACATTATGTTAGCTCTGTAAAGTTAACTAGCGGTGCTCGTACAACTTTTCAATTAAATAATAATAATTTTCAATGAAATAATAAACGCTACTCTGTGAATTATTCAAAAACATTAGTCAAAATCAAAAGTCATTCAAACTAGCCTGAGAATCAGCCCTTTTTGAATGTCAAAGTTACATGAGACAGTTCTCCAAAACGCCCTTCACCACTTCCTGGTACTTTAGCTGGCAAGAAGAAGTGGCACATCAAACTCCCCAGCAGCGCTGAAGTTCACTGAGCGAACTGTTAAGTTATTAAGAAACTTGCGAACAGGCTTAATCCACTGCTCACTTAGCAATGGAATGCAGCCGACAGTACTATGGAAACAAAAAATTGATACACTCACAGTTAAACTCTTATTTAAATAACTTAACAAAACGACTTGACACCTCTGCTTAACCCTTCGGGAATAAGACGTGATGATAATAATAATGTTATGATTATGAACTGTGTTACTAAAACTATACGAAACACGTCGGGTACCCGATACGCAGAGCGGAACCAAGCTGCTCCCGTATAGGAATAACGTAGAAGATTGTCTGCCACCCTTTCGGTGATACAGACGTTGTTTGTTTGGGTATTCTACTGTTACAACTTACGTATTTTAACTTTATTCCACATAGTAGAGTAGCTACTTATCTGCGTGTGTTATAGGTACTACATAGAATTGTAATGAGTTAGAAGTTGTTAGTACTTAGTTCCCGATGTCAATGTCAACTAGTTCGCTCCCAGATCTTGGCTACGATATGCAACTCATTACCACAGATGCACCCACTAAGTACGTACGACTATTACCCGTACGAAATTACGTAACTTCACACCTATTATCACCGAAGGGTTAGGCAGAGGTGCAGGTATATGATAGGACCAGCCGCGCTGTGCTAGCTCTGTTTGATTCCCATGTAATAGGTGCAAACCTGTTGTCATGAACCGAGCAAAAATTTATTTGAGGCAGTTACTTCTGGTTCTGCTACGACCGCTACGAGTGCTACGAGTGCTACGACTACTACGCGTTGTAGGTCAGTAGCAGGATGTTCGGGTTTCAGCAGAAATATTCAACAGTCGGTCAATACTCGTAAACCACCTCAACATTTATGCCAGATTTTACGGGCACTTTAAAAGGTCAAGAATGTTTTCACAACTAAAAGGTCGTTGGTAAAATTAACAATCGTCTAGTCGGCGACATAAGGTCAGCTCATTAAATGAAGACATGTTTTCACCATTAGGATCAAATTGTAGGGATTGGGATACCAAATAATTAGGAAAACATTATCTATTGACACCCGCTTATCTGCACATCGGAGTCTCATGATACACCCATTAATAGTTGATAGCAAAAAGTGCGGCGGCGCGTGCGCAGCGGTGTCGTCATTAGCGACATCTGTCGGTGACGGAGTTACGACAGAGCCGGGGAGGGGGGGCGAGTCAGAGGCAGGCGGGCAGAGGGGAGCATCCCCCAGGTCGAGATTAGATAACGTGCTGAAATATAGGCGAGCGGCGCGGCCGCATGCGGGCACCGGTACCTGCCTACTACCTACTCACAGGGCGACATACACCGTTCCACATCAACTAACGACTTCATTAAATTGACGATCCATGTCGTTATTGATTTTATCGCGATTTTGTTTTAATGGGAGAGAACCTAATGGTAGGGCTGGAGAACCTTAGATAGGCAAGAGACACTTCTTTTTTTATAAAAAGCTTTTTTCTTGATTACCTTAACTATCCACTTAACCACTAACAGCTTTATGGTTCACCTCAGCGGACATTCCGGACATAAGCTACTCATACATTGTTTTATACAAGCACCCTTGCTTAGTATTTATTGTGTGTCCTACGCTTTATGCTGTCCCTATATGTAGTACTTACCAACGTTGAGCCCAAATCTTGAGCTAGAACAGACTCAAAACGTTTCACTAGAATCAGGTAATTTGTGATGTACCTACAAAACGTGATAAAATAGGTACAATGCTCCGCCTCAAGTCTAATCGTAGAGATTTCTAAGTACCTAGAAGTCTCTACGATTAGACTTGAGACGAAGCAGGAGTCTGCAGAAGTTCTTAGCAGCATTAGCAGGATAAACGTCGAGTTTACGGAACGGTTCTATGCTGTGAAAGCTGAACTACAGCACCTTACCTACCTACGTAATTGGAAATTTTAGTGTGTTTTTATCGACGCGATTTACCTCAAATTATCGTTTACAAAGTATGCAAGTACCTATGACAACCTCATTGTATGAGGCAAATGTTCGCTTAGGGAACTGCACCTATTTTACCAACAATGAAATACCTGACCGCATCGGACTGACAGGGTTTAAATACTTTACTAATGCAGATTGTGGTGTTATATGTAGTTGGCGCCAAATAAGGCGGCCATAGCGGTCCCTTCACCTAATAACAATTCATAGGACACCGAACGACCATCTATGTATAGTTTTTCTTCGGTATTTTTGAGACAACGATACGTATTGATTCAGGATAATAACGGAGTTTATTTCTGTTATTAAAATGAAAAATGCTCGAATATGTAACTGAGTGAATGTAGTGGGGCTTTGCCGCCTATTGCCCCGTCCACTTACTTATATAAACAGAAACAGATATCATGACCCCTAGGTATAACAACATTATATTAAGATTTAACAATTACAAACACGGAAATTAAAATGAAATTGAAATGAATACATATTATAATTCAAACTAAAATGGAAATTGAAAGGGTTATTATAATTAAAATGGAAATTAAAATAATGGTTAGATGACTGATTTCACAAAGGACCTCCAAACCGGGGATGAGATTCTATCAGCCACAGTCTTCAAGATTTCGTTGCACCGACTAAAAAAAAACATTAAATTTGTTTTTTTTGTTATTGAATTCAATTTGATTATGACACTGAAGACATTATCTTGGTGAATATTATGCTCGACGCACACTCATATTGGTGAACAAGAACATTATGCTCAACGCACGGTTTTTACGGAAAGTACTACTGATATAGCCGCCTCGGTTCTACGAGGCTGCTACATCATTAGTATTCGGCTAGGTGTAACGAGTTCTATAATTATTAACTATTAACCTACACTAAATCCAATAAGTGGGTAATTTCTATGTCATATCTTAGTTTTTAATTTATGTTAACTTTTTCTTTTTCATTTAAATACCTAATTAATTCTGACAACTTTTTCGAGATCCAACACCGACACTAGTTTCTATC
Source organism: Griposia aprilina (assembly GCA_916610205.1). Taxonomy (NCBI): domain Eukaryota; kingdom Metazoa; phylum Arthropoda; class Insecta; order Lepidoptera; family Noctuidae; genus Griposia; species Griposia aprilina. The sequence goes on from OU744286.1 coordinate 25,749,928, forward strand.
AAAATGTCGAATAATTTGGAGAGCGGTAACATTTTAATAGCGCAGAGGCGGCGTCGAGCTGTGATCAAGGTGTCTTCAACACTACAATACAGTGTACTTTGTTATCATAAAAAGCTAATTGTTTTCCAGCAGTTGGTTTATGACCGATCATCATAACACTTGCACTGTGGTACTAGTGTGTTCCGGCGTGTTCACACGACGCGGGCGGCGCCGGCGGTGGTCGCACATAAAACCGTCGTAAAAACGTCGCCGCGTCAGACAAACGCGCCTACAGCGCACGGTCTATTATTTTATACTAATTATTTAAATAATTGTAAGATTTAATCGGACAGGCGGCTTGATTCATAGTCGCATTCAGGCTGCAGCGCATCAGGGATGTTCGCTGAGGCATGCATAGATGATTTCTATGCTATTATGCGAAAGCGCATCGCATCCCTGATGTGGCGGGTGCGTGGCAGCGCCAACGGTCTCTTGATGACCGTTTCGGCCAGGACTGATGGGCTTATATTGAAGCACTGGACGAGGACGCTAGTATTGCCTTGAAACCGTGCCCAGAAGTACTGTTAATGATGAATTTTATTATTATTATTATCACCTCTGACATGCTTTTTTTAATTTAATTTATTAATTGACATAGCTATATGTACTAACACTAGTTTGTAAGTTGTTTATGTCCTTACTAACAATATGGATTGTACTGATCTGACAATAAATGATATTATCATTATTATTATTATTAATATTAACGAGCGCGGTTTATAGCGCGCTGTGGAGTCGAGGCGGTGCCAGTGATAAGAGGGCACGGACTCACGAAGGACGCCGGCTCCACAATCATGTGAGGATGTGAGGTAAGTACGACGGAAACATTATACAAGCTCGTAAGTTCAATAATTTAACGGTTAGGAACTGTTTAGCACGGTCATTTATTTATTTTAGGTGGGTAGGTTTATGCGGTCAGTGACAAAAATCTATATAATGTTGATATCCTATTAAGTATATTTGTTGTTTCTATCTAGTAGGTACTGTGGTTTATAATAATCATGCCTTCGTCCTTTCAAATTCGTTCCACTGTTTGAGAGAATCAGAAACATTGACTTCAACTGTAAAACCAACTTTTCGTTTTTTAAATAATATGTCTAGTGTAGGCAACTAGGCTCGTATTCTAATAAAGTCAGCATTAGGTACAAACATGCTGACTTTAATGGCACCTACTCGTAAGTAATACACTTATGAAGCTTAGTTGCAATGCAAGCGAGTTCAATTTCCATTAGATGTTACAAAAAATGTGCGGTTTCGTGTTCAAAGTGCTTACCATAAAAACTTTAAAGTAACAATTAAAACATTTACATAAAATCATGCTCGACATTCAAGCTTACAATCATCACGAGACCAAAATAAAACGTACAACTACTAAAAGCATCCCAAACGAGCAAAAGGAAAACGTGTTAGCGAGGCGGGACCCCGGGGTCCGCGACTAGCGACCAGCGCCTCCCTCCGGGAAATATAGAGCCTGCGCCCCGCCCAGCTGTGCCCCGCCCTCGGACGGCGCGGGCGCGGGGCGGGCCGGGGGGGGGGGGACCCGCCGGACCGGGATATTTATAGCCCGCGGGGTGACCACCACCACCGGCACCGGCACCACCGTCCACCGGCGACACGCTGATACTCGTAAACAAAAGTAGCACATTATTGATTCATGTTCGCGATTATACTTATATCACTGCGACGGTAATACGCTGAGAATTATGATATCGTGCCAGATATTGTTGAGTACCCCCTTGTTGGTATCAGACGACTTGAGTCTGATAGTATCGTTACAGTGATTACACCGAGCACAGATTGCAAACATGTTTTGAACCTGTACTTAATTAACTTTATCAAACGCAGATTTCTGCAGATAGATCCACGTAATCTGAGTCATATTTGAAACAGTGTAGCTTATAGCGTCGAGCGACATTCTAAGTGAATATTATGATTGTCTGTTTAATGTACAGTTGTGTAGCTACGCAAGTAGTACTGCTAGTGGTGGCCGCGTGAGGGGACCGGTTCGTGACAGTGTGCCGTGTGCCGTGGTCAGTGACTGCGACCCGCGCCAATGGCGGCGCCGCCGGCTGAGCCCCGTGTTACGCAACCATCGCCTAGCTCGCCTGCGATTGGACACCACGTGATGTTCTAATCACGAGAGCATGGCACAGTATGGCCGAGCCACATTCTATTTGAATAGTTTCTCATTTATCCTACAGAATTTTTATCGACGTGAGATGAAGATAAGTGATGTCTGCCGGATGCGACCTGATGCGATTCGGAGGGAAATGGCTTTATTCAAAGTAAACGATAGGTACGGAATTTAGAACACGAGTGTTATTTTACTTACGACTGTTTAACGAACTTGTCTTTCGATAAAGTGTATAAAAACTAAGACATTGTTCCACGACTCACGAGGAGGCACCGCACCGCGCGCCGCGACATGATTATGCGCATATTAACAAGCAGTAGTTCAGTTTGAGTGGCTCACTGAGCAGCGGGACACTCCTACCCCATGATGACACCCAGAACATTCAGAATGACAGAAAAACATGGCGGTCACTTGTTTGTTTCTAGCGAATTGTTACTTTAGTCGTTTGAAAGAACATCGCTGGATGTTATACTATACTATGTTAGCTAACTGTAGTATGGAACAACATCGTTGCATTAAACGACTAAAGTAACAAGCAAAACATAAACCATATCAATATGAATTCACTTTTCTCCCGTCAATACTTCTTCTAGTTCACTGACAAATATTTCCAAGCATATCTAAGTACACATATGAATCGTGTATTATTTCGCTTGTCTTGTCATCTCGTGGCACAAGACCGTTAGCACTGGAGTGTTACATACCACAATTTCATCTGTTCATGCTTATTGCCTCATCTTCATCCACGGCTTACATTATAAAGCACCTAATCGGTAAAGCCGTCGGTGAAATGTGACAGTAACAAACAAAGTTGTTTATGCAAATGTTGGATGTGAACGTCGTATAGCCGACGCACAGCCGAGCATGTCACCAACACACGGAAAAGCACTAAGCGAAGCACCAAGCTGTGTGGCTTTAAGCTGGGTGCAGTGATCTTGATCTGGGGGCCTACTCTCTAAATCAGTCAACGAAGATACGGGCCCGTCCGAAAGAAGTTAAATACTTAGAAGTGAACCCTACTCCCTATTAATTAACTTTTTCGGACTGGCAAAATCACATCGGGAGTAAGGAGAACACTGTCAAATCGTGTTGTCACAAATTTTTAGTTCGGCATCCGGACTAATCTTATATCCGTAAATGATACGAAGTAGGATACTTCCTTTACTTTGGACGAAACTACGGCCTTCGTGATTAGGGAGTAGGCAGACAAGACATGAGTTGTCCGACAAGGTTGCAATGCACGGATGTGTCGGCGCGGGCGGATAATGCGTGCGTCGTTCTACCGCGACACATTGTCCGACAATCGCGACATCTGTCGCTCACATTATTAGCATTTATGTGCGAGCGACTTCCCCCTCCGTCCCACCACACAGTCATTAGCGATGCCTCATTACATGAACTTCAGCCAGCTCTGGGACTCGCAAGCTTCGCAATACTACTCGATTACTTACATGGACGCACGGCGGTTAATGGGCACTGGGCCTTAGAGATATAAACGATAACTACGAGCCTGAGCTACCACTCACTCACTCCAGCTCACGTACCTACTAACTGATAGCTTTCCCTTCTTACGGGAACTTTAACCAGTTTAGAGTGTACTTTTATAATGGCTGTTCACTTGTTCAGTTAAATGTTAACCAGTGTTATTTGCAGCCATTAATGGCACGCTGTAAACCGAGAGCACATATTATAAAATTCTTATCCCGCGAATCCGGAGCGGAACGGAGAGGTAGAGTGGCGGAGCGAAGCTATCTTAGCTCCAGAACTTTAATGTGATATTTGTAGCAAAGTTCATTAGAAGCTTCACGTATTAAGTATTGGTGGCTGGAGGAGCGGCCGACGGAGCCGATAATTCTTATTTTATTATTCATATTGTGATAAGAGTGGATAGTGAGGACAGGACACATCCGAATGTGAGGCGCTGGGGCTGTCGCATAGTGCGCCGGGACCGTGGCCGGGACAGTTTCCCATGCGCGCGCCGAGTGGCGCCTGCCCGCACCCCGCCCTCAAGCCGCGCCCCGCAGCGGGACCTCTCTCTGGCGCCGCCGCTCTTAAGCCGCGACAAGTTTCGTTTTTTTATGGCTCTCGATGTAGAGGTAATTAATTAGGGCGCGGTCTCTCTGTGAGAAAGCGACGCGGCCACTCGGAGACATCGACACTACTCGACAGATTTGCAAGCGACAGTCGCGCCTGCTTGCGTGCGTTCGGGCAATCTTGACAACGGCAACTTGCTTGCCTCTGACGCTTTTCTGAACTTTAAGTGAAGTAATGAGGTCAAGAGCTGAGGGCTTTTTATTTGTAAAAAAAACAATCGAGTTCTCATTAATTAACATTGTACTAACTTTATACCTTTGACAAAATTGTTTCGATCGAAAGACATTTATTAGCTAGAGTGGTGGTTCATGTCCCGGCGGTCCAGCTGTTAGCTAAAAGCTTTGTTATCGCTCATCAGATGTCCTCGTCTGGAATGCTATTGTTACAAAGGCTTCGAGTATTTGCGTCCACATTGCGCGTCACGGCGGCGCGCGGCGGTGCCCCACAGTGCTCTGTGCACCTCAGCCATTGCGCGACCATCCCTTACTAATGACTCACTTCTACTCGAGATGCGCCGATAAGCCTCCGAAATGAACCCGACGCGTTACACTGACCACACGGAGCCTTCCGAGCCTTGCTTATTAATAATTCAAAATTATGAGGTGTGCGTGTGTGAGTGTGGGTCGCTCGTGTCTAGCGCACGTGGCGCCGCGGCGCGAACGAGCGGGACGGACGATGTCTGTTTGTTGGCTATTATTAACAGAGAAACAAGGCGATCTGAGTGGATTAACACATTAACAGGTCCCGCGTCGCAGGAATAAAAGCATTCCCGCCGTGTGTCGGTAACAAAAAAATAGTGTGAGAGCGACGCAGGAGCAGCAATTAGTAGGCGATGTAGCGCCGTCTTTACGGTCACCGCCACAAAAATAATAATTTTATTGATATACCTACTTAATTATCTACTTATAATTTTTTTATTACGACATCTTCTTACCTATGCGTTTTAATGGCAGAGCACCAATACACTGATTGATGCGTTCTTACAGATTATTCCTGACGAACGGCTGTCACTAAAATAATATAACAATAGATTGTAAACACACGGGATTTCGCATTTACAGTAAACTAATCCTACTAATATTATAAATGTAAAAGTTTGTGAGGATGGATGGATGGATCTGTTACTCTTTCACGCAAAAACTACTGAACGGATTTGGATGGAATTTGGAACACAGATAGTTTATAACCTGGATTAACACGTACGATACTTTTATCCCGGTAGTACATTCCAGTGGGATAAATTCCGACATCCACGCGGGTGAAGCCGCGGGCAAAAGCTAGTCATAGATATTTCTTTCTATTATTATAACCATAGATTACAGAACAGGCCTAAACTTCACGTTTTTCTGTGTACGTTCTACGAACGTAATAATATAATATATTAGACTAACAAAATGTAAAAATTGAGAATCACAAAAATGATCAACAGGTGACTTAGCAATAGCTAACTTCCAACCATAGGTTTGCAAAGCAGTCGTCGAACTGCTAAACTATTTGCTTTGTTGAAAGTTGACTAAAATACCCGTTCTTATTTACATACGTCATGATTGACTGCTTAGCTCCATAAAGTTATAGCATGATGATAATCACTTAAAAGGTTATTGAATCCGTAACTATCTGCAATATTCTTACATTTTGGCTCGTTTTTGTACAATTTCCAGTAAACTATAGAAGAATACGAACATAATGCAGTATTGCTCAAACCCCATAGCAAATAGCGTGATAAATTATAACCTATATAAGAAAATGATTACCTACATAACTACATACCTATCATTTCTTTAATTTGAATTTGCCCGCGCTCATTCATCCGCAAATGAATAATAGAATTACCGATGAGATAGATTGTATGAATGTAGGAATGAATGACTGACTGAGGTAAACAAACATTACAGTGTGTTGTGCATGCCGTTTTGATTTTGAGGTTATAAAAAAAACTGTTGTGTTAGATAAAACAACTGAATGATCTAAAGGAGAAGATATTCGTGAATTTAAAAGCTTTGAATGTTGTTTCTTTATTTACAGGTAAAGTAATATTTTGTAAAGCAGTAAGTACTTACCTTAAAAAACAATCTTTTCTTTTTTTTTGCAATGAAAATCTTTATTTACTGAAACGCTGTTTAGTTTATTTGCGGATGTCGGTGACCTTGAATAAGATATCTTATAACTATATACCTACTGACTAGACTTATCTCTATGAAGTATCTATGCAAAATTTGAACATCATCTATCCGGTACAAAGACATTAAATTACAGCTTGGCCTTAAAGAGTAGAAAAAAATTGAGGGCACCACTATTGTTTATTTGGTATCATTTTATACTATAACCTAAATGAACTTGATACTTGAAGTATTTTATGAGATAAATCAAAATAGGGAAGATCTATAATAAGGTTAAATTTCTAAATTATTTTCAAAATTAGAAAGTAAACAAGCCCAGGAGAGTTAAACCAACTTTATTTATATTATAATTACAATATGTTTCCTAATCATTATCTAAATATTCTACACCTGACATCTAACCAAGCTCTTGACCATCTTCAGAATCTGAGCTGCTGTCACTGCTGACCTCTCCAACACGAATTACCAGTCTGTCTATATCTTCATAGAGTGTTCTTCCCCTGTCATAGTAATCTTGTTCTATTTTCTTTATGTGTTCAACACAATTATTACACGTTTCGGGACCAATGCTATTAAAAGCTTCCTCGGTTGCTTTTTTTATGTCAATTGCTCCTATGTTACATGCAGCAACTTTTTGATTTGCTATGCCCCAGATGAGCTCTATAGGGTTTAGGTCACAGTGGTATGGCGGCAGCCTTACCACTTCGTGACCATGTTCCCCCAAAAACTCATCGATTTCGTACACTGGTTCTGGCTTGTGCTTTTTAACAAGCATTAATAATGCTGGTTTTCTTGTAGATGGCTCGAACGGGATGTTATTTTGTAACAGCCACAGTTTTATTTCATTTACTCGGGAAGCTAATGTCGGAGCCTTGTTTTGCACCACGCTGTGGTAAGGCGCATTGTCCATGACAATTATAGAGGCCTCATTAAGGTTTGGGATTAGTTTTTCTGTCACCTACTTGGTAATATTGTTAGAATTCATCTCGGAATGATAATCTTCCATTTTGTTGGTTCCACTAAATATTAGTAAGGCAGGGATCCTGCCGTTTTGCCGAAAAGATTTTGCCAAAATTTCACTTCCCAAACAAATTTTAGCAACCTTTTTTTATACCAATGCAATGTTTGGAATGATTTTAGTATGCACATTTTCATTTGGTCAAATTTTTACTTGGTAGAATATTACCAAGGATAATGTCATTAGGGCATTTGGTCTTTAATCAAATGATTTATTACAGCAAAGAATCTTTAGACAATAAACGTTTGGTCTAATGATTTGTTATGACAAAAAATAGAAAGGCAAAAATATTTTTTTTTTGGAATTATTAAAAACATGCAATTTTATTTTAATATAATCTTTTATTCAAGGGTAAAAAAGCAAGGGTGGGATAGGATGCAAGAGCGAGCGCAGCGAGCTCGGGACTTAGGGCACCCCGACTCGGACAGGTTAGGTTAGAAGGGGATGGCGGGGTCTGAAAGACCCCGCCATCCCCTTCGTGGTTATTTTTTTTTAAACCACCCGGAAGTAGGAGCCCCGCTTGGCGGGGCTCCGTGTCTAAGCCTTATAATAAAAATGGTAAATTGAAAACTGACGATACTTAATATTTGGCTTATTTTATTTTGCGTAAAATATGTTATACCAACTGAAATATTTGACTAGATAAAAAATGGTAAAAGTACTAGTTGGTGAACAAGTTATTGTTCAAACGTTCACTTGCCAAACATAGGTTTTCGTAACAATTATTTGTAAAGAGATTTTTTGGTAAGTAATAATTTGGCAAATGAAATTATGCGAAAATTTGTTTGGGAAGTGATAATTTGGCAATTTCTTTTCGGTAAAACAAGGGAGACCCTAGTAAGGCATTATGTACAAATCCATTGGCAGTTCCAGCATGCACAATAATCCAGCGTTTTCCTTTTGAACTATCTTGCGCAATGCCTTTAATTTTAATGGATTGCCAGCACTTTCTCAAGTTATACGAACTGTGGATATAACTTTCATCCAAGTAAACGATTTGTTTTTGTAGCTACACAGGCAAATCCCTATTTTTTTTATAATTGCCAAATATTTTTCTCTCTTTGCTGCTATATTAGATCTTTCTATTAGCGATTCTCTATTTGTAGAACATTTTTTGAATGAAAAACCTATGCCATGTAATATTTGCCTTAATTTCTCACGGCCTCCTTCATATTCTAATTCTTCTTTTGCTACAGCCAACAACTTTCGCAAAGTTGGTTCTATTTTCTGTACGGTGTAAGAAAATTAAATTTTCTGACGAATCGCACAGAGAGTAAAGTCATCTAACTCTATTTTTGGACGGCCTTTTCTATGCTTGGCTGGTGTTGTAAATTTGCCTTCGTTGATTATGCGTCGGACAGTACTTTCTGATTTTCCTGAAACCAAAATAAAACATGAATGTAGAATGACGTGCGTGACGATCAAAATTGATGCAGTCGTTCTATACAAAATCACTTGTCAAAGTACTTTCCCTATGTAAACATAACCTCTGAAGTTTTATTAAATCCGTAGAAAACGTCGATGATAAGGTATTTTTTAAAGACCTAACTGACGATAACTGTAACATATATCGTGAACTATGTATATTATATAAAATTAGAGTGAATAAATACCTGTCATATCAGCAACTCGTTTGTAGAGATCATCCAAATCTGTTAAAACTTTTCCGGCATGATATTCCGCCAAACATCTCTTAAAGACATTGTAAGTAACTTCTCTGGCACCACTTTTTATCGTCTTGCCCATTTCCAATAACTATTCACCGACTAAAACGTTTAATCTACCGAAAATCACAAGAATTTACAAGATACTTTTTTATTTTGGTAATCTGACTGCTGTTTGACATTTCTTTAGGGTTGCTATGTGAAGAAAAGTTATAGTTCATATTTTTTTAATTTCTGCTCTTTTTGGTCAAGCTGTATATTAGTATTTGCGTGATGCTGGAACATACTTACATTCTGACAAACAGATGAACAGACAAAAATTCTAAATATTATATTTTCGGCATTAGAATCGTTCCCAGATCTCGTAGCAATTACTTTTTTTCAAAAATATTCTATGTACAGTTTTGACTTCGCTACGATTTTATTATAAATGTACCTACCTATTGCAGTATTATATTCCTGCATTATTGAAGTGAAAACTTCTTTAAGCGCGTTGAGCACTTTTTGGGTGAACAAAAATCATGGAACTCGCGTCAAAGTCACCGATCGCTTTCCATGAGCTATAATACTATGTATATACAGGGTGGAATTTTGTAATGCCACCTGGAGGGAAAGTACTCTTAATACTGCAGATAGAAAGTTTTACTCAAAGGAAACATTCCTTTATTTTTGAATTGAAAGCAAACTGCATTCAAAGATTTTCGAAAATTCTCATCTCCCACACCCGGGAATCGAACCGGCTAAAATCTGAAAAAATTATACCCTGTATTTTTATTGCATCGATCGTTAGGGTCAATTATAAGGATGAAATCTCTCTAACAAACATGATAAATTAAATGAAAACCAGGAAATCCTTTGTCTTCAGATCCATGGCGTGTTGTTTTACCCGCTGAAAAGGTTCCACTCGCGATTTGGGTAGTATATAATAATTTTCCTTCTATACGTCCTGGCGTCACTAAATCATATTTCAAGATAAAGGAGATCTTTTACTGGCCAAATATGTTTCGTGATGTTTCCGAAACTTTGAGACTGTGTGAGATAATTATGAAAAGCTCATAAAATCGCAAACACTCCACCGAATGTGTTACCTAAAGGACGTTTCGTTGCCCCTACAGATAATTTCTATCGTTGTTATCGGACCGTTGCTTATTGCTTACTATGGGTATAAATATTTAAACCTATGTCTATGTTAGACGTTGTTTTTTCAAAATATGTCTGGCTCATTCCCCCTATGAAGGTTGATGCCTGTTCTGTTATTAAAGTTTTGGAATCTGAAATATTTTTAAATTTTGGAGTGCAATTAGCTATTCTCTGTGTCAACGCCAGTAATCAGTTCTTAAACTTCCTAAGATCATTTCACATCGATTCTGACATACACCCCCCATCTATAGTCCTCAAGCTAATACAAGTTGAACGCTATAACCAAAGCATTGTTACCTACATGTTTAAGTATTTTAGTCTGAGAGAATCAAATAAATTGGTCTAAAATGTTGTCTAAAGTCAAACTCTATCTCAACTCATGTATTAATTTAGCCACAGGTTTCACACCAAATTTCCTTATGTTCGGTAGCGAAGTCTTCATGGATTCTAGCCGTGCGAATAATCAGACTCTAAGCGCCAATTTAGCTGAAAGTCGGGCTGAACATGCGTCGAACCTTTCTTCTCTTGTCGAGGTTTATGGGAAAGTGGCTGATAATTTTTCTTTCACTTTCCTCCCGGCTAACTCTCTCGCATATAATACGAACCGATCAGCTATCATCCTCAACGCTGGTGATACTGTATAGAGACGAAACTTCTCTAGGTCATCTGGTGCTGATTATTTTTCGGGAAAGCTCGCTCCTCGCTTTATTAAATGTCGTGTGACTAGAGTTATTTCTAAAACCACGTGTCCTTTTTATTTCCATCACGATTGTGATTCTATCCATTCCGGATAATATCATATTAAAGATATCTTTAAATGATTTTCTTACAACTTCTAAACGCATTATTCTATTTACATATTTTGAATTGGAATATTGGTTTAGCATGTAATTTTATCCCCGGTAATTAAAATGTCCAAAACATTTACATAAACTGAAAAGCTCTTTTTTTAAATAATAGTTAGGTACGTTAATTTCTTATCATAAATCCTAATTTTTCAATATCATATTACAGGACTAGTTAATAAAAAAAATCGCATAAATATTAATCTATAACTACAGTACTGTCAAATGATTGATTAATTAACTAATAAAACAGCCTCATGTATCCATACCAATTTTTTGCAATCGACGTCTTCTCAGTTCTTCAGCTGCAACCACATCAGGCTTGTCTAGGTAGGGCTGCTCCATCGTCGAAGTCGAATAACTTGCTTGTTGGTTTAAATTTATGCCTTGTGCCGCGAATGTACGAGTACATGCTAGTGGGCACGGAATATTCAGATGATGATTCTTGATCGTAGCCAACCCATCACTAAAGGACCCATTATTGACGTAAGTTTTTGAGCTTGCCTTGGGCAGAAGAGTTATCTGCGTACTAGCATTGGGTAGTTGCTATTCTGTTTTTAGTTAATTTATTAAGGGTAGCGTTGCAAGGGCATACAATGGAATGGCAAGCGGATCGCCTTGGGTTAATGATAAATGATAAATGATTTTATTTCTGTAAGTAGGTTTGTACAAACACTTTTACACGTCAATTATATTTTTTAAACTAGATAAGGTCGGATTTTCGTATCTGACTACTCTGAGAAGAAAGGCCGAAACAAACTCAGAGGTCACAGTCTCTTTTAAAGTCCAGACATAATCTTGGTCAGATCAAGTGAAGACCATGTAGATTGGTATCTGAAATGGTCTTTTGAGGAAATAACCATACAGATTGAGTGGACCTGTCCAGTCAGTGCACGCATTTGTCAGTAATCGTGCAGCTCAACTCAGGAAGTCAGTTAGGAAGTTACTCCTTCTTTGCTATATAATATCATATCAAAATCACGTATAACATGTTCTGCGTGACCATTTTGTGTATAAGGTTTTAGACATTTATTTTCTCAAAAGATTTACATAATCACTTAAAGAGAAAATACAATATTATTACTTAAAAATACATAAAGCCGATTGGCGTAGCTGGTTAGTACTATGACAAAATGAAATTAGGATTTAAGAGCGCGTACACGGGTCCACTAGCGCCACTCCTTTAAAAAAAATATTATCTCGTGACTGAGAAGGAATTTTGAAAAACGGCTCAATAAGCGACCTCGGTAAGTATGTCAAGATTTTTCTAATACCGTATAAATTGAGACAGAAGCAACAAAATTCGATCTAAAGGAAAGCGGCCACATTCATTTAGATCTTATTTCTGCCTGCCTGTTTTCTGACTGCCTCGTTGGTCTAGTGGTCACAAGCGCTACTGCTGAGTATGAGGTCCTGGGTTCGAATCCCGGGTCGGGCAAAGTGTTATCGGGTTTTTCCATCTGGAATTTCTCGGTAGCAGCCCGGAGTCTGGATTTGTGCCCGGTTGCTGGCAATAGGCTCGCCCCCTATTACATGGGACTTAAACATAACTGGCGAAATGTGGGTATGCTACACCTCTGCCTAACCCTTCGGGGATATACAGGCGTGATGTTATGTATGTCTATGTATGAGTAACATTCCCGAGATAGAGCCTGGTTGGCATTATTTTCGGAAAAGGATGTTCCACATCTGGGCTAGGGCTATGAGTCGACTTTACATAAGGGTTTGTATTTGGCTTAATGGTACAAAATTGTTATTTAAATGCATTGTTAATTGTGCTACAGAAATCCTCAAATGCAGGCTTGCTTCTCGAAAAGTAACAAGTAATCTTCCTAATTTTCTGACGTAGTGTCTGTTGGGCCTCCACCGCCGCACCGTGTAATTATCTCGCAACTAATTCCACGTGCGCACTAGTTATGTTTACTTCTAGTAGTGGACTCAATTCGGGGAGACCGTCAGTAAATAGACTTGAATCAGGATTAAATCTGGGTGGGTGCTTTTCATGCAATACATTCAGGACTGTCTTTCCCGTTACGTCAATTTTGTCTTCAGATTTAAGGATTTTGCTTGTATCTATTGTCAATAACTAAATTGGTATTGGCTTCGCGTTTGTCCTCGTTGTATGAGACGCGTGAATTTTTTTGTGACATAGTCATTATTATTTTTTTGTGTTCTAGGAGTTACAGACCGAGTGGTCTGCTTTGATAGCTTCGGTGATTAGTATATTCAAAATTTCTTCAGCCCATTTTTGGCGTCGGTCAAGTAAGCTTGTTATATCTTTTGCTTGTTTACTCTTTTCTCTTTGTTACATGACGGCAATATAAATCAAAAGGCGGTCAGAAGGATAGTCTGATATAACAAGATGATCTATTTATTTATTTGGCTAATTTGTGAATAAAACGACAATTAATATAAATTAATATTACGTTTTTTTTACTTTAGGGGAAACATAGACAGCATCATCTAAAGAAAGAAGAAAGAAAGGAAAATAGGTTTTTATTTATTTATATTATTAACAGTTTTTTGCTTACGCCCACAGATGGCGTTACTTGTAGTGTTTAGTGTTGGGAAATTGTCGATAGATTACTGTCGATAATGTGAAATTGTATAAAAATATGTGGTGTTACTAAACCTGTATCCTTAACGAACACTCTCCTATTATTCTGTTATTTTCTTACTTTTGTCTGAAGATGTTTCTTAATATTATCTTATTCTTAGTTCTTTAACTTAAGTTGTTACTTTGACTTAAGTCGCTACTTTGCTTAAGTCGCTACTTTGACTTAAGGCGCTACTTTGACTTTAGTTGTTTCTTTGACCCAAGTAGTATCTTTGACTGAAGTCATATTTTATTCTTTGCTCTTGTATACAATTTAGGGACTCCCCAGGGTTTAATTAGGTTAGTTAAGTATAAGCAGATAAATTTATCCCCTAGGTTTTAAGTCATTGAAGTTAGTTTTATTTTGATTTATTAGTCCCCAGTTTTTAGTAATTCTTAGATTTTGTTGCCGCACCTGGAGCTCGCACGGATAACGTCTAAGTCGAGGGTCAAATTGCGTATTTATGCTGTATCTGCTGCAATTCGTTGTTGTTTGTTAGGTTTATTTAGCTTATCTTTTAGATTAAGTAGTTTTTAGTTTGGGTTATTTATTTGTTTTTTTTTGTAGATACTAGTTTTTTCATAGGGGTTTAACCCATTTATAGGGTTGTCTCTCTTCTGGTTATTATTTTTAACGACTTCAGAAAAAGGAGGAGGTTCCCAATTGGACTGTATTGTTTTTTATGTTTTATAGCTCAGAACTTTTTTCGAGGTGAATCGATTTTGATGATTCTTTTTTTATTTGAAAGCTGGTGCTTTTCATGTGGTCCCATATCAACTTGATCAAGTTCTGACTAGGAGTTTTTGAGTTAATCATAATCATTTATTAATGTGCGAATATGGGTACAAAATTAAAAACGTCTTAAACAAACAATAGTGTCCATTAGCCATATCCTACCGTAAGACATGCAAATTTACACATATTATATAATATGTTTATCCTGTAAATATTCAGTGACAGAGTAATAGGTACGCTTTTTTTAGTAACAGTGTTCTTAAACTTATTAAAGAGGTTTGTATTTTTTCTAACGAACATTATAACCTCTAATATATATTATATAAACATGGCTAACGTACGAATATTAAATTTTAAAAATGATGGCGGACCATCATTTTTTTTTTTTTGCTGACAACTGTCTGTTACTTTTATACCAGTTATGGCTCGTATACATTTCTTCTGGGCTTTAAATACCGCTTCTTTATTAGTAGAATTACCCCAAAAAATAACACAATACTTTAGAATAGGTGCAAAATAGCCATTGTAGGCTGTAAAGACTGTAGAAGTACTGACCGTTTGTTTAAGTTTAAATAATGCATAAGAAAAGGTATTTAGTCTAGTGCATAATGTATGTATATGTTCTTTAAATTTTAAATTATTATCTATCTTTATACCCAGAAATCTCGCAACGTCTACCTCCTGGGTCATAATATTTCGATAATTTATGTTCATGTTTGCTATTTTACTTACTCTACTTCTGAATGTCATCAAATCTGTTTTGTCGAGATTTATATGTAAATTGTTTGATGCCAACCAATTTATAATGCTATCCAAAGTCATATTTATCTCAGGTTCCATGTGTAATTTATTATCTCCTGTGAACAGTACTGTACTATCATCAGCAAATAGAATTGTATTGTATTTTGTCACTTTTGGAAGGTCATTGATGTATATTATAAAAAGAGGTGGACCCAGTACACTTCCTTGTAGAACGCCAGATGTAACCTGCCTACATGAGAATGTATTTTTTTTTTCGAATGGGGACATATCCTTGTTATTTGTGTTATTTGCGTTCTATTGCTTAAGTAAGATTTAATCAGGTCATAAATGTGTTTTCTGATACCATAAGCGTAAAATTTATTTAAAAGTATTTTGTGGTCCACATAATCGAAAGCCTTTGTGAGGTCCATAAACAGTGGACACGTTTGTTTACCTCTATCCATGTGAGTTAATATATTGTGGAGAAAATTATAAACTGCTTTATTAATCGATTTATTTTTACGAAAGCCAATCTGTTCATCACAAAGTAAATTGTTTCTCTCAAAGTAACTATAAATAAGTTATCCTTAATACTGCGTATTTTTTCCACGTAATTTATATTGATGATGTTTTAATCATTTCCTGTCACTGTAATTTACATATCAAGTAGTGGTATACGAATTTGTGTGGGGTAGGTAACGAAACTAAAAAGTGAAAAATAAAAACTTTTTTACAAAAAAACAACCGACTTCCAAAAAAAATACTAATAGACGTGAAAAATAACTTTACTTGAAAAATAAAAGTGAAAGATAACTTTAATTTCGGAAGTCGGTGGCAAAAAACGAAAATACAAAACCAAGGACACCGACGCGAAGTTTTTTTATTTCGCTACACTATGTAAGTGTAGATTGTTGTAAGAGTTAGTCTTAAAACAACGTATAATAACAAATCAAGATTGTGTCACATTTAGATTCCCAATGATTGACCAGTTCGCCACAAAAATAAATCATAGTAACCTCTAAGTGACTATTAACTAAACCTAGGTATTGAGGCAGGCACTACAAACTACTTGTTACAATTTAGTAATCGGTTAGTCTGAATTGTAAATCACAATTGGGTGTTATTTTATTGATTCTGGGAAAAAACCACGATGCTCTGATCCGAGTGACGGCTGTTTTTCTCAAATCAAATGTATCGCATAGCGTTAGCTGGCTGTTTGTTAGCTATGAGGACAAGACCACAAGATATGGCTAAGTCCGTCACTGCGGTTGTGGTCGCTCGAACGGATTTAGCCGGGTTATCGCGAGATATGCGCACGCGCGCAATGCCATTGTCCACCATACGCACCATCTGTGCCTACTGCGAGCTGCGTGATAGTGTCATCTTCGTTGTTTTGATCATCGAGTCCGAAACGTGACATAATTACTATTTAGGCGTAGGTATTAAGTAAACAAAGCGATTGTATAATCTACATAATTGCTAAGAAAGAAGTGACGACTGAGTTTTTATTGTAGGTATTTAGTAGTATGTTAGTACTATGAGGGGCTCGTGGCTAAGCAACAACAGGCGCACGGGTCGATCGATCAGGTTAAGTTACGCTTGCCGCGGCTGCTCCGTGGATGGGTGACTATCTTTACATACCGAGACTGCTCCGTGCCTCGGAAAGCACTATAAGCAGTTGGTCCAGGCTGTCGTTCGTCCCGAGGCGGTGGCGAGGCGTAGTGTTCCATCCGCGCCCCTCTTAGACGTCGCGGGGGGACTCAAACACCTCACTCCCCCCGCTCGACCGGATGGTGCCCGCAGAGGCGGGCCGGCACCAGTCGGGGGTTGCGGAAGATTCGTACGTTCCCGCGACCCCCGGCGCAGGCGTGAGACGGAACACCGGGGTGGTTTTTAGTCAGTAAGAGTCTGACAGACCCCTCCGCCCCCCCAGGGCGGGAGACATCCATGAAGATTTTCCACCCCGGATCAAAAATAAAAAACTGGCTGTCGTTCGTAGATCTTTGACAGTCGTTACGGGTCATCAGAAGCGCGAACTTTTGACAACCAGTCTCACCAAGGGGTATCGTATTACCCAGTAACTTGGTTGTGGAGATTAAATAGACAGTCACTCCATGTAAATACTGGTATTCAGCTGCATCAGGTAAGACTCGAAGCCGACCCCAACGTAGTTGGGCAGTTGATGACTAAGCATTATGTACGAGACAATAAAAATTAAACTTTGTTTGCGGGGACATCGTCGCCCGATTTTGGATTTTAAACTGTGACAGATTTTTACGACAATTGGTTATTAAAACTAAATTGTTTGTATCATTATCAAATAAAAACCCATTTATTCCAACAACACAAGGACTCCTCAGTGTGCTAGTGTACAGTATGAAAGTAGGCTCTAGAACGCAGTGGATCTCAAAGAAGTAGTTAGTTCTATTGGATATACCTACGTACTTTGTGTATATTACTTGCTTTTGAAGTAAATTTTAATTTAAAAGGTATTTTTCTGATGTACTTTTGTCAAGTGAAATTCTTGTCTGTCACTATAACAATGTTCTCCTAATATATTTCTTACGAGCTAACTATTAACTCTGAGTCGTTTCTTTTACCTTCCAAGTTCTAGAGGAATTAACTACTTCTACATCTTGTACTACGTGTAGCTTATCGGTAAATTAATATTTGACTTGGGAAGTCTCTCAAAGAAAAAAAAACAATCTTGACACCAAAATGTTTGATGTAACAACTCAGAACCACGGGTTCAGGTAAACTCCTCACGTTTTCCGCTAATTGTTTACATTGATCAGAACTTCAATGTTAGTATTCCCGTCGTTTGAATCACCCCTTATCTACCTAGTTGGGTACTCACTCTGCCTTTCATAGAATTCAATATTTCATGAGGAAAACTTCGTCACATACAATATTTTGTTTATTTAATTTGTTATCCTTATAACAGTTAGTAGGTAAATTGTAAGTAGTTAATTTTGTTGTTATCATTTTTTACAATAGGATTATAAAATATCGTAAATTTATTATCTATATATACAGACTGGTGACGACATAACGACATTAAATGAAAATACGATCCCCACTAGTTAATCAAAACACTTTATAATGATCAAATTCGGTATTACACCAAAATTCAAAAATCTAATTTTTCAAACAAACTAAATGCGAAAATAATCTAAATTAAACGCAACAGCCTTTATAATATTGTTTACTAACCTCATCTGACCTGTAGCCACCACACTTACGTGTAGTGTAAATAAATAGTGTGTGTAGTAGGCACCGTTTATTTGGCGGTCCCTTGTGTGCGTAAAGTTTCATTCATGTAGGTAAAAATAATCTAAAAAAAATGGCGCGCGGAACAAACTCCAGCAAAACCCCTATACTCGAAAGGTTTAGGTAGTTAAATAAAGGTAAACAAAAAAAAAACACGTGACTCATAGATGTTAAACCTTTTATTTTAAATATTAAAATCATATTATTTTGCGTCCCATAATAATAGGCTCTATTCTGAATCTGAATTTGAGGAACTATCTGTCACATTAATAATAAAGCGTTCAGTGGTATCATCAATTATTTTGTCTAATTTAAACATTCTCTGTTCTTCTTTTATTACATGACCCTCGCAACTTTTCCAATTCTCAGCAGTCACATTAGCTTAAGCCTCTGGCAAAAGAATGTTTAGGTCAGACATTTTAAAAGTTTTATTTTTCTCTCAATTGAATTGCGCTCACAGTGGTATGGTGGCAGCCGCAATACAGTGACACCATTTAACATTTTTCTAATTCATCCACAACATAAAAGGCATCTGGTTAACCGACTAAACGTAATACCTGCTACTTCATTTGCAATACTACGTCACAGGTGTACTCTTCAATTTAGCAACGTTATCTAATTCGTTGTATTTTCTAAAAGGTTTAGGGAACCTGTCTTTTTGGGCTCTTTACAATAGACAGATTACAAAATATTATACTATTTTATAAATCTAACAAAAAAATGGTGTTCAAGCAACTACATGTACGAAGAGTAGTTTACGAATAAATGATAAAGTTGAACATACATTAATCAAAGAGGAGAGTATCGTATAAATCGCAAATAACTTTAATTTTGTTGTAACGTATTTTTAAACAAGAAAGTGTCAACTATAAAAAACCCTTTTTACGATTTGTTTACCTTTATTTAACTACCTAAACCTTTCGAGTATAGATGTATTTCTTTCCTTTTCTTGCACAATAAATCTTCCGAATGCGCAAGGAATTACGAACTATTTTTGCCTACGCTTACTTTGTTTAGACAAAAATATCGAATTGACAACGTAGCTATCTTCTCAGGTTACGATACTTAAGTGCGCTTGAGCAAACTTTGTTTGCTTAGGATAATAGGAATTTTATCCTTATGGTTATTAGGTCTAAATTCAATCAGCAATACAATACAATATTGTATTTTTTTTGAGTAGCGAGCCGCACATTGTGTTTGGTTGAGTTTTACGCATGTAGGTAAATTAAATTGTTTTGATGTGAATGACCTGATGAACTTGAGTGGCGAAATCGTAATCTATTCACATCATGTGTTAAAATGGTTAAACTAAAAAGATAATCCTGCGGCTATACCGTTGATTATAATTTGATAATTTTTGGTATACGTACCACTAACGCGATACCCAGTATGTGGTTTCAATTAATGTCGTATTATCCCCACCAGTCAAAATGAATCCCTATTTCCCTTGGTCACGCCATCACGCGTGAACAGCTGGACCGATTTCACTATTTTTATTTTTGTTGTGTTCGTTATTGTCAGGAGAAGGCTCTTATGAAATAAAAAAATAAGGAAGTTGATCGGAACGTTACAAAATTTAAGAAAACTTATACCTAATTTTACATAACTGTCAGTTGTTTCACATCATTGTCAGCGATTGACAGAATGCGCCCTTAAAATATCGTTTATCACAGATGGATCGGTTGATAAATGAGTCGATAGTTTTAGTTTTAGTCTATAGTCAAAACTAAAACTAAACTACATATGACATTCATAGTTAAGACAGGACAATGTCTGTCGGGTCAGCTTAAATAATAATCTGCTCTCAAAACGGTGAAGGAAAACCAAAAAATCGAAGGCAGTGACATCTACCAACCCGCACTGGGCCCGCGTGGTATATTACAGCCCATACCCTCTCAAAGAGAGGAGGCCTGTGTCCCAGAAGTGGGTTCATTATAGGCTGATTATGCTAAATAATAATCTGATACTTAAATAATGTTTAATTTACCAAAACAATTACGTGAGACATCTGTAGAATGCCGGAATTCAAGTAAGATGGGTTTCCCTGAAACCTTCGAAGTATTTCAGTGGAAAAAAAACCCTGTAAGTGCATTTTGTTGTAGATATTCGGGATACCATGTATCAACCTTATGGAATCACGTTCCATTTTATACCAAAATGTAGGTAATTACTAAGTACCATGTCTCGGTCACTTATATTACTAAAAATTGCAAGCAGCTCTGTGTCACTTAAAGATATTACTAAAAATTGCTGATTAGTTCAAATAAGTACACGATCTAAAGTGTACGATATTTTTGAAGACTTACCTAGCTGATATCGCCTTGAGACAACATATATTTGCCAACTTTTAAATGACTTACTTTAAGCATCGCCTAACTGTCATTGCTTAATTTTTAATACTTTGGGTCTAGTATAGTATCTTAAGTTTATGTCTAGGTACATCGTCTTCTCACATCATTTTGTAAAAAAAGAATATAAAATATTTTAGAAGAGTTTAACAATGGAGTTTCTTGCCGATTTTGCTCCATATGAAACTACCTTTTAGAAGGGGAACCCAGAATCAATTTTAAAGTGCTTTTTAATGGCTTCCTTGCAATAAATGATTTGATTTTGAGTTAGACCTCATACACAGAGTCATGAACTCGGCGACAGTCGACGACCGCCACACCCGGCGCGCGGCGGACACTCGCAGCGTTCCGAACCTTGTCTGTGCGTTAGTCGCGACTGCAGTCATTTGATTAAGTTTGGAAATTTATCGACGGGTTTAATTGCGGCGGCGGCGGAAGTGCAGGCGCGGGCGAGCGCGGAGTGGAGGCGCGGGGCGGGGGCGGGCGCGGAACACGGAAAGGCTTTTGAGGCGGCGCGACACAGGCACCGTACCAGCAGGCAAGCGACACACCGGCCACTCGGACACAGAACATACCATGACCCGTTACGGGTATATGATATCATTCATACCTAGTCGTAGATTCACATATCATCACATTCATCACTCACTACTGCTGACGTTTAGGTACTCTAACAAAATACCGTACAATGCAAATACCTAAATTAGAAAATGTTATTTATGTCTCGTGATATAATTTGTTTTGATATAAAATCACGTACACATTCAAGATGATTAATCATACCTACGTATTTTCATATAGGTATGAATGAACATAGACTTGAATGTCCAAATGGGACAATTGGTTGATCAAGTTTACCTATTCATTGCATCAATCTCTCACGTAGTCCATGTCATGTGTGTGGAATGTTGCATTCGCTCCCGGTGTGCCCCGTGACGAGTGTGTCACATAGCGCCGGCGCCCGCGCACCCCTCCCCCCCCCCGCGCTGGCGACACATGAAATTGATATTGCTCTTAAATTAGGAGCCGGGATGGTCGCCGATGGGATACGCAGATAGCGCTAATGTACTTGTAGTACAAATGTGTCGGCTCTCACATTCTCACAGCGCGGCGAGGCCTGCCCGGTGACGAGTGTCGCGGCGTCTCACAGTGAGCTAGTTGTCGCCGCCGTGCAGGCACTTAGGTATCGCACCTACACTATTACACCTAAGGGAATGATGAATGTTAAAATTCGTAGTCATTTCATGACAATTCATATTCTTGGACTTTTTAACTGATTTCCTGACGCGTTGGCTTCAGCATCAAGTTAGGTTGCTGCTTAGCCCTCTTCGTCTCTCCTAATGTTGCTGTGCCCGACAGGCTCCATATTGATCTTTTACTTTGTTACACCATCTATGGAATACATATGGAATGCAATAAAGATTTGAGTATTGAGGTAAAATAGTAAACTATCATAATATTGGTATTCGGTTTTCCTTAATCGTTAGAGAATCATATATGTGAACTTGAACATTTTCTCCTTCTTCATATAAGACTATTCACTACTTCATCAGCTGTAAAATCTATGCATTTGCGGTCGATGAGAAGAACAATAAACATTGTGTGGATCCCTGTTTCAGTGATGAATGGTGTGGTCTGCATTGACTCTAACGCGAGCACAGGAGGAGTGACTTGGTGACGTCACACAACCCGTTGTCAGACGCTCCATGTGTTAAGTACCTCTACCTGCCACAGTGACACTCTCGTACTAATACAACTGATGATCGATTTACAATCGGAATTCACTTTTAAGACTACCGACTTTGGACCGAAGTTTATTTTAGCGAACATTGAATTTTAATCGAATAACAAAATATATTAAAATGATGTCGATAAATAATATTATTTATTCATAAAGTTTGGCACAGTAGCAGCTTTCTAACAAACACTAACTAGACATGGCAGACATACTTAGTGTCTATTGATTAATGCACACATTTTTGTAATGGCTTCTCATATGAAAACTATATATTTTCCCATTTCTATAAACAAGTCTAAAATATAGGGGTTAGTTTTTAAACAGCAGTTGGCATCAAATCTAAGCTAATTCAATCGCAGCGTTGTTTAAATCGTTTAATATTGGTTTTATAGCTGACATTATAAATAAAGCAATCAATCATTCCAATCGTCAGTCTTGAATACTCGTGATCATATCAGCATAGGATCATAAATATGAATCGCCATACATTGAGCTGCGGCTAGTCTACGCCGTTCGTAGACATTCGTAGCACCGTCGTAGCTACGTAGAGCCTTTCTACGGCGGGGACGTTTGTAGTACCATATTTTAGCTAACATCAGTAAAATAAAATCAGTAAGCTAAAAACACAAACTTAAAAAATCTTAGTACTTATCAAAGTACTAAGATTTTTTTAAGTTTTTGTTTTTTATATATATTATAGACATATTGACATTACAGTTAAGATTTCTTTATTAATATCTTAGTTTATTTATTTTTAGTAAATTATGTTGATGCAATGATGACTGATGAGTTTGAGCTTCCTATAATATTATATCATGGTAGTCCACATTTTATTTCCAAATAACTGTGGATTAAGTTTTAATATTTAAGCAGAGCGATTACTACGACTACATAAGAAAACATAAGTGTTTGTCTTAAAGAGAACCTCCTTGGAGTAGATACGAAATCACATTATATAACAGTGTACACATGTGTGTGTGTTGTGTACCGCTCACCAGCATGTAGTGTGTGTAAGTCGCCAATTCACCGCACTTAACATTCCCCAAATATTAGCGGCTCTTAAACACCAACACAGCATTCCAAACATGCAGCCTCTCGACTGAGTTTAATAATCTAAATATCTACTCATTGCTACATAATATAATATAATATTAGTTCTCTTCATTTGATATAATCATGTTTTTTCACTCTTAATTTTACTTGGAATCCCTAAAGCCCACTTGCGCGTTCATGGGTTATCCTAAATAACTAGGAGTTAACAGCTAAGTCAGGGTTAATCAAATAATTCATCTTGCGCCACAAAGAGTTAGAGGTAAACTTTTAAATATTAAGCCCACCGATGCGATGTGGGAGAGTTTAGTCGCTAAACTCTGGGTTAGTGTTAGTAATGACAAAATATATTGATGTTATGAGCAGAGATCGGATATTCGGATGCATATTCACCGAAACTTGAGATGTTGGCTAATATGGAATGCGCTTTTGTATCGAAAAAATCATAACTTGTAAGCACCCTCGGTAAGTGTGTCTAGAGTAAATAACCAGCTTAAATTTAAAGACCGCAAGGATAATGTGAGCCTCTCTGTTGAGCGGACAATTGAAATAGCCTGTATAGAATTGGAGCAGTTCATTATATTAAGTGTATACATACCACCTTCAGGATTGTATGATTGTTTTGAAAAGGTTATGGATGAAGTGTTGCACAAAAATTGTAATTCAAACAAGTCTATCATAACTTGTAGTGATTTTAATGTTAATTTGTTAGAAAACTCTGGGTTAAGTACTAAAATTATAAGTTTATTTCAGTCATACAATCTTGCTAACCAATTTTTGGAGCCCACTAGAATAACTCCCACTAGTGCCACATGCCTAGATAACATAAAATATAAATACAAATACAAATATTTTTATTTGTTGAACATAGGTAGGTTAGGTACAGATGTTGTAAATATTATAGAACGCTATGTCTAGCCGTCATTGGCGTACAAATATTATTTTGGCACAAACATGCAGATTATAATATAATTATCAATCAAATAAATTCCAATTCAAATTGTCGATACATTAAAATCATTCCAATTAAATATAATAATAATAAATTCTAGTATAAATTGTCAAATGAATAAATAATAAATTATAATAATACTAAAAAAGGTAATTATAATATGTCAGCTAAGTATTCGTTCACCGTATAATATGTTTTTTCATATAATATTTTCAGGAAAGCCTTTTTAAAATCATATATGTTGTCTATTTCTGTAATTCGTCTAGGGATCTTATTGTAAATCCTAGGTGCCATTCCTAGAAAACTTTTTGTATAAAGAGCAGTGCTATGTGGCTTAGCGCATATCTCTCTGTTGCGTCGTTTAGATCTCAATGTTTCAAACAGATGGATGTTGGATTTGACAAATACTGCTGTCTCAAAAATGTACATACAGGGCAAAGTTAAGATTTTAAATATTTTGAAATATGGAATACAGCTTACAGTTGATTTAAGTTTATACACAGCACGTACACATTTTTTTTGGGCCTTAAACGCAATTTCTTTGTCAGTGGAATTTCCCCAATATATTATTCCAAAACGCAATGTAGATGTGACATAGGCCTTGTAAGAAATTAGAACAACGGATTCATTTGCTATTTTTGCTAGATTGTAGAGTGCATATGAGTACTGGTTTAGTTTTTTACAAACAGCTTCTACATGACTTTTCTAGTTTAAATGAGTATCCAAGTGAAGTCCCAGAAATCTAGCACTGCTTGTTTCAGCTATTATTTGATCTGTATATGCTATGCTTAAGTTAAGTTTTTTTGTTCTTTGATAAAATTTCATAAGCTTTGTCTTATCTATATTTATTTTTAATTTATTTATAAGCAACCAATTTATGATGCAATGGATAGAATTGTTTATGTCATCTTCATAAGTTTCTATATTTTTGCATGGAACAATAAGTGTACTGTCATCGGCAACCAAAACAGTTTGATGCTCAGTGCATTTTGGCAAATCGTTAATATATATGAGAAACAAGAAGGGCCCAAGGACAGTTCCTTGGGGTACACCACATGTTGTATCTC
Source organism: Griposia aprilina (assembly GCA_916610205.1). NCBI lineage: Eukaryota > Metazoa > Arthropoda > Insecta > Lepidoptera > Noctuidae > Griposia > Griposia aprilina. Next base: position 25,775,480 of record OU744286.1, read on the forward strand.
TAATTGGTGACATATGAGTACCTTCTAACTTGGATTTAGAACAAATTCTATTTAAAACAGTGGCTTGCTTACGTCCAGTCAGATATGTTTTGACTAGATTTAATATGTTTCCCCTGACGCCGTATCGTTCTAACTTACCCAATAATATTTCGTGATTTACGTGGTCGAATGCTTTCGACATGTCCATAAGTACTGCTGCTATTGGATTTTTTTTGTCAACATTACTAACAATTTCTGTAAATAATTCATAGACAGCTTTATTAATGTTTCTGTTTTTCCGAAAACCATATTCAACATATACACAGATGTTACACCAACCCATAAAGAAATTATTAATTTAATAGACTCTGATCATTGCGGACAATTGATCATTATCCCTAATCTAAACAAAAAAGTTATTAAAAAAGATATCACTGTTAACCCAAAAACTAGTAATCGCTTGGAAACATTTAAAACAAAACTTTTAAGTAAATTACCATTTTTGTCGACTAATGATGACCCTAATGAACAATATAATGATTTTTTTAATATGTATTGCAAACAATTTGATACAACATTCATTCCAAAGACTTTCTCGGTGAATAGTAACGCTTCCTTCAGTGACTGGGCCACCATTGGTATACATAAAAGTAGAAAACGACTTTATGAATTATATGATGAACGGACTTGTATAAACATTGCTGAATTTAATTTATGTGTTATAAATTATTCAAAATTATTTTATTTAACCCAAATTAAATTATCTCATAGATACAATGCACACTATTACACGCACACACACTCACACAAACACACACACGCACACACACACATACACTCACACACACTCGCTCGCATACATCACACTAGCGCTTACTTTTTACTTGGATTTTCTTTTTCTTTATCTTTGTTTACAATTGCATTACCGTTTTATTGTTAAGTGGAGGGGCGGAGTCTCCTAACACAAGCATCCTCTTGCTTAAAAGGTGATCTCCAACTCATGTGTGTAAAGCATTTTATGTAATTGCAATAAACATGTTATTATTTTTTTATTATTTAAAAAAGGTTGTAGTATGGCCAAGTCACGTTATTTGAGTTCCAAAATTAAAAATAGTAGTAATGTAATTAAAATGACATGGAGTATCATTAACAGCGAAACGGGAAGGTCATGCAACCGATGTAGTAACTACAGCCTTGATATTGATGACAATATAATTAAATCAGCTTCACAAGTCGCCGCAGCCTTTGAAATTTTCTTTGCAGATGTTTCCGTATCCACTACTAAATCTCTAAACTCATCACCCACTGCTGCAGTGTCTTTACTTAAGGAAAACGTTCCTGTTTGTGATTCTGAATTTCATTTCCAATACGTCACCTGTAAAGATATAATTAAAACCTTTCACACATTAAATGTTAAAAAGACCGCAGATCTATGGGGTAATTTTGTGGCCGTTGCTAAGTCGATAATAAATATTGACCGTGGTGAGTTTCCTGCTCTTATGAAAAACAGTAAAATAATACCGTTATTTAAATCGGGTAGTACATCAGACCCTACTAATTATAGACCTATTTCAGTACCTACTACCTACCTATAGTAAATTTTTTGAAAAACTTATCTTGAATCAAATGCAAAGATTTTATACTAAACACAAATTACTGCATAACAAACAGTGCGGTTTTACAAGGGTTCGTTCGACTGCTGATGCCGGAGTTGAACTTTTAGGACATGTTTATAATGCATGGGAGGACAAATGCGACGCTTTGGGAATCTTTTGCGATTTATCCAAGGCATTCGATTGTGTTCTTCATGAAATATTAATCAGGAAACTACACCACTACGGAATCCGAAACGCCTCTCTGGATCTTCTTACTTCTTACTTAAGTGATAGGATTCAGAGAGTTGCTGTTAACGGAAAAAGATCACCCGGATCTGTAGTAAGAATGGGGGTCCCCCAGGGCTCAACTCTTGGGCCATTTTTATTTCTTATTTATATAAATGACTTGCCTTATCTCATAAAAGATAAACATGATATAGTGTTGTTTGCAGACGACACTTCACTTTTATTTAAACTCAAACGTCAGCAGCTGGTTACTGACAATGTAAATAGCGCTCTCGCAATAGTAGTTAACTGGTTTAATGTTAATAACCTACTTCTTAACGAGAAAAAAACTAAATGTATTAGGTTTACGATACCTCATGTTAGACAAGTAGAAACTAGTGTTCTCATAAAGGGTGAAGTGCTGCAACCCGAAAATACCACAGTATTCTTAGGCATGACTTTGGATACCAAGCTTCAATAGGGCCCACACATAGATAAGTTGTCAAAAAAGATTAGCTCTGCAGCATACGCCGTTAGAAAAAATCGTGGTTTAACTGATTTAGAGACAGCCCGTTTAGTATACTTTAGTTATTTTCATAGTGTGATATCGTACGGTAGTCTGTTGTGACAATTTTTGTTTTACAAAAGAGTTCATTCAATTTATAAATTAAGTCCCAGACACTCCCTCAGAGATAAATTTAAAGAGATTAATATAATTACCGTGCCTTCTCAGTATATTTATGTTTTTTTTTTGTATTCACATAAAAATATTAATCTGTTTTAAAAATACAGTGATATCAACAATATAAATACTAGAAACAAACACAAATTTATTGTTCCTACAACCAGACTCAAAAAAATAGGTGGCTCGTTTAGATGCCAATGTATACGTTTTTATAATAAACTTCCTAGCCACATTCAAGATCTAAGCTTTAATAAATTCAAATCTTTTATAAAACGGAAACTATGCCAGAAAGCCTATTATACTGTGAAAGACTATGTTGAGGACAAAAAGGCTTGGGATTGAGCTGCTCCAATAAATTTACACGGTGAATGTTGATTTTAATTTGCTAACTATTTTGGACATGAATATTTACTGTAAAAAGTATTATATTATTTTCATTATTGTGAATATGAGGACTATGTGGGTCATTGTTTCAGTTTTATTCTTGATCTGGCAGTATAAGTAGTTTATGCGGCCTACCCAAATGTCCTTTATTTAGTATTGTTCGTCGAATCGTTGAGCTCCTTCAGTTCTGAGTTGAGCTGCACGGTTACTGACAAATGCGTGCACTGACTGGACAGGTCCACTTAATCTGTGTGGTTCTTTCCTCAAAAGACTATTTCAGACACCAATCTACATGGTTCTCAAACATTATGTCCGATTTTTTATATACACATTGACATTTTTGAATTTTATATATACAGTGACATGAGTATGTACTTGTAAAGTATTATGTTATTTTAATTATTGTGAATGTGAGGACTATGTGGGTCATTGCTTTTTTCTCAGTTAATTTTAATCATGATCTGGCAGTTTGAGTAATTTATGCGGCCTACCAAAATGTCATTGCTTTGGTATTGTTCGTCGAATCGTTGAGCTCCTTAAGTTCTAAGTTCCTGAGTTGAGCTGCACGATTACTGACAAATGCGTGCACTGATTTGACAGGTTCACTCAATCTGTGTGGTTCTTTCCTCAAAAGACCATTTCAGATACCAATCTACATGGTCTTCACATCATCTGACCAAGATTATGTATGGACTTTAAAAGAGACTGTGACCTCTGAGTTTGTATCGGCCTTTCTTCTCAGAGTAGTCAGATAGGAAACGCTGAACTCATCTAGTTTAAGAAATATGATTGACGTGTAAAAGTGTGTCTACAAACCTACTTACAGAAATAAAATCATTTATCATTTATCGGAATGTTCTAATACCTTTTATAAACTTTCATATTGAGACACGAAGCAACAAAATTCGATCTAAAGAAAAGCGGAACTAACACACACCACCCCTCCTCTTACACCCTACACACATATTTGCATCGGAGCTGCGGAGGTTAGACATTAATTTAAAATAAATATGCATCTGAATTGCAATCCCAGTTTTTTTTTATTTTATAAATATTTTTTAAGAAGTCTCTGCCATACTATATCCGACTAGTTACGCATTCCCAGTGTCCCTGACATCCCGGGATTTTTATGTTACTAAAAATATATTTCAAGAAGCCGCTTCAATACTTTCATAGCAAAAAATAACTTAAGATAAATATGCATCCTTATATCCGATTTCCGGTTACGAGGTACCGCTGATAAGTTATTTTGTATTGTTCGACGTTGTATTATGTGAACATTCGGTACTATATCAGCAGGCAATATTCGTGAAGTCATATAGAAACTAATACAAATTATTAAAAAAACATAAATCATTTTTTCCTTATCTGACGTTTTCCAATAAACTAAATCTCCATGGAAACCACATACAATACGAATAAAATGAAATGTCATTCTATAAAATTCAAAGACTAGAAAGTATTACGTATCGTAATGTAGTGTAAAACAGATGAGTATACAATTTCCGTTCATTGTTCGGTCATTAATTTATGGTCGGATTACAAATCACGCACGCCACAATTGCGGCGGTAAGTCCCCTCTTTGAGGAGTGGCTTGAGAGGCGCCACGGCGTCCTCACCTTCCGCCTGACGCAGGTCCTCACCGGACATGGCTGTTTCGGGAGGTTCCTGTTTCGGATAAGGCGGGAGGAAACGCCCGGGTGTTGGCATTGTGTGGATCGACCGTAGGACACGGTGGAGCATACGGTGGAGGTCTGCCCAGCTTGGGTGGAGCACCGCCGTGTCCTCGTGGCGGCTATCGGCGGCGGCGATCTCTCGCAACCGGCCCTGGTACAAGCCATGGTACGGAGCGAGAGGGAATGGGAAGCCGTCACCTCCTTCTGTGAAGCAGTAATGCTCGCGAAGGAGGAGGCGGAGCGCGTGAGGGTGCGGCAATCGTTGCGCCCTCACGCCCCTAGTCGCCGCAGGAGGAGACACCCTGGGCGTCGGGAGTCAATTGCCGACTCCCGGCCACCGTAGGCGCGGGCTTGCGGACGGCGAGCAATGGGCAGCTCGCCGTCCGGTAAGGACCAGGCCCGGGTCGACAGCGCGTCGTGTTCCACGCGCGCCTCAAAGAGATGTCAGCATCATTGAAGGGGTCCGATAGGGCCGATGCCTGCCGGGGTCGCGGATTGTTCGAAAGAGTTACCGTGGCCCTGGCGCACAGGCAAGTGAAGGAACACGGGTGGGTTTTAGTCAGTAAGAGTCTGACACGCCCTTCCGCTCCGCCCAGAGCGGGAGAGGTCATTTGATGATTTCCCACCCAAAAAAAAAAAGGGCACAGATATTGGAATTCTATTTTAAGTTTCGTCGATTGAACTGCAATGTTCCCAACTCAAAAAAACATTATTATCAGGTTAACTAACCCGTTGTTACTTTTTGGTGGTGCAACGCGTAACAAGAGTTAAATAGTTAATTACTTAACTTGGAGTTTACAAACTCTACATTTATTCATTTAACCCGACTAAATGTGCAAGTGGGCCTTAACATTAGAGGTTATCTTTTTGGCGTTATTGCCGAGTGTCAGAAGTGAGTGTAGTGATAATATAGTAGGTACTTACTATTTCTATGGTGTTGTGACACTGACGGAATATGAGAGAGTCGTGACGATAATCTCACCAATCTACGTGATGACCTAACATAATATATTACATAATATGTACATAAATTCACGCCTTCTTCCTATGGGGGTAGGCAGAAACTACAGAACGCCACCTGCTACGATCCTAATCATATAATATTATATAAAAGGCCTACACGTGGGCACACGTTTTACATAATACACGCGAGAGCAATGAATCCGGGTCACTTAAAGAATGTTAAAAATCTCGGAAACTAAAAATGATAGGTTAATGCAATAAATTGTATTTAATAGACAATGTAATACTCCTTAAATGAAAGTAAAAAAAATATGAGTCACCATACATTTTATTAACACAAAATTACATAAAGAAAAAAACTGCTGATCTCTCCTTAAAACAAAAATAGGAAACATGAAATTTTTGAACTTTATTACGATTTTCTTGAATTTTAATACTTCGTATTGCCTCCTCGTGCTTCCATTACTGCGTTTACGCGGTTTGGCATGCTGTACACCAAGTTCCTTATACGATTTTGGGGAATATTCTCCCATTCCTCTGTGAGAGCAATTTTGAGCTCACGAAGCGTGATTGGGGGAGGGTTTCGTTGTTTTACGCATCTGCCTAGCTCGTCCCAAGCATGCTCGATCGGGTTGATATCCGGGCTGCGCGCTGGCCACTCCATACGAGTAATGTTCATCTCTTGAAGGTAGTCATTCACAATCCTACCTGTATGAGGTCGGGCATTGTCATGCATAAATATAGCATCCTCACCTAAATTGACCATAAATGGACCAACGTGATCATTGAGGATTTCTTCCACATATCTTACGCTAGTTAAAGAGCCGTTTTCTATGATCACCAGCTCTGTGCGACTTTCAGAAGAAATTCCGGCCCACACAAGTACAGACCCACCACCGTAAGCTACTTTTTCTTCGATGCATGCTTGCTTGAATCTTTCCCCTGGTCTTCGATACACTCTGTGTCTTCCATCGTGCTTGTAGAGCATAAATTTTGATTCGTCGGAGAACATAACTTTTGACCAATCTTCAATACTCCAATTTACGTGGCTCTGGGCATATCTTAGTCTTGAAATACGATGCCCACGCTCCAGTTTAGGGTCGTTTGCAGGTCTAAGGGGTTTTAAGTTAGATTCAGCAAGCCGACGTCTTACTGTCCATGCACTTGGGTTACTTCCTCCGAGGCGTCGAAACTGATTTGTGAGTTCAGTTCCTGTGAGAAAGCGATTTCGAAGCATGGTGTTCACCAAGTATCGGTCTTCTCGTGCTGTGGTACACCTGGTTCTGCCCTTTCCTGGTCTGCGTAGGTTAGTACCAGTTTCTTCGTAACGTCGGAGAACTCTTTGTACTGTTGACAGCGACACACCGACAGTCCTGGCTGTATCGCGCTGACTCCGGCCGGTTTCCAGCATTGTAAGTATTCTGGTGCATTCTTCAGGCGTAAGCGACATAATTTCAGCTTGAATAATGAATATAGAGCACTATCAACATGGTTTATGTACCCACATATATGACAGATTACAAACAAAAGCAAAACCAAATGCTGTAATTTCGTAGTTCCATCTTCGAAAGTGGCCCTTTTTCAAATTTGTTTTTTTTATGATATAACTTTACAATAACTAAGAAGTTTTAATACCTTCATCTAAGGAGTATTACATTGTCTATTAAATACAATTTATTGCATTAACCTAGCATTTTTAGTTTCCGAGATTTTTAGGATTCTTTAAGTGACCCGGATTCATTGCTCTCGAGTGTATATTCTGAAGTACGCAATTGCGTACTTCAGAATATATTATGTAAAACGTGCTTACAGGGCACTTAAAGTATTTCTCACTTTAATGTTGAGACGTTATTTTTAAAATAAACGGTTGATATAGAAGGTCATATTCGCAAATGTGTATATGTGTGTCTCGCGGCCGACTGCTCGCATGACGGCTATCAACGTTAATAGTGTTATCATTGTCACGTAGATAAGATTAGATGGATGCGATTAGATCGCGGTCAGTTGTCGCGGAATAAATAACTCGCAGACAACAAGACAAATTGTCTGACGTATGATTACATTATATTAAACATGTGACCGTCATGTTTGAAATACGAAGTATTTTTAATTTTAATTAAAGTTGAATGTTTGCAAAAGAACAGGTGGATAGTGAGATATTAAATAATATTATAATTTAGTAATGAAGTTCATGTGTTTGTTTCGATTCTAATAAAGAAATAATGAAGATAATTACTATTGAGTTGAATGCTAAAAGGTTAAGGTTTTTATACGCTAATACATTTATGTACCACTTAGTAGGAAAGTTTCCTGGCGTGGTGCATGAAGTCGTGGTCATTTTCCATATGACATGCACGAACGCCTTTATTAATTGTTTACTACGGTTTTTTGTTGGAATATGTATGTGTTAGGATTTTAATTAGGACTATGTTCAGTAGTGAACGTATACTGACAAGCGAGATGGGCTCATGTTACGATAGCAGTCAGCTGTTGTGCTAATAGCATTCGATAAACATATTATAGTAGATTATTCACTAAGGCGATGTAGCAGTATCCTGAATCCTGATGTCACGGGCGCTATTTTGAATCCTGAGCTCAGCTAGGGAGCGTTAAGTTAACTCCTGAGTGAAGCGCGGGAGTTCAGACTAGAATCCTGCGTGCAGCGAAGGCTACAAGCTCGCCCAAGACGACGATATCTTTATCCCCTAGGTTAATAGTTTACTTTTCGCACCTACTGCGAGGTAATAAAAGCAATGCGATTCTGGAATTAGTGGTTCATGAAACTGTTAAATAACTGGGGAATACCTACTTATGTGCAGTTTGACACACTATTTTAATCTTAACTCATACAATTTCAATAAAAACACAATAAATAATATCGTAAATATGACGCCCAAATCCAACATTCAAACGCGGGGTCACAGTACAGGTACGAGTACTCCAGTAGGTGTACTGTGGCGAGGATACGCGCCACAGCAACCGATCAGCTGTTGCGATGAGATGCCGCCTTTACCACCACAGGTGATGTAGAAACAGCGGTTGGGCGAGTCTAATATGCACATTATTCAATAATTTTGGACTTGGCCATATGCAGAAAACAATTGTTTTTACTGGTGTGATTATTTTGGTTTGATCTATTTCATTGACGTACATTATTGTTACTTATTATTCCACTATAAACTCTCTACTATGTTGCGTAATAACATTATTTTGTTCATCAACGGCAACTTAAACCTATGAAGTGAAAACTCTTTGGTCGAGCACGAGCTGTTCTTAAAAAAGTATTTTTTATGGTGAGGGAATTATTTGGGACCTCAACTAAAAAAAAATTATGAAAATAATTTTTTTTTAGTTGAGGTTCCAAATAATTCTAATCACATTATGCACCAGCGGGTTATAATGAAATTCTGTACAATATTATCACCCACCACCACGAAACGGCGAAACCATAGCAGCGAAACCGCAGTAGTTCCGCCATGACTTGTCCGTTGTACGGCAAGCGAAGCAGAAGCAAAACTGCCTGTTCTAAACACAGGTTTGATGACACTCTTTTCCGCGTAATTTCGCCGATCTACTCGGAAGCGAGTTATGCCTCCGCGCTCAGTCCACAATTTTTTTGCGGAGCTGCGTTTTTTCGCACGTAGGTATCTGTGGCAGTCGACAAATTTATAAACCGAAACTTTTTTTTTTTTGTATATTGGTTGTTGATTTTACGGACAAACTAATCTAAGAGATCCGAAGTATACCTATGCTGTATTTACAAAGTTGAAAGCGACGATATTTTGCTCCGATTGCTACAATTCAACTGACTCCTATGATGCTTCGGTACTTGAATTGTGACGTAATAATGTTCCTTACCGGAATTCGTAAAGTGGTTTCGCATCATTATTTTTGTGGCGGAGGTGTGCTAGGGCCCTAAATCTTTAATGACTTCCTTTAGGTTAGGTTTGCATGACATATAATTTGACATTAACGAGCAGGTGGTGTGAAAATATGTTAAAATTATGGAAAATTTTACAATGAAAAGGCTATAAGAGCCTTGAGTATTATACCCAATAACAACAAAAATAAATATTGGAATATGCTACGGCTACATTTGAGCTCGCTTAGTTGAATCTGTCGAAAAAAGTGGACGAATCACCGAAATAATGAAGCGATGGCTACCAAACTTAGATCATTATCAAAATGTCAGCAGGGTCGTGTCCTCGGCGGCGGTCAGCAGAACTAGACGTTACTAGTTTTGAATGATTAATGACGCGAACTGTCAGCGTTTAGCACACGGGTAGCTCACGAGGTGGCACCGTGGCCTTATAGGTGAACGCGGTCCCCGCGACATTAGGAAGTAAACAAACATCTATAACGAGCGCCAACATTACCCGACACCTGTCACATATTAGCTGACACATGTCACAACATCGATACACATGTCGATCACAAGATCGATATCTGAGTTTTTATTATCACCCCGAGCGAATTGGAGCATCTTACTAACATAAACGTTATCTCTTGCATGTCTGCTACTGAGTGAATGAAGTTTGTGTGTTTTGTTTTTATTGTGAATACTAAAAATAGCAACTTTTCCAGCTTTTCAGAATGCTCTGTTGAGGTGCAGATATCCTTGTCAACAAGTAGGTATTCTATTTATAGTGCGTTTCGATTATAATCAGGGCACTATCAGGTAACATCTTCACCTCACCAGTACTTGTCACTACACATTTGGGGTATCTGCATCTTGTCCACAGCAAAACACAGCATGTGAAGCAACAGTATTAAGCGTGGTGTGGTCCCCGGTCAGTCGGCGCCGAACACGTACACGACCCCGCAAGTGCACTTTCCTCCACTTACTGACTACGCGTATGTTTTGCGTTACAAAATGTCAAAGGGTACTGTGTAAGTACCTAAACAGTAACATGAATAGAAATCTGTCAGTTCACTGGAGTGGAACCCTACCCAAAGGATTTACTAGTATTAGTGACTCTTACTTATTCAACTAAGGCCCACTTGCACCGCCAATCACTAAACATGATTAGCTCTAAACGTGTTTAGTGATTGGCGGTGCAAGTGGGCCTTAGTATGCTACTTAATTTAAACCACCAGCCAACAGCTCCATCTGGACTCGACTTTTTATCCCAACTGAACAAACGTGTGTGCAACAGGAGCATGACAGACCAACGACCCAAATAAACAAACAAAATTTCATATTAATTATAATATTAGTTGGAATTAACATTCATTTCACAAGCTCCAGGTGTTTTGTCAATAAATAACAAATTCAATTACAGAATTAGCATTCATGTGATGAATATTAAATATTTTGAGAATATTGATTTAAGAAACTGCATACTAAGCGGCTATTTAAGTCCAACAGAATTATTTTCCCACGAGAACGTCGATAGGAGCCGCGAGCTATGTTGAAGGACCGCAGCTCAATAACTTGTATCCTAACAAAAACTTTGTTGTGCTCTTGTTTATACAATACAATTTTAATAGTATATTTATTACTAGCTGTGCCCCGCGATTCCACCCGCATATGTCTCGATTACGTAGGAATATCGTAATAAAAAGTATTCTAAATGCTAATCCAGGTGATGTTCTACCTGTGTGCCAAATTTCATCCAAATATTTTCAGCCGTTTTAACATGAAAGTAACAAATAAACATACACAAAAAAGCTGTGGCCCACGACTTCATCTTCGATCCAGGATGAAAAGTAGTGTATGTCCTTACTCAGGTCGTTGTCTATCTGTGTGCTAAATTTCATTCAAATCCGTTATGCCGTTTTAGCGTGAAAGCGTAACAAACAAACAAACTCACTTTCGCATTTATAATATTTTAGTTAGGATTAGGATAGTTTAGATGATTATGTATGAATATTATATAAATATTCAGTATTGTGACTTTGTAAGCCTGTTAGAGGCAGCATTTACCGTGCGGTCCACACTGCAGAAGACCACAAATCTTGGAGACGCGTCATACGTGGTCGCAATCCTCAGCATTTAGGGAACGACAAAGAAGTTTGTGACTTTCAAGCTAAATTCAGTTGAGCGACGAAAGAAAGTAAAGTATATTCAATCTCAGCTCAAAGTAAAGTTTATTCGATCTCAGCTCTAAGATATTTTGTGCATATATCTTGATCGGGCAGTATTTAGGAGTAATAAGGAATACAGAACTATTAGTGAATTATTCCTCGTAGATACACTTTCCTTGTAGAGACACTTTTGGAAATCATGCGCTTGTGTTCCTGTCAGATGCACTTTCTTAAAATCATGCGCTTGTGTTCCTGTCAGATGCACTTTCTTAAAATCATGCGCTTGTGTTCCTGTCGTGTTCGGTTTCACATATTTAACTTAAAACAATTTAATAATAATGTTGAGTGTTCTGGAAGTGCTGGTGCACCAGAGTTTGTTTTCGTGCTTACGGAAAGAGGCAAACAAGCCATCATACGAGCGGGACATCGCGACGTACTAAAGAAAAAGAATAAAACCGGTTCTAGTTTAGGGCGTTGCAAAAATAAAGAGTGCAACGCAACAGTTACTTTAGAAGTCGACTAAAAGAATGTTCAGAGGTTAGCCGAATTGCTGTGAACCAGATTTTCAAAAGATAGAAATAGAATCAGCTCTAGATAAATGTAAACAACTCGTAGTTTGCCAGAACTTGACTCCCGTTACTTTTTTGTATAAGGATGCATGTTGCAGTTTGTATAAGGATGCATGTTGCAGTTTGTATAAGGATGCATGTTGCAGTTTGTATAAGGATGCATGTTGCAGTTTGTATAAGGATGCATGTTGCAGTTTGTATAAGGATGCATGTTGCAGTTTGTATAAGGATGCATGTTGCAGTTTGTATAAGGATGCATGTTGCAGTTTGTATAAGGATGCATGTTGCAGTTTGTATAAGGATGCATGTTGCAGTTTGTATAAGGATGCTTGTTGCAGTTTGTATAAGGATGCATGTTGCAGTTTGTATAAGGATGCATGTTGCAGTTTATAGAAAATGATGAGTTTTTGGCACTTTTTGGACGTTGTTCTGGATTTCTGTAAGCGAAGTCATCATTCCACTAAAGATAAAGATTCAATAAAGATTTTTTTTTACTTTTTCATGGAAATGGATGGATAGATGGATGGGATGGATGGGAATGGATGGATGGATGGAGGAATGGTGCTACACATGCAATTGTAACCAACCAGTTGATGTCCAAAAAAGCACGACTGCCTGTTCACAATGGTGTGCTGGTGCCTGCGCTTATGTATGGAAGTGAGTGTTGGGTGTGGCAAAAGAAGCATGAAAGTGGAATAAATGCTGTGGAAATGCGTTCCTTGCGAAGCATGTGCGGTGTGACTATGAATGATAGACTGAAGAATGATGTGATAAGGCAACGGTGCGGTTTAAAGGAAGATGTAGTGACAAAAATTGAAAAGAGTATGCTAAGGTGGTTTGGTCATGTTGAGAGGATGAATGAAGGGCGATTAACAAACGGTCTTTACAAGGCAGATGTGAGTGGAAACGCCGGGAGGGGACGCACTAGGAAGACATATAGTGACCTTATTGGTGATATTCTTCAGAAAGGTCAAGTGCGTAGTACTCACAACCGGCGTGCGTGTATGACCAGATGTATTAACGTAAATGAGGCAAAAGGAGTATGTATGGGTCGTAGCAGGTGGCGTTCTGTAGTTTCTGCCTACCCCCATGGGAAGAAGGCGTGAGTTTATGTATGTGTATGTGTGTATGTGTTTTTCAAGATGGCATAGATGACAAAATTATATTTTTTATAACCCAAGAGTCACGAGCAGTTATTTCCACAATAACACATGTTAGTTGACGAAACTTACAAGAGTATAGCGAAACCGTTTTATCAACTTTTTACAGTCCACGGTGTCATAAAAAGTAGTGCAGAGGAAACTGTAATAGTTTCAATAATTTTTGCTTAATATGGAGGAAATAAGGTATGTAAGATTATTTTCTTCATTGATAGAACATTTGCCAGAATTTAAATCTGGAGTATTTCAAAGTGATTATGAAGTTGGCGTAATTAATGCCGCCAACGTTGTTTTCCCTGAAATCGATATAAAAAGTAAAAGGGCGAAAAGTTTTGAACTAAATCTAAAAGCATAAAAAGGTATTGGATTTATATTTGCTTCAATTCCTTATTTATGATAGAAAATGTTTTGATCAATGATGAACTGATAAGTTTGTATTATTACTACTTTGTAAAACAATGGTTAAAGCCAAATACAGCCTACCATATGATTTTATGGCCAAAAACATCGCACGACAAACTAAGTCGAAGGGTACCATAAGCGTTTGAATATAAAAGTCGCAGTTAAACATCCTAACTTTTATTTACTAATTCAAATCATAAAAAAAGAACATATATCTCAAGAGTTTCAGATGTTTCAAGCACAGGTATGTACATCATATCGGACGTCGCACACGAAAACAGCGTGACATAGATATCGATTTACGAATCAATAAACTTGTAAAATATGTCATAGATGAAAAAATCGACAATTAATCTGTAAGGAACAGAAGCGAGAACTTTTCAAAAGTCTCTACGAGGACTAATTTGTATTAACCAACTCAATTTTGATATAATTATGTATGTTCAAAAAGTTCAGCAAACGTTGTGGCGGGTGACAATGAAAGGCTAGCCGTTCTTACCACGTAAGGATCCCTTTGGGTCATAGAGGCCCGTGAAACCACAAACACTAGCGGCTAATATAACGGTCAATCTAAGAGTCATAACTGGAGGCTACGAACTGGCTAAGATGCCACAAATTCAAAACCTTACAAGGTAACATAACGCAGTTTAATTGGCGATATAAATAAGTTGTGAACTGGAAACTAAATAATATCGCTGGCTCGAGTATAGGATGTAATCTAGTGGAGTAAACATATTAATGACGCTGTTTACACGTTGACTTAGCTCCAGTGACGTCATCGTACTGACACTCTTCAGATACGCTTACTATAACTAAATTCACCTTAGTAAGTGGGTGGAATTCGTTGTATTGTATTATTTATTTTATTTTCATTTTAGTATAGCATACTATCAAAAAAATAATGAATGTTTTTATCGATACTTATGAGCGAGAGCACAATTTTACAGAAGCATAATTATGATGATTAATAATTAAAAATAGTAATTCTGACTCATTTACGGCAGTTTGAGATAATTGTCCAGAATGCTAATGTTTGTGCTCCTAATGTGATTTATTTATCGTCTGTCTCGACATCTATACTCGTATACTACCGACCTACAATTAAACTAAAGATTAATAAGTCTCGAGAGCAAGTTATTTAATTAAGATAATTAATTTGGATTAAATAGGCTTTTATTTGTATGTAGATTCTTCTATATTCTGTGAATGTGAGAACGTTGTATTCCTAACTTGTAGACTGTAGATTTGTAACCTTTTTATATTTTGTTGAGTACCTGTTACTTGTTGACAGGCCTACACTGTCCTCCCATATCTATCAACATTGTAATTTGAAACATTGTAAAAGCCCCTTTTTTTAAAAGAGTAACCGTTGAGGTTCTTGCCGGCTCTTCTCCATAGGAAACAACCAATTGGAACCGTGCACCTAGCTTCTGACGTTTCATAAGTACGCATATTGGTTTATGTGAAATAAAATATTTTGATTTGATTTTATTTGAATGACATCTCCCAAGTACAAGAGCGATTAGCCGTAACGTAATGACAAGTGACGTGATTTATTTGCTAATGAACCTGCCACGAATAACTACTACAGATGAGTCTATCATAATAATACCTAATGTCAAAAATGTGTCTGACAGAGTTCAGACAGAAAACACAACGACGAAGTTCTAAGTACTCCTGACGCTGACGGGGGAATCCAAAAACGATGGGGCTATATCCCTTTTAAATTAAAGTTAAAGGTTAAAAATAAATACAATGCCTATAAGTTAAAGGTTAAAGGTAAAAGTTAAAGGTTAAAAATAAATACAATGACGATATGAGAATTTTCAACTGTAACTATAAGTAAATGCTCTAATAAAGTTTAGTTTAGCTTACTTTCTAGAACATAAAGTATGCTTAGTAAATTATTAATTGAAATCGTTCGAGTGGTCGCCACGGGGCGGGCGGCGGCGGCGTGGTCGTGAAACAAACATTAATCTAAACATTCATCACGTTATTATACAACACGTTGGCGTTCTATCAAATGATAATTATGAGATGGCTATAATCTCACGAGATATGCGGATTATTATCATGAAATAATAATAATCTGCGAAACGTTTTGGTGGGTTTAGAATCTTATAATCACATGCGTAGAATACTAATATATACTATAATGAGGGGCTTATCTGATCACTTATGGTACCTACCTAGTGAGATGTTCTCCTAATGTACGTGATACCTACTAACAACACAAACTTGACTACTCTGAAAGAATAATATTTCGTTACTCACTGGCTTAACCCGCAGGTTTATCCGTATCATGTTCTTAATTCTTCGAGATGACTATGGAATTAAAATTTAGAATTCACAAGACTGTCTATGAAAACTAAACTGAACCGGATTGACTTTTAATATCTAAAAATAATTGCAATTTTTATGATAAATATCAGTTGCTAACAGACGTTGAATTAATTATATACTAAACTGTTCGGTAAACTAGAGTTAAAGATCCCTCATCCGTCAACATGGAGCATGCAAACGTTTAGGTGCTTGTTATTGTTATGACGTCAACTGACGCTCAAACTCGTAGTAGGTAAAATGCATATTTTATAAAACAACGATTTTGTATGGAATGCGTACGCATCCGGAAAGCTGAACTGTTGCGTACGTATTCGATACAAAATCGTTGTTTTCTATAGACAAAAGTTGAACAAAGCTGAATAAGCCTAAATATACTTTTAATGATGACAAACTGGAGATATTTCATGACATCTGTTTTTATATTTGTTCTCTGCTGAAGGAAATGAAAGAGAAACAAAAATATGAATAACAGGAAATTATAAAATTCGAACAGTGACGTATTGCAGGTGGTACGTTGGAAAGACATCAACGCGCGCGCCTGCCGGGACTAATGGCAACGTCGACATTGAGCTAATGTGTTACTGTTGTTTAATGTAGCTTAAAATTGTGTTTAGAACGAATAGTTACTTTATATTCCTATATTATACGTCCAATATTAATTTAAAACCAAGCCAGAAAAAAATGACGTTGAAGGGGCTACAACTTTGCAATAGCCTGCGGATGGTAAATTAGAAAATTCATAAAAAATAAGTAGATAAAAAAGCGACCGAGTGCGAGTCGGACTCGCACACGAAGGGTTCCGTACCACCATACAATATAAATATAACAATATATTCTAAAAACGCTGAAATAACATGTTTCTTGTATGGAGAACCCCTTTATTTTTTTATTTACTTGTGTGAAAATGTGAAGTGTCTAACTATTACGGCTCAAAAATTACAGCCCTGTGACAGACGACAGACGGACAGCGGAGCCGTACCCTAAGGGTCCCGTCGGCACCCTTTGGGTACGGAACAATAAACAAAAATATTCCATGTAAACTAACTTGCCAAGACTTACAAAACGCTTTCACTGTTAAAATGTTATCAAATCTAATGTAGGGCCAAGCCCTTAGCTCTAGAAGGCTTAACTCTACACACCTTACACTTTGGTCAAAATGTATGGCTTGGCTGATTCGCGGCCGTCGCGCGTCGCACAGACACTCCTATGGGCTTATGGTAAGAAATTAAGTCACTGTTCTTTAATGTTGTACTTTATAATTTGGTGGTGATATTGTACTGATAGTACACAGGCATACTAAAATCGTAACCCTTAGTTCTAGTACAGTCGGCTAAAAAACGTATTTCTTGCACGCCAGCAGTTACTTTCTTCATAGCCAACGAAATGAGATTCTTCTTTGTTGTTTATGTACATGCTTTCATAACAAATGAAAGTAGGTACTCGTATATCGATTATTGGTACAAACTTGCACCTTCCTTTAAGGGAGTATGAAGGAAAAGTTAAAAAAAAAACTCTTTTGTTTTTGTGCTTACCTTAGCCTGCATACCAAATTTCAGCTTTCTCTGACTTCGGGAAGTGGCCTACAGGTTTTGATGAGTGAGTGAGTGAGTCAGTTAGTGACGAAATCGACGTATTTTAGGTATTAATAAAATCCAAAGCATAAAAGCTAGACACATGAAACTGAATGTGTCTATAAATCTGCTATGTTTTATACTAAGAATTTGAGCTTTCTAGCATCATCCAGGCCGAAGCTATGAGGGTATGAAAATACGAAGAAATGCTTCGAGAAAAGATAGGTAGTGCCCCTGCTTTTGGTTTTTGACTCATTTTTGACTACAAAGTCAAAGTCAAATTCAAATCATTTATTTCAAATAGGCACATAAAAGCCGATTTTGAACTCCAAAATTTACAAGAAAATATAATTGATTCTAGTTGCCCCTTCCAAAAGGTAGTTTCGTATGGAGAAGAATGGGCAAGAAACTCCACCGTTACTCTTTTAAAATATTATGTACGAGTATACCTTAATTATATAATTATATGTGAAGACGATGCACCTAGAATAAAATTACTATACCACAATAGGTAAAAATAATTCAATTCTTCTCTTCTTGTTCTCACACATTATTTCTTTTTTATTTCTCCTTTCGCAGGTCTGCTGGAAGAAATTTCTTAACAAATAAGCAGTACGTTTGTACTTAATACTAACATATCTGTATCTATTTTACTGTGTGTACATAAATAATAAAATAAATAAATATAAAGCAATGCCAGGTAAATTTATTATGTGATAGATACATGGTGCTCACATATTTACAAATATTGAAAAGTAGATAATTTTTCATTTTTTTTAATAAGTTATAAATGAGTGTATGTGTGTTGGCGTACTAGCATGTCCCCAGACATACATACATGTCCCCAGATCCCAAGAATAAACAACAAGTAAAACATTTTCTCCCATATAATAATGTATGTGTGTTGGCGTACTAGCATGTCCCCAGACATACATACATGTCCCCAGATCCCAAGAATAAACAACAAGTAAAACATTTTCTCCCATATATTAGTGTATGTGTGTTGGCGTACTAGCATGTCCCCAGATCCCAAGAATAAACAACAAGTAAAACATTTTCTCCCATATATTCCAACTGCAGTTTAATGTTTGTACGCACAATATTGATAGATTTACCATGTTATTTTAAGACCCTAGACTTCTTATAGGATTTCCTGTAATCTGTAAGTAAAAAACTAATTTCGGTAGGTAGTAGGTTCGGAGTAAGGGGGGAATGGTCAAAATTTCAAAACTGTTAATTTTAAAATATACTAAAATTATATTTGAGATCCTCACACAAGTCCTTTCATTTAATATGTCACACGGTACGGTTTGCAAAACTTTTGTTTTTAATTTTCTTTATTTATTCAAAATTCATTTACTTAGGTACGTTACACGTCGGTGTTTGACTCATAAAAATTAATGTGTACCAAATTTCAACTTAATCAGTCCAGTAGATTCGGAAAAAATTGGCTGTGACAGATGGACAGACAGACAGACAGACACAGTGATTCTATAAGGGTTCCGTTTTTTTCATTAGAACTTACGGAACCCTAAAAAGTAATACACTTAATTTACTTTATGTTGATGCAATAATAGTTCTGATCGCTACACGAGCATTACTTTCTTGTCTTGATATTTTTTGTTCTTTTATCAAGAACATAATTTTCTAATACAATTATTTTTATGTAAAGACAGATTTATCTATAGTTAGCTTTTTAGGTTTTTGCAACAAAGTTACACCAATTTTATTTTTAACTAACTGCTGCTCGCGGCTTCGCCCGCGTGGATGTCGGATATTATCCAACGGGAACGTACTACCGGGACAAAAAGTAGCAGAAGCCTATGGTCACTCTGTATAACATCAGCTATCTGCCAGTGAAAGTCCCGTCAAAATCGGTCCCGCCGTTTCGGAGATTACCCGGAACAAACAGACAGACAGACAAAAGTGTTAAAAATTGGTATTTTGTTTTATGTACCGTTTATACTTTCATGTGCATTTAGTAAAAAGCTGTTATTTTGACATTACATACATACATACATTATTATTATTTTGTTATTTTGTATATGAATATATGTTAGAACTTCTTTAACCTTTCTTTATAGGTACTTTATTAAAAAAATCTCTACATAGTCGGGCGGGCCGCTAGTATTGTAAAAAAAACAAAAAAAACATATTTATAATATTTCTTATCTTCTTCTTTCTTTTTATTTTTTTATTTTTTCGTTTTTTTTCTTTTCATCGCTCTCAGAGACGCTCATCATTTTCTTCGATGAGACACATATGTTACTATAGGTGATACCAAATTCTCCAAAAATATCCGGTGACTTTGGACGTTCAGCATTCTGAGGTTCAGCAAGTTTGCGCCGTTTTGCACATAAAGAAAGTTTTTTGGCACGCTGCATGCGTTTAAAACGCCTAGTCTGTGATCCACAAAGCTCACAATAATTCCATTGTGGCCCTAGTAAACCTTCACACTCGAGGCATCTTTCCATATTAGTCCATGATTTATTGCAAAAAATGCATGTATCTGAAAAAGAATAAAGCGCCTTATTATTTAACCAATAACAAATACTTTGCACAGCTGGTTCCAGAGTGACGCTGCTGGACCGCGGCGTTGAATTTCAAACGCGCGCTGTTCGACAGCGCCGACGATCACCGTCACTTTGGAACTAGCCAATACTGTAATCAATACATAGACGATTGAACTTAATTATTGCTATAACTAATTATAGTTTATTGTATCACTTACTTTGGTGACATCTTTAATCAATTTTATACCTAAGCAAGTAGGCATTTACAATTGTTTGCATTTTTTTCCCCACGGAACAATCTTGAGCCACAAAATTTTGTCACAAAAACAGGTACTAACTGACGACTTGAAGTTCCTGCCTCTTCGCCCAGCAAAACAGATCGAGTGCATTGTCCATAAACGTATTTAAAATACTTAAAACGCTTGAGGTTTAATTTTTTTTCTTTACTAAAATTTGAATTTTATTCATGTATAAAACATTTTAAGTAAGCCTTCGGAATATAAAGTTCCATATAAACTTAAGTACATCCCCTAAGAATTTTGAAAAATCCTTCCTTAGTGGATACCTACGTCATAAGAGGAATAAGTGTGCAAATTTTAAGTTTCTAGCCCTAGGGTAAGGCCTGTGTTTATTTAGAAATTTCATCCCCTATTTTATCTTCTTAGGGGTTGAATTTTGGAAAACGCTGAAATGCGTAACTCATTATTTTTGCCGTACTCAATTCATACGAAATTTCATGCAAATATGTGGAAGGAATAAAAAGTTTCATACAAACTCCCAGTGGAACTACTCACAATACGAGACAGCCCAAAATCGGCGATTAATGAAGTAGGCGAATTTTTCGCCAACATTGGCAAAAAGTTGGCTGCAAAAATAATTAATAATACTGCATCGTCACCGGCCTGTGTCCATCCCCCACCCTCACCTTCGGACACCCGAAACTCACCTGTGAACTCTCTTACCATCCTGGAAGTAGACGAAGCTGAGATCGAGTCCCTAATCCTACAACTACGTTCTGACTGTGCAGTTGGCTGGGACGGCATATCATCGCTTATATTGAAAAGCTGTCGACATGTACTGGTTCCACCAATTACTTATCTTTTTAATCGTTGCCTTCAGGAGGGTGTCTTTCCGGAGGCCTTTAAAAAAGCGGTGGTCCATCCAATATACAAGGGAGGGAACAGAGACTGTGTTAATAACTACAGACCGATATCGGTCCTACCTGCACTCTCTAAACTTCTCGAAAAATTCCTCAATAACTCGCTACGAAAATTTCTCGACAAACACAAACTCATTGCTAATAATCAATACGGATTTCGGACAAGTCTATCTACAGATGATGCAGTACTGGATTTCACGCAACAGGTTGCCTCAAACCTAGATAAAAAGTCGAAATGTCTAGGTATATTCCTGGACCTTTCGAAGGCTTTTGACACAGTCTCTGTTCCCAAGCTCATCACGAAGCTGGAAACTATCGGTGTGCGTGGAATGCCGCTAGAAATATTTAAGGATTACCTTAAAAACCGTAAGCAATGCATTAAAATTGATACTCACCTAAGTGATGAGTTTCTCGTGTCCTATGGTGTTCCCCAGGGAGGGATCCTCTCAACCACCCTATTTCAGATCTATGTAAATGACCTCTGTAGACTGAGTCTCCCAAATGGTAGAATTTACGCTTACGCAGATGACACTGCAATTCTTGTAGACGGAATCACTTGGGACATTGTGAAAGCAAATGCGGAGGTGGCCATGGCTAAGGTTATGATGTGGTTAAACTCGAACCTTCTTACATTGAACCTACAAAAGACTACTTATATGCCCTTTGCTATACGTCGTAACGCTAAACCATCCCCTTCTTTTAGTATAACTCCCCATTCCTGCACAAACTCGTCCACCCCTTGCACTTGTCCTCCGCTTGCAAGATCCGAAAGCGTTAAATACCTTGGAGTATACATAGACGACGGACTGAGATGGGACCGACAAATTGACGCTGTCACCACCAGAACTTTACGTCTTATACATATATTTAAGTCTCTTAGAGAATCCGCCGACTTAAAAACTCTTAAGATGGTGTACCTCGCACTATGCCAATCAGTGATTGGTTATTGCATAGTTACGTGGGGCGGTGCGGCTAAGACTAGATTTCTGAGGGTGGAAAGAGCACAGCGAGCTATTCTTAAAGTCATGACGAAAAAGCCCTACCGGTATCCAACAACTGAACTCTTCTCTGACTGTAAAGTACTTACGGTCCGTCAGCTTTATGTGCTTAAATCCACCCTTAGAAAGCACGCGGGCCTTCCTCCCCATATAACAAACAAACGCACGTACGTTCCACCAAATATACAACATAAGACCACGTTCGCCAAACATCAATATTATATACTAAGTACCCATATCTATAAAAACATTAACAAACATCTCAATGTTATAAATCTAAACTCAAATGCACTAAAATCTAAAGTAACAGAGTGGCTGCTCCTTAAGGATTACTCTTACACGGAGTCTTTACTCACCTTTCTTGTATAATACACACACACCTACACCCACACCTACACACACACACTCACATACACTCACACCTACACACTCACACACACCACTCACATACACTAACACACAACATACAATTTTACCTATTATTACCATACAGTAGAATGACACAGTCCACTTGATATAAGTTTTTGTTGATTATTGACCGTAAACTACCTCTTATAATACAGGTATACCCTAGCTTAAGAGGTAGAGAATATTATTCTTGTACAGATTTTGCAACAAACTATAAATGTATTTTCTAAACCAAATATCACACTGTATTTTCAAACTCTGTATGTTTCTGGATAAATAAAGATTATTATTATTATTATTATTATTATTAACTTTTATCCCCTATTTCACCCCCTTGGGGGTTGAATTTTGAAAAATCCTTCATTAGTGGATGCCTACGCCATAAGAGGAATACGTGTGCAAAATTTTAAGTTCCTAGCCTTAAAGGTTTGGCCTGTGCGTTGCAGTTTGCTGCTTTGTGCTTTTATATGTATATTTAGATTCATTCATTATTATCTAATGAGAATTAATAGAGTTGTAAGGCCTCTTCCGTGGTTCTTATCACCGTCGAGCTTCCACGGCCACACAAATTCACACAGTAGATGTACTACTCATTGTGTTATTAACATACTTTCTAGAAGTGGCTCCTCGCAGTACGGATTACCAAGAGAGCGTAGTTCAGTGAACACCATTGTTTCTGGGAAGGGGATTATCTGTCTCACCACCACACAGGCTTAGTTTGTAAAGTGAGCGGGTACCGCTTCCTAGTATCTGATCCTGGTGCCAGGGTTTCTGGACACTACGACGTGCGTGGGGAACTCGTTCGTGCATAATAATTGACAAATATAATTTGGTATGTGGTTGTCTATTGTCTCATTAAGTCTTCCAGTAGTATCTTAATCATTGTAAGGTATATTTTGGAATCTATGAAGGAGGATGCTGGTGACACGACTGCCTGCTAGCGGAACTGATTTACTGTGATGACAGTGAGTGGGTAGACATGGCAGCAGCTAAATATGTTTACTGCTACCAGCGGCTTTATTGCTAATGTTCCGTCGATTAACTCGTTTGGTAATTATATCAGTTACGACATACTTACATTAACGATTATAAGTTCGGAAAGCTTTCATGTAAATAATGTAACTTGATATTCTAAGTGCACCTGTAGGTACGATCTTAATTGCGTAATTAACCAACAGTCGGTAATAGTAAACGCGGTCACAATGAAAACTGACTTCACTAACTATTCATCCGCAAACACACATATTTGAAATACCTGTGCGATTAGTTTTTTGTTAGTCAGTGCGAGAGAACGTTACCCGACATAATAGTGTACTTCGAAGGACACAAACTGTTTACAGCTCACGAAAGAAAAAAAGGTTTGTAAAGGAACATATAGATGACATAGCACGAGCCAAGCGGCGACTTTGCGCAAACGTGACGCGCACCCCGCGCTGCCGCGCTCCCCGCGGGGTGCGCGTGGTCGAGCATTGTCCACAGCGCACTTATTGAGCTATCTGACAGGCGGGGCTCAGCTAATTGTTTGTGTGAGATAGACCACTATACCCCTGAACCCGGGTGCGACAGAGATGCAACATAACCCTATTAATCCCCCTATAAATAACCCGGCTCCTAATGCCGAGGCGCCACGCTTTTTTACGTAGAGTGCGACCGAGCTGACGCGATACTTGCGTCCACTATGGGCTCCATTCGGGGGCCGATAACGCAACGATAAGTGGATTAAACAATGAATGCCGGAGAGTAGGTAGGTATGCATGGCGGGCTAGTGCCATTGTCCGGCGGTTATCTGCGGTGTACCGACAGCATTCGAATCGATTCAATATTAATGGAACGTTTTAGATGTGTGCTTACTATGTAGGTACGTAGATATGCATTTCTCAATTTAAACTCAAGTTAAATAATTTTGAATAATTTAGAGCCGTATTGGGCAGTAAAAATGTTTATTTTAATTCGCTTATAAGAATCTTAAGCGTAGAGTAAAGCAATAATCTAGAGCCGGTCCGCCCAGATGCTCATCTGCAGGTACTTACTCATCTCACGGAATACAAGCTTCTCACATTTATATACCTGTTCACGGCATGCGGCAGTACGAGCATCGCAGTTATCATTTTACGAGGAGTTTATTGGCTCGTTTAAATAGCCGTAATACATAGAACAGCTGTACGTTAACAAACGCGACGTCAATGATAGCGACGACAAATTAGCCGATCTGTAATTTTGTCGTCAGCGGTCATTTGTCAACATCGAGTCATTTATCAAGATGGCTGGGTCGCGGTAGAGGGGTGGGCGACTAAGTGCGAAATGTTCCCGGTCGTTCCACAGTTTTTTGTTTGGTGATGAGAGCTTAATCCGATGACGAGGGACGGCAAAAAAGACGACTAATGGTGCGCGCTGATGTATCAATGACAGTGGCGCCCCGCGCGCCCCGCCCCCCGCCCCGCGCGCCCCCGCATTCCAATAAACAAACAAACACTTATCATGTCCCCGGTGTTACGATGATGCTCGTAATGGACACCGCCGGCCTCCGTCACCGGTGAGGACGCCGCCAACAGCTTCAGTATTTAGTATACAGGCGGAGTGAAATCATATTGTCGGTCATACCTTACGCCTTGGAGGATATGGGAGGGAATTAGTATTGGCAACACTGTACCTGGTGTATGCCATTACTGAAATTAGCATAATCCACTAATATCGATTTTGTAGGGATTTCTTAAATCCGCTACTAAATATCTCAGACAGTACATACCGGTACAGTCACTGACAACAATGGTCTAGATTCTTCATGGTTTACTCTATATGGGGTTGCTATGATCATTTCTGTTGTGATGTTGGTGCTAACGGTAGTTAACTATATTCATTGATTGGCACGGAGATTGTTGCAATTGAAGTAACTCTTCCTAGGATGCCACAATACTTGCAATGGTCTGGTCGAGTGTGCGAACAGGATTAGCGCAAGGTGTAGGTATATCAACAGACCATAATAAAGTATGAAGTAAAACGTAATTTTTCCTAAGTTTCGCATCGTGCAAGGCTACCTATATCATTATAGTCTGTATATAAGTTGACAAAATGACTCATTGAGCGCAGCACTATTGTGACTCGCTGACGTATCAGTACCATAGTCGATTGAAAACTGGAGCGCGGTTAACGTTATCCGTCGGTGATCAGCATCGATCGTCCGCTGTGATCCGGCGCCGTGCGCCGTGCTGCGTGCGGGGTCGCCGGAACTATGCGGAAATCGTAAATTTGTCCAATGTCCGAGAGTCCCAATGTTTTGCGTTTTTTTTGCACGGTTACCTGCGGGCGCCACGCCGGCCGGCGACACGTCACCGCGACTCGACGCGTTTATTGCCGTCTGTAAGTAGGTCAGAAGGGTTGCAGGTAGCCGGCGCAGGCGCAGGCTGCCACTCCGCCGTGATGACGTCATGACGTGCTCGTTGATAACAGCCCGCGGCTTATTACGCGCCAATTAAAACGAGTATCGATCGGGGACAGTCTTTAAGCAGTATTAACCAGCTAACTAACTTGAATAAATACTAAATGCAAGCGACTACGGATGGACCGCAACTATTGATTCCCTAAAACTGTACTTTCTCTGTAATCTCTATATTATTAATGACAATCTAGTCTAGTTTGATGGTTATTGTTTTAGTCTTGTTATGGGTGGTTAGTGTTTGATGGTTATTCGGATAAAGCGTTCAATTGAATATCTTCTCCAGTCAACATGCCTGTAAACTCTTTGTTTGCATACCTGGAGGCTCAGAAACTGCTAGATCATTTATGGTGGTTAGTGCGTGGTCAATGGTGCGGCAGACATGTTAATAGTATCTAAAGTGAGGCGCATTAGTGAGCGCGCCTGATAGCGTTCTCAGCGCAGACGCACATCACTCCTAAAACGGATGAAACGCAGCGCACAACACACGGTGAGGGTGCTGGACTGCTGCATGCTGGTGCCACAAGTAAAGTGTTTGTATACGCGTCCCTAGTCCGTATGCAGAGGGGGACTGAGTACTAAGACATCGCTTTATACAATAACTAACGTTTTGTCATCATCACTCATCACTACTCATCAGTCATCAACTCATCACTCATATTTGTTTATTTAAATTGAAAACACGCAACACATTTGAAAATTTTGCATGCTGTCAGGCAAAATGTATCGGGATTACTTATAAAAATTCCATCATATCTGTATACCTACATTAAAAGCAATTAAATGATTTCTAATTCTGTTTCTAACAACATAGGTAATACCTACATATTTTTTGCAGGTAAGTTAAATTTCAAGATAAATGACGTATTGACGTATTTAGGTTTTTTAGGTAATTTTCGATTGAAAGGTAGGGTGCTTTTTTGCTATTAATTCAAAATAAGGTGATAAAATTAATATTTTAAATCAAAAAAATTACAGTGTGTTCGGGACATAAAAAGGTAAGTTTTCACCAAATTTCGTTAAAAAGAATATTTCTTTGTAATAGATATAAATCAAAAACCAAAAACTTGGTTATTTGAATTTCTCACATAAATTTTGAGGTTATGTGAAAAAAGTGTAAATACAAAAGTTGTAGATCTTTCTATTACCTACAACTTTGACATTTAACTTTTTTCTATAGGACTTGTAGTTTTGCCGGAAATCGGGATAACCCGTTTTTTACCCTTACCACAAGACCTCTGATCGCCCGTAAATTATTTTTTCTTTAATTTTTGTTATATTCCCTTCCTTTTCCAATTGATTTCACCCTACTATGTTTTTTTTGGTTTCAAAAATTATCGACTGGTCTATAAGTACAGTCAACTGTTTTATACCTTCGAGCTTCGTCAGATTGTCAGTAAACGTGGCTAAACGTGCCTTCTGCCCAATAGCGAACCCAACTTGTTAGGCATGTTTTATTTTAAAACATGCCTAACAAGTTGGGCTATTGGGCTTGATCAAACTCATTGATAGTTCTATTAATACTGAAATATCTGTTCTAACATTACTTCGCATAGACTCAAGTGCAGTTATAATGTAATGTCCTCCGCGACAAGGTCCTCGGCTACTGAAACTCGCATGCGGCTGTAATGCTCTGCGAACACTATCGTATCAGATAACGCGGACACTGCGCGGAATGCGGAGCGTCGGCGCCGCACAATAGCCTGCGCTTGCGCCGCCGGCGCCACTCGCCGGTACTTCGCCAGACGTTCCTACCGACATGGTCGTTCGGTCGCTTGTACAATGAATGCTACTTCTTAGTTACTGTTAGGTACAGTCATATTTACAAATAATATTGAAAACATCGTTCATTATAGCAAATTCATGCGGGAAAACTGTTGGCGAAAACTACAAAATAATTTGACAGCTGCAAACAGAAAGAGATGATATACTTTTATTAAAAAAAAATGGTCCTTTTGGCCTTTTAGATTTTAGTATCTTACTGTTATTTTATTTATTGAAACAACCAATTGGAACCGTGCACCTAGCTTCTGACGTTTTATAAGTGCATATGTAGGTTTATGTGAAATAAAATATTTTGATTTGATTTGATTTATTATATGAAACTTGCTTCGAGTGTTGTGCCGATAAACGCAATTACTTTTTTTTGTTTCACTGTTTGTCTTTATTTGTTGTTTTTAGAAGCATGAAACTCTTTTGGTTATAACGGTTGGAAGATCTACATTTGAATCTCGGCAAGGAATCATTAAACAGAGTCATATGAGAGGAGGCCTTGTTGATGTCATCATCAATGATATTTTACGAACTTCAGAAGTTCATCAATGATAATAAATTTACCATAATTAGGTTTTGGCAATGTCAGGATTGAGGTTCCTCAAAACAAAATAACCACAATCAATCAATAACAATTGCACTGGAATTTCCACATGCCGGCCATATCCTAAACATGTGTTGTGTGTATGTATATATAGTACATAAGAAGCCGAGCTATCGGCTATTACCGAGTAACCGAGCGGAACAGTTTTCACGTGAAGGTCGCGGAGCTACAATTAATTACTTGATCTATTGCCATTGACTGCCGGCCACTGTGAACACACTCGCATTGTGTTGTAACTAGTCTGACAATACTGCTATAAAGAACAGGTAAGTAGAATGTACCTATCACACATTTATGTTGTGTTACATACTTCAATGTTTACGTGAAGTCGTAATAGAGTCCAGTTGTCATGCCAGTGTTATTGTTTACGTTGAATTAAACGAGGCTTCATTTCATAGAGCTGTGCTTTGTTGTGTTGGTCACGTGTTTGAAATATGTTGGCTCAGTTTAACGGAGCTCTTCATGAAAATGCAGATAAGCTGAAAATGCGGAATATTTTAAGTGAACTGAACTAAATTCTACCTTATATTGCACAATGACACTTATTATTGACACAAAAGCGAAATTAAAGTTCCTTCTTTTCTTTATCTAAGTTCCTAAAAAAGGGCAAGGATGTGTTAATAGGTAAACAATACTAAGAAAGCGTTTTTATCCAGAGGGATTACATACAGGGTTCAGTTTATCCAGAGGGATTACATACAGGGTTCAGTTTATCCAGAGGGATTACATACAGGGTTCAGTTTCCGACGGCTATTAGTGCTACAGTTGGCGGTTACAATGTAAACCTACAAGTTTTGTTTTTTACTGTTCTGTAAAACACGACGTTAGGTATAACTGATCATTCAGATTGACAAATACACAAAGGGGAACAAATACATTCAAGTAGATTCTGGATGAATAGGCAATGTCATTCGATGCATTGAACTTCAATACAAAATAACCACAACCACCATCCTAGCCTAGTTGTTCTCATAATGCTGATGAGATCAGAGATCAGTAACAACATAACAGAACATATGTGTCGCGAAACCGTGATGCTGATGTAAAAGCTATCTGAAATCTTCCCTTACGACGACTCTAGCTGGTGATGATGATAATAAGAAAAAACCTGATCACCGAACTTGACTGTTCAGAAACCAATGTCTATGGTTAACTTATAGTATGCAGCACTCACTTGTGTTGGAGAGCAAGCCAGTGGCTCCGGACTGCTGACGCTGTGCTGTCAGGCTGTAAGCTGCAATGTATCACTCTCACTGGCACGAGCTGATGGAACACTGGGGATCACTGATTCGAGCGATAACACGAGCACGTCGATGCGTGTAGTCCTGCCGAAGAGCGCGCGCCCACTGGCGCGGGAGGAGGCGGCGCAAGCCTCCGCCCCCGCCGGCGAGAGGTGGGGTGCCCCACACGCGAGGGGTGGGGCTCGCCCCACACGCGAGGAAATGCGCTTTTCCATAAATTGCAGCGCTCATGATGTAGTCGCACGTGACGCGTCATACAACGCGGGGCGCGGGGGCACGGGCGCTGGGCGGAGGGGGCGCGGGAGGGGGGCGCGGTGGGCGGCTGCTATCGCGAGTAATGGGCGCCGCGCGGAGATTTATAGAGGGGTTAGTTTTCGGGCCCTAATGGAATTAGTGCTGCGTTTTTGTTTATACTCGCGGCGTCGCAATCAATCGAGTGAGTGTTCGCTGCCCCCCCTACCCGACCGCCTGCTTGCCTGCCCCCCTGTAGTTCGGCCGGTGCTAATTAATCGCCGGCACCAGCGCGAGTTGATCAGCGAATGTTATCAATTAACACGGGAGGCCGTCCACTG
Source organism: Griposia aprilina (assembly GCA_916610205.1). Taxonomy (NCBI): domain Eukaryota; kingdom Metazoa; phylum Arthropoda; class Insecta; order Lepidoptera; family Noctuidae; genus Griposia; species Griposia aprilina. The sequence continues at coordinate 25,805,760 of OU744286.1, forward strand.
GTGCACCTACCTAGTGTGTAGTATTCTACGACCCGCAAACTAGCTAGGAACTTGCACTCTCTACACATTCTACACCAACTCACTCATATCAGTTTTAGTAAAAACTGCTGCCTACTCAACAGTTTTTTATTATTTCGTTAAGTAGACCCGAGTGACTGCAACGTTGGCTCATCTTCATCAAAATCAAGATTACTATAAAATTGTGAGTGGTCGTCAGCAACATCAAAGTGTACAAAGTATAGAAATATTTTAAAAGAAAACGTTCAATTATTATAGTTCGTTTTTTTTTCGTTCGTTGTTCGTTCGTTTAACTTGCAAATGTATTTCTTTTAGTGAAATTTAAACTGCTTTTTTTTTCTCCATCCTTATAAATCCGTTTATATGCAGTTGGAATTGATAATGAGGTAGGTATGAATTTTTATAATGCGCCATATTCATCCCACGATAGAAATAGAAGAAGATGCTAGACCAGTTACAGAGGTTTTGGTAATAACCATCTAAGGTTTTTATAATAGCATTCATTGTACATTTCTCAGTTCTGGCATACCTACCTAGGCTTTCCCCAACCACGTTGGGTTCGGCTTCCAGTCTAATGCAGCTGAATATCAGTATTTTACATGGAGCGACTGCATATCCGACCTTCATAGCCCAGTTACTGAGTAACATGATACCCCTTGATCACACTGGTTATGTCACACTTTCCTTTTTCGACTACCCGTTTCGCAGTGCTGGCCAATGTATGTGTAGGTAATAGTTCCCAGGTCAAAACAGAAGATATCACTGACAGGTGTTACTGAGATTTTAACGAATAATTGTAATATAAAAAATGTGTTCTTTTCCATATTTAGAGAGATTATCAAATAGAGAAAACAATTATTTATACATCTTAATACGCATATTCAGTTCTTAGTAAGTCACTACAGTGACAAACTTATATTTTTTGACACCAACAGTTTTGTTGATAAGTTGAAATTTACAAGGAATACAGTGTATTTGCCCCTTATGTTTAGATATAAAATAGCGAGGCTATTAGCTTATATAAACTCAGACATAAATAGTATGTCTTGTACAATAATTAACACCACAATTATTATTAATATTTTTTATGTACAGGTGGTCACCGTAAATAACTGTAGCACTAATGCTATAACTGTTTACAATAATTGTACGAAGGAGGATCCATGTGTCACTTTGGAAAATTCTTGTACTAATGTGGGGTCCACAAGTAGTAGGATCGCCTTGCCTAGTGATGGCATGGGAGTCTTGGGGCTCACTCTGGATGTTGATTTAAACTAGATAGTAAGACAACAGAAGATACCAGTAACAATATAATTATACCTTCCAACTACAAGGTGTCTTCTTGCTCTCAAATAGTTAAGTGTAAAAAAGGTTCTAAGCAAAATTCCTTGACATTATTAGAAAAAAACTACGTTTCAAATTGTTTGTTTAACTGAACATTGGTTGAAGAGTATGAAATGCTAATTAATTATGAAAATTATAGTGTGGGCAGTTGTTTTAACCGAAAATCTATGCTGCGTGGGGGTTCACTAATCTTAGTTAGAAATTCTATTAAATGTAAGCCTTGTAAAAATATAGTTGATCTGTCGGTAGAACATAACATTGAACTCTCCTGTGTAGAGCTAGATAAGCATATTTAGTGTGCGTTTACAGACCCCCAATACGATTATCAAAACTACTCCATATTTGAATCAGTAATGGAAGATGTTCTAGCAAAACTTGCAACTGGTAAAAAATCGCTAATTATCTGTGGTGACTTCAATATTAATATCTTAGAGAATAGTTCAAATAGCAGTCGATTATTAATTCTCTTTAAATCATTCAATTTGTCAAATGTGTTTTCTGAACCAATCCGCATAACTAAAAATTCTGCTACATGAATTGTTTTTTTTTGTTGCTGCAACTAAAGCCATTGTAAATTATCTCCCTTCTGTTCACAGCGTGCAGAGGTCAAACCGTTGCTTTCAAGTCCAACACACCATCACAAGAAATGAATGTACACTCTAGACAAATAACACCCAACAATCTAAATAGATTTAATAATAATTTGGTAAGTTAAGTATATCGAGCCATATTAAAAATAATGTAAATTAATTTTATGAGGATTTTTTTTCAGTAATGTGCTCCGAGTTCAATATTACTCTAAAAAAGAAAACAAAACCTACTTGCCCAACTTTTTTGTTCAGTGACTGGCAACTAAGGGTATTCGGAAAAGTAGGGAAAAAATATTTGAGCTGTATGGCCTTAAACCTTATATGAACTCTGAAACTTTTAATAAATACGTTGATACTTACTCTAAAGCTTTTAAAAATACCTACAGGGTAGCTAAAGCCTTGTACATTAGCAACAAGATCAAATCAGCCGATAATAAAATAAAGACGGTTTGGAAAATTATCAATAATGAAACTAACAAGAATAAAAGACTTAATAATGACTTCAAACCAGAGACTACATGGTCCCATAAGCACTAACAAAGAATTTGATCAAGAATTTGTTAATTTCCTTACCAGTATCCCAGTTCAAACTATTCAAACCTTAAACTCGTTACCCTCGCGTTCTATTGACTTAATAAGAGCAAACGTTTCATCCGGCCCTATTGAATTTAAATTCAAGCATATAAACCCTATAATAGTACTAAAAGCTTTCAAGTAAATCAAGATCAAACTAACCGAAGATCTATGGGGAATGTCTATCAAAGTTTGTACCTCCATTATTGAGATTATAGTGCCGTACTTGGCCTTAATATTTAATTTGTGTGTAGATCAAGGAGTCTTCCCGGATCTAATCAAATACAGTAAGGTAATACCACTTTTCAAATCAGGGGACAGTAAAGACACCAACAATTATAGACCCGTATCCGTGTTGCCGGTTTTCAACAAGGAGTTTGAAAAGGTAATGCTGAATCAAATGTTCAATCATTTTAACACTAATAAAATCTTATATGATCAACAGTATGGTTTCACCAAGGGACGTTGTGCGACTGACACCGGTGTCACTTTATTAAAACACATATCTCCGGCGTGGGAAGAGGACCAAGACGCCGTAGGAATCTTTTGTGACTGTCCTCTCCAAAGCATTTGATTGCGCCGACCACGAAACCTTAATCTTGAAACTTGAACATTAATGACTTGGAAAACTTGCGTTCAGTTTAGTAAAATCTTATTTAAATGATAGATATTAGCAAGTTCAAATAAATGGTGTCAATTCACTCGGGTTAAAAGTAAAAATAGGTGTTCAACAAAGCTCGATATTTCCTCTTTTTAGTATATATTAATGATCTACCCCATTTGTTAAAAACCCAACCACAAATGGTGTTATTTTGTGATGATACTTGCATCAAATCTTGACGACGTAAATAACGCCCTACTGCAGATGCAAAATTGGTTCACTGCTAATAATTTAGTATTAAATGGAAAAAAAACTAAGTTTATAAGATTTTCTTTACCAAATGTCAAATGTACTAATTGTGAGATAGTATTAAATCAATAGAAACTAGAATTCGTCGATAAAACTTTTTTCCTGGGAATCACGCTCGACTCAAGGCTTCAATGGGGTCCTCATTTAACATCCCTTGCAGGACGACTAAGTTCAGCAGCATGTGCTGTGAGAAAAATCCGTCAATTTACTGATGCAGGTACAGTGGGTTAGTCTATTTTAGTTACTTTCATAATATTATGTCGTACAATATTTTACTATGGGGACGGGCTGCAGACGTCCAGTCTATTTTTATTTTGCAGAAAAGAGCCATCCGAGCTATAAATATGGCCTCCGCAGGCGCGACTCTCTAAGGGAACGGTTTAAAGATATTAACATCGTGACGGTACCTTGTCAATATATCTATGAAAACATCATGTACGTAAGGAAAAATCTACATCTTTTTAGTAAAAGAGGTGAAAGACACAATTAAAACATTATTCCTATACGATTACCTAACACCAACTATTTAAATTTATAAAGAAACAAAACTATTGAATCTGGCTCAGACACATAAATATAATACATGCATTTTTATTAGAAAAATCCTTACTAAAGATATCCACTCACAAATTACATTCACAAAAAAGATAGATTACCATAAACGCATGACTATGCAGGCCAATAAGCTGTGTCTAAGAAGGCATAGAACGAACTACGGAAAAAAGAGCATTCTTTATGATGGGGCCCAACACTACAACAAATTACCTAAAAATATAAAAGAAGCAAAATCACTGTTTACATTTAAAAAAATATTAAAAAGCCACATTTCAAAGGATTTTTCATAAATAAGAGCTTAATATTGAGTTCAGTGGTACCAATTACCAATTACTATTTTACATTGTAACACACATACAATTCAAAATATATCTTATCAAACAATTAGTCATATATGAATATAATACACATTAATACATTATGATAGTATAACATATAAAAAACAAAAGAAAAAATAAAAATAAAACTATACACTACCTAACACACACATACATATAAACAAAATATATAGGTACATAGGTACACTATATTTTAATCTGTATAAAATTATGTTTGAGTAAATATATTTACAAATAATAATAATTTACATACCTATTTTAACACACTTATTTGATAATATATACCATACCATACAATACCTACTAACTATTATATATATATAGTAGATTAATACATAAACAAACTCAAGTAGTTATAATAAATAAATTCTATGCAGCTATATACCATAACATAACAATAACAAGCTTAAAATATATATTGATAAACATAATAATAGCAACCAACTAAGTACTTTAAACGCAGTGAAACAATCACTGTGTCATAGGCCTTAGTAAACATGTATTGTATTGTATCCCTCAAATCAAATCATACACATCTACCCGCAGTGGCGGTACGCAAACGACGCCGTGCTCTTCCGTTCGTGTGAACATTTTTTTCTAAACTACCATTTTTCTAAAACCGATAAGAAATCCTAATGTAATTTTGTTATAGTACTAACCCGCTACGCCAATCGGCAATAAGTATTGTTAAGTAAATATTGTATTTTCTCTGTAAGTGATTGTGTAAATCTTTTGAGAAAATAAATGTCTAAAACCGTAATTATATCACTAGAAATAGGGATCAATTAGTTCAACCAGGTTTCAGGCTGGCTAAAGTAGACTCATCTTTCATGGGGTACTGTTTAAAATGTTACAATAAAATACCTCCCCATATTCTTCAACTGAATGAAACTAAATTCAAATCTTGTATAAAACGCACACTATGCAGCCAAGCATATTATAAGTTGGAGGATTATTTCGCTGATAAAAATGCTTGGCTCAACGCTGGTCCTGCTCCACAAGGGCGCATAAAATAATTGATTAGCATTTGAAACTACTGTTGGAGCTGCTGAAGATTTTAAAAACTTATGTTTGCATTGTATAAATTCAATGTTTTAGTATTGTATAATTGCATAGCACATGTGTGAGTACTATGTACCTACTATAAAGCTACCATTTAATAGGTTTTTCTTTCATTGACTTGAATGTGCCCTGGCGGCTGAGAGTATGTCATGCTCACTCTAATGTCTCGCTGGTGGTGGCGTGTGTGTTGGATCATTAAGTTCCCTTCAAAATTGTTGAGCTGAATGGTGCTAATCCATGCGTCATTTTCGTGAACGGACGCCGTCAGTAAGGACTGGTCATCTCTTAGCTGCCATGGTTTATTTTAATTTAATTTATATTTTAATTGTTTTTTGTCTTTTTATTACGGACGCTTTTAACGTTCTGCATCGTTCTCACATGTATAATTTCAACATGAATGATGTATCCAATATTTTGTAACAATATTTTGATTTAAAAGAGTGTCCGTGGAGTTTCTTGCCCGTTCTTCTCCATAGGTACCTACTACGCTTTGGAATGGGCAACTAGGTTCATCTTTCTGACTGACCGACCCCTTGACAATTCAAAAGTGCCTGTAATTGGTTTATTTGAAACAAATGCTTTGAGTTTGAGTTTGTAGGTTATTAATTAAGTATACCCTACATTATACGTAACTGGGAAATAAAATATGTACACCGGCGGCACCTTCGATGGTCTTTGTAAATTCACTGATGCAGTGATCAGCCCAGTCAGTGGTCACGGTCATTGAGGCATCAGGCTGCCGCTACTAGCGAGCCCTCTGACTGTGGCTGACTGACGGGCCCTGGTGATATACCAAACGCCATAAAACTTACTGTTGATATGAAGGGAATGAGTAGAGCGATTATTTGATTAACCACTAGGAATACATACAGAACTCTGTTTAACCCTTCGAAAAACGGGTGTGACGTTATGATGATGATAATGACGATGATGACGGTATGATGATGATAATGAAGTTAGGTTTATAAGACGTAGAGTGTTCAATACATTACAACTATGTAAGACCCAATTTAAAGCTGTATCAAGATAAATACGAGTAGATTAATTACTTACGTAAGAACATTCTGACAAAACGATAAAAATATTATAATTTCAAAACGATGACCCTTCTTCGCATTGTCCAGTAGTGAGCCACCACATCACGCTAAAGTAATCCGTCGCCGTCGGTTGGATATTTTCCTAGCTTTATTACGACGGCGGTGGTATGTTCCCACGAGCGCGGCAAGTCGGCAGGTCGGCAGGTCGGCAGGTCGGCAGGCCGGTCAGCGCTATCAGTGCGGTGCCGTCGCCGTCACCGTCGGCCACAACACACAACGACACAAAAGTGAGCCGCACAATACCCACAATACTTCAGTCATAACTAATCGTTACTACACTATTGTACACACTGTTCGGTATTATCGGCTTCTTTGAACTCAAGAGCTTGTCGTTTCCCGAAAACAGTGGATAATGAGAGCAGTGGCTCCTTGCTGATTACACATGCGTGAGAAACTTTTTCAAAGATTAGGAATTCTTCCCGAGAGTCGTTGGTGCGTTTCAGAATGTCACACACAAATAGCTAGTCCCTAAAAACTATCTGTAGGTACAAGGTCATAAAAATATATTTCCGTGCGAGCCCCGACCCCGCGACAGGTATGGCGGCAACCACTAACTACACCACTACGACAACCACTAACTACACCACTACGACAACCACTAACTACACCACTACGACAACCACTAACTACACCACTACGACAACCGTGCTTTCAAATTGACGAGACTTATTAGAACGTTGCATAATGAAGCACTATTTAAACTTATTAGTTTACATAGTACTGCAGTAGATACTGCTATTGCAGTATCTACTGCAGTGGATTAGATAAGCCTTTGTGTGTATCACTACAAGAGCTTGTCTATACTTTATATTATAAACAGGTAAAATTTGTTTGTTTGTAAGTTTGTATGTACGGGGTAATCTCTGAAACTACCAGTTGGATATGAATTGAATTTGATAGCCCAATTCTTGAAGAAGGCTATATAAGCTATTTCACGCGGACGAAGTCGCGGGCAGAAGCTAGTTAGATATATTACAAAAGTTCTAGAAAAGTAAAATCATCAAATCATTCATCATTACACATTCACATCATTTCTCATTAAATATACACTACGCATTGCTCATCTGTCACCGTGGCGTAGAAGTCCGTAGCATGTCGTAGCGTCGCGTAGCGTTACGTAGCGTCACGTAGCTGTCTGAACATTGTCATGTGGTGCATGATAAATGGCTACAATATTTGTAGAACACATTCCCGTCATTCAATTATGAATTGTAACAGTCTACGTATCTACATCAAATATTAGAAAGTGCTTCAATGTAAATAAATAATCCTACTGAGATAAAGAAGTCATTAGCGCAGCACAATGGCTAAACAATTGAAGCTATTCCGGCTAGTGAACGAATACGCAGTAAATAACCAAGTAATCCGCGTGGGACGTGGACGAAACGCCGTGACGTCATCATAGGCAACTTTTAAATTGGAAGATTAGATTTACCAAAATAAAAATAAAATCTTACATTTGTACCGCAATACTACTATCAAAGATATTTTACAATTAAAGCATGACGTCATTCGTTGTGGTTGATGATCTACTGCACTTAGGGCTAGAGTTTGACCGAAACTGGACTTTCGTTTCGGCCGAAAATAAAATTCGGCCTGAATTAAATTTTCATCAGAAAACCGATAATAATTAAAACTGTTATTTTATTGCCGATAAGTTTTTGTTTGGTAAAAGTAAAACAAATAAAGGATCATATTATAATCATTGGCAGAATTGTGACTGCTATCAGATTTAAGAAAATCCAAAATATTGTCTATCGCTAATTACTTTGTCTGCGACTATTTCTAATAATTATCTCAGTAATTTAAATTCAGTCAGGAGTCTCTCTGAGGAAGGACCGTCGGACTTCCGCAACACGTTAAGTGTCGTTATCGTACAATGATCTTATCAGTAGTCCTCTGATAAGATCTGTTAGTCGCCTGTCACGACACCCCTGATCTCTTTGTGGCGCCCGTCGCTTTCGATATTGTTGGGGCACAAGTTGCAGGCATTTCAAACGACCATTTATAACAATCAACTGCGTCATTTTTAGGTACGTAGGTTAGTCCGTATTGAGAACACGGGGATCATATTACTTCAACAGTATGTAGTCACAATAGTATGTTGTGCATTGCGTATGTGCAGTGTGTATGTGCATGTAGTCTAAGTTGATATTTTTTGTTGGCAACGCCGCTGCGACGCCGCGCGTCCAGTAATTGTTCAACGAAACTTGCTGTAAAAGAAGCAGCCTACATTTAGGGTTTGGTAATTTATTAAAATAGATTAACCTATTTCTTGGACTCAACAATTGGTTTACAAACCAATGGTATCTACTACAAGTAATGTAACGACAGTCATGCGAGCGACTTGCTCACATCTGACTGCGGATAAGCGATCGTGAACAAGTCACATTGTCATTATCTTATTCCTCTTCTCTCTCGTAAATATACAGGTGGCAGCGACATCGACGTAAATATACAGGTGGCAGCGACATCGACGTAAATATACAGGTGGCAGCGACATCGACGTAAATATACAGGTGGCAGCGACATCGACGTAAATATACAGGTGGCAGCGACATCGACGTAAATATACAGGTGGCAGCGACATCGACGTAAATATACAGGTGGCAGCGACATCGACGTAAATATACAGGTGGCAGCGACATCGACGTAAATATACAGGTGGCAGCGACATCGACGTAAATATACAGGTGGCAGCGACATCGACGCGCAATCTGAAACCATGAATGCAGCACATGATTCTAGTCCCATTAAAATAGAAATTGTTCATCGTTTATCAGAAAAAATGCTGTTTCATAGACAAGTGCAATATTTACGCGGTCAAAATGTATGGAACAGCAATTTGTTTTGAAATAACCGACGAAAAAATTCAACGCAGGGGGCTTCAGAATCATGTACTGAATCCATGGTAACAGGCTGCGCGTCGCAGTACATGGCGCCGTGTATACTCTATGGACAAATAGCTAATATGTGGGGATGACAATTTTAGCCAGTCAACATCCTTAACACCTGATAGCGCGGTTGCACCGGACGTAGGTACAAGTATTGCTCTACACTTACAACCGTATGGCGGGTCGCTTGGGATCCCATACAATTACAACCTTAGGGTGGGTCACTTGGGATCCGGTAAACTTACAACTATCCTCGTTGGTCTAGTGGTCACAAGCGCTACTGCTGAGCATGAGGTCCTGGGTTCGATTCCCGGGTCGGACAAAATGTTATCGGGTTTTGCCATATGGAATTTCTCGGTAGCAGCCCGGAGTCTGGATTTGTGCCCGGTTGATGGCAATAGGCTCGCCCCCTATTACATGGGACTTAAACATAACTGGCGAAATGTGGGTGTGCTATAGAGGTGTAGGTACACCTCTGCCTAACCCTTCGAGGAATACAGGCGTGATGTGTGTTATATATGGTGGGTCGCTTGGGATCCCGTAAGCTTACAACCAAATAGCGGGTTGCTTGGGATCCCGTACACTTACAACAGCAGGTATGGGGGATCGCTTGGGATCCCGTACACTTACATTGTTACACTAGTTTGAGTCAGTAGTACTGGATACACTAATAAAGAGAAAAGCTCGCGAAAAACACGTTAGTACTGTAACTGAACTGAACATGAATGTTCGTGCTGGGTAGGTGCAGTAGAGGGTTAACTATTGCCAGCCTGCAGCTGCAGCGATGCATTGTGGAGCAGGTGTAGAGGCATGATGTGCGCTTAACATTGACACTTTCCATCAACGTCACCATCGTCTGCCAAGTGTTTGGTGTAGCACTTTCCATCAACGTCACCATGGTCTGCCAAAAGTGTAGTGTAGCACTTGGAATACTCCGTCCTGTAGTGACGACAGGGAACGAGACAGCTAATAGACAATCAGGTTATTAAAGTTGTTATTGTTCGGTGACGGACCTGTATAAGTAGAGCTGGACTTATCTCTATCGAACGAGGTTTTACATAAACATGCCACAAACGGTGCCAAAGGAACAGCATTTGATTCTACCACACTAGGAACAGCATTTGATTCTACTACATGCAAATAATTTCGAATGGTGTGTTTTAACTAGGTTCCTCGATATTCTTGTACAAACGGGTGTGCGATAAGTAAGGCACGGATGAATTTATTAAAACTGCTGACCCGTCAGAAGTTGTCCTGTCCAAATTTCAATAGTTCATACAAATCAGTTTTTCCTGAATTTGAAAACATTCCGGGAAACCTTTCCAATTTTTCTCCTCATAACACCTAATTAGGACTATTACAAACATTTTTAAAACAAAAAATAGTCATATCAGAAGCGCTTACCTACGAACAGCATTTCATTTTCATCAATACATAATAATATAATAAAATAGTAACGAAGAGTTTTTGTCCGTTTGTCTGTTTGTTTGGATGTAAGTTCCAGATTGGCGCAAAAACGGCTCAACGGATTTGGATGAAATTTGGCACACAGATAGTTTATAACCTAGATTAACACATTACCCCATGTGTTTTATCCCAGTAGTACGTTCCCGGTATTGGTCACATTGCCCGTTGTGGACCAGATACCCTTGAAAATTGGGTGGTGATGCGCAAGGTAGATGGGAAAAGTCCTCGTGTCCGGTCACCCAACGGCTGGTCAGTTCAAAGTAACCGCCCTCACTGGACTCTCTGTTACGTTGTTACTGGGAGCAGCCGAGAACCGAACGAAGTTAAAGAATATCATACGTAAAGCTACAAAAGCCTTTTAGGGGCACGACCTTGGAACTTTTCCGCGGATACGACGGAACACCACGTCCTGCGGCCAAAATTGTTCTTCCATGACGAGGGGCAAATAACAGTTCGGTACACGCACGATGAACGCCTTGAAGTTGACGTTCTGGTGCAATTCCAGTAACTGCACCCTTGGCGTGTACCTCATCTTTTGGCGCACATACTCGACGATGTCCTCCGCCTTAGTGGTGTAGTGCAGGCAGAAGATGTACACTGGAGTGTTTGGCTATGCGGCACGCAGGCTCACTTTGGGCTCCGTAGGAGATTTGCCGCAGCGGTTCTGGTTCGTTCGCGATCATCGTTTACTTCTTTGCACCGTCACGAAACCGTCATCATTATCAGCCCTATTCGGGGTCTTTTCTAGCATGGGCTTGATACTAGGAGCACCACCGGCATTCGCGGTGACGCTAGCGAAATCCCTCTTAGGGGTTTCTTCACTGCCTTTCGTGCCCACATGCACTGACAGCGGGATGGAGCAAGGGGTGCAGGCGGCATTACGAGGAGGAGCCGCGGTGATGAGTTCGGGCTGCGGGGCGCGCCGGTGTGGCACTCTGCAAGCTCAGCAATCGACGAATGTGCTGGCGACGAAACTGCTGACGCGGAATTCGACGACGATATATCGAGGCCGGCTCCGCGACATGTGTTTACGTTTGACGCATCGACTGGTGACCTCATTGCCGCCACACTGTTTCGCAACTCGCTAACTTCTTTACGCAAATCAGCGACACTGTTTTGGGATGAATCTAATTTCGTCAGCACATCCACGTGGCGGGCTTTCAAAAAGAGAAAGCTCCTTACATCGACGTAGTCGAAGGTGACGGGAGGAAGCTTGTGTAGCTCCTTCGCCACAAACTTCGGCACGTCATCAGGGTCGATCTCCTTGAATACTGTGATTATATCCTGCAGGCTCCTCTTAGTCCCTTCACGCCCTCGGGACACCATCTGGTCAGGCTTGTTCAGCACACTGAACAACAACAGCTTTGCAGCAGCTATGTCATCCTCGCTAAAGTTCGTTGCGCAGATCTGGACAGCGGAAACCTCGTCCATCACATCTAGCTTCTGCTGCAGGAACACCAGCAGCTCATTCGCCACTAGTTCATTACTCATGGTGGGTAAATTATGAGCGACAGCTTGCGTCGCGCTTATTGAAGTATTGAATATGGAAACGCGACCGCATCGGAACGCAGCACATGCAAGACTGACCTGCCTAGCTGCCTGGCAGCTGATATTTAAAATACCTAAAGTGTACTGACATTTCTATATTCTGTTGAAGCTCCATGCTCACCACTGGAAACAAACCCAGACTTTGGGCGGCTGCAAGGAAATTTCATTTAAAAAATATCTGTAATGCGCAGCTGTCACGCTTTTGACAATTATACCCATGAGGTAGTAACGTCATAGTAATAGCAAACCGAGTTAAAACTTGATCTTGTATCTCAACGGTTATAAAGTCTAAAGAATCTTTCAATTGGCCCGGGAAACAGCAATATTGCAGGAAATAACATACATAAAATCACGACTTCTTCCTATGGGGTTATATGATAATATGTATGTTTAAGTTAAGGTATTTTTCTATGGGCATGTGTCGCTTGAAATAAATGGTAGGTTATTATTTTTTAAATGCCTTTGACATGTCTTGGGACCCTCGGGTCCCGGACCTTTGGAAGGCGTACAAGGGGCCGAAGCCAACTCGCAGAGGCCCCTTTGACAATTTTAAATAATAAGGGGGCATCAACCCACGATTATCCTTGTATAGACTATGCAAGTGTACCCAAGGACAACCCCCGGTTGGTGCAGAACTATTGCAGGATATGTGAAAAAAAGATATTGAACTATGGATTTGGGTAGCTAAAGTGGACTGGTTACCTAGAACTATGGAAAGACTATAGACCCTGCCTGACCAATGTTTTATATACAACACACAGATAAAATGGTAGCGGGTGACTTGCACACTCAATAACGGGCCCCCGGTAACTGTCGCTAGCACATAGTGACGTAGTGTCAAAAGGAGCAACATGCCCAGAGGTGTTTGAGTGAAGAGGTATTTCACGACTATCAGAACAATCCCAGAGCACAGAAAGCAGTCAAGATCCCTACCAGCACTTACTGGAATACTTTCTTCCTCTGAGCACGTTTGCTCTTGCAAATCTCCACTCAAGCCGGCCAATAAAGGCAAGAAAGAGGTGGAAGCTCTGTTCTTCGTCAGTCTTCACTCCAGCCGGCCAATAAAGGCAAGCCAGATGTGAGGAACAAGACCTTTCTCAGGAGATAGGGCCCATGGAACGATGCTGCCCAACAGCTCGCCACATGCTGCCCTGCGGGTTTCTGTATCTCTCTTGGTGTGGATCCTCACCCTAGACCTGTTTCGGCAAAGTAATCTCTACCGGCACAGACCTAGAGTTCGGAGCGCGCAAGCCTCACCACGAAGTCAACGTAAAGATACGGCGGTGGGGTTATTATAGATAGATAGATAGATCATTTATTTGTCCAAAACATAAGTATACACACACATGGCATGCAAGATGTTACATACAAATTATGGCACAGTCATGTTTTGCCTTAACGGCGTATTATTATTATAAGCACTACTTCCGCCATCCGAAGGTGACTGGTTACTGCCGCCTACTAGTGAACGTCTGCAATACCAGAGGCATCGCAGCCACGATGCCGTCCCAGTGACGAAGCTTCATGTATCTGTAATCACTTACACCGTCGACCCATACTAATGATGGTGATTATGACTGGTTTATTGATTAATTCCTGTTGAATCTATCTGCGACAGCCCTCGGAGTTTAACATTGTGTTTGGTGTATAGTAATAACATCGTCACTCGCGCTGGATATGAGTCTTGGCTAGTACTAGGGTTTAGGAGGTCTCGGCAGTCTCAAAATCTCGGATCACGAGACAGCCCACGATCAAAGTCCCGGGACGTCCCGGCACTTTGAGACTTCCTAGAATAAAATTAGAATCGAATTAATTTTGGGCCAGATTTAACAATAAAAAAGCCATATTACTAATGTTTATTGTGTTTAAAGCTTTGTAAAGTAGTTCTAAACTTTCAGTACATTTTCCGGTTGCTTATAACAACTGGAACTCGCTTTTTGGGGTTCCGTAGTCAACAAGGAATTCGGAATCCTTATAGTTTCCCCATGCCCGTCTGTCCGTCCGTCCGCAACTAAGCTCAGAGACCCTTAGTACAAGAAAGCTATAATTTGGCATGTATACATGTTCTTCGATGTTTTTGATTGCTTGTTTTGACTTTGAATATCAAGTAATTATTCATAATGCCAATAGATGGCGCTTTCATTGACAAAGTGTCAGAAGCTAATAATGTTTATTATGACCTTTTGAAAATAAAATTATTACAATACAATTTTCAGAACTATGTCTCGAGTCTCGAACCAAAACCCCGGAACACAAGACAACTAAATTTACAAAAAGTCCCGGGGCTTCGAGACACGAGACGTCCCGGGACCCAAACTCTAGCACTTATGACTAGTTCATTGTACTAATTAATCATTAATATAGCTACCTAATTAATTAATTACTTCCAGTGGTGAATAGAGTCTTCCATTTATAGGTTTGCACGATTGAAAGATTAGGTACTATACAGGTTGAATTTTGGAGACGGGGCAGTAAGGACAGGTTCCTCAACGGCTGTAGCTGAAAACTTTTTTAGAAGACTATCCTTGACTTTTCGAGCAATTGCTAATTGCATTCACTGACTTCGGAGAAATGCAGCATTTCTCAGCTAGAAAAACGTTTTACTTTCACGATGCCAATCGATGCAGTTTCGTACAAGGATAAAAAAATCTTCTAGACCAACTGAGCTTAGAGTACCAGTTGAGACAAAAATACTGAGACATTTCTTAGTGATCAGTATCATAACAACGATCTTATAGTTTTACAACGTATTCTATAATAATAATAATAATAATCACTTCATTTCATTAAAAACGTCTAACGGGCCTCTGCGAGTTGGCTTCGGCCCCTCGTGTGCCTTCCAAAGGTCCGAGATCCCAGGGTCCCGAGAAATGTGAAGAGATAAATAAATAAATAATAATAATAATAATAAGATAGGATTATTCACCAGCAACTTGCTTTGAAATATAAACTAGTGGATTATGAGATACCGTATTACAAGTATGTGCCCGACCCAGTTCTCGAAAATGACTATATTACGTTGTACTGGGATCGGTCTATCATTAATTCATTACTGACAGGACTATTGTCGCCAATAAGCTTGATATAGTGGTGATAGATTGATTAGCGCGCCGCATAATGATTAGCGATATTACCATTCCGCATGACGAGAACCTCGTGAAAGCTGAGAAAGAGAAACAAATTAAATATCTCGACTTAGCACACGAGGTTGTTGACATGTGGAATTTGAGCTCGGCTGTCATTGTCCCGATTGTCGTATCGGCCAATGGCCTGATGGCCGAAACCCTCGATCAACATCTCTCGAGGCTCTCGTTAGGCGGTTGGGTCAAGGGCCTGATCCAGAAGGCAGTTCTCCTCGATAAGTCTCGCATCGTGAGGAGGTTCCTGTCTCTGGAGCCCTAACCACCGGCAGCTTGGACCCTGCTCCCGATACCGGCGGACCACTATCTTTAAATATTTAAATGTTTTTTCTATGTTTTTATAAAAAAATATTTAAAAATGTATCTAAATAAGTATATAAATAAATAAACGACGTAATAATAATAATAATTTATTGACATAAAAGTATGTTACATTTATGTAGTGTTTGGGATTCGAGTACCAATGAAAACCAAAATCACTGTAATGCTAAGAAGAACGTTTATTTTTACTATATTTAAAGTTATCCAGATGTTTGCACACTGCACCTTAGGTCGTCCAGGTCGTCCTCTCATCGTTTTTTTCACATTCGGCCAGCCTGTTCTTTTGTCAGACCTCAGACATTCCTATAATAATAAAACTTAACTTAATACTAACAATACACAGCCATCATATCGCTCACACTTCCTATACTTCCACCACACATACTAGTCTTCTACCTCCTTTAATCTACTATGCTCAGGCCATCTCTTCATCTGGTCGGCTGAACTAGATGTTTTGTTAGGCCCCTCCTCTGAACTGTCCCGTTTCTCCACCTCATAGCGATCATTACGCTTACATTTTGTTATTTTGTAGGGACCTAAATACTTAGGTTTCAATTTAAGTCCAGGGCCAAACTGTGTTATTTTGATAGCAACAACATCACCTTCTTTGTACTTACAGCTAACCTTCCTTCTCTTATCATAATTGTTCTCGTTCTCTTCCTGTGTCTTTAGTATCTGTTCCTTAGCTTGTAGCCTTATTTCTTCCCTATTTTCATCATACTGCAATGTATTTTCATCCTGTAACAACTGTAGCATTTCCAAGTCTTCCTTAGTTTTCATTTTCGTTCCCATTAATAATTCGAAAGGGGTTGCGTTTATGGATCTCTGGAACGTACTGTTCAATGCTCTCTGCACTTTACTGACGTATCTCCATTCACCAGGGTTTTACAAACATAATTTGGTCAGAACTGGTATAATGGTTCCGAACATGGCCGTCGATTTCGGACCTCCGCTTCCGCTTGTTGCGACACTAGCGCCACTTGCGCCAGCTTCTGCCACCGCCACCGCCGCCATCTTTGGCTTTGAATACTTCGTTATCGCAGGATCTGACCTTGTACATTGTTGACGAATATGTCCGTACTGGTTGCACCCGAAACACTTCACACCATTTTGACATGCACCTGCTTCATGACCGAAACTTCCACAGCTGTAACACCGCTTTTGCGTAGCCGCCGCCGACGATGATGCTTCATTTTTCGGTCGCTCGGGTCGTTCGCTCCTTTTTGCGCGCTCGCCCGCTTTCGCTTTCATTTTCTCATAAATCGTTAATTTCTCCTTTAACATCGGGAAAGTCGTCACCCCGTATAATATGACTTTGTTATATTCGTAGTCTTCGATTCCATCCACGATGTACTGGATTGCAATAAAGTCTGGAAACTTAGCTCGTCTAGCTAATTCCTTCATTGATAAAGCTAAAGCTAAAGCTGTTATTTTTAAGTTTTTTTTTTTTAATCACATCTTTTGTTTTATACTTTATATATGTTAGTTTGTAAGGCCTATGGGCCATTTTGCCTGAAATAAATTTTTTACTCGTATTATTATTATAATTTTTTGGTATATTTTTTTTAATCTCGGCACTGATCTGCCGGTTTTTTAGGGTAACACGGGCCAAAGCCAAGTGCTACCCCTGAAAGTACTAACCTAAGTGATAGTAGATGATAATATGCGGCTTGATGATATTATGTTTTGACTTTGTGTTGCAGTGGTCAATGATGTTTGTGCGTGTGATATTTGTGCATCATTGTCGTTCTGCAGGAATTTCCGGACAATTCTGCAAGTGTTCAGGATAGCAGCTTTCTGTAGGGTTTGGTAGGTAGAGGGAGCTACGTCCAGCATTTTTAAAGATTGATGCAGTTGTTTGGGAATGACTCCCGTGGTTGAAAGTACTACAGGAATAATAGCAACGCTACCTAACCGCCACATTCCACTTATGTCTATTTTTAAGTCTGTATATTTTGACGGCTTTTGTGCTATAGTGTTTTGTAGTTTGTGTGTGTTTGGTACTGCTATGTCAATAATTTGCGCGGTTTTATTAATTTTATCTAGTAACGTTATGTCTGGTCTATTATAATGTGTTGTTCTG
Source organism: Griposia aprilina (assembly GCA_916610205.1). Lineage (NCBI taxonomy): Eukaryota > Metazoa > Arthropoda > Insecta > Lepidoptera > Noctuidae > Griposia > Griposia aprilina. Next base: position 25,823,700 of record OU744286.1, read on the forward strand.
TCTGTGAGGATGACTCGATCAAAGTATGTATAGCTTGTGTGTTGTGTTTTCAAGAACCGTTTCTGGAGTATATTTGTAGTAAGGTACTCGAGGTGCAGTAATTAATTTATATTTAATGACAAGTTTTTGATGAATTGTATTTGCTATTTGATCATGCCTATGTTTATAGTCAGTCTGAACTATTTCTTTGCATACTCCAGTAATGTGTTGAATAATTTCAGAGGAGCTATGAGATCGCCTACTGTAGGCGATCTCATAGCTCCTCTGAAATTATGCGTATCCCTCTTTTAACAGACATTTGTAACAAATGTCTGTTAAAAGAGGGATACGCATGATGTGCTTTTCGTAGTTACGGGTTTCAATAATTTGAACTTGAATTGCTGCCATGAACCCTTCAGTCTCAGGGAATAAATCTCTGCGCCTGAGCCATTCGTTCGACGCTAACTTGTCGACGTTAGGTTGACAAAGGTCTTGGCGATGTCTTCCGTGGAGTGAATTCTGAGTCCATTCCGATATTTTAGTCTGTGTATCAGTCTTTTTCTCGTTAATTTGAGTAGTTTTGTCAATCATGTTTAGCGGGGGTAGTTTTTGATCATTATAAACTATTGCTTTGTGTAGGGTAGAGGTTGTGCTTTTCGTGTTAAAATATTTTCAAAGAGTACTGATTTGTTTATTGTGTAGGTTCGTAATACCTATCTATTATTCCTCGTCCTCCTTCTTTCCTGGGTAGTGTTAGTCGCTGTACGCAAGATCGAGGGTGGTGTTTTCTATATTTGGTCAAAAACTGGTGTTAATGACGCGTTGTAGGTTTTTAAGTTCCGTTTTGTGCCAGCTTATTATTATGCCAAAAGAATATCTAAGGACGGGGATATCATAGGTATTTATTGCTTTGATAGTATTTTTGGAGTGCAACTGAGTGTTTAAAATTGATTTTAGTCTGTGTTTAAATTGTTTTTGTAAGTTTATTTTTTATTGCCTTATGTTTAATTTGCTTCGCTTGAATATATCCTAAGTATTTGTATGTTCCATGTTCATCTAAGGAATCTATGGTTTCACCTGACTTTGTGGTATATGACTGTTCGTATGTTTGACCTGCCCTGACTGAATTGATTTTACACTTATCAATTCCAAATTCCATTCCTATAACTCTCGAAAACGTATCTGTGACATTTGCGAGTTCATTCAAGTCCTCTGATGAAGAAGCGTACAATTTTATGTCATCCATGTAGAGTAGGTGATTAATTTTACAGTCGTGTCTGTCCGTCCGTATGTCATCTGTAACGTCATTATAATTGAGTTTATATCCTGGTATTACTGAATTTAATTTGTTTGCTAAGGGGTTTAAGGCAAAACAGAACCATAGTGGGCTAAGCGAGTCACCTTGGAATATGCCTCGTTGCATCTTGATGGGTTCTGTCTCAACAATTCCTGCAGATGTCGTAAGATGTAAACGTGTTGTCCATTGTGTAATTGTGTTATTTAAAAAGGCAATGATTTGAGGGTTTATCTTATATATATTTAAAATTTCAAGTAGCCAAGTGTGTGGGACAGAATCGTACGCTTTTTTGTAGACTATACACATAATATATAGGTCTTTCTTCTTCCGCTGAACCTGTTTGAGTATAACCGAGTCTATTGTAAGTTGTTCGTTGCAGCCCTGACAAAAATTTCGACAGCCTTTTTGTTCTTCGGATATTATTGAATTTGATTCAAGGTGTTTGTAAATGATTTGAGTGATGCATGATGTTATTATTTTATATATTGTTTGTAGGGATATTATTGGTCTGTATTTTCCTGGGTTAGCGCTGTCGTTACTGTCTTTTTGTATCATATACGTAATTCTTTCCGCTATGTATGTTGGCATCATTGTTGGATTTTTTCGTTCGTTATTACTGGGTGCGGTTTGGTTTGTGGTAGAATTTTTTAATGTTCGATAAAACTGCTTTTCGTTGTTCCTAAATTTGTTATTTTGTATTTTGCCAAGTATACAAGTATTGTACCTGTTTAATCTACCATTTACAAGAGTGAGTTTATGTTTTACCGTATCTAAGAATTGTGTGAGTTATGTGTTCGGTTCTTCATGAGTTGAGTGTATTCTATAGTTTTCTAGTATTATGTGTACCTCTCTATTAACTTTCCAGCCTCTGTTTCCTTGCATGTACGTTGTAAGTCTTCCGATTTTTGTTCTTAGGTCTTTAACTCCTACTTCTAGTCTTTTCTGCCATTTTGGTTTCCTATTTTTCTGAGTGATGTAAGTTGTACTCTCAGAGGTGATATATGAAAGTTTACTTCCATTTATTTTAGCAGCTGTCCAAGCAGCACTATATATTACCTTCTGCAGGATTTTGCAGTCTGTATCTGCATTGACATATTTTGGAAGGATGACGTTATCAATGTAACTTACTATTTGTGCTAAATTTTTTGATAGTTTTTGTTTGGGTATATAATTTCTTTTTGTTTAATGAATGTTTGTGAAATGCTGTAACATTACAGCATTTCACAAACACATTCGAAACATTTTGAAACATTTTCACATACATATGTGAAAATGTTTCCTCTAGTTCTTGACTTCTTTCCCGACTTATTTCGACGTTTGTAGTATTATGTTCTGTGTTTATAACGGTGGACGTAAAGGCTCCAAAGTCAATGCAATTCAAGAAATAGGACTCGTTTTCTGCTTCGGTTTCTGTGTTATTATTTCTGGATGCTTGTGTTCGGGTATTATCTGCACCTATAAGTAAATTATGATGTCCTAATTGCCTATAAGAATTCGTTTGATTAAGTGTATTCTCTGCATACGTTTTAAGGTCCTGAAGTTTTGCTTCTGTTATCATTTATTATTATTATTATAATATGTATTGAAAGCATGTTTCATTTTTCTGCTTTTTCTTGCTAGACATCAGTTCATGCATTTCTTTTATGTTAACAGAATCGGGAAATTCTTTGACGAGGGCTGCTTTAAGATCATCGTACGACTGGAAAGTTTTCTCTGACCGCAGCCATAATGCCGCCTTTCCTGTGAGCGTTCTTTGTGCTATAATTAGAGTCTGCTGAGGCGTCCGTTGGAAAACGTCTGCGTTATCTTCTACATATAACTTGTGTCCATTTGCTCGAAGAGTACGTTTTGTCGTCGCCGCTGAGTTTTGCTATGCCGTGTAGCCCGTCTGAGAGCCCTAAACTTATTGCTGCCGTCTGTTTGTTGTCCATTGCCATCGTTTCACTGCGTAGTCGTTTCCGCACGTGGTCGTCGTTTTACCTTGTCAATACATCTATGAACACATCATGTACGTAAGATTTTTTTTTAATCTTTTCAGTAAAAGAGGTGAAAGACATAACTATATGACTAGAAATAGGGACCAATTAGTTCAACCAGGTTTCAAACTGGCTAAAGTAGACTCATCCTTCATGGGGTACTGTTACAATAAAATACCTCCCCATATACTCCAACTAAATGAAACAAAATTTTAATCTTGTATAAAACGCACACTATGCAGCCAAGCATATTATAAGATGGGGTATTACATCGCTGACCAAGATGCTTGGCTCAACGCTGGTCCTGCTCCACAGGAGCGCATAAATGAATTGATTAGCATTCGAAAATATTATTGGAGCTGCCGAAGATTGTAAAAACTATCTTTGCATTGTATAAATTCAATCTCTTAGTATTGTATAATTGCATAGCACATGTGTGACTACTAGGTAAATACTACTACTACTACTACTGTACTATAAAGCTACGAGTACCATTTACTGGGTTCGTGTTCCATAGACTTGAATGTGCCCTGGCGACTGAGAGTATGTCATGCTCACTCAAATGTCCGCTGGTGGTGGCGTGTGTGTTGGATCATTAAGTTCCCTTCAAAATGGTTGAGCTGAATGGTGCTGATCCATACGTCATGTTCGTGAACGGGCGCCGTCAGTAGGGACTGGTCAACTCTTCGCTGCTTATTTTAATTTAAATTTTTGAATTGTCCGTTTTGTCTTTTTTATGACGGATACTTTAAACGTGCACGGTGTCTTTCTACATCGTTCTCACATTTTTAATTTGAACATGAATGATGTAAACAATTTGTTTTTTGTAACTATATGTTGATTTAAAAGAGTGTCCATGGAGTTTCATGCCCGTTCTTCTCCATAGGTACCTACTACGCTTTGGAATGGGCAACTATCTTCATTTTTCTGACTGACTGACCCTTTGACAAAAGTGCAAAAAGCCAAAAGTGCCTGTAATTGGTTTATTTGAAATAAATACTTTGAGTTTGAGTTTTAGGTCGCCTCGCCGAACTTTTATTAACTTTTATTGGACTCGATCTCGGATGAGCCCCCAAAATTTGTAGTTTTTGGGATTCGAGTATCAATAAAAATCACTTTAATGCTAAGACGAACTTTTATTTTTACTATTTTTAATGTTATCCAGATGTTTGTACACCGCACCCTAGGTCGTCCAGGTCGTCCTCTCATCGTTTTTTTCCATTCGTTTCTCTCTTCCTCCTCGTTCTCTCACTCACTCACTCAGTCCTTCGCCTAAGTTCCGTTCCCTCTATTACTTCCGCATTCATTCCCACATTTATATATGGAAACCCTGACTCCTGCGCTAGGTTGTAACCTGTGGTACAGGAATCAGTGTCTTCTCCCAGTAGTTTTACAGTTATTATGCAATAAGATTTAAACAATTTTAAATTATACAATACCTGCTTGAGGCGTATGTGTGTGTGTATGAGAGGATGCGTGAGCGTACGTGTGAATGTTTATCATGGTGTATATATTTATAATGGGACCTGGCAATTGAAGGGTTTATGTTATTAATTTTTCAGTATGTATGTAATCCAATGTTTGTAGCCGGGTGTTTATTTTCTTTTTAATTTCATATTTAGAGAATGGGTTGATCAGTAGGGCCTTGTTTATCTTATATTATAGATTTGCGTAGCAAGAAAAAAATGTTGCCGTCTAGCTGAGGCAATCTTACATTTGACATACATTAGTAATTGTGCGTTTATTTTTGTAACTGTTCTTTACAGGTTTTATTAGGTGTTGCTTCAATGTGATATTGAGCAGATATAACTGTCTCACTGTGAGCACTTTACATTTTTGGTACAAAGTTATGGTCGGGAACCGATACGGTTTGATGGTAAAGACTTTGAGCAAAGATCTTTGAGCTTTTTCGAGGTGGATCATAGTCGTTTTACAGGCTCCTCTCCACACCGTGATACAGTAACCAATTATCGACTGGGCCATAGAAAAATATATAGTGCGAAGAAGATTAAAATCAGCAACATGTCTAAGTTTCTTAAAGGCCCAAATAAGTTTCCTAACTCGAGAGGTAGTTAGCTCGATTTGGGGCCGCCAACTTAGTTTTTCGTCCATTAATACACCAACTTTTTTTTTTTTTTTTTTGTGGTATTGGAAGCCATGAGCACTGGAGCCTATTTTCAGGGAAACTGCAAGAGTGCACTTTAAGGGTTATTGCTATAGGTTTAGTTTTGGCGAACCTGAACTGTAAGTATGAAGTTTTAGCACTGTTAAGGGTAAGTAAGTTTTCTTCCAACCAGTGACTGACTTTAGAAAGTCCCAGCTCAGCCATGTGCTGCGCCTCTTCCCAAGTCTCTCCATGAAATATGAGCGCGGTGTCATCAACGTAGCTAAATATACTACCCTTTAAAAGTTGTTGCTGACACAGATCATTTACATATATCAGGAAGAGACTCGGGGAAAGGGCACTACCTTGCGGCACACCACAGGTGACGTTGGCTTCGCTACTGACGATTCCGCCTATCTTTACCCTTTGTGTCCGATCACTCAGAAAGTCAGTAAATATTTTGAGAGCTTCTCCCCGAACTCCTATGTGGTCTAGTTTGGTCACAAGAGTGGAAATAGAGACGGTGTCAAAGGCCTTCGCAAGGTTGAAAAAACCGCTATACATTTCTGTTTAGCATCGACCTTCTTAGCAACGTGATCAACCAGTTGACTTACTGCATTTTTTGTGCTTTTCCCAGACCTAAATCCGAATTGACTTTCAGATAAGATATTGTTTTTTTCTAAAAAGTTAATAAGTCTAGTATTAAAAGCTTTTAGTTAGTAGCTAGTATTTTTGATAGTACCGGTAAAACTGATATAGGTCTGAAGTTTTTAACTTCATCACGATTCCCGCTCTTGTGGACTGGCGTGATAAGAGATTTTTTAAAGACTTGGAGAAATACTCCCTGCTCAATACAAATCCCAATGAGTTTTGTGATCGGGGGAATAAAAATTCCCTTGCCAGTTTTAAATAGTTTTGCTGAGATAGAGTCCCATCCTGTGTGTGTAGATTGTTAACTACAGATTCGACTTCAGTCTCATCAGGGGAAAGTAGAACAATAGAATTAAGTGCTCTTCTATGAGTATGACTTATGAAAATAAAATAGTCTGATTGACAAAATGTTTAATAGGTTTCCTCCAAGACACACCAAGGTGTGTTAGATTGAGTCCATGAGGTAGTCATAGCGGTCTGTATCTTTTTCTAATGAAAGTTAGTCAACGAAAAGTAACAATTTAAACTATTTTTTGAATTTCAGTACTGTGAGTGAATACTAGTAGGTACTCAAAGCTCAGTTGGTCTAGAAGAGTTTTTTAGTCCTTATTCGAAATTGCATCGACTGGCATCACACAAATCTTGTTCTTGGTCGCGTACCTACTTTATTACGGAAGGTCGTATCCCTGATAGGCTTTCTTGGCTTTATTTATGATATTCTTCAACTTCGTTCGGTTCTCGGCTTCTGCCAGGGCGGTCGTAACAGAGAGTCCAGTGAGGGCGGTTAATTTGAACTGACCAGTGGTTGGGTGACCGGACGCGAGGTCCTTTCCCATCTACCTTGCCCATCGCCACCAAATTTTCAAGGTTATCTGGTCTACAACGGGCAATGTGACCAAATTAACTGAGAATTCTTTGGTCGTGGATAATCTATTTCTTAAGCATAATATCATACAACAAAAGATGTTTTCCTAGAATTAGAACTACTCTATCTTTCTTAGTTTTTTTTAAACGCAGTTCTAAGTCGGGCTTGCATTATATTTTTTAAATTTTTTCGTAGTTGGAGGGCTCGTATTTAACTTTCTAGTAACGATCTGCGTCAAATACGAATGTTTAAAGATTCTAAAATTACTCTAGATGAAAATTAAAAAAAAAATGGCAGTTATTTTTAAAAGAAATTATTGTTGTTTGAAGTTTGAGCAACGACGAAATCATTGTTATTGGGCACAACAACTTGGGCTAAACACGTAGCAGACGGCCCCACGGATCCGCCATTTTCGTATGTTCAACCGTCTGCCTAACACCCTGTATATAGATGATGCGGGTATCCTTCTAAATTCAGATTGTTCCTAGTTTGAAGTGTATTAGGCGTAGTTTTAAAAGGTAAACATTAAATATTTAAAAAATTTTGAACAAGAATGATTTTTTGAGTAATGAAATGATATTTCACCACAAAAAGACCTTACGTGTTTTTCTGGTGAAAATATAATTTTGTTACTTTCTGATAAAACATACTTTAGTACTGAGCAGTAGACATACTTAATAATTATAATTGAGTGGACACGCAACATCGAATCACTGAAATTATCAAAACTCCTCATACTAATACACGACTGTGCAGTGCAGCGTGTAGAAACATTGTAAATACATCGGTTCACTCCCAACTCGGTAACATTAACATGTGTCCAGAAACAGAATTAATCGAAGTCCACTGCATTTAAATAAATAAAACTAACAAGTACCAGTATAACATAGCTAGCTGCATTATAACTTGAAGTGTGCTGATAAGACGCGCTGCCTCGGGTGGCGGCGGGGCGGGGGGGGGGGGGGGGGGGGGGGGGGCGCTTGGCGGCTGCTTTGTACCTATTCTATTATTTCATGATCCGATAAAAAAGGAATAAAGGCTCGCGACCTAAACGCAGGAATGTTGTACATTTTTGTGTGAGTCGGGCGCCGGCGCCGGCCGCATTAGTGCGGCGAGCGCGCGACATCGGTTACACATTAGCCCCTCGTGCCGCGCGCACGCACCTCGCACCACCTAACTCGCTCGCAGCCGCTAACCACAATGGAGCTCTGAACTCTAATGAATAGAGACCATTTCTCAGCTGGCATTTATGAAATTATCACCTTTTACAATTTTGATAGCGCCGGGAGAGCTTCGTGCGAAAGGACCGAAGTGAATCCTAAGATCCAGAATTTTGATTTGTAATGGTGGGTGATAAGATCGAGATTGCGTCACCGGTATGAGGTCGCAAGCGGAGCCCTGCCGGCCACGTCTCACGCCCACTTATCGATCGGACAATTTAACCGATACGTGTACAAGTGTAATATATCAATTGTGGTTGCGCGGCTGCTGTCCGTCCGCCCGTCCGTCGCGACTTCTAATGAATTTAGTCCGTTGATTACGTCCCCGGTCCCGGTGCGTGCGCGCATTGCGCCCCCCCCCCCCACAACTAACCACACATAACTTATTGACAACTAAACTAGGTGAGCTGATACGGCTGCGGCGGCGGCGCTGCGCGGGTTCTCCTCGCTAATTAGTGCAATTGTTATCTATACACGTCATTATCTATAGTTTTTCACAAAAGACTATGTTTTAGTTTTATGTTGCGCTCCTTCACTACTAATTTATTGAATCTTCTCAGCAAGAGTGTGTGTAACATATGTATGTATGTATGTAGTGACGATAGAATATACTCTCACATTTTACCAATTAAACGATTGCGGCGTGACTGTACAGGTAGTGGCAGCGATGCTCACTCAGCACTTGATATGTTATTATCATGATTCGGGTGTTCCCTATGCGTCAATAGGTGCTATGACACTTCCTGTTTTTTTGAGCATTTTCCCTAATAAGCAGAATACAGAAGATCGATGGTGAATATTAATAATATTATATAGGTTTGTACATAAAAAATAGAGCAAATATACAAAGGTTATATAAAAATTAAACAGATTCCTCTCTTCACCGTTTGCTAAGTGTCCCGAGAAGCAGTAAGCTGTTCAGCAACACAATTCTCCTCTTACATACATAATGTACTACAACAATAACGCATACGTAATAAATTAATTATTTATTTATATGATATTTTTTGTTGGTACGCCATGCCATACACTATACGATTTCAGCGCGGCGTGGAGTGGTCACATAGAAAGATAACCTTTATTCGCTACTCCATAGTAGTCAATATAAATTTTCTTTCAAGGTTTCTTAGAGTGCCTGACTATGGAGTCTCTATAGTTGTACAGTCTAAGAGACTCCAGAACGAATCGCCGAGCAGATAATGTCAGTCTTAGGTACGTTATCATTTTGTACGCATTACTTACTGTTAGTCTAAAACCATGCAACAATATTTAATTAAAATTACGTACCTGTCGTAGTTGTTAAGCTAATGGTATCTCCAAAACTTTGTAATGGGTACAGGTACACGTCAACTTTAAATTTATCATATTATGTATAGCGGGCTTAGCATGACGCTGTCTATTTTTTCGAAGAATAGACACGGCTATTCCCATACGCATTTCGTTTCTCCATTTTTGACATCGCACCGTAAAAATCCTTCTAAAATCTGTCATTTTGTCGTTCGTTTCTACCGATCGTTGTCTAGGTCCTTTTTAATGTAGACTATTTCAGAAGAGAGTTGTCTGACGTAGTGAAGACAATTTGATATTATAATCACCATGCTAAAGTCAGTAGAAAAATTTTTACTCGACGGCCACAAAGTATAAAAATGGAATTTTTCACTTTTTGTATGGAAAATGAGAAAAAAATATTACCTACAATTTGAGTTTTGGGGGTTTAAGGGTTTCATAAAAGAGGTCGAAATTTTCATTTTTTTGCGATAGGACGTACAATTTTCGAGATATAAGCAAAATAAAAGATAAACCTGAATAAATGACTGAATTTCGTAAAAAGTGCAGTCGACTCTTTCTACTTTGCTGCCGCCGTACTGTCTTTACGAAACGTCATTTTTGTCTATTCGTCCGTCGACAAGACGGTGCTTGTGCTAAGCCCACAGGTGCACTTATTATGATAGTAATTAATGTTGGGACAAAAATAAAATAAAGTTAAACAGTAGTAGGTACGTGTAAAGTGTGTCACGAATTATAAATTCTTAGTAAAAAGCATGAATAACAGCTATGATTAATATTTTCTGCTTACTGGGGAGTGCGCTCATTCGGTACCTTAGTGAAGGCACAACCGTTGTCTTCGACGCACTGAACAAATCGCTCCACTCTCGCGGCAGCGATGTTCAACATCATGACGCAGTGGTTTTCCGGTCAGTGCGGCTGCAGCTGAGCACCCGCGACCCCGCGGCGGTACACATCGTTCAGGACGTAAGAACTCACGGGAAAATCGTGCAGAGAATGGAAAGGGTTCGTCACTAACTGAGAAAATGAGTTCTCTTGAGAAATATTTTGATTAGACGTAGGTATCTATTTCACTCATGTTACCAATCTTTTCGGCTTCTAACAAATCATAAAATGCAAGCAGACTGTCGGAACACATTACGTGACTTGGAATCTGGACATTATCGAATGGAACTAATATTTGACGATTGATAAATAATAAATAAGAAGCCGTTGTGAACGATCAAGCACACGGGCCTCTTGAGGCAGTTGATGAAGGAGTACACGGCGTCGAACACCTCGCGCGGTGCCTAGCGCGGCATCATGCTCTTGCAGCTGCTGGTTGCGCCCGCTCAGCTCCTTGTGTGATTCAGAGCTTGTACTGCACTCGCGGCTCCTCCTCTGCTTGGCTCTCGAGGAGGTGTCTTAGATTAATCGCTAACATACTCTATTCAATTATTCTCGGCACGTCGTGTTGTCTCATTATTATACCGGTTGTCTTCAAATCAAAGAACACATACGTTTCTATCGGCGCCATTGCTGCAGTTCCCGTCTGTCTGATCGTATGGTTACAGTAATAAGCTAGTCGCTGAAAGTATGTTTAGCTGACACTTGTAACAAAGTCTATAAAAGTTGCTGTACATGCGCACCACAAACCACCAGGAGCTCATCTGTGAAATGTTTAGGAAACGTCCTATTATTGTATTACAAACGTACATTCCTAATGCATTATCATCAGCACACTGAGCCATAGAGTGGCTGGAACTTCCCGGATGTGACAATTCTAATCATAGTCCAGCAAATGTTTAACAAGATTGTGCAGAAATATGAATATCTGCTGTAAAGGTAGTACTTAAGGTACCAGTCCGTAGGCTGCAGGCAGCAGCAGCAAGCGACGTGTCGGCCGGACACTACTGGTATGGTTCTATGTATTTCTATGAAAACGACTTGTCCTCGCAAATCACGTTCATGTTGTTGTCTGTGCTAAATAAATGTATTTTCTTCCTTCTTTCTATCTTTCAAATAGTAATTTTGATTTTGGGAAGCCAGATCAATCAATTATTAGATGCAGCAACATTTTCCAATCATGAAAACCGTTTCGACATGCAGGTTTTCTGGAAAATTTATAAAAACAAAAGTGGCCGATTCTTGCTCGGGTAGTACCTATACATAGGAACACCTTCGTGTAGATATCCACTTTGAAGTACGGAATTGAGAGAATTCTCGGAACAGAATTTTACAATTATTTTGGTTGTCCTTCATAGTACTTATACCTACCTACACAATTGTTTGTCGTTATGATCCAAATAACTCACAATTTCAGTAGTTAAGTCAGCAGAAAGGACTTGTTTTGCTCCTGGTTACTTAATCTGTAAAAAAATACTTACAAATATTAAATTAAACTTAGTTTTGGTATTTGGATAAGTAGGTACCTACATTACATACACAATCAACGGACCGGATGCGTACACTGCGCTATTATCAGGATGCTTGATTGTAATTGTTATCATCATCTGCCATTTTCCAATTATTTCGGGGTCAGCTTCCAGTCTAACTGGATGCAGCTGAATACCAGTATTTTACATGGAGCGACTGCCTATCTGACCTCCACAACCCAGTTACTAATAATCGGGTAATACGATACCCCTTGGTAAAACTGGTTGTCAGACTTTCGGGCTTCTGACGACCCGTAACGTAGTAATAGCGTACTAATGTAATTAAAATGGCATGGATTATCATTAACATGTTTTTTTTTTTTTTTTTTTTAATTAACATGAAACGGGAAGGACTTGCAACCGATGTAGTAACTACAGCCTTGATATTGATGAAAATATAATTAAATCAGACACTCAAGTCGCCGCGGCTTTTGAAAATTTCTTCACAGATATTCCCGTATCGACTAGTAAATCTCTAAACTCATGACCCACTGCGGCAGTCTTTACTTAAAGAAATCGAATACAATTCGGTCTCTAAAAGTTGCCATAAATGAGCTAAATATGGAGGAGATTGATTTTTCACCCTTTTACCTAGACAAGTCTATCCTAAACAAGTTCTATGGGAAATATATCGGGTTATTGAATTGGCCACTTTTAATTTTGGTTTTTTAACAGCAACATATGCTCTTAGGCCTGCTGCAGACGGTAGACGTCTTTTAACAGTTGTTGTCGATATGTGTGTTTCTCGAGTTTCATTCAAAGCTGCACTAATTTGCGGTCCAGTTAATCGTCTATTTCGTCTGAAGAGAAATCTAATAAAGTTACCATACTGATTTGTTGTGGCTTTAGTTGACCAGATGTTTTTCTACCTTAATTTTGTTTAGTCTCTATTTTTCTAGCAAGAGTGTGGTGCACGCTTTTGCAAAAATATCCAAGCCTTTCTGCGATTTGACGTTCGCTAAGTATAATATCCTTCCTCACGAAGAGTACCTACAAAAAGCGCTTCGCTGTTCAAGCGTAATTTGCTTAAGTTATGCCATTTTTTTGTAAAAAAAACCACTTGAAACTGCACTCAATATTTCTATCACAACTTTATTTGCAACTAATTAGGACGTAAAAAACTTAAAACGCAAGGAAATTTACGTACGGAACCAAATATTACAAAAAAAGGTACTTATGTGGTAGATTAAAGTCTTAAAACACGTCGTCCGTCAAAAATAAAGAAACAGTGTAAAACTTGAGGAATGCTGCTGATAATCCTTTTATTTTGGTATAAAAGTCTCAAAATATAAGTAATAGGTACATTTAAATAATAATAATAATATCATTTATTGTCAGATCAGTACAATCCATATTGTTAGTAAGGACATAAACAACTTACAAACTAGTGTTATACATTGTATATACCTATGCCAATTAATAAATTAAATTCAAAAAACATGTCAGAGTGATAATAATAATAAAATTCATCATGATCATTCACACTACTTCTGGGCACGGTTTGAAGGCAACACTAGCGTCCTCGCCCAGTGCTTCAATATAAGGCCATCAGTCCTGGCCGACACGGTCATCAAGAGACTGTTGGCGCTGCCACGCACCCGCCACATCAGGGTTGCGATACGTTTTCGAATAATAGCATAGAAGTCATCTATACATGCCTGACAAGTTTTTACCGATTATTGTCGGTAATCATTTGTATTGTATAAAACAGCCGATCGATTCTGTATAAATGTCACCGTGAAAACTTAGGTGATGTTAGCTGTCAACAGTGACAATCCTTAGCATCAGGTGGAATGACAGCTCACTTCAAGGTTTCACGGTGAGATTTATTTGTACAGAATCGATCGTCAGGTGTACTGGCAAACTGTTGCGCGGTAGTGTACATTTGAAACGAATTAAGAAACTCCTCTTTTTTCATCTTTCATAATAACTTTAGTTGGAGCAAGCAGTGATTTTTCTCGGTCGGGCCATATTTCCGCACTCCACGATTGAGCGTAACGTCTCTAGAAAGGTTTAGGGCCTATCTAAATCCAAAGGTTCATTTAATTAGTGATGTGGCTGTGGTGAGGACACGGATTCGAATACCGGGTTAGGTCAAAAACAGGTGATTCAGTTTTTTGTTACCTACGCAATTCTCAGTGCGGGTTGGAGACAGTAATTTGGCGGTGTGATAACACCGTGTCTCAAAAACTCATGTCTATTCAGTCTCTACCCGTGATATAATAAGTGTTATTGGGTTGATCAGTATAGAATCACTCCGTGGTAGGCATGGTGGCCATTTCCCGCGACTCCGCGGGTTTCCCTGCACATGACATACAACCGTTCACTGCGACTCCTAGCGTCATCTACCAGCACGCTCGTGTGCTGCCGTGCGCCAGTAAGGAGCGCCATCTGGTGGCAGCGCTTAGAACTACTGCAGAGTTGCCGCGCACTGCCGCGAGGTGCGAGCGTACTCTTGTACCTAGACAATATTCAGGAATCAATAGTGACAATAGTTACCTGAAATTATTAGAACTTTTCAGTAAATAACCAGTATTAGAATACAATATGTTCTTATAATAGTTTTTAAATATGGCGCAACATACTGAACATACTGTGCTTACATTCAGTCGATTTTGTGGTAACATTACGACTGTGTTGGTTCTAGAAATATTGTATAGATGGCGCTGCAGATGTGGATACCTCACAATGTAGAGTTTATTATTATCATGACTTGATACTCTGATAAATGTTTCATAACACGAATAATCTTTGTTGCTCGTCTTCACGTGCTGGATTTATAAACGTTATGAAATCAGTTTTATGTATGTGTATTTTCTGGTCGATTGTGGTACAAAACATAATAATTCACACTTGGGGTTGGTAGGTAGGTACTCCTACATTTCGCCAGTTATGTTTATCTCCTTATTGTACCTAGTAGGCGACAGTCAAAGTGTAGTCCTTGCCGCCTACCTATGTTCGACGGATTTATATCATACTTTCAACCATCACAGACTATGAGAAGCTGCACGCGTGTCTGCCCCCAGTAGTGCCGAGCGCGATGTTGCGTTGTGTCCCAACTATATAGCTCCGTGGATACATAAGATAACCTCAATCATACGCAATGCGGACTGCGAGACGTTTGGTAGAGTCGGTAGAGTCTACTCTTCAAGATTATTTTGATTCATTCATTTATACAGCAGGTTAAAAGGCATAGAGACGGAAATCCGAAACTATATATGCGATTAAAGTATAAAAGCAAGTAGTTAGTTGCTACAAGACTAACGTTATTTCAACCTAAGTTAAGGTTTTCCAGGAGAAATAAAGGACATCATCCAGTTTCATACACATTGTATTTCATAAAAATATTGCTGTATTCGGTCAGGAACTTTCAAATTCAAATTCAAATTATTTATTGCGAACTAAGTGTAGGCACAGAATTTTGAGGATGTTTACAATAGGTAGGTTCTTAGAACTTAGTTGCCTGTTAAGACATTGCAATTTAAATACATACTCTGTATCAATTTATGCTTATCAATAAAAATTTCAACTTTTCCGTGTAAGCATTTTTTTTTGGCACCAAAGCTCTAGGGCCATTGGCCTTGGTTTTATTTGACTTTAAAAACATTGTTACTTTCACACATTTTCGATGTAATAAATAACAGAAACAAATAGCCAGGGGCCACTGACATAACATTTAGACAAGTTTTTAGTAATAAACACAGGCTCCAAATCCATTTTTGACATGGAAATCGTTTATTGAGTGATTTATGGGGTTTTTCTTAAGAAATATGGGATTTATATGCTTAGATTAAACAACAGTTGTTTCATCTATACCTATACGAGTACATTGTAATCTTCTGGAAAAACAATGACACTCTAATCACGGTTCATATAACTAATGCTTAATTTATGAGGTTCTTTTAGATAGAGTGATACATAGTAGGTATGTTATTGCTGTAAGAATTAGGTAGACAAAGGGTAAAACTAGGTAGGTATATACATACCCTTTTTGTAATTACAGGCTCAATCAAATTATCATTTGTCGTTGTATGTGGTGCCCATCTCGTGAGCTAGACCCTAGAGCCCTGACGAGGTGGTAAACAATTCTTTATACAAGACGCTTCGGCAGGAAACTTAAGAAAAGACTGAAGAGATTTTCACTTGAACCTATAATGTAAATATTTAAAGAGATTGTTTTGTAAAAGTTTGAATCGAAACGAGTATACTTCGGGAAAGGAATAAAAGGATGACATTGGAGAAGATAATAAAATAACATAATCATACGGCAACAATCGTTTTTATTTGTCGCTTATTTTGTAAACTCTTATGTTATAACAGTTTAAACAGTGTTATCAAAATATAAATATGTAAACCTAATTAGCTGAACAAACGGACACACACACACACGTACCCGGGCACAATATACACACACACATGCACACAGTCACAATAATATATTATTATAGTAAATTCGTAGTCTGTTACTTCTAAGTATTACTAGTTACGTAAGTATACGGCGCAAGCGCTGCGTTATCTACACTCTCCAGCTCTACTGAATGTTATCTACACTCTCCAGCTCCACTGAACGTTCTCTTTGGCACTCACTACTGCCGTCACTTGACTTGCAACTTTACTTACCGCTCATTAGGCACATAGTCATAATAAAATTATAAACTTTTAATAATATCGATGTGTTTATTGCTAAATGGCATGGGTGATACCTATGTCGCGGCAACTATAAAATAAATATCTACACCACCAATATACCGCGACACAAACTCAACAAAATAGCCGTCACTTCTTCACTTGTAGACAAAGTGTTCGTCGTATCTATTATCTACACACGGCTACATATCAAGCTATACATTTCCAGTATAAGCAGATCTCGCATTGTATAGGATTTCCGTACAATGAGAAGTCAGCTCATACTGGAAATGTATAGCTTGATATGTAGCTGTATGTACGAGCTAAGTTATCGAGACCAATCACCGAAGTTACGGGTGTAACATTAAATCAGTATACATTTAGCAAAGGGTGCCAATGAACACGCACAACACAAATACTACTAAAGCGGTGGTTCGTATAATGATGTTTACATGTATCTCAATGTTCGTGATGGATGGTAACGGACCGGCTCCACAGCGTGCCTGCGGAGTTAGCCGCCTACACTGCGACATGCGTCACGCTGATACTTAGGTACACAGCTGCGAGGGGAGAAACATATTGAGACCCGCCCACGTCGCTACCGAACACTTGGTAAAAGGTGTTTTTTCAAATTGCAGCCGATTTGATCTAATGAGACGGTAATTGCAAGTCAAGTGATGTTGCGTTTAGTAGCACGTGAAGGTTGCGGCGGCCGCGTCGTGCTACAGGCTGTGAGCACGGCAGGGCGCTCGGGGCGCGCGTTACGGCGGGCGGTAGTGCGGCACGCCGCGGTCTAGCGCTGGTACCCTGCAACATAACTCAGTCGTCACGACCACGTTTCGGTTTCTCAGCCAGGCACGGAGGACTCCACTTCTTTCAACGCAAAAATAAGAGCGTGAAGACGAAAATTATGGTATTATATTACTGCACCCAATTTTGTCCTGCCGATTTGCTCGATTTTTGAAGAGTAACCAGGGCGCTGATTTAACTGATAGTTGAACCAGGGTGTAGTGTAGCTGACAAAACTTTTAATACTTAATTTTAATGAACACGTATAAAACGACAGGCTTGCCAATCATGGAGAGCGAGCATACAGACCTACTTGTTTAGAAATCAATTGCTCGTCGTTGGTCCCGCATTGTAAGGAGTTAAACCTCTATACCTGCAAATTATGTATATACCAACTACTAACCAAAACCCATAAGTCACAGTAACCGGTAAATAGTTGTAATACAGTTCAGAGTGGAAGCACTGCACAAAACTTTGACATAACGTTACACAAATGCAAATAACAGATGTCTTTGCAAAAAAAACTAACTTTGCAATTGTTAGCAAACTGTCATTAACAGTATTTACCCGTTCCTGAGCATACTACGAATGTTGCTTACTGTCCTCATAATGCGACTGAACCTGACATGGATCATATGTCACCAAAACAAATGAAAACAGTTAGGAATTATCCGCAGATACCAATAACTATGTTGTCCTTGCATTGAGGTGCATCTTATAGATCTGACAGAAAGTAGCAGGCGGCAGAGTGCGGGAAGCCGATGTGCAGTGGTAGAGATATAGTCAAGAGCAAACGAAAAGACAGATTTTCGGAAGGTGAAGCTGAGAGCAGAACGTGCAGACAAGGAGCTGAGGCGGGCGAGCTGACGACGGGCAGATCTGAGGATACTAGCGAGAGAAACATGGGAGTGCGGGGAGAGGATGCGACTGAGCGGGAGCATACCAGCGAGGAAATCATCGTCTGATGATGTCATCGCAGAAAATTAGAGAGTAGCCGAGTCATATTCTCGCACTGTTGCGCGTAAGAAGACTGGGAAGCAGTGCATAGTCAGGTTGTCTGCGCCGACGGCTCGTCGCGTGTACTCACATCTCGGCCGAGTGGCGCGCGGCGGGCAGCAGCAGTAGCGGAGCGGATGCCGCGCCCCCCGCGCCCCCCGCGCCCTCCACCGCTGCGTACAGCGGGGGCAGCACCTTGTGCGAGTGTGCATCCACTGCGGACACCACACGGTTAGTCGTGACGTCACAGCTGGCCGCGCGGCCACGCGGGCGCGTACTCACCCGCCAGCGGTCCGCCGCCCGGCCGCGTCACGCCGCCATGTCCACCCCCCATGCTCTTGGGCTTGCGCTTGCGCGTCTGGATTCCGTCCTTCTTCATGCTGAGCGGCCGGTTTACCTGCGCACACGTCATCACACTCAGACGGGGGAACTCCTCGTAATCTGTCGCCGCGCAGGCCTATCATCCTTTAAACAAGCGTATCTACTCGCGAGGAGATAATTGATAAAAGATTATTTATCTCATTATGAATATTCGTGGTCGCACGATGATAATTCTCTATCAGTCGGTAGCCCCGCGTTTTATCTCGCGAGATTAGATGAGACCCTGTGTTTTGATTTTTTATACAGACCCAATATTTGCCGAGGAGTTCCCTGATAACTGACTGCAGCGGCGATTAGATACCTGAGCGGTGTCTAATCAGCATAACCACTGTAATCGATGCACAATCGCGCGATACGCTACTATCTGGTCTATCGTTGACAAGCTCCTGTGAACTCACGTTATGCAGCTTGTAGTAGAGACCGCACGCGTTGCAGACGGGCTCGCCGTTGTTGTTGCGCCGCCACAGCGTGGTGTTGGACGTCCGGCAGTTGGCGCACGTCACCCCAACACGCCGGTTGCCGTTCGTCGGCTGGGCAGGAAGCATCAGTGACATACAGTTATTGTATCTACATTGTTTTAAAAAGACAAACTCACTCAAACGTCAATTTAATGCTTACCAATGCCTGTTGTGGTTTTGCTTTCTGTCCCTTGAGTGGCGGCCGGTTGACGCCATTGATGCGCGTGTATAGACCGCACGCGTTGCACAGATAGTGGCCGGTGCCATCCCGGCGCCACAGCGGCGTGGTGGCGGCCGCGCAGTTCACGCACTCCTTCACCTCGCCCATTCCCGCCATACCTGCGACATCACGCATGTTAGCTCGCTTGCTACACATAACGTTGCAAGACGTAATGCTACCGGCTCGCGTGCAGCTTACTGGGGTCGAAGCCCTCGTCGATGGACAGCAGGTTGTGCGCAGGCCAGGCCTGCGCCGGCGCCGGGTAGCCCTCCACCAGCAGCCCGCCTTCGTAGCCGGACACGGGCACGTACTCCACGCCACCGCCCTGTCCCAGGTAGTGCTCACCGCCCACTTTGTACTGCACCGTGTTGCCATGCGTGTACAGCGTCACCTGAGGATACAACACACACATTATACACCATTTACAAACAATCCAAAATTATATTGAGAAGTGTGCAAGCTGACCTGTTGTGAGTTAGGGCTTGGTGGCGTCTCGTACACCGCCTGCGACTGCGGCACTACTGAGCCGTATACTACGTGCGTGCCGCGCGCCAGTGACGACGAGGACAACGTGGGGTCGCTGCGGTACAGTAGCTGTCCGGGGGGCGACTCGTCACCCCGCGCGCCCCCCGCGCCTCCTGCGCCGCCACCCCCACCTCCATACAGGGTCAGCAGCTCTTTGCTGCCACCAGCGTATGCGCCGTACCCTCCCCCTGCGTACTGCGGGCTCTGTCCAGCGTACGCGTATCCGCCGTGCACTGACGTTACAGGCTGCAAGCTCGCATACGTGGTCGGCCGCGGCTCCCCCTCTCCACGCGCTTCGTACTTCACCTGCTGGTAGGCTACGCCCACCGCCTGCTGGTTGTTGAGCGCCGTGGTCTGGATCATCTCCAGCGAGGACGCGGCCTGCTCGCTCAGCACGGCGGCATACTGCCGGGTGTCGGGCGCCGCATCGCCCCCCGCGTACTGCATCTGCTCCTTATCCTTGTGCAGGAAGGCGTCGTGCGCGGCTTCCTCGCCCTCGCCATCCTGCGCTACGATGACATGGTGCGGCGCGCCGTAGCGCAGCGCCAGGCCGCGCGGGTAGGCGGTGCGTGGCGGCGGGCGCGCGTACTGCGGCGGCGCGCGCTTGTCACCGGGTGAGGGCAGCGCACGGTACGGCTCGGGCTTGAAGGCGAGGTAGCGCGACGTCTCGACCTCCGCCAGGCGCAAGCGCTCGTCGTCGTAGTGCTGCTGCTCGCGCGCCTCCGCCTCCTCGAGCTTGGCGGCGTAGTGGTGCACCTGCAGCTGTGCCTCGTCCAGCGCCGGTGGCTCGGGCGGTTCGTCCTTGACGCCGTCGTCCGCGAGCTCGCCGGGCTCGTCTGTGGTGATGTGTCCGGCGGCGGTGATGGTGCGCACGGCCCGGCGCGACGTGATGACGGAGTGCGAGTGGGTGGGGGGCGACGCCTCGCGCGGTATGCCTACAGCCGCCTGCTGCTGTTGTTGCTGCTGCTGCTGCTGCTGCTGCTCGTCTCCCTCCACGCCCCCCTCGCCCCCCTGCTGTTCCTGCTCGGAGCGCGTCTCACTCTTCACCAGCTCCAGCGCTTCCGCGGAGGGGCGCGCGTCTTGTTGCTCCATCTGCGCCACGTTCTCCATACTTCACCTGCGACCAATGTTCACCATTAGGTATATGTCGTTATGGAAGTAGGGTACGCTTACCTAAAAGGGAGAAAGGTGTATTTAAGAAACTAGGGTGTTACGAATAAAGTGTGGGTCATTTAAGGGCAGACGTTTAAGCAAACGAGAAGGCATCGTTTTTGGAGCGGAAGAACGGCGGCGGAAGTACACGACTAATAGGGAACACGCGCCTGCGCCGGCCCGGCGGCGGCGCTGACTGTGGAAGTGCGGACATAATATTTTGTTTAAGTAGATATTATACTAACAGAACACGTAAGCAATGTGTTATGTAAGTACACACCTACGTACCCTTCTACCGTAAAATAATTAATAATTCGGAGTCTTTTAATTATATGTAATTTACTCACATTCTGTAAAGTACCAACTGAGTGGATAAACTAACGCCACATGCGGAGACAGTAGGTACCTATTTATTGTACCTACCTACTGCAGGTATCGACCGTTTTTTCATCCTCTATAATGCAAACCAATCATAACATCGTTTCACCTGCGGGCTTAGCATGACGCTATCTATCTCTTCGAAGAATAGAGACGGCTATTCCCATACAAAGTGACATTTCGTTTCTCTATTTTTGACATCGCACCGTAAAAATCCTTCTAAAATCTGTCATTTTGTCTTTCGTTTCTGCCGATCGTTGTCTAGGTCCTTTGTAATATAGACTATTTCAGAAGACAGTTGTCTAAGGTAGTGAAGACAATTTGATTTTTTAATCGCCATGTTAAGACAGTAGAAAACTTTTTACTCGACGGCCACAAAGTATAAAAATGGAAAGGAAAACAGGAATTTTTCACTTTTAGTATGGAAAATGTGAATAATGATTACCTACATGTTGAGTTTTGGGGGTTCAAGGGTATCATAAAGGGGGTCGAAATTTTCATTATTTTTGCGATAGGACACACCATTTTCGAGATATAAGCAAAATAAAAGATAAAAGTGAATAAATGACTGTATTTCGTAAAAAGTGCAGTTGACTCTTTCTACTTTACTGCCGTCGCACTGTCTTCACGAAACGTCATTTTTGTCTCTTCTTCCGTCGACAAGACGGTGCTTGTGCTAAGCTTGCTGAGAGTTGTGTTGTCGAGCGGCAAGGTCAGGGACGACACAACGGCGTCAGTTCATTACCAACGCAAGTTTCGTGACACACCGTGGAATTTCCCAAGCGCGTCGCTTATTTGTCATATTTTTAAAGATTAAGATTACACAATAATCAATTACAAATCTCGTTCTGAGCTCGTTGTTTTCTTTGACCAAACTGTAAATACCTTGCAGGCTCCTCAGAACTATTTGTGAATATAAACACATTGTATTCCTATGTCGACACCCTCTTGAGTCGCGGCATCCGTCTTCCTAGCATGGCGGGCTGTACTGGGGCGGTTGCTGGAGGAGCAGAAAACCTCAAACAGAGCAAATATGATAACCATATTGGGAGCTTGTTTGAATTTGAGCCGTTTGGGGTTGAAACACTAGGGGCTTGAGGTCTGAGTGCTCATCGAGTTATTCGGAACATCGCCAAGCGGTTTGTCGACTCTTCATGTGACCAGAGGGCGGACCTATTTGTAGCCCAAAGAATCAGCGTCGCCATCCAACGTGGCGATGCTGCCAGCCTTTTGGGCACTATTACCATTGACAGCGATGCGGACAAATCTTTTGATGCCCAATGAGCTCTTCCACTATTTTTTTAAATTGTATACTTGTAAATATATTTATAACTAAGTAACTAAATAAAAATAGTAAGTTAATTACAAATTATTGTTAATGAAACCACAGTAGGTACAGGTACATTAGGTAGATAGGTAAGTACTTACTAATCCATAATTTAGGAACACAATTTTCCTCAAAAGCTACATGAACTCCTGCTACGCGAACCTCTCCATAGAAATACATATTTGAAGCGTTTAGGAAGTGTATTTTATGATAAGAACATTAATTATAATATCGAGGCATATTGCGGCGACGGCGGCAGGTAAACACGCGCGCCCCTAACACGCAGCTCCGTTTACTCTGCCTGTGCCCACACAACACATACGTGCCATGAAAAAGCTCCGAATTAAACCACCACACCACGCGGTAGCAGAAGATTCACTACACATTACAGGGATCGAATGAATTAACAGTTACAGTAACACCACATTAGTGACCGATTTAAAAAGAATGTAGGTTCTTACAGGCACAATTATGGAATTTAAAGATAGACAGAAGAATATTAGCTGCAGGCATCTAAGACGTTTCATGTTCAGTTACAAGTGAATTTCATAGTTTGTAACGTCAACGCACGGCACGCAACGCAACGTCTGGCACTCCTTAGCGAGTATTCTAAACCAAGCTTTCACGTGCTTATGACATTCCATTGCAAACTAAAGCTAGCATTTCTTTGCAAATTATAAATTGATTCGAAAGGGCGGAGCTCGTTGGAACGTTTCTGGTTTTCACCTATGAACCTTCGAGCCAGCGTGGGAGCTTTGGACCTAATCCTCGGCTCAAAGGTCGAACTGCTCAAATGCTTTTTCACGGATGGTCATTTAATCACGCAATCAGCGCAGACTGTTGACCTTCTGCTAAGTGAATAAGTGTCGGGGGTTGGGAAGTTTGGAGGCGGCGCCATGTTTGCCGCGGGCCCGCGATAACGACGCGCTTTTATGACTGAGCTCTGTTGTGTCCTCGGCTCCACCACCACGCACCACCACCACACGAGCGTTGCGTCAGCTGTGGACGATTCACAGACCACTTTTTATTATACTTTTTTGTAAGTTTTATACTGCAGATATGACCGTTGGCCAACAAAAATATTTTAAAGGTATAAGTATCGGGGTGTGTGTGGCTCCAAATAGACATATTGAAGCGACTCCGTGACAATAGCATGACGCTCAATTCCTGCATCCCAAGGGTATCACTTAGCGTGGGTCCAGGTTCGTGTTCTCATTGAGCACTTCAACAGTTGAGCACGACCGTGCCTCGTGCCCAACGCTGATGAGTAGACCTCTTCATGTTGTAGTACAGTGTGATTTTCGATACAAAAATAGGTAATATGTACATCTGAAAAGTGCAACGAGTACGTTAAGCACGAAGCAAAGAGACGTTGCGTTTTATTATTATTATTATTTATTTAGGTATTAACAATTGCTGTATTGCATTTTTGTAATAATTACGTAGAATGTAGGGATAATTAGTTTCGAAACTACAAGGCTTTTCCAATGATTAATACTAATTAATACTAATAATACTTTTCCTAATACTATCCCGTTTAACATACATAACTGATTCAAAATCTGTCTACGGTATACCTAAACATATATTATATACCTACCTACCTACTTACTTAAAACGGATGTAATCTAGAGTCACTTGCTCTTGCCGTTACCATACATGATATTTTTTTTTGTACTGGACCATACCTAGGAACCTTCCGGTTACGGAGATATTGAAGGTCAAAGTTCCATCTTTTTTAATGCTTTTTTTTTACGTAAACTAGTTTTAAATATTACAACTTAACTTTAAATACTCCCACGATCCCTGTACCGTCGCAAACACCCATAAGCACAATGTTTTGTATAATGCAAATTATCTCAGCAAAAATAAAAGTTGTAATGTTTATACAAAGTTACTTAGTTTGATGTACAGAATTCGTAGATGACGGCTTGCTGAAGGGTCTTGTAACACCTTGTATACCCAACGTACTTATAATAAAGTAACGTTTGATGACGGCTTGCTGAAGGGTCTTGTAAAACCTTGTATACCCAAAGTACTCTTAATAAAGTAACGTTTGATTTTGTTGTAGAGTAGAGACTATAGAGAGTGAACTTTGGAACTTACATTATAAATAATAATTATATTTTAGCCGCAGGTAGGTCTCACCTTCCGTTATCAATATTTTATCTATGCCTAAACATCACAATAGAGTTCTGTGTTTGGGTGGCAAAAAAAGGAATAATAGCATCGGATACAATCAAGAATAACTTTTGTGTTTAATAACATTTAGTTAAAAACTGTTCGAAACAAATCAAAACAAACATGTAAGTATTTGCTAGAAACACATTGTTATTACAAAGATACTTTAGATCTGATAGCCTAAAAGCCAGTGTACCTGTTCTGTCTGCAAGCATAGCGTGCGAATTATTGTTGGTCTATTAAAATAACTGTTCTGTTCTTTTAATGTAGACTTGTGAGTGAGTTTAAGTATCTGTTGATGGTATATAGTAATGATGATAAATAGGGCGCGTCCTGTATCTATTGCGAGACTATTAGGGGTATCGAACATTATAACTGCATATATTATGAAAAACTGTTACGCTGTGTGTGTCATGTAGACACAGAGAGCCTCAGAATATCTTTCAAAGGTAGCTGTCTCCCCCTGGGGAGACAGCTAACTTTAAAAGATATTCTGAGGCTCTTGGGTGGGGTCTTCAGGAAGACTACAAAAAAATCTGATCTATATATTATTAACTTCTATGACAAGGTTTTCTTACGTTCAAGATCTTAAAATTACTTTGATTGAAGAGTCTTATTAAAGGCACATCAACAGCGTTCGAACTACCTAAAGACTCATATTTAGAGCCTCATCATTTCAGTCAAAACTTTATAACAAGATCGTTGCTGTTTGCCATCCTTCCGCACGTAACTGGGTGATTACAAAATACGTAACAAGTCTATCTCATTTACCTTCAGTAGAGTTACCAAACTGCTAAGTTGTTTTAGTTAACTTGGCGCATAATTTACTTCGTGACTATATTTTTTCATGGTACCTACTTAACTTACTAGATAAACTTGTTCCCCATCTTCTATGTACTTGTATAATACTTTGCTGGCTTTTGTGCATGCTCTCGCAACGCAATCCACTGCTGGACATAAGCTTCTCCGAATCTCGATCTCAATTCCTATACGAATGATATTATTCTACGTACCTACATTTCAATGAAGAATTAAGAATAATCTGTCAAGTTTCGATTGTAACTCGTATCTACCAGTAAGTAGTAGTGCGTGCGCTATTTTCACAAAATAAACAGGCTTGAAACTTTTCACTTTAAAAAAATAAGTCAATGTAATTTTTTCTAACGTGTAATTCACTAACAACAACAGCCATTGGCATATATTAGAACTAGCTTCAGTAGTTAGGTATTCAAAGCACATGTAACATGGAGTTGAGATAGAATGCATGTGAGAGCGTCGTCGGCGCACGGCGGCAGGGCGCCGGCGCGCGGCCCCGCCTTCTGTCGTGACGAACATCAATAAATAGGAGTTAGGGATGTTCTATAAATTGTAGTAAGCATTAATTTTTTATGACTTCTGTCTAACTTGAAGAAGTCCCTGCAGTTAGTCTCGAAGATGTGAAACATAAACGCATGTGGATGTATTTTATTTGATTTGAATGTTTGAGTATTATTTTATTGTTTATGTGTAGTTTTTTTATCAAATTTATGTTTTAATTTAATTTAACGTAACGTAATGGACTTTGTCTGAAAAAAATGTGAATTATTATGAGAGCCAGTAGATGATCATCCATCTTGAGGGAAGAGTAAAGAGTATGTTCTTACATTCTTCTACTATATTATAATTAAGAGCTATACCTATGTATTGAAGTCACAATATAATTACGGACTAAGGAAGTTCAACACTTTTCTCTAAAATGTCCGAGAATTGTAAGTTTCTCTTCACAGAACGTTTTACAAGAGAAATACAAAAAAATATTTCAATAAGCACGCAATTACTGGATGTGATCGCAGAATGTGGTATTCTAATAATAAAGAAGCACGAGATCATTGTTCAAGTTGTTAGATAGTGCACTTCCATTAATGTAAAGCTGGGTATCACTAGGTACCAGTTTTCTTACACAATTGAAAAAGTTTCCAGCATGTAGCCCGCACCCACCTGGAGTGAGCCGTGTATTAATTTTAATGGCAATCTTTTTGAATAGCACTCATTTTTGCAACTAATATCTTCACAGGTTTTGCGATTCAAGTCGAGACCGATCAACACTCATCCAGGCGCCGCCGCCGTCGGTGTGTTCGGACGTGCTGGTGCGTGGTGGTTCGTGGTGGGTGGTGGTGTCGGCTTAGCTCACGACTTCCCGGTGTGTGGGAAGTTGCCCTCGAGCTTCACAGGTATAGCAAGCATTGGTTTAAAGTTTTACTTGGTATTTCTTACTAGTATCAACGAACTCTCCTTTAATCCGTGGAAAACTTATCAAGTTCTAGCCGCCGAAGAGCTATGTGTGACAGTGTACGCGGGAGTACCTTCCGCCCCCGTCGTGATCAATTGCCACTTGGTTTGGTTCAGTTCAGTATTTCAAGAGTTGTGTGCACAGTAGGTATGTAAGGCTATAGGTACTCACCGCTTGTTGGCAGCTGATGAAGGCAGGTTGGAAGGTATCTGTGCGTGGTATAATCCGTGAGGTGTAGCACTGGCTCGGAGTGTTCACATCACAGCACGTCGATGAGGCGCGGGTCGCAGAGTGTGTGCCGGCGCGCGCGGCACTCGCTCGGCTCGTCTGCTGCGGCCAGGTGAGCGCGCCGAGTGGGCCGGCCAGCGAGCGCGTGTGCGTGCGCGCCTGTGTGTGCGGCACAAGGCGCGCGCCCATTGGCTGGGCGCGCGACGCCTCGCCACACGCAAGAGGAAAACATTTCCATGTTTCAGCGCATCCGGAGCGCGCGCCCCGCGAGCAGCGCCAGGCAGCGCGCGCCCGTCGGTGCTGCTGATGAGATACCTGGCTCTGCCACCAACTGCACTATCTGACTATCATGTTGATAACTTAACTAATCACAACAGATATCCAAGTATATGCTATTCATGTTTTACCACTTATGTTAGTTGTTCAATGACATCCGATTGAGATAGTTTCACAAATAGTAGGCAGCAGGCACTGTGGTATCTAATCATGTTTTAACTATACTTTCTCCGGCGAAAATAGCCTTTGTCTGAAATTATAACTCGGAGGAAACGTCTGAATAAGTGAACGCTCACCAAATGTGTAAGTGAACGCTCACCAAACGTATAAGAGAATGCTCACCAAATATGTAAGTGAACGCTCATCAAACCGATTTGGTTGTAAGTACTTAAGTCTTGTAATTAATGTCACGCCTCGTCGTTCCAAATATAGATTTAGGTCAAACATGTAGCCGTACATAGATTTTTTTAACAGTGATTATAACTATTAATTGTGAAAACTTTGGTCATCTTCGTAAAATAATAACAAGCTACAGTAGGTATGGACCACGTTGTTATAAAGCTAAAGCTGTATGTGTCTTGGAACACTCCCAGAACTTATTATTAAATAGAAGAAACATTTTCTGTGAATGCGTTTATAGAGGTTCGTGTTGGTAACTACACGCCTGGAGCGTCGCGCGGCGTGACCTTCGCATGGCTGCGCATGCGCACCAACGCCGCGCTATAATCCTCACTTATCCCCGAATTTATGTCAATAAAATATAAGGTAGGTATGAAGGTGCGCTTTAGACAATCGTTATTGTATTTGCGATAAGTATCTTAACAATAAAAAAGTCGATAAGTGTAATGCGTCGCGCTATCTTATCATTAGAGGCTTACTTGAGACATCGATCATCGGTCTAATTACCTGCGATACTGCTAATCACGGGAGAGCGCCTCACATCCTCCGCCCGTGACGCGCGCGGCCCGCGGGCTCGCCGCACGCCTCGAGGACGCCACGCCGCCGCCGCGCCGGCTCCTCACTCCTCCGCGTACGCCACGTACACGCGAGCACACTGCTTGTCCTTTACTAATACAAGAGATTCAGGTCCCACTAGATTTGAACGAAACAGATAAAAGTTATAAAAATAACTAGTGAGGAATTGATCACAGATGTTTCCTTAAATACAAAGTGTTATACATTACCACAATAATTATTAATTCTTTATTTTATTAGTTTAAGCGCATGCAAAACCATACTGGAGTGGGAATACCGAAGTGAGCTACGCATCCGATAAAATCTATATTGCACATTCAATTCGTCATGTTTCTGAAACTCCTGACTTCCGAACTAAGTGGCACGACTATGGAAGTCAAGGCGCTCTCTTACATTTAACTACTATACTCGTACAATAAAACAAAGGCAATGAATGCATGCAAAACCAAATCAAAAGCAAAAAATAAACGAAAATAAAGATAAACACAAATTAGAAAATTTACCAAAAAAACCTTTCTTGGGTCTAAGTCAAGTTAAAGTCAAAATCAAATCATTTATTCCAAACTAGTTTTCGCCCGTGACTTCGCCCGCGTGGCATCCGGAAATTATCCCACGGGAACTTGCTACTGCGACAAAAAGTAACCTATGTTACTATAATATCAGGCAGTGTAAGTCCCATGAAAATCGGTCCCACCGTTTCTGAGATTAGCCGGAACAAACAGACAGACAGAAAGACAGACAAAAAAATAAAAGAAATGTTTTTATGTGAAAAGTACCGTATATATCTGCATTCAGCAAAAAGCTGTTATTTTGAAATTAGAAACAGACACTTAAATTTTATTTATTTGTAATAGATGTATAGAAGTTAGACACATAAAAGGCACTTTTGAACGAAAAATTTATAAATAAAATTGAATTGATTCTAGTTGCTCCTTCCAAAAGGTCGTTTCGTATGGAGAAGAATGGGCATGAAACTCCACCGTTACTCTTTTAAAATATTTTGTATAAGTACATTAATTATATAATTAATTATAAACGTGAAGACGATGCACCTATAATAAAATTAAGTTAATAGTAACTTAATTTTATTCTAGATGCATCAATATATGGTGGGTATAGACCGCAATAGGTAAAAATAATTAAAACAAAGTAATGACAGGTAAATTAATTATGTGATACCTACATACATGGTGCTCACTATCACCTTATTGTAAATATCTACATTCTGAGATAATAAATATTCTATTCTATTCTATTCTATTCTCACATATTTCGAAATATTGTAAAAATAGATGATTTTCCAAAAAAAATATACTAGTGTTAAGGTGCGTCATTAAATTAAAAACGTCCAACGGGTCTCTGCGAGTTGGCTTCGGCCCCTCGTACGCTTTCCAAAGGTCCGAAACTCCAGGGTCCCGAGAAATATCAAGAGACGTACTTAATAATAACCGCACCGCCGTATCTCTACGTTGACGTCGTGGTGGGGCTTGCGCGCTCCAAATTCTAGGTATGTACCGGTAGAGTTTACTTTGCCGGAACAGGTCTAGGGTAAGGACCCAGAGTAAGAGAGATACAGAAACCCGCAGGGCAGCATGTGGAGAGCTGTTGGGCAGTAGCGACCCCACGGAAATTATCTCCCAGGAAAAGTTTTGTTCCTCATCTCTGGCTTGCCTTTATTCACCAGCTGGAGTGAACACTGACGAGGAACAAAGCTCCTACCTCATCCCTACCTTTATTGGCCGTCTTGAGTGGAGATTCGCAAGTGCAAATGTGCTCGTAGGAAGGAAGTATTCCAGTAAGTTCTTGTACGGAGCTTGACCATCTTCCGGGCTCTGGGATTGTCCTGATAGCAGTGGAATTTCTCTCTACTCCTCAAGCACCTCAGGATATGTTGCCCCCTTGTCGCTACGTCACTAAGTGCTAGCGATGGTTTCCGGGGGCCCATTATTAAGTGTGCAAGGCACCCCCTGCCATTTTTTCCGTATATAAAAAAAACAAAAACATAAAACATTGATCAGGCAGGGGCCATAGTCCTTCCATAGTTTAGTCATAATTTTTTTTGTCATCCAAATACTTATTCCAACATCTTTGTTAATAATAATAATAATAAAACCGAGTAACTTGTATGTTAATAATACAGATACAATTACAGTAATGGACCCATCGGATTTATATAAATATTTAGGATACAAACAACTCAAATAAATAGATCATACAGCAATAAAACACACCTTACACACTGAATACAAAAGAACACACAACACACAAGCAAAATTCATAAAGCCGTACTTATGAACGATATTAGCTACACCCTACTTAACCTACACAAACAGATAGGTACACAACACACTAGCAATGACGATTCACACAAGCAAAAGTTAGAAGACTGGAAAAAAGAAAGTGTTACGTGGACGGCACCTCCATGATCTAGAACAATCTCATATAGATACAATAGCGTCTAATACATGGCTTAAAATTGGTAACTAGTTTCCAGAAACCGAGGGATTTATTATTGCAGTACAGGATCAGATCATAAATACTAAAAACTACAGGAACTTCTTTGTAAAAGACCCTACAATAACAAACGATAAATGCCGCAAATGTCACAGCGACTCGAGACCATACAACACATAACCGGGGCATGCTCAACACTCACATAAACAGACTATACACACAGACACAGTCAGGTAGCAAACGTCATCCATCAAAAACTAGCAGTCAAATATAAACTCACACAAGATACAAACACTCCTTATTACAAGTACGTACCATAAACAGGTCTAGAAAATACCACACACAAACTCTAGTACGATCGTGCCATACTAACCGACAGGACCGTTCACTATAATAGACGAGATTTCTATATAACTCTTCAAGATAAAGCTAATAAAATCACATACCTCATAGATATTGCAGACCCTTATACATACAATTTACAAAAAAACGATGGGTGAGAGAATCAGTAAATATGCTGAACTGAAAGAAGAAGTGACCAGAATTTGGAGGCAAGAAAAAGTCTACGTATTACTCATCGTTGCCTCCACGATGGGTGTATACCCAATTACTTCCACCACAGCCTTAAACTAATAGACCTGACAGACTCAATTTACATAATACTCCAAAAAGCTGCAATTATAAACACCTGTAGAATAGTTAGGAAGTTTATGCAAATTGAGGAAAATGAAACGACTCCTCATAACATTAAAACTAGGTGATTTAAAAAAAAAAACGCCACGCACGCTATATTGACTTGGATTAGGCCCGTTAATGTAACTTTAACTAGCCAAAGAGCTAAGATACAAATTTTGTTTACCAAAAATATAATAATACTATGTTTCCATATAACTCTATTGGTTTACGCGCGCACGCCAGTAAAGCCCCCAGTCGGCATGATTTTTTCCGAAATCTTCAACAATCATCGTCATATTTCAGCCAATTTACACAAAACCTTTAATAAATTTTTCACCTAAGCCTCATGAATTACTCCCTCCATTGGTGAAAACCTTATGCAAATCTGTTCGGTAGTTTTTGAGTTTATCGCGTTCAAACAGGCAGCCAGACGCGGCGGAGTACTTTTGTTTAATAATATGTAGTGCTATACGAGTATATGCAAAATTCAATAATAATATATCCGGTAGTTTTTACGTGATGCTGAAACAGATAAAGACAAACTGACAAAAATTTAAAAAAAACTATAATTTCGGCATTAGAATCATTTACACACCTCGTAGCAATCACTTGAAATATTCCATGTACAGTTTTTACTCCGCTTCGATTTTATTATATGAATAGAAGATTCCATCGATCGCTGGTCAGAGTGTGTATAGAATATCATTATTTACATGGAGTACCTAAATAAATGATAATGATTCTGTTTCATAGACCGTAAAGGTCCTACTAATCTTGGAATTCATGAATGTGTTGAGAGCAGCAAGCAGCTGATGACGCGCTCGTCCTCACGATGATCGAGCGACAGCTCACTGCGTACGAGTACACTTGTAGCTACATAGTTACAAGAAAATAAAAAGGTAGCCTCAATTCTTTAGGTGCCGTCACACGACTAGCGACCCCAAGCGAATCCAAAGGTTTTCGTGAGACATCTTGATGGTCATGTGAAGCTCGTCGGATTCTGCGAATGTGTTTAACATATGCGTCGCACAGAACTGACGGCAGCTGTCAGAGGGGGTAGCAGCTGATAATGTGAAAGTATGAATGCCATAGAGAATCGTGGTAAGTGAATCTTTGAGTGCCTGTCGTATTTCTTTTTATAAAGTTCATTTATATACATAGAACATAGTAGTATAATTTATATACATAATACATAGAACCACATAAAAAAAATTAAGAGGCGTGAGGCGTGATCAGGAGTGCGAGGTGGCCACGGTGTAGGACCATATGTTCCTATCCACTGCCTCCCGAATTGCCGGTTCAAATTAGAATGGGTTTGGCGGCTGTTGTGTGGCGGAGCGCCATCTTCATCTTCAGAGGTCATTTTTGTCACAGAATTTCGGAAATCATAAGCAACCAGGTAACAAGCTATCTCGATTCTGTTTTCAAAGTAAATTAAATTATGACGTGTATTCGTACGTAATTCGAAGTAATTTTTATTGTATTTATTTTCGGTCTGTCTTCATTGTAGCGGTTAGTATAATACTAACCATGGATATCCATAATAAAAAAGTAAGTTGTAGTCTCATTTCCTACGAAATGTATAGGAAAAGTTTTTTGCGATTTCTGACTTTTCTAGTACTCAAACCTCAGTTGGTCCAATAGAGGTTTTTGATCCTTGTAAATATGAAACATGATCGATTGTTTTTTTTTTTTTTATGTGAATTTGCCCATTTTCCTGCTGACTGTATTTTTTTTTCAAAATAGGTGAATGCGAATAAAATTTTCTCAAAAAGTTAAGGAAAGTCTCCTAAAACCGTTTTCCTGTAGCTACAACGGTTAAGGCAGCTACCCTTGCTGCCTCATCTCAAAAACCCATCCGGTATAGTAGACGTTTGTTTTGATAGGATAGGCCGTAACTACCTATTTATTACTCGTGGTAGGTACTTACGAGGTTACCCAAAAAACTTCATATCAAAATAATAGATGAAGTTATTTTTACTCGTATCTCAATCTCAACGGTAAACAAAATATTGTACCTTTAGATGAACTCAGCTATTTGAGTTAGCACAAAAACAGTTATGAACAAATACGAAAAAAAAACCCAAAACTAAACAGTTGTTAAAAATTTATTGACAATTATTTGTTTAAAGATTATCTATAAGAATAGAAATTATTTTCGACCCTGTGCGTAGCAGTTCGTAGTAGCGCGTAGCACGCCTACGAACATCGTAGCCAATCGATACGATTTGTGCCTGTTCACAATTATTCAACTACTTTACTCTTTTTCATGAGCTATTATGCTGTGTTTAAGGTATCAGTATGTACCTTACAAGTATAAAAATATACGCATATAATTACGGTACAGGAACTATCAGTCCGTTTTAAAAAAAAAAACTAAATTCCTAAATAGTTGCTAAGTTCTGTGTGTGGTTGGCAATAGTTTCGTAATGTAAGCAAACAACCGTATGTCAGTGAAGCAGTGACGTCACGAGCGGCTTCACGGTAAGCGGGTGAATCACTACGGCCAGGCGGAACTGACTTTGTGTACGAACATCAACTACATAGTTCCGTGGTTTAGGGAAAATATGTCGTCTCATCGTTCTGTAGTCCGAGAGTTGTGATATTAGTATGTATGGTGCGGCACTACATGAGTCGGCTGTCATTCACAGATCTCGTAGATGGCGACGAAATGATACATCAGGACCATGACAAGCAGCAGTTTGCATTTGAAAGATTATTTCCATTAACAAATGATAATTTTATTCGCACGATAATCATCTAACGAATCATATAAAATATGAGCCGTAAATTCACGATCAATTAAGTTTATTTTAATTGCCATATTATACAGTTGTAAAGCGTTAGCCTTCATCCGTACTCGACGGTGTCTGGTGGGTGCGCGCACGCGGCCGCGAGGGCTTACGGTTTGATGTTTGACTGCCAGATTGCCGGCGACTAGTTTACGAACGATAGGTTGAACTGTACGAGTATAGGGCTGCCGTGTGTGACGTGCACACTTTGACTAGGAGGTCAAAAACTTCGGACTTTAAGGTATAATTTGCCATCCTGTATACGAGTGAGAGACACACCTGTTCAAACAGGCCAACTAGGATTAATATGTAAAACAAACCACGAGGTGATCGCCCAAAACTTAAATATAATATGATATAAATAAAGTAGTTACTGATATTCTTTGGTCCAGAGCTGGACCCTCCTCCCCGGAATGATCTGGCTGCGGCCGTGTAGGTAGGTATTAGGAACGATGACATCGAAAATGATCGACTTTCTCATGTCAGGAAAACTTAGTCACAAGCATATCTTATTGGGCAGGGTGTGGCCGGTCACGGCAAAAAAAAAAACGAATACTGAGTTATTGCAATAAGTTTGGCGGCCGTCTTGTTGCGCTATAAATGAAACCTATTGATAAGGTTCATAGCTTACAGAAGCTTGGAAAGTTAGCTACGGTTTTAGGTTGATGATGATCTCGCAGTTGATATAATGGTGGCTGGACACAGCGGACACAACGCTCTGGTGTGAGGAGCAGCGCCCCCGGTGACGGCGACAGCGTTGTCTTATCAGCGCACTTGACGGAGCTGATAACAGCCGGTGTGTGTGCGTGTGATAGGTATATCGCACTCAATGCTCAATGATTCAGCCACTATTGCCAGATCGCTGTTATTTGTTCAATACTAAACGCAGTTGACATTGTGCAACTCACGTTAACTACTAAACTTACTGGCATCGTTCATAGTCTGTAGTCATTCGTTGACACAGCAATATAATAATAATATATCTTTATTTTCTCTCTTCACAAAGGTTGACATATTTATAAACAAAAGACAAGTGTTTCGACAACAATACACATAATATGATCTTTTGTGAGAGACTGGCGTCCATACTAGGATACCCTGTGTGACGGATCACCAGACTCTCACCCCGAATTAAATAATTATAATTAACATTGCAGTGGTAAATTTTAAAGCTCTAGACAAATTAAATTGATATAATATTAATATGTTCCCTATATCAGATTTATTCCGACTACCTTTATTTTAGAGTGTTGTAGCCGACGCGGACGGTTGGTGGTAACTGAAAGAAAACTAAAACTCACATAAAGTTGTTTCCTTTATCTGATGTGTGTGTGTGTGTGTACATATAAATAACAATAGCTACATATTATTATCCCAGTTCAGGGCAAAAGCCTCCTCTCATACAGAGAAGGTATGAGCAGTGAACACCGCGCTTACGCAGGGCGGGTTGGCGATTTCAGACTTATATTAATTATAAGTGGCATAACTGGCGAAATGTGAGTCTACTTACTGTAGGCATATAGACCTATGTACACACAGCTCCTTGAGAGGAGACCTGCACCGACTGGAGACAGGCGTGATGATTTTTTGTTTTACCGATGTCATTGATCTCCAAGATAAACCCCAAGTACTTATGTGAATTGGAAAAGTCACATTGGTACTTGCCCGGATTTGAACCCACAACCTCGTGCATGAGAGGCGAGGTCTTAATCACTGGGTCAACACGGTAGTCATGTACAGTCTGCCCTAAAAATATGTATAAACGGACCAGGACCCAAAACATCATTTTTTTTTCTATTTATTTAAGGAATGTTTATACATAGAGTACATGTCAATTCCATCGTAACCTAACTTAAACTAAGATACATCTACTTACTAATTATGGCTTACGACTAAATAACATAAACAACGCTTTAGCGGCTTCAGGCTTCTTCAAAACATCTATACACCCTATGTCTAAAACAATGTTCACAGTGATACTTCCAGAACAAGGTAAACAAGATTGAAAACGTCATACGACTTATGTCGAATGACACGTCGTTAACTTCGTTGAATATAAGAACAAGAATTTTATTTTTGTCCTCTTCATTTCATACATGACGTACAAATTGGTAAATCATGAATGATCACAACGAATGTTGTTTAGGCTTTTTAAAGTGTTCACTAACCTGGTATTCGCGTGTAATTAACATTACATAATTTGATTTGAGCATAGCGTTACAATACTGCGCCAACTGGACGCACTGACTAAGGAGCTTTCGCTTATGTAACCGCTCAAACTGTGAGTATTTGTGTGTACATATCATCGATTTAGGTGTAATGCTCGGTTTTCCACACTATTTGCTGCAATGTTACGAATTGTATCATTACAGTTACAAACTGTAATGCTTGCCTGGACGTATTCACTGATGAAATACTCGAATCTGAACTGTTACATTACACGCCAATGCTCCCGGTGAGTGACCCAGCATCTGTCACAGCATCTGTGCGCCTTCGTCCGTCGCGGCCATGCTTGTGGCTGCTTCATGAACCTTTGTTTTGGACCACTCCAGCTGTTCCGTCTATTGTAAACAAATGGCAAGATAGAGCTCAAGCCGTTGGTGCTGTGTTCTGTAAATGTGAGCTAGTCACCGCTGACGGGCCGGCAGCCGCGCAACAGGTTATCTCGCGGCACTCGCGCGGCTCAGCGGCTGTCACAGGTGACGCGGCGTGTCAGACGATGTCGATGGCGTTATCTTGTCTCGACAAGCATGTGTTTATGTAACAACTTGTTGCGAAAACACATTGAAGCGTTGGAGGGAATAACTTCTAAGATGACAAAAAAGCAATACAATTTCATGACATGCTCGCTATCTTTTGTTTCAATAAATATATTGTAACAGAATAATTACAGTTAATTTAAAACAAACACACTATAAGAAAGCTTAGAATTGGAGGACCAGTGGCAGCCTCCGTATCATAACATGACACACTAGTTATACTGCATGAACTTTCAGGAACAACGCGTTTTAATTTAAGGGCGTCCTCTTGGGGTTTAATTGAACGGTTAAAAGAGATAAGTAAATATACAGACAGAGGCGTCTTGTGTGGAACCTGAGGACCAGCGAGCACGCAGGCGCGGCCGTCGCTGACAGCGGTCCTATGGATGGTAACTGACTACTATGTATTACGCCGAGCTTTCACCTTAGATACACTTGTAGGCGTAGTAGCAGAGTGGATGAGCTCGTCTGGCATAGCCTTCGGGCATAGCTTATAAGCAG
Organism: Griposia aprilina; assembly: GCA_916610205.1. NCBI lineage: Eukaryota > Metazoa > Arthropoda > Insecta > Lepidoptera > Noctuidae > Griposia > Griposia aprilina. The sequence continues at coordinate 25,861,455 of OU744286.1, forward strand.
CGTTACTGTATTTAATTCCTTTTTGATGGTTCGGGGTGCCAGCGTAATAACAAGTAGGTACTTGACACATTTCAGCTTTGTCACTGTGAGCGCACCGCATCTGCTATGCCTCTGGTACTGCGGATGCCCATAGGCGCTCTGGTACTGCGGATGCCCATAGGCGCTCTGGTACTGCGGATGCCCATAGGCGCTCTGGTACTGCGGATGCCCATAGGCGCTCTGGTACTGCGGATGCCCATAGGCGCTCTGGTACTGCGGATGCCCATAGGCGCTCTGGTACTGCGGATGCCCATAGGCGCTCTGGTACTGCGGATGCCCATAGGCGCTCTGGTACTGCGGATGCCCATAGGCGCTCTGGTACTGCGGATGCCCATAGGCGCTCTGGTACTGCGGATGCCCATAGGCGCTCTGGTACTGCGGATGCCCATAGGCGCTCTGGTACTGCGGATGCCCATAGGCGCTCTGGTACTGCGGATGCCCATAGGCGCTCTGGTACTGCGGATGCCCATAGGCGCTCTGGTACTGCGGATGCCCATAGGCGCTCTGGTACTGCGGATGCCCATAGGCGCTCTGGTACTGCGGATGCCCATAGGCGCTCTGGTACTGCGGATGCCTTGTCAATATATCTATGAAAACATCATGTACGTAAGAAAAAAATTAAATCTTTTCAGTAAAAGAGGTGAAAGACATAACTATATGACTAGAAATAGGGACCAATTAGTTCAACCAGGTTTCAGACTGGCTAAAGTAGACTTATCCTTCATGGGGTACTGTTTAAAATGTTACAATAAAATACCTCCCCACATACTCCAACTGAATGAAACAAAATTTAAATCTTGCATAATACGCACACTATGCAGCCAAGCATATTATAAGTTGAGGGATTACGTCGCTGACAAAGATGCTTGGCTCAACGCTGGTCCTGCTCCACAGGGGGGCATAAATTAATTGATTAGCATTCGAAAATATTGTTGGAGCTGCTGAAGATTGTAAAACAACAACATCTTTGCATTGTATAAATTCAATTTCTTAACAATGTATAATTGCATAGCACATGTGTGAGCACTATGTACCTACTATAAAGCCACCATTTACTAGGCTCGTCTTTCATTGACTTGAATGTGCCCTGGCGACTGAGAGTATGTCATGCTCACTCAAATTTCTCGCTGGTGGTGGCGTGTGTGTTGGATCATTAAGTTCCCTTCAAAAAGGTTGAGCTGAATGGTGCTAATCCATACGTCATGTTCGTGAACGGGCGCCGTCAGTAGGGACTGGTCAACTCTTCGCTGCTTATTTTAATTGAAATTTTTGAATTGTCTTTTTTGTCTTTTTTATGACGGATACTTTAAACGTGCACGGTGTCTTTCTACATCGTTCTCACATTTTTAATTTGAACATGAATGATGTAAACAATTTGTTTTTTGTAACTATATATTGATTTAAAAGAGTATCCATGGAGTTTCTTGCCCGTTCTTCTCCATAGGTACCTACTACGCTTTGGAATGGGCAACTAGCTTCATTTTTCTGACTGACTGACCCTTTGACAATTCAAAAGTGCCTGTAATTGGTTTATTTGAAATAAATGCTTTGAGTTTGAGTTTGCCCATAGGCGGCGGTCACCATTTTCCCTCAATTGGGCCATCTACTTGTTACACATAATAAAATAAAAATTGCTCGTCTCTTATCACACCTGCCGCACCTGTCAATGCAGCTGATAGAGACAGATATTCTCACGCGCACGATCCAGACAATAATTTGGAGCATTGCTCTACATTCCTCTGCAACAGACGCTTTGAGTGGATCTCATTAAACGCCAACCGGCGGGACCGTAGCCTGTATCCAGCTAGTTATGAGTTAGTGACACAGTGGCGACACTTAGAAGTACTTCAGGGACACTAATAGAACAGAATAGAATATCAGTGTGGTTATAATCGAAGATCCTAGAGCGATCAGACATAACTTATTTGGACATAGATGAAACCTTAGGTTCTCAGTAGCCTCTCATGTTCTTTGAATACCTGCGTGCTTGTGGAGCTCGCCTTGTGACCAGGCCCTGCCGTCTCGACAAATATAACGACAAAAATCAGTCGTTAAGTCTAATCGATATCAAATTTCTTTAATAGATTTTCAACCTTATACTTTCGAAATAAAGTTGAAAATCTATTAAAGGAATTTGACAACGATACGACTTCATAATCAGCCTATAATGTTCCCACTGCTGGGACACAGGCCTCCTCTCTTTTTGAGAGGGAGTGGGCTGTAATCCACCACGCGGGCCCAGAGCGGGTTGGTAGATGTCACATGTCTTCGAATTTTTGGTTCTAGGACATGCCGGTTTCCTCACGATGTTTTCCTTCACCGTTTTGAGAGCAGTGGTGATGAAATTATTTACACAAAGTAAAGCGCCTGCCTGGGTTCGAACTCACAACCTACAGCTCGTAAGTCGGGGCCGATACCACTGGGCCACCACTGCTCTCGATACGACTTAGCGACCGATTTTTGTCGCCGTCTAATGTCGAGACTGCAGGCCCTGGGCCTGGGACCAGGTAAGAAAGGTAACAAAAAAAAGAGTTACTTAACCTAAAATATGGCTGACTTTTGTATATGTTTTGTAGAATATTATTCTAAAATAATATCATAAGTGTCAGACACTTTCTATGGACCAAAACTTTTGTCAGACGCTTTAAAGCTCCACAAAACTTGAATGAACTTTACTTATTTTTACATGTCTGATTTTTAAATACGTTATTAAAGTAACTATTACAAAGTTATATTTCATCAGTCAGACAAATTGTAGTGACCAAACATCCCCTAAACACAAAAATTATCAGCCGAGAGAATGAGCGCAATAGCACTATGCGCATGCGTCTCAGAGTAAAATATTTAAATATATTTAAAGTACTTACTGCTTTCGATTCAGTATTTTTGCATCTTTATTTAAATAAGACGAACTTCGACATTAAAGTAATCAATAATTAATATTTAAGTAAATAAATTTATTGCTTATATCGGGAAAGTTAATTTATTCAGCGCAATTTTGTTATATGAAGAATTATTTTCATTTTATTATAAAAAGGTAACAGTTGGAACAATTAAAACAAAATACTTTTTATAAAAAGAATATTTAAGTATGATTAAGTAAAGAAAGTATTTGTTTATCTTTTATTCATCGTAACCGTCGTCATAACCATTGAAATTTTCATCATAAGCCCAATCAAGATATTGTGCATTCAAGTCCTTATCATACATTATTATCATTCCATCCTTACCATCATCAGCTATGCTGTCGTTGCTGGCAGCTTCTTCTTTAAAAAATAGATCAAAAAATTAGAAAACATAAAACAGTATTTTTTTTTTTTCTTTTTTAACTTGAACTCAAAATACAGTACCTGATTCTTGAAGGGATTCACTAACGTCTCCTGGTAATTGGTCACCATCACCACCAATGAAAATGATACTGGTTTTCTTCCAAAGTCCACGCATTGTTTCCAGGAGTTAAATTGGTAGGTTGCTTTAGATTTGCATTGTTCCATAAGCTAGCAATGTAATTAGCTCGGAAGAATTGTTGAAATAACTCAGATTTGCTTGGTGGTAAGCTGCTAGCATAATTTTTTTTATTTATTTTAGTATTGAATTCTTCGTTAATATTAGATACGCTATAATTATTTAAAAAAACAGCTGAAGCCGTGCAGCATCAACGTCGAGTACGCCAGGAACACTATAAATCTCGCAGATAAAATTTTGTATTTTATTGAAAATATCATCTTGTATATGCTCATCGGTAAACGCCTCTGGATCTCCAAATTGCACAAAAGCTTGCTGATATTCATGTTTCTTAATTAATATATTATATGGTCTTTGTTTACCTTTCTTAAAAAACGCGGGATTAAAGTCACATCCAGTCAATGCATGATCCTGGCAAACTTCTACACAAAGATGGTCCCAAGTGCTCGTAAACTTTTGTTAAATTAATGTACCTGTGGTTATTTCCGGTGCCTGCATATAATACATTCGAATCATCATTTTTCAAATTATGCATATGTCCTAACATAATTATCGCAATATCAGTATCAGAACTTCTTATAAAAAAATTTGCTTGAGCGTTGCGAACCTATTAAAAACATGAAAAAAAATTTTGGTGTCAGCTTCTTCATGCTCTGGACACGATAAACTGTCCTCTATACTTGATAAAATTTTGTTATCATCAACGATGTAAGAATGACATTGCCTACAATTGATAAATATCTGTTTATTCTCAATAAATGGTACCTACCATTCCATCAAATGCCCAGTGTTGAATAAAGAAATCAACGAGGGCCTGTTTAAAATGGATATATTTTATTTTTCATTCTCTCGGCTGAGTAATTTTTGTGTTTAGGGGATGTTTGGTTACTACAATTTGTCTGACTGATGAAATATAACTTTGTAATAGTTACCTTAATAACATATTTATAAATCAGACATGTAAAAATAAGTAAAGTTCCTTTATTTTTTGTGGAGCTTTAAAACGTCTGATAAAATCTTTGGTCCATGGAAAGTGTCTGACACATGATACTATTTTAGAATAATATTCAACAAAACATATTATTATATGAAATCAGCCATATAAATTTAAGGTAAGTAACTCTTATTTTTAGTTACCTTTCTTAACTGGTACCTGCCCAGGTCACAAGGCGAGCTCCACAAGCACGCAGGTATTCAAAGAACACGAGAGGCTATTGAGAACCTAAGGTTTCATCTATGAGAAAATAAGTTATGTCTGATCGCTCTAGGATCTTACTCTATTATAAATAACAGGCAAAATAACACAGTATAAAGATGGTCAAAATTAAAAGAAAGTATTTCTGTAACATAACCATAGCACCATGCGATACTTATTAGAATAAATAAAAATGAAACATAAGTTTGTATTTTTATTATATTTTAAGAAATAAGTATCTACATTGTATGCCAATAAATTTTACTGTACTTTACTATGCTCTAAGTATTTTACATGTACATTATGTGCCTTTGTAATCATCATCATTGTCAATATCTACTGAAAGCCAGGAATTGCTCACTTTCCACTGAAGATTCAGTTTGTACCTACATTATAGGTAATCCAATTTTTTTTTTTCAAATATTGATCACTCAACAAGGCCAACACTAAGAAGATCTCGGAAAACGGCACTACTGAAAAAGAATATTATGCATATGGGACCAGTGGTATACAATAAAATACCTGACGATATTAAATATTGTACATTACAAATATTTAAAAAGAAATTAAATAAATTGCTAGTTGAATTTTTTTATTATACAATAGATGAATTTTTTAATGACAAATCCATATGATTATTTATAAACAATGTCAAAGTCAAAGTCAAATCATTTATTTCAAATAGCCATTTAAAAGGCATTTATGAACGTCAAAATTTACAAAAAAAATAGAATTGATTCTAGTTGCCCCTTCCAAAAGGTAGTTTCGTATGGAGAAGAATGGGCAAGAAACTCCACCGTTACTCTGATGATGATCTAATGATTTTCCTCATGATTTTATTCAGATTTTGATTGTATTATTTGACTAATTAATAACTTATTACTGACATTGTATAATTGACTAATTATTGACTTTGTATTATTGTTTTTTTTTTTTTTTTTACTTTGTTTCCACTGAATGATTTTACAAATTGAATGATTTTATATTTATATTGACGATTTTAATCATTCGAAAATAAGTTAAATATTGTTTTTTTTTTTTAATTATTTCATAATTAATTCTAATATAAAAAGAAATTGCATGCCTCACGGTAGAATGTACTGGATCCTTCTCTTACTTAACACCATATTTTTGTACCTACATTCATAGCAAATAAATTCTTTCATTTCATTTATACTTTACTGACGTCCAGGGCCGGATTTAGGGGATCCGGGGCTACAGCCCCACAATAGAGACTTCGGAAAAAAAAATTTTTGATTCCGACGAGTAAACACAAGTAAACAAGTTTTCCTTTGATATGTTTTTTCGTACTGTTTTACCTTTACCTAAAGTACTTTGTAGAGACATGATTATATTGTTTGTAAATATGAAAAAAAACGACTCGAAATGTTTTTGATTTCAGATAATTCTTGTTTTGGATTATATTTATATAGGTTTGTGAAATGCAAAAAGAATGTACTTGGTTTCACAATAAATTATTTATTGAAAACATCGAGTGAAAAAAAAAAAAAAAATTTGGAAAATAGCTTGGGAGCCGGGGGAGGCCTCCACTCCTTTGTTGTCCAAAGGCCTGCAGATCTCTAAATTCGGCCCTGCTAACGTCATCAAGCTCGCCGTCGGATTGCTCTCGTGAAGATGGCAATTATGTAGGCTCTTGTGAGGGATCCATCATCTACCTAATGATTCAGTGGAAACACATCATGTTCATTCAAGGGGAGGACCTAGGTACATATGTACAGAGGTAGTTACAGAATAGTGTCAATATTCCACCAGTTGCTGCTCATTATCTCAATGTTCAACTGTTCCCTTCAAACGTTGTTAACGTGTACACTTTAAAGTTGTTTTCAATGACAATGTAACAACTGAAGAGTGCACGTAAGAGTAGCCGCAGTAGTGAGTGCTGTTACTTAATAAGCAGAACCCCGTCGATCAACAACATAATGTTGATGTGTGTTGCACATGCGCGAGTGTGCGAGGGATTACATGGTGTTGCACAACCGCGCGGCAATGTGGGGCGGTTGTAACACCAGCGCGGCTGCACACGCCGCCACGTCCCTGGCTGTCTTACCAGGAACGATCTCACTCTCCAAAATACGAACATCTCATTATTATTAAAGTTGCCAACGTCTTCCCAAAACAGAATCTCCCAAACTCATGGTGTTCCGTGTTACAGAGCGATAGGATTGATCAGCGCTGGAGTGCCCTGTGCAGAGCGCCAGGCTCCCCGCCTCCGCGAGGGGCTCGCTGGTGCTCACTGCGAGCTAATCTAATTACAAATACCGCCATGGGGGTGATACAAGGTGTCTGTGCGTGTGTCGGTACGCGTGTGTGTTCAGTGCATCGACCCCATTGATACACCACTTAGTATCGCGCCTTTCTTGAGATATGCAAATTGTTATCTCGTTTATCTTAACTAGGCGCTAATGTGAGACTGGTTATCTTAAAGTTTTGATAATCGTATCTAACAGATACTGTATCTAGCTGAACAGCTGTTGTTACTACATAGTATACGCGCGCATGCGACCGGCCGCGCTGCACGCGTCCGGGTAGGCGGTCCGGCCGCGCGTCCAGCTCGCAGCCGTCCGGCCGTCCAGGAGCCATTCCTAAGCCATAGCAGCATGTAATAATGAGTCATTAGCATTTCTAGAACTTGAATGCGGTACTTCTTAATATGCAATGAGTAGGTTAATCATCCGTGCAATACCTATCGAAGTAGGCATGGTGAGCGAAGCGACTCGACGTGAGCGACTAGTGGCGTCGTTGTGCAAGCGAGCGGCGAGGGGACTGGGTGTGTTCGAGTGACGTGATAACGTCAGCAAACAAGCCTCGAGCGCGAGCAAATATTTGTAGGGAACGTCGCCGTGTACCTTCCCCCCCCCTCGCGTTCTCCTGCATGCCCGGAGCGCCGTATCTGGAGCTGAGATACCGCGATACCATCCCCGATACCGAGTAATTATCAGATAGAAGGCCCACAGATTTGATTGCGAGAGCGCGTCTGTCGCAGCCACATTACAGTCGGGCCGGCGCCCGCGCTGCCTCGACGCCTGCAGGATGCAGCTCCTCCCGCGGAGCGCAGTGCGAGCTGTGCAGGTCATACTGTGTCCTACACGCGCGGTAAGTAGGTAGGTGCGCTGTAATCCCCGCTCCGGATCTGATAGGCGATACATCGACGGATTATTGATGGGCGCCGCTCGACCTCATCGCGATCTTATCAGTTGTTTTTTTCGTCGAATATTTTCCGTGAAAAGCTAATAAAGAACGGTGCTGAGGGGGCAGGCGCGGGTCGCGCGGGGTGGGTGCGCACGTGACGCGATGCTCGTTGATAAGACGCCATATTGTTTCAGCGTATCACTCCCCCTCCCCGCCCCCCCTGAACCACTCATCGCAGTCGAGTCCCTGTGCTCTATAAACGGGTCGGTATGTCTACATGAAAGTGTTTGTGTGTGCGTCATTATATTTTGTCACGTAGGTACTGCACGCGCTTATAGTCGAGGTAGGCGAACATCATACCTACTTTGATGTTCAAGTTATGCAGGACGCGGTACGCGGAGGGATCACTCTTACAATGGAACCCGCTTACCGAGTGGTGACGGTGGCTATTCTTCACTGTACCCAAGAATCAGGCCTAGTGCGCAGCGAGTGCTATCTGATCTGTGATGTAGATCCCAGATAGGAGTAAATAACAGAAAAAAATATAAATAGGTAACTACCTCGGTGGTGCAGCCAAGTTATCATTATTAATTGTAAATGTAATGTGTATGTTCATAACTAAGCTTTCAGCCACCCTGAAGTCATCGAATGCAGCCGCTGTGGCCGGAATCAGTTAGAAGGCATCATTACCATCATCATCATCAATGTGTATGTTCTACGGGCACAGGTAGGCGCTGCTGACAGGCAGCGGGCTACCACATAACTGACAGGCAGCGGGCTACCACATGACTGACAGGCAGGGGGCTACCACATGACTGCAGCCCGGTTTCTGAGGTTCGCACATAAACTGTCAACAGCTACCGATTCGACAAAATCATCGCCTCAGTGTTCACAGACACAGGTGTGGTCGCACAGATAGGTAACTGAGCATAGTTGGGTGAATGAAACAAGAGAGGTGCAGTTTTAATAGACCTTTAATTCAAGGTGTACTTCTGATCGCTTATGTAATATTTACACAGATACATGTTCACTAAGCTAACGCCTCCGTCGACGCGCGCCGCGACTATAACACAAATATTTATAACATCACATATACTACATTTATGTATTAAAATAGTAACATATTTGGCGACACGCTTCAGATCTACTCGCCACCGAGCAACACTCACACCGACGGATTCCACACAACGTTATACTCAATAGAAAATATTATTATATATTACTTTCAATAACATGCAACAATAGTCGACATTATATTTAAAAAAAACATAATTACATAAACCTAATTGATTTTTATAAACACTAGTATAATTATAATTCGGATTAATGCATTAGAGAGGTACCTCAGATCTAAGCGTTCATAGAGCTTACAAAATGTAACCAATTGTCTAGTAGCATGTCGCGCGAGCACCACCGCAACACGACAGCGACACGACGGCGACACGACTGCGTCACGACTGCGACACACGCTCGCGAACACTTCACCCGCTCGCTCCGTTGCGACAACGTTGCGACGGCGACGCGACTACCGCGCTACGGCGCTACTTACAATAGTTCGGTACTTACTACACGACCGGCACCGCGCCTGCTGCACCCTCGCGCCGACCGTACGTCCTTAGTGTCTGACCAGTTGCGTTACTGATTCTTTACATATGTGAAGACACAGGAATGTCCAGATGTACAGAATGTACAGTGTGTAGTGTCACGTACAAGGAGTACACACAGCGTGGTGGTGCACGCTCACCTACTCGTATAAATTCGTGGAATGCTTGTTGAAGTCATGGAGTCAACGATAATATCTCTAAGGTTATTACTAATGTCATCGAGAGTGCGTGCGATGCGCACCGACACGAGCGACGCGCGACGGCTCGCAGCAGCTCTCGCGCCCTGCGTGGAGCGTATACGTCATGTCAGTACGCACTTCCGCAAAACAACATTACTTTATAAAAATATAAATTTTTGCGTTCAACATAAAATAAAATTTTGCTTTGAAACATTCAAATCAGCCTCTGCAGCAACAGCTCACAATAAAATATTCTATGTAAACATTAAGCTATCTACCTAGGAATGCAGCGCTTTAGGAATGATTCAGATACAGTCTCATCGCTTATTATACATAATTATTATTTGGTAACAGTGGGAACACACGATTAAAACATAGCACATTACAGTACATACAATAACAGTACATAGTAATTGGTGAATCGTACGAGACTACAATACGACCTAGAGTGCACTAGTGCGGTAAACTTGCGGACAGCAGCAGTCTACAGCCGGGGGCTCGGGCCGTGACGACACGACCCGAGCGGATACAGCTACCTATGTATGTACAGGGCGCGTCGCTGCGCCACGCCATTTGGTCAACTAGCAGCGCCTCGTCGCCGCGCTTACTATCTATGTCCTAACAAACGTATCTAAACAACTGAGATTCTATAACATTATGACGGCGGCCGGGCCGGCTGGCTGCGCGGGCGCGGCTCAGCTGCCCATGGACACGACGGTGGGCCGCTCCAGCCGCTCGTCGGCGGCGCGCCGGTACTCGTCGTCGTAGAGCGCGTGCGCGGCGTGCGCGTGCGCGGCGTGCGCGTGCGGCGCATGTGCGTGGTGCGGCGCGTGCGCGGCGTGCGCGTTGTGCGCCGGCGGCGGCTCCTCCACCTTGAGCGCGTGCTGCACGTAGTAGTTGAGCGCCAGCGGCGAGCGCGCGCCGCCCGACGCCCCCGAGCCGCTCTCCACTGCGGACACACGAGGAACTATTACTGGCTGCTTCATTCGGAATCATTTTTTGGTGCAACGTAACATTAAAGCCTCGACCACTTGACTATTGGTGACCGTCTAACCTCCTCGTGCACAGAGAGAGTGGTCTATCGCAGCGGGCTGGCCAGCCGTGCTGTGTCTGTGGCAGCCGGTACGACAGGAGTACGTGTGCAGTACTCACGCAGGTTCTCGATCTTGACGCCCGACGTGACGGTGCGCTGGACGGCTGCCTTGATATTCCGCTCCGCTTTTATGCTATTCTTAGGTTTCCTCTTTCTTGTCTAGAAAAATATTTAGTGTATCGTTAAAAAAATACGGAAAACTTCTTCGAGGAAAGGCTATTTATTATTATAAGAAACCAAATACCCATGTGAAGATTTCTCACAGTGATAAGCTTTAAATATATTTTTATCATTAGAAAGACTGTCTTTTGAAAAGGTTGCGAAATGTTCTGCGCGAAAAAAATTATCGTGGTAACCGATCTTCACTCGTTTCACAGAAATATCTTAGTTTCAATGTAAGCCGAAATATACAAAAAACATTATTGTAGATAAATATGCGCCCGAACCGTTTTTAGTATATGAACAAAAGAGTAATTTGTGATAACCAGTTTGCTAATAACCGAATAACTAATACAAATGTCAATCAATACAGTAATGCTTGTGGTCACTTGGTCTATTAGCACCCAGGACCTTTTATTAGCTCGTAACGAAACGTTTAGTGGTCACCACTCATTAGTAGCCACGCTATTAGCTATGGAAAAACTAGCCGAGTACGGTTAGCAAGACGTTAGGAATTTATTAACTTTTTCAATTTGCTTGTTCTGACTGTATGCAATTAATTTTATTATAATAACCAACAAGTTTTCAGTGATATGTTGGAATCTACAATATGCTCAACAGCATGCCCGGTAGGCAGTGTTGGGAGTGGGCCGCACCTGTATGGAGTCCTTCTTCATGGCCAGCGGGCGGTTGATGTTGTGCAGCTTGTAGTAGAGGCCGCACGCGTTGCACACGGTCTCGCCGAGCGAGTTGCGGCGCCACAGCGACGTCGTGCTGGTCTGGCAGTTGGTGCACGACATGCCCGGCCGCTTGGTTCCCATCTGTGCCACCATACCACACTGTTACACCCACTGCTCTGTTAGCTCACTGAACTACCTCTAGCACAAGGTGTCTGACCAGCCAGTGGCTGGTCCATACTCCAGTTGCTGACCAGGGCTGGGCCATACGTCAGTTGCATGCATGACAAACTACAAACATTATAACGGTGATGTTAGTTAGAGAAGCGATGGATTTTAGTGGGCGGGCGTTAGGTGAGGGTGTGGGGCTGGGCGTGGGGCTGGGCGTGGGGTGTGGGGCGGGGCACGTACCCCTTTCTTCTGTTTGTAGTCAGAGGGGGTGGAGGGCTGGTGCGCGGGGTGCGCGAGCGGCGCGGGCGCGGGCAGCGCGTGCGCGTGTGACGCCGCCATGCCGTTAAACAGGAAGCCCTTGTAGAAATCCGCGCCCGGCGGGGCCCCCTCCGCGGCCACTGCAACCAGAACAAACGACTGAGCGCGGAGAGCGCAAGCGAGCAGTAGGAGGACACTCGGCGGGCGCGGATCTCGGGGGCGAGGGGCGCGGGGCCGGGGGCGCGGGACGCGGGGTTAGTGAGCGAGTTGCGTACGTCGTGCGGGGGCGCGTGGGGCGCGGCGAGGCGCTGACGTACCAGCCGCCGCGGCTGCTTCAGCGGCCGGTTCATGCCGTTCATCTTGTTGTAGAGGCCGCACGCGTTGCACAGGTAGTGGCCGGTGCCGTCGCGGCGCCACAGCGGCGTGTGGATGGCGCCGCAGTTCACGCACTCGCGCCCCTCCGTGAAAAACTCCGCCATGTCGACTGCGCAACACACGCTAGTTACAAGTAGCTCACACCTGCGTCTGCCGAGCGTCCGACTTAACTGCTTACAGTACAAACAACGTCTGGGCAGATTCACTTGACCAAACGCACAAATAAATATATCCGGCGTTCGACTTGACACCGGGGAATAGAGAATATACATGAACCTACAGTCGTGTTCTTGTATTACCATGTGTACCTACACATTTTCATACAATAAAAGTAAAACTTATACCTACATATTATGGCGAATAAGCAGATTATACAAACATACACAATGCATTATTATTCAATATGTAATTTGCAGTAAACTTGTCAGCGGATTTTGTGCAATCAAGCATAAGTTAGTGAAGAGAGCATAATACAACAAAGAAGCTAAACATGGTCGTGTGCGACCTTGACAGTGACAGTACAGAAGTAACAGAAGTGATTCATTGACGAAGAGATGCGCACGTGAGCGGCGCGCGGCGCCCGGCACGTCGCGGCAAGGCCGTGGCGCGGCGTGACGTCACCGCGCGACAACTGGTACAGTTGGCGGCGGCGCGGGTCAAGTGCTAACGGGCGCGAGCGTCGACCCGGCCGCGGTCAGCCGACCCCCCATTGTTCCTGCGGCATCACGCACACTCCGTGCACTACGGCTCCCAACAAGCTCCTAGTGCCTGCCCTCTTCAAGCTCCTCAGTGATAGGTCCCTCGATATGACCTAGCAACTCGACGGTCCGTCGCCACCTCGTCGTACAGAGCACGGTGGTGGGACACAATAGCCAAGAAACAATCGATGTTCGATTTAACCTATTGAAATGAAAAGAGAATCAATGGATGATTGTCTTTGGGCGAACGGGAAGCGAGCTGAAGATGAGTTGTGTCAGCTTTACTGCGTCTGTATTAGGTCAGATGACATCCTGCTGGAGCTAATAGCACCCGACACCATGTCGTTATAACTCTTATGTTAGATTGTGCTAAGTGAGCAGCTCGAGTGCGTAGTGTTAGCTAAGGTGACGTGCGTCACAACAAGGCTGGCGGAGAGTGCGGGTAGCAGCGAGTACCGGCGAGTGCGTGCCGCGCCGGCGTGCGGCCGCGGCGTACGGTTTCAATGGAATCTGCGACCGTTACACATCCGCACATACTACTCGCAACTGAGAGCCTCTCAGGGCTTTGTCTACAGAACACACTTATACGTTTAGGAGACATTCAATCATGTCAAAAATAAGTTCATTGATTTTCCATGGCACTGTGACATACGATATACTCCATCTGGTCATCTGGAGTCCCATGAGTAGGGTTGCCAGGTGTCCGGATTTTTACAATCGTGTCCGGCCAAATATGTAAGTACAACTCCGGCCTGTCCGGCTTTTGTTAGGCTATTGGTCAATAATAAAATAATTACTTAAGTATCTTTAGGTACTCCACTTTATAAAGTGGAGTAAAAATACTAATAGTGGTAGTGGATTATTTTATTTTGGTAAACTAGTAGTTACACCTACCTATAATTTATTTACAAATTATAAGGCTGATTATTGATTGTTTTAGTTACTTACTTTCAATGCAAGTAAAGAAGTTACAAATTACTTTATTACGAACAAAATGTGATTCATAATAACATAACATAACTAAGAGTAGAGTATCAATTTATTTTTTCTGTTACGATCTAACGTGTCACGCTTTCAGGGCAAAATGTCCGACTAAATATGAATCCGTGTCCGGCTTTTCTATTTTTGGGCCTGGCAACCCTACCCATGAGACACATCAGCACATCATCACAACATGTGTATGATATAATTCAAAGTAATCGAGATAACTGCTTCATAATATGACGCGTGGCGCGGCAGGCCATACTCCACGGGCGCGCAGACGGTGCAGATATTCAGTTACACGGCGCAGAACACTTGACAGAGATTTAACTGAAATGAATGGTGGCGTTTCCAGTTACTCATAATAAACATAAAACATGGATGTCATTAGCCGGCCGTTATTGGCGTTTGTAACGAGAGCGGGGCCATGTGCTCACACAGCGCCCGCTGCGGCCGCTGCGCGCGTCACACATGTCCTGTCCCTCACGCGCACCTCACTCGCTACTCACACATGTCCTGTCCCTCACGCGCACCTCACTCGCTACTCACACATGTCCTGTCCCTCACGCGCACTTCACTCGCTACTCACACATGTCCTGTCCCTCACGCGCACCTCACTCGCTACTCACACATGTCCTGTCCCTCACGCGCACCTCACTCGCTACTCACACATGTCCTGTCCCTCACGCGCACCTCACTCGCTACTCACACATGTCCTGTCCCTCACGCGCACCTCACTCGCTACTCACACATGTCCTGTCCCTCACGCGCACCTCACTCGCTACTCACACATGTCCTGTCCCTCACGCGCACCTCACTCGCTACTCACACATGTCCTGTCCCTCACGCGCACCTCACTCGCTACTCACACATGTCCTGTCCCTTACGCGCACCTCACTCGCTACTCACACATGTCCTGTCCCTCACGCGCACCTCACTCGCTACTCACACATGTCCTGTCCCTCACGCGCACCTCATTCGCTACTCGCTCGCCGCCGCCGCGTACGGGTAGCGCTACACACACACTTAACACTTCTAAAGTAAAAAAGTAACCGGTAAAAGCGATCAAACACCTCAATGTATTATAACAATGTTTTATGAGTAGTTAAAATCTTTTAGCCATAGGTACCTTGAAGCCATGTTCTAAAAATACAAAGTTTGCGACCCTGATCACATGTATGACCCTGCAGGTGCCCAGTGGTTAAACACTCGCCTCTCATAAACGAGATAGGTAGTGGGTTCACATCGTGGCAAGTACCAATGTGACTTATTCAATTCGTATGTACTTTCTGATTTTTCTTGGACATTACTGACATCGGTGAATCAAACTTGCGCAAGCGCGGTGATCAATGCTCATACCTTCATGTATGAGAAGAGAGGCCTTTGCCCTACAGGGGGGCAGTAATAGGTGTAAACTAGAGCAAGCTTAATTAAGCTTCCTAAGTAAGTAATGTGAATGCGCGTGATTCAGCCAACCCCTGCACTATCTCGATAGAGCTGCTGTGCAGTGAAAGCAGCTTATGCCTGTGACGTCACTGGTCAGCTATGCCCTAATGGTGGTAAATTAGAAGGCGCTCGTCCTGCGGCGATAAGCGCCACCTGGCGGCGCGGCGGCGCGTGATAACGTCGCCTTAGTGAGTGTCAGTGAGCAAATATGCGGAGACACGGCTTTAACGTGTGCCGACTGTTTTTTTGGACCTTTGTTTATAGCGATAGGCGAGCCTGCGCCTGCGCCGGCCGCAGGCGGACGGACGCGCGCACTGTTTGCGCGGCACGTGCCTTATCCGATACCATTTACGGAATGCGATTTTAATGCGCTTAAAAGGGAACGACTTCATTTTGAAACAAGACATGGTTTTTTTGGAGCGACCTACGCAAACAGTCGGCGCGCCGCGCCGTGTGTCGTTAGTTTTACGAGGCCGGCTCCACCGGCTCCACAGGGATTCGGCCAGCTTTACAATAGTAAACAATATCCATGGACACGTTATTGTTGCGAGTGATTCAGAGAGTCGCCCGCGCCGCCGCCGACGAGGAAAACTGCGATCAATGCTTATTAAACAAGCGGCCATGTGTGGCGGCACTACACCCGCAATAGTCGCACAGCGCACTGCCAGCACGAGGGCTGCAGGCGCACGCTGCACATGCACGCGGCACCGACGTGCGCACGCTGCACACGCACGCTGCACCTACTGGCTCACGCCGGCGCCGCACGCGCACGCTGCACTTAGACACGCATGCGGGACATTGTTTTCGTCTTTGACACGTGACATTGAGGTTCTTTTAAATATCGAAGTAACGGAAAACAGGACATTTATTTAAAGCTTCATTATTAAGTTTATTAATATTCGTTCGGTTGTTGTATACAAATGTTACATTTTCGACTTCATTTATTAAGTAACCTGTATAATTTTGTTAACGTTTACGACTTGTCTCGCTTTAAAACGTTTCTTCGTCCACGACGATTCAGAGAAAAGATTTTAATTTAATTACGAGTCACAAAACTATAATAAAATAAGGATTGTAGCATCGTGAAGAATGATGAAGGTTTAAGTGGGCCCCTTCAAAAATAGCGCAGAGTTCACACGAGCGCTCATAAATAATGCCGGAACTGTCGCTTATCGACTGTGCCTTTTGGAAATAGCTTATCTGTAGGTTACTGAATAAAAAACATGGGAGTCACAGAGATGCGCCCGCGCCGAACGAGCACCCCGAGCGGCCCGAGCGCTGCGAGCGAGCGCTGAGCGAGCAACGCGCGGGCTATCGCGACGTGACCCGCCACAAAAACACGACCCCTCCGCGCCGCGCACCGCCTGTTGCTACTCGTATCTGCTATCGGGATCATCAAACTAAGATATTTTTATCATCGTGAACAGCGCGCAGCGCGCCCGACATCCACATATAAATATTTCCATTATTATAAGGTACATAATAACTTGAATAAGTAAACAGCCTGGTGTACATGCTCTGTACTCACTAACTTATGCTCGCACAAAATTCCTTCTTAACCTATTTGACTTATAGGTACAAATTTATATGTACACACTCACATTTATTTATTTTTAGGTGGCTCACTCATCGTTCAAGTAAAGTGTATTGTCAAAGTGCACATTATAGTGTAGCTACGACACGCACGCGCACTAGGTACATTGTGTGCGCTGTAGGTACCGTCAGCGTAACAAAGTGGGCTATGTTGCCATGGCCGGCAGCTGTCGCGCGCTAGTGAATCATGCCGCCTGGACTTGATCAATCATTGTTTTATTTTAATCATCATGTTTTTATATTCGCCACATAATTGTCTGCTATTTTGTGTCGAGGCAAAACCTAACTCGAATAGTACTTTATAATATTTCATGACAAGTCAAACTCATTTGACATACTTACCTAATGTTCTCTAAAAGTTCGGTAGGTACTTACTGGCAGAGAGACTGGCGGCCGCGGACATTTGTGGACGACGGTTACTTTCCAAATTCCACACCTCCTGGAAACAGAGAGAGGAAAGTAGGTAAGCGATGCGGAGGAGAATTACATGAGATGAAACAGCAGGCTCTTCTACACACGACAGGATGTGTAAGCATCTCACTTGCCGGCTCACAGTACACAGCGGACGCAGGTCGCGCCGACTGGCGGGTCAGTGTCGGATGGTCACAGATTGGTTCAAGAGAGGCAGCGTCTTCCTCATAGACTAGACTGGTTGGTTGACACTTGGCGCGCGTGGGTGTGTGGCTGACCTGGTGCGAGTACGGCGGCGCGGCGAGCGCGCTGGAGCCGTACACGGTGTTGGGGCGCGAAGTGGCGCAGGCGAAGGCACCACCGCCGAAGCGCGCGCTGAAGGCTGGCAGTGAGCCGCCGCCCGCGCCTCCCCCACCGCCCTCCACGCCACCCTCCACGTACTCCTCGCCCAGCACCACTCCACCGCCGCCGTAGTTCGGGGAACCGCCTGCGAAACAAAGGAAACTAAATGAGCCCCTACCCTTATCATTTATCAGGTACTGGTAAAGACCAAGTTTCGGCCAAGATTCGGTTTGAATGAGGAAATGACTGCAGGCGCATAGGTGCCTGCAGCCCTTTCAGTACAAGGCTACCCTTGCGCTGCAAGGAAGACGTGGGCATTTGTGTGTACCTGCGCTGGAGGTCCAGATCTGTGGCTGTGAGGTGATCTCGGCACCATTACCGAAGTACGGCGAGCCAGCTGCGTACGCGCAGCGCGAGTACACCGCCCCACCGCCTCCTCCGCCGCCACTGCTACAAACAAAATAATCTTATTAGCAAGACAACTACGTGGAGAAACTGCTGAAACATAAACATAATTCAACAACTGTCTCATAACATTGAGTAGGCACGTACTCCAAGAGATGATTTTACCAACGGCTGATAGGTAGGTATCTTTTATACGAGGAATTAAAATTGACGTAAAATTGACAGTTTTTGTATGTAAAACGAATATTTGAACTGGTTCATAGTGTGACCATGTTCGTTAAAATCCGTTGTTTATTAAATATGCAGGAAGCAGCTTCAGCGCATGCTACAGCATCTTAGAACAAAGGATGTGTAATGAATTATCTTCACGTAAGGGGGCCATAAAGAACTAGTGTCAGGACCACGCCTCGAGCTCACCGCCTGTCAGACCGCCACGCGCCCGCGCAGCAGGCTGCGGCGCACACGAGGCCCACTCGCACGCGCCGCTGTTGTCGCCGCGCTCACACGTCCTACAAGCTCATTTGCACACGCAATGACTCGGGCTCATTCCACTGTCGCTTGTTATCGTTACCTACCTACCTATCCAACAATTAAGTATTCCAAAAGAAGCAGCATTCATTTTATGCGGAAGCGGAAGGGACAAGAGTCAAAACGAAAATCAATATATGTTATTTCACATAAACCTACAAGGGCACTTATAAAACGTCAGAAGTTAGGTGCTGCACGGTTCCAATTGGTTGTTTCCTATGGAGAAAAACCGGCAAGAAACTCCACGGTTAAAGGCTCGAGCACACTGGCGCGACGCGGCAGCACGTCACAAAGGTACCGCGTATCGCGCTACGAGCGGTGCCTTTGAGTTGTGCTGTGGCGTGGCGCCTGTTTGCGGGAGCCTTCATACTCTTATAAAAATAAGGTCCTTTTACAATGTTTACAAATTACAGTGTTAATAGGTATGGGAGGACAGTGTAGGCCTGTCAATAAGTAACAGGTACTCAACAAAATAGAAAAGGTCTACAAATCTACAGTCTACAAGTTAGGCCTACAACGTTACGTTACAAAGATAAATAAAATAATAAAAATAAAAGCCTATTTAAACAAAATGACATGATTGCCAATATTGCCATTACAGCTCTAGCTGTAACAAATCTAAATTAAAACCCTGTCTTGTTGTTGTGTTTTTTTTAAATAAACTTCGTAATTTGGTAGTCAGTTAATAGACATTTACATAGTGATGCCGTGAATGAGGTACCAGGGAAGCCACATCTGCAGAAGAAATTATTGCCAAACTTCCTTGTCGTCAAAGTAGTCTTTAATGTTATAATATACTTTTTTGTTAAGGATACGTTTGATGTGGCATTTTGAAATTTCCATCGCTAAGTTCTGTAACTGACATTGGCAACTGTTGATAAGAAATGACTTGCTTGTTTTAGTTAATCTTAATTTGGCTATCACAATTTCATTTTTACTACGTGTATTTATATTATGGAAATTGCTTCTTATTTTGAAAAGTCCTAAGTTTTTGCGAACATACAAAATACTTTCTAAGATATAAAGAGAAGGCAGAGTTAGTATATCAATTTCTTTGAATTTGTTTCTAAGAGGCTCGCGAGGTCCCAAGTAGGAGAGGAGTTAAGTATGATTTTGGTTTATTTTTATTTCTTCAAAGCGTAATAAATCAGCATTTCCTTAATTAATATGAAAAATAAAATAAGAAAGCATGAGTAGTAAAACGTCACATTGGTACATAAGTACCTACTTAGCTATTCAATATCTCACAATAATTTTAAAATACTTAAAGCCGTTTCCTGTGACAATCTTGAGGCATCCATGATGTTCAAGAAAGATGAGTCCAAGCTGTCTGTCGCAGTTAGTATTCAGGATGCTATGGAGCCCCGGCCTGAACCCTGCGCCTGAAACCTGGGATGCATATCTTCCCCGTGTTTTTTATTTGACAGATCGTGATGTCTTATGCCTTACCTAGCGCCTTGATGACAGGCAAGTTTTTGACTCAATAGTGTGACTGATTAATTAATTAATTGCGTAACACAGTCTAAATTGATGCAACTAATATGTGACAACATGCGCGATCGAGACATTACTCAAGGGTACAGACAGAACGTGAGAACATTGGTCAGTGTGGAACGTGACAAAGTGACGATCAACCGTGCGCCCGCGCCGCCGACGTTATACACATTACACGGCGCTGCGCGCTGGTATTAAACATTTTAGCATCGTTTAAGAATACCGAGTACCGAGCATGTAGTTGTTAAGTAGAGCGCGGTGAGGCTAATGGCTCGGAACGTCTCGGAAGTAGGTACCTATGCGTTATCGTACGCGTCGCCCGCGCCGCCCTCGACCCGCTTGCATTCATTACACGACGCGGGACTCACACTCGCCCGCTGCGCCCGACATCAGCACTTTCAGACGATGTTTGGGTTCGTCTCCGAATCATTCACAAACTTGCATCGCATGTTAACTTTAATCTAATACACGCAAGCTCCACATTCAGCCGCAAGCCGACGTGCTCAGAGAAAGGTCAACCTTTGGACGCTGGAGTTTGGACCGGTGACCACCAGAGCCAGAGCAACACACGCCGCCGAGATAAACCTAAGGCGAGCGATGGATATGGAGCGGGACATATACGGCGTAACCATGTATGTAGTACAAGCAACACGAGAACGCGGAAGTGGAGCGCCCGCACTCGCATTTTCACACCGCTCTGCGCCCCCGCACCCCGCGCAGTGACGTAGCAGCGTGCCGCCTTACATTATTCTTTAAAGACCCCAGCTAGTCAGCTCATACAATAGTGCCCACTGACTCACGCATGAAAGAAGACAATATTATTACACCAATTTCTAGTTTTGTATAACGAAATACAATCATAATGTGCCTGCACCATGTTTATCCACTGTTGAATGCGATGGGTAAACATGGTGCCTGCAAGTATGCACTTGCTGGCACGAACTTGACGATGACGATGACGATGCCGTCGCATTCAGTTTTCAGTTTCGTTTATAACCTGCTGGGACACAGGTCTCCTCTCTGCGTGAGGGAGTGGGCCGTAATCAATCAATGTCATGTCTTCCAATTTATGGTTCTAAGACAAGCCGGTTACTTACCTCAAACGTTTTAAGAGCAGTGGTGAAAAAAAGAAAGAAAGAAAGAAAATACGTTTATTTGCGGTAAACATGACGCAAAGAAACAACCGGCCAAGTCCGTGTCGAGCCACGCACAGTTTAGGGTTCCGTAGTAGCCCGTTATCACAATATAGTACGATTCTGTTGTTCTTTATTCTGAATATAATGAAAACGTAACCCATTGGTACAGCCCCATCTAGCGGCAGTATTGTGAAACTTATGTTCTTTTTTTTCATATTTTGTTTTTCAATTGCAAGTCTTTACCCTTTATAAACAAGCAACTACTACATCTTAGTCACTTTAATGGATTAATGCTAAGGATTTTGTATTTGGTACAAAATTATCCAACACCCGAGTTCAACGACTATTACTGCAATAAAATTATCTTAACCGCTATAATTTTCCTTTAAAGTTCATGAAATGCACTACCATCGCGAATTTTTACCGATTTTTCAAGCCAGCAGTTCAGCTTTTAGAGGGGGGGGCGCCCTACTGGAACAACAATTTGCACTTTAAAGTTTAATATATCGTAAATGGAGCATTAAATCAAAAAAATATTTTAGAAACCCCCAACTATTCAACGATACCCAACACGATGGGATAGACGACGAAAAAAGTATTCATCCCCACTTCATATGTAGGGGAGCTACCCTAAAAATTTATATTTTCCAAAAAAATATTTTACCACTCTGTCGTCGTAATTGTTATACACACTCTTAAAAAATTACAGCTTTCTAGTACTAACGGTCTCTTAGCAAACCTGGGACAGACAGACGGACATGACGAAACTATAAGGGTCCCTTGTCAGAACTACTAATAAAGTACTAACCCTAAAAAACACACAAATACAAAAAAGAACCAGTTGAGTTGGTGATGAAATAATTTACACATAGTAAAGTGCCTGCCACGGACTAGAAAAAAAAGAAGGATGCCGCGCCACGCGTATCGAAAGTGAAGCACTATTTAAGTATCGGACCGTTTGTACAAACATGCTTCACGCACACATTTACATCATAAGGTGCCGACCGGCCGCCACTACGGCGTCATTGTAGGTACTGTTTACGTCAAGTAATAAAATACAATAATGCCTTGTTGTGTTGTAAAATGGTGTAAAAATAATTCTACATCCCAGAAAAGTGTCAAGGAATAACATATCACAAGTAAGACACTTATTTACACACACACACACACACACACATGGATCGGTACGGTGCTTTACTTTCGATATGCGTGGCGCGGAGTCTTTTTTTTCAGTCCGTGGTGCCTGCCTGGGTTCGAACTTAGTCACTTTAATATTTTCTTCAATCATTTGCATTCTGGCTAAGTATGTTAATGGGCTGCGACATGTATCGGAGTCTGTTTCACATGTTAGCTATTGTATCAAATTCGTTTCTTCGCCTTATTTTCCTTGTCCATACCACAGAGTAAACAAACTGAACAGAGGCAAAGCTTCTAAAGAGCGTGCAAAATGTATACCTATTTTGGTAGGGTTGGCACAGAAGGATAAAATTAAATAAACAAAACGTTAATCAGATTTTTATTAAGTAATTATGATAAAATATTTTTTGTACAAATTACTCTCATTTTTTACCATGGTAGTATTTTTTATTACAAATTATTTAGATACTCTACTTTTTTTATATTTTTTTTAACACCAAACGTCTGCCATTATTATAAAAAAAATGATCTAAAATAGTCATTATTTTTGTTCTTGAACGCACCGTTTACGAAATAAGTACCTAGGTAGTGTAGGTACCTATTTAGTGCCATTTACTAAACAACCAATTATGATCAATACCAAAAGATAATTTGCAGCGCCGCGGCCGGGTTGAGTTTTCTTCGGAATTTGTGGTATGAGGTATCTATCTACCACATTAATAATAGTCTTTCTTTATTCATGAATATGAGACAACCATACAGAGTAACTTAATAATAAGCCCAGAATAGACAAAAAAGCGTTTAAAGTTATTTTGACAATAAAATTTAAGCAGAAAAAAACCTAATGTTATAAATGTGCAAGTTTGTGAGGATGAATGGATGTTTGTTACTCTTTCACGCAAAAACTACTGAACGGATTTGGATGGAATGTGAAACACAGATAGTTTATAACCTGGATACTTTTTATCTCGGTAGTACGTTACCGTGGGATAATTTCCAACCTCCACACGGGCGAAGTCGAGGGCATAAGCTAGTAAATTATAATCAAGTTATGTACTACTGTTTTTTTTTAATGTTTTTATTTCTATTAGTATTGTTCAAACACACAGTACAGTTAACAACCATATTTACGCAGTTTTTATATTAAAACCCTACTTAATATGTTTTAGTCATGTCAAAACATGAAATGAAAACAAACACGACGCGGGACGCGTACGCGCAACCCTGAGCAATTCAACTAGCCGAGCCGGTATAAACCGGTTTCTCATCGTACGCGACGAAGCCGCCAGTGGTACGCACACACGCGCCGCATGCTTGCAGTAGTGTACACCTATCATAGCACAGGTGTATGTAGCTTGGTCTCTGTTTCGATTCTTTACTCATGTGTCCATACACTGGCATACATCACATTCACTCATTTTTGCCCCAGAGGGACATAAAGATATTTTATACTCTGGATTTCTAATCAGACATTCATTCATAACTCAACCCAATCCATATTATGCGCGTATTCTGAATATTGAGCGTGTAATGTAGTTGGTATTGATGATCACATCATAACAAGCGAGTGTTGTAGCTTGTAACCCGCATCCCGTTCCAGGCGGCCACGCCGGCGCAGGCGGGTGCGCAGTGCATTAGCGTCGTCAGTGGGCGCACGTGCTGGTCACGCCGCGTGACCACACACGCCGCCACACGTGTTCGCTAACAACTGTCCCCCGAGACCGTCCCGCGGTCCGGCCCGGAGCGCCCCGGTCCTGATGCAGTGACCACTGTGAGCAGCCACTCCGCAAGCAAAACGTGGATCGGTTTACTCTTTCTGAACGCGACGCTTGTTATTTGTGCATCATCGACCTAATCCCGCACCGGAACGTCAAGGGCCTATACAAATAATTCATTCGAGACACTTAAACCGTCACTCAACGCTAACAAAAAATGATGTGTACAAATTTGGAAACGATCCGAAGACTTAAAACGTGTAAAATGGCGCATTAGAAGGGGACGCGCACAAAAACTGTCTTTCTGACAAATAGCCCAGCGAGCGCCGCGCCGACGCGCGGGTCGCATGCGGCCTGCGCCGGCGCAACCACCACGCGGTCCACGTCACATGACGTATTGATAACGGTATTTATTGTACATTATAGGAAAACACCAACAATTCTCGTAATGTTATGAAATAAGTAATTATAAAAAAACCTGTCATTTCTTTTAAAGCGAGAATCATCAGTCTATTTTGTCTCGAGTACACCTACGATCAATAATGCATCTGATCTGCTAAACGTTTGTGTATCTGTGTTGCAGCTTGAGAGCTGAACGAGATGGTCACTGAGCTCAGAACATTCTTGGGAAGTAAACTGAATTTAAGAATTTACAAAATTGAGTAATAAATACACAAAATATTAATAGTTAGACGGTTGTCGCTGACCGCTTAAAGTGGGATTTTCCTTGTACTAATTGGTAACAATAAACAAACTCGAGTATTAGAGGAAAACGCAAACATGCCTAACGATATTAATTATTTTCAAACAGAACAAGTCAATAATAAAACTGCCGCGCTGTGTACCTACTGCGCAGATGTACCTACGCGTGCATGTGTGTGCGTCTGGACGTAATAGTCGCGATGCCTGTTTGTAGTAACGGTACAGTATCCACACAAGAGGCACGAGTGTGCACTGTGCAGCCACTGCAGGAGATGTTCTCACGCGGCGCCCACGCGTTTCACCCGACACCCTGGGCCCAGCCCGGCTCATGTGTGACCTGCCGCTACCTAGAACACGGCCCACATGCCCATATGGCACATGCTTCCCCGGGCCTAGCCCAACAGTCTCCGAACGCCACTCGCGTATCGCGTTCCTTAGCAATACGCAAGGTACACACGGCTACACATCAAGCTATACATTTCCAGTATAAGCTGATCTCGCATTGTGTAGGATTTCCGTAGACTGCGAGGTCAGCGTGCACTGGAAATGTATAACTTGATGTGTAGCCGTGTGTACCTACGCTTTCTTTAGAGTTCAAAAACAGTTTGTGAAACCTCAGAAAGCCACATAACAAACAAAGGGACGGTGTTGTTGACGTATCAGAACAGCCGCAACAGCTAATAATGCTATTAACGTATTGTACACAGAGGGTTCTCGAGCTCTTCCGCCCGAGCGCGGCTATGGTCCAAAAAAAACATCGTGAACCCAGAGTTAGGCTCAGTACGTATTTGCACAACCAATTGACTGCGTTTGGAGGGTTTGCTTGTTTTTGGTTTTAGAGTGGTTGCCACAAATTAATCCAAGTGTGCGGATCGACAAACACCATATTGTTAGCGCGACACGAGAGGTGTGCGGGGAGTTCGCGGGACGCGGGGGGCGTGGAGCTCGCTCTCACTAGGTTAAGTGTCGCGGCGCACAATGCCAGCGCGCGCGCACCGCAGGAAGTGTACGATAGCGTTACTCATTCGCAGAAACCACACAACGAAACACACGATCCAGCTCTCTCTAGTATTAAAACATGCTGCTCTTACGTGCCGCTGTTACCTTCAACTAAGTGCCTACCTATTCACGTATACGAGTATGTTCCACACTATCCAAATATTTTGAGTTTTATAAACTACACACAGATTGCAGTTTTGCTTGTAGGTACGGAGCTGTAAACTATTTACAGTCAAAGTCCGACACGTTACAACTCGTTACAAGCAACAAACAATACATTAAATGATGTTTATCTCAAACAGAGCTGTATGCTTGTGAACGCACATTAGTGCAAGTTGTTCTAATGATGATTGAGCTTTTAGAAGCACATAACAAAGTGCAATAAGTAGGTAATGAACTAATGACTCAACGCGTCAGCAGGCAATAATGCAACATTTCAAATTAGGTCCGCGCATGAAAGTCTATTGCTTGGTCTATAATACATAGTATTAGTAAAACAGGTGTGTAGGTATAAATATCACAAATGTTTTTCTGTGCGGAAATATCTAAATTGATGGTGACCCTATTTTTTAGTTTGTGGTATATGACATCATACTGTTTATAATTATATTGTAGAAATAAGTATTATTAAAATTAAAATAAACGAAGTTTCAACGAAAACTTAAAATATAACAGGTCCACTGATGAAATTTAAACTCAAAGCATCTATTTCAATTAAAAAACTAACAGGAACTTTTGAATTGTCAAAGAGTCGATGAAACTTGAAGCTAGCCAATTCCAAAACGTAGAGAACTACCGACAGTCCTTTGATAAAGTGTACAAAGGATAACGGGTAAACAATAAAATGGATCGAAATAAAATGGATTTTAAATCTATTTTGCGTGTATTTAATTTACATAAAGGAAATCGTGTAACAATCTCATCAGGTCTTAACAAAAGTTGCTGGAAATTATCCAAAATAATAATTTAAATCTACGTCGACCATGATTGTGTGAAGACGTGATGTCACTTAAATTTTCTTTTCAGTTTAGATGTCAATATTTATTTCGTTTTTGCCCACGGTTTCTTTCAGCGTTTTCCTGTAGGAGCCATACTTCAAAATTTAATCACACTGGTTTTAAAAATAATCTGCGTGTATGTACTGCAGGTTCAGCAGTCGGCTTGCAGCCGCGCGGGCCGCGGCCGTTCAGTGTGCGCGTGACGTCACGCCGGACGGCCACATCCTGCTGTCCGCGGACAGGGCCACCCTGCACCCCGCACCCCGCACCCCGCACCCCCGCACTACACCTCAATCTGCTTATACCAACCCATATACCTACCTAAATATTTCTATGGAGAAAGTAAAACAATACTGTTTTCTGTATTAGTTTCCAATTACCGCTAAACAATAGCTATCCGGTTAACTACGGCAATATACTATGTAGGTACATACATACCTGCCGAGTGTACCTATTTTAAATATTTGCATTAACAATACTAAATTAAACGATAAATAAGCAATCAGAAACATATAGGTATTATGAAACGAACGTAAGATGCACGCAGTCACAGACTGTCTCACGTTCGAGATCTCCTCTCGAGACTTGTCTCAACATTTCCGTGAATGAATGTCGTCAAATGTATGATATGCTGGTGAGGCTCACATTTGGACAGCTCATCGTGAGAGAACTTACAAGAGTGAGAGTGGTTCATTGAACCGAGTTTACAAAGAACACAACATTTTAAAGCGGCTGAGCAAGTATTTAATTAGTTATGTAACACACACATAGGGTCACTATAACTATGTTATACTAATTGGACAAAATAAAAAAAATACCTAGGTACCTAGCTAGTCTAAAAACAAAACCATGTCCTAAAATGATCTCCCAACACATACGACATTACTGTTCATATTGAATACTTTACTTGGACTTAATTTATTACAAAGTAAAACTGGACCGACTCTCCAAACTGTGACATTTCACATTTCACAATTTCTTTACTAATATATTTTTACCGAGTTGAGTTGAATTTAATAATTGTTGGCTCTTGTTTGTGACATTATTACAACATGTTGGTCTGCACATGAAATTTGTTGATATTCAATGTGTTGTTTATGTACAACTTATGTGTTGTAGTACTAATAGTAATGCGAGATATTGTATAAAGAGCTTTGCAGAATTTGGAAAGTTCTGCCGCTGCTGGCCAGGGTCTAGGTATCTAAGCCTCAATTTTTTTTGTTAAGTATTAGTATGTTGACTAGCCCTCCCTCGTTAAGTTCGCTGTGACTACTGGATGCTCACTTTGCGATGTGTACCTCAACTGGTTTCATCAAAACTAGTATGTCTGCAATATTACCTGAGTTGCTGTCTAACATAACATAACATATTTATGTTGAGCTGTGCTTTGATTTGAATATACCATATTTTTAATTTACTGTGTATTTATGAGTTTTGTGCATTAATTTTGGACATAGAAGTTTTGGTCAAACTATAGCAACATGTAGAATTAGAAACTATTTCATGAACGTTTGTGGCGGCTTATTGCTAATCAAACGTAGCTCTTCTCATTGTAAATTTCAATCCTGATGATAATTGTACCAAGCTCTAAGCTAAGATCCCACTTAGGAAATTGATATGTATGTTGTATTTTTAGTTAATTAATAGGTAGGTTTTTGATGTGATTTGTCTCACAAATTTTACATTTGTGTTATTTTGTAAATGAGAATTAGCATTCCTCGTGTCAATACGGATTTTACTTGTTCAAACTTGTTCAATAAAATAGTGAACACGGAACAATGCATTGATAAATTTAGTAAGTATGAACTTAAGTTATCAATAATTACTTACTGTAGGTAAGAAAGTACTAAAATCAAGTCGCTAGACTAACTAACTTTAACTAACTTTGGCTCACTACCCATCGTCACTCTATTTCAAAATAATTTAGTTAAGCACGGCAGATTCTCGTGTGCCAACACTTGACATGAGTTGTAAGATTATTTATGTACCTAGTGCCCGCCTAGCTATACATATGCAGAACATTATGGTACCTAGGTACTTAATCAGATCAGTGTAAACGTATCGACACGTAAAACGAAAGATGCATACAGTTCATTTGCGTATCTACTCGTTAGTAGCCAAGTTGAAATTAAAGTTGCCTAGAATTCGGCCAATTAAGTCAAACGGCCACAGCGGAGATAACGAGGCTCAATAACAATTGAACACGAAAACAAACTGGCAGTTGAGAGTAAACAAGGAGCGCGACTAGTGCGGACCCGCGGCGCCACTGCGCGGGCTGCTGTGGCCTGAAATTACGCAACTTTTGTCAGTTGTGATGAACTATGTACGAGGTTTATAATTAAATTATACCATCTACAAATATCGACGATCGAACTGTGGTGGAGTGGTCTGACGGAGGTGGAGCTAGACTGGCAGCTCGTGAAGGAACTATGCGCCAGTGCGTGAAAATCTACATTATATGATCCACGGCAGGGAAGTAACGCACAAATTATAATTTATTCATAGGTTTTTGTATGTAGAAAGGGAACCTACCTATTACTGTGGGTAAATAAATTATACACCGGACCGTTTTATATTCTTATGACAGCGAACCAGTTAAAAAATTTGAAAGTTCACGAAACATCACCGATGCCGTAGTTCACGTCCATAAAAAAATACTTGTAAAGAAGTTTTGGACATTTCAAGTTTATTTTTATTTTTATACAACATAATGACATTATTATATTACACTTCCAGGGTGGTACATAACGAACCTAATTAAAGTTCGTTGGGAAGCCCCGTCACGCGGTCGCTGCACAGCCGCTGGGCTACGCAACGCAATCGTAGCGTAGCCGCTACGCGATGCTGTCGCTCGCTACGCGCTCGCTACGTAAAGAAATCATAGCGCAGCCGCTACGCAATTCGGCCGTAGCGCAATGGCTACGCACCGCGGTCATAGGGTAGACGCTACGCTATGATGTCGTATGCTACGCAGTCGGTACGCAACGCGATTACTAGCTACGCGCCGCTACGAAACCCGCTTGTTACGCAACGTGATTATTGCACATCAATGTTTTATTTGGATCGTATAGTGGTTTTCTTTACAATTCGCCAACTAACAGGGTGTTACATAATTTTACTTTTATATCCCTAGTATAACTACTTAGTAGAGATGGGCCGACTATGACTTTGGCCGACTAGCCGACTAGTCGGCTGCAAAATTGCCGACTAATCGGCCGACTAGTCGGTACATCACTAATAATTATATACGTATTCAGGCCAAACCAATCATTGCTTTCAGTTGAGTTCGGGTGACATCGGCAATGTTCGTGACTACGCTTTCGGCTTGTAGATGCCCCGCAGCGTCCGGTGGCCAGATCTAAGTCTAATTCATTATTATTAGGTCAAAAGAAGAGTTCCTATTTCTAAGTTGTAAACCTATTTATTGCCAATTGTTTTTTATAGTTTCTTCTTTTTTGTTAGAAGTATTAGTTAATTTTATTTTATATAATTTCTGGATCTAAGTCCAATTAATTAATGGACCAAATGAAGGGTTCCTATTCCTTCCTATCCTATTCTAAATTGCCCTGAAAATAAACTGTAAAACTCATTCTATAATAAAAATAATAACAGTAACGATTTCAATTTCATTACAATCACCCTGTTTTGAAATTTTAAGCAATTAATACGAGAAAAAATGGGCCGACTAGCGGCGATTTTTGCCGGACTAGTCGGCGACTAGTCCGTTCATCACTACTACTTACTTAGTTATACAAGTAGTAAACAATGTTAACAACTTATGAAAAACCCACTGTAATTAAAATTCGTGTAACGGCCATTTCTAAACCCAATAAATAACCAACAGTATCAATAACATGATAACTATATTTAGATCAACTTAAAAGCGGAAGATAAGGTACGCTCCAACATCGCAATCACTAAACCTGGGCTCGGTGCACAACTACATGCAACGAAACTCACACATCTGTGATCACATTTGCATACTTACAGTTACAGATAGACAAGGACAGAGATAGGACCCGACACAATCGTACGAGTGCAACCGCGTTAGCCGCCAAATGTTTTCGATTATGAATGACATTGTTGAGGTAGTGTTAGCAAGAGTTGCCTGATGCGTCGCATCGTGTCACTCACGCCTGTTTTGTGTTATCTATCTCACTCTCGTAATAATGGCGAAGCAAACAATAAACAAATTAAGATCTACGACAAATTAAAATTTTTGGCTGTACGCGTGCAAAGTAATCCTGTTAGTCTTATTTTTCTTTCTTGAGTGATTAGATCACTTTATTAAATACGAGTATACAAGAAAGCATTATGATGCGTATTTATATACAAATACTAAAATTATTCAGCTGTATCCGGCATGCGCTGTTTAGACGACGGTTCGCGTGTAACTGAGTGTAACCGTGTCCATTGGACTTCATTCAGTAGGTCCGCGTGCTGTGATCAAGTTACGTATCTTCCGCTTTAAGTTTATCTAAGTACCTACCTACATTATAAAAAATATATATGAGTATTTGTCTTGCCGATTCAACCTAAACAGATCGATCGACATGTCGTTCTGAACAACACTTTATTAATTTTGTAAGATGTGATTGTTCCGCAGTATCAAGCTGCTCACCTGATCACCTGGTTCATACATTTCTTCAGTGAGGAAGATTAGATAGTAGACAGGCAGATACCAACCAAGTGGAAATGTAAGCTTTCCTACACCGGGAAACGTACTTCATTTTATAGAAATCTGTTGCTTTTCTGCTGTTGCAGACGTTTTCGGTTAGACCCCAACTACTGTATTAATGTGTCTTATCCGTAATACTTAGTACGTGCCGTGCGAGTCATGCGTGTTGTGCGTGCCGTGCATACCGCGCGTGACACACATTCCCACCAGTCTAATCTTGTTCTACTACTACTCTCTGGTCTCTACGGTCTCTCCTCAAATGTATCTTCTCTCTGTGATCTACTATCACAAGTATTGTTTAATTGTTGAACTTCAGCTGCAGTTGCAGTGGGTTCGCTCACAGTTCCACAAATACTGTTTGATTTATTCCGTTTTTTTTTTGCGTAGGTATTATTATTTACGTCTGTGTTAGTTTGTATATGGTATGTAAATATCATTCTAAATAAAAACCCAAATAGCACGTAAAAGGCTTTCAGTTCTGTCTTTAATCTAACATGTAGGTACTTAGCAAACAAGTAACATTAGTAATGAGAATATACATAAAACTACGAGACTCGCAGGCATCGCGATGTAATTGTAGCAAATTAAACAGTTATAAATAAATTACCAACAGTTAGCGAGACCGCAGCTCCGCGACCGCGTTCTTATCGCGCCGCGCCGTGCGACGTGCCACCGCCGCACAACACACACACACTCACACACACTCACACGCTGTGTGCTCACCGACATTATCATATTATTCATTTAAAATAATTTACAAGGACCGGTGCGGAACGTCGCCCAGCCACATCGAACGCACGAGCTACCGAACTCACAGAATTTGACTTACAAACTATTGCACGTTCTCGTTCAGCGAGGAGATAGCACACGTGTTAACTGAAACCAGTCAATATTCTGAAGAACGTCGGCGTTGTTATGAGTGCGCCGAACGCTGTCGTGGCCGCGGTGGACATTTTTAGCTGTTCTTTATCCGTATAACAATATTTTAATGAAATTCCCGGAATACAGTTAATCAATACTGACGCAAAATTCTTAGGAATAGGTATCATTTTTGACTTTAGTAATAGTCGACGATTATGAATGGAAGAATGACTTTTTGACTTCATTGCCTTTTATACAAACCGTGCGATTCGTGAATCGGCTCACAGCCACACTCTGATATCAATATCAAGAACAACTCGCGTAAATTGGCAATTGGGATTGCCGAAGCTAAAGTTAATAACATTATGAATGGCCAGCATGGTTTGGTTAGCCGTCATCCAGCCTGCGCCTGTCAGAACCGCCGGTCTGAATATGCGCAGCCTCCATTAAAGTTAATGGAGTGTGAAGACATCCAACGTTCGAGCTGAGCTCTCATGCAGTAACCCGTGACTGCAAAGGGCTACTTTTGAGTGGAGCTATCACTGTTATGCTATGTGTTTGGCACGTGCTCGCAGCGGCCAGCCAGCACGTTGGAATGCTGGCTCGTGTCGCAGCGCACGTGCCGCGGACGTGCCGATGTGCGCGACACTCGCAAGCCTTAGCCTCATCGCCACAGACCTGCAGTTGGCACTGATATAGGACCAAGCTATTGTATGTTAACACTCATCCATTTCTTTTAAACTGACCTAGTTGTAAATGGCAATTACGCGTACAGCTGTTGAAATGACCGCCAGTAATCGAAAAGACATGAGAATGTGAAACAAAAGCTGATAAACAAATAATCGGTTGAACTGCAATCCTTACAAGAAGACGATTACGAACAACATTCATGATACGAACAACTGATAATTATTTGTATTTATCGTTAACCGACGACAGGTTACCGATGTGGGCTACCGATTCCAATCGCTTGTCACATCTAATTACCTATCGCACATATTTTACCTACTCGTACTTGCAATTGTCTGGTTCCGACCCGACGACTCATTTTAACTTTTATGCCTGCTTGATTTGTAAATTGCTACACGACAACGAATAGATGAATATACTTCACGCCTGCCACAAACATCTTGCAAAAGACCGGTTAATTAAGTGAGCTCGACTAATGTATAGGAATCGGTGGCTCTTTCGATCTGTTCCGACAATTTTATTGAAATTCGATCAAATCAATCTTTGTAAATTTAAATTCAAAATATTTTATTTCACAAACCTACATAAGTACTTATTAAACATCAGAAGCTAAGCGCACTAGGCGCGCAAAGAAAGAAAGAAAGAAAGAAATCATTTATTTGCTGATAATGTAGGTATACATATAAGTTGGAATAATTATTAAGTGTCCCGATACATTTTACCTTACGGCATGCAAAATATTAGGATTGAATTTATTTAGTAATATACATAGATAGGTACAGCTATTACAATTATTATTAGCCATAGTCGAATTTAGTAGGTAGTCACAGCTCAGACTAAAAAAACAAAATAATTAAAGAATTAAATATAAATCTGCAATCTGCAGAGTAACCTTATGCGTAAGGTCGATATTAGAGGACTTGAGAAGGACCTGCGAAGGATCTGGATAGAAGCAAGATATGACATCTATTGACTGATTGCATATTGCACAAAGATAGTTATCACTCCGCATTAACAACCGCTCGGCCGTCAACGCGGAGCCTGCAGCAGCGGTTCTAAGTGCGTGCGACGAGAAGATGTCGTGACCGGGATTCATTTACCTATTCAGTTAACTCAGGGACACTGTGGACTACTATAAGACACTACACAATACGACAGACAGACACTATACTAAAACACATACCTAAATAGCAAATATAAAAAGACCGCACATGGTGGTGCAGGTGAACAAGCTATTTGGGCTACAAGCAGCTCACTTGCAACTTTCAGACAATGTTGTGAGTGAGCCGAATAGTCAGTTCTAAAGTTATTAGCTAAACACATAATAAAAATTAATAAATATGATTTTATATGTTGTAAAAATAAAGAGTATTTATTTGTTTTCTATGAATTTTGTCTGTGGAATGTTTTTGCCTGTATACCAAATAGTTTCATCGACTCTACATCTCCTAAAAATGTATAATTATTTATTTATTTGTACGCCAACAGCTTCTGTATACAATATATCTTAAGTAGGTACTCTAACAAATCTTCGATTGACCGACAACATCTTCCTTTTTCCCTCAGCAGATGAGCTAAGCCTAGTGCTCGGACACTTGTCCCCAGCAAGCCACAAGGTCAGGCTTGCGATTAACGTGGCAAACTCAAAGTGACGACCGACAGCACCAGGTGGTAAAAAGACAAGGCGAGACATCGCTAGACGCACCGAGAACGCCTGGGAAGGCGATGTAAGAATCTCTCCCACTTTCGCTAAACAGAAAACTCATTGACATGTGATTCTTTCCCTTTTTATCTTGGAGTGTTGTCAATATAAGCGTTAAATTGCGTGCGTTTCTGCGCAGAGGCCAAAGGCGGATAGTGTTTTATGTCTGAAAACACAAATTGCTGTCACAGGCCATACAGCTGCCAAGAACAACCGGAATAGAGCCGTTCAGTGGTCACGTCTACCGCTTGAGCTTTGGGCGAAAACTACCACACAGTTTATGATTGTGGGCTGAACTGAACTCGTATAGCAGAAGAAAGAGAGGCCCTTGCCCTGCTCTGAAGTATTTAGGCACAAAGCCACAGTTTTATTGAATTGTTACAAACTCATGTTAAAATAATTTCAGAAGTGGAGTTACCGGTTTTCAAGACCGGTTACCATGAAAATTACAGAAATTTTGAGTGAAATAAAAATACTATTATACAGGTTGGCAGGTAGGGACATCGACGCTCAACCTGTTACCATGGATTCAGTACATATAATATTTAAAAAAATGCTGTTCCATACATTTTGACCGTGCAGGTATTGCACTTTTCTATGAAACAGCAGATTTCTTTTTTGATAACTGACTTAAAATTTCTATGCTCGGGGGGTCTAGAATCATGTGCTGAATTCGTGGTTACAGTTTGCGCGTTGATGTCTATGTGTATGTTAATGTTTAAAGTGTCAAGTATTTTTGTTTTTACCATAAAAGGTATGCTTATGTATAGTATTGTCTTTGAGGGTAACCGCGTACCTACCTTCACAACGCAGGCATTTGTACTGACCATAAACATTTTGATCTCCCAATAGTCTAATGCTTAGATTGATTGCCGTATTCAAGGCACGTTATACCGAACGCCCGGGTGACCGGGGCCCTCAATACTTAAAATGTCATCATGAAAACATAGGTACTGGGTTAGCTGAACGGTTTGTGATGGCACTTTGTAAGAATTGAACTAAAAATAGAATGCAAGCAGGCGTTGTTTGACATAGCTACGTCAGGTAATGTGTAGCGCCATTAGCTGCGGTCGCGGCGTCACCAGCCCGCGCCCGCGCACGTCTCTCCACAGTAACACTTCACACTACAACAACGGTAGGTAATAACTAGCTGTGTCTAATAGCTCTGTACTGGTCTCGTCAAATGTAGCTACTCCTGGGTGAATGTTGAGAAAAATATACATACAAAAAGACAGTTCAGCTGGCAACGAGATGGTTTCATAAAGTGTGAGTACTCACCCGTCGACGTGATGGTGGTGGTCGTGCGAGTAGGGCGGCGGCGCGGCGGGCGCGTAAGGCTCGTAGTGGCGGAAGTCGTCGCGGCGCTCCGGCGACGGGCTCAGGTCGGGGCTGCTGCGGCGCAGGTACACGCCGTCCGTGGAGCCGGCGGCGCTCGGCGTGCCCGGTTTGAATACCTCCTCGAGGTGCGCGTAGGCCTGCATGTCGCGCGCGTGTGCCGCTGCCGGCCGCAGCTCCTGGTAGCTGCGCGAGTGGGACGGCGACAGCGCGGGGTGGGCGTAGCCGAACGGCGGCAGGCGGGGCGGGCTCTCCGCGTCGCCGCCGCTGCCCTCCGCGCCGCACTCCGCCTCGCCGTCTGCGCACACGCACACACATTACTCGCTGCGCCACACACGCGCGCCGCAAGGCGATGCGATTGGCGCTCGCCGACACCACCGCTTTATTTGTGATCATCCAAATAGATAGACAGCGGCGCACGAGCCGCCGAGCGCTACTCGTCCGCCCCGCGACGCGCACCCACTACACATAACGATCATTAGCATACTGGCGCACAGCACTACGCTAAACACATGTGTGTAGCCCGCACAACTTCTGATATTCAATCATTTAACTACGTAGGTAGTATTAATTGTAAGTATTACCCACATTCACTGTAAGACTTCGTTAAAAGGTAAATTATAAAATTACTTATCGTTAACTCAGTAGGTAATTAATAGGTACTTTGTTTACCCTATAGGTACCTAATTAAGTACTAAAACAATGTTGAAACGAATTCAAACACTTACATGAAATGGTTAGTTAATAGCATCAACATCATTAACATTAATTTACAAAAACAAACTGTAATCAAAGTAATCATGCACGATGAAACAGTCTGTAGGTATAAGTACCTATTATGCATTTGTTAGTATTGTACACATTGACTGATAAGGTTTATTCATGTGTAGGTACCTACCGAATGTTAGTAGTAGGCACAACCCTTCGTTTTTCCTTCGTAAAACTTGGAATACCTAAGAAGTGCAGCAAACGTTGCTGAAACTTATGTATTTATTATTACCTGCTGACCCCGAGCATACAGAATAAATTGATTATGGTAGGAC
The DNA here is from genome assembly GCA_916610205.1 of Griposia aprilina. Classification (NCBI taxonomy): domain Eukaryota; kingdom Metazoa; phylum Arthropoda; class Insecta; order Lepidoptera; family Noctuidae; genus Griposia; species Griposia aprilina. The sequence continues at coordinate 25,898,714 of OU744286.1, forward strand.
AAAGGACAGAGGTTATAGTTACAAAGCCAGGCAATTATCGCATAGGTAACCTACCTGCATTTCGTTACACTTATTTTGGTCCTTAAACATTAGGTACATGAAAAGTGGTAAAAGGATAGATCATAACATGAATGTTTACTTGATTTGTATCGCTCACTGCACGCTCACCTTTCAAACAATTGTTGTTGACTTCTGCAAACAGCGCGTCCAACTCGAAGGATTCTGTCTTATGCCACGCATTGGGCCATGTTTCGTGTAGCATGCTGGTGTTGTTCACTCATTCACTGACTCAAACGTTAGGGATCGCGGCCTGACGTGTGTCCGCGTCGCGTGCTGTGCGCAGACTGCCGCCGGCGGCGGCCGCCGGGCTGCGCGCGCGCATCACCCCCGCCACGCGCCCCCACATGACCCGCCCCTTTGTATTCATTTCACTATTTTTGGGATTGGGAGTATCCGCTCCAATTGAGGGAGTCCTACTTTATCCGTGAAATCTGATCGAATCATCTTTGTTTCTTTATCAGTGATCCACAACTAGCGGTCAAACGCTTCTCAGAACGAAGTTCATTACGGAATAATGGGGCAACTAAATATTTTTCGCGACGCGTTTAATAGTAATAGTCCAAAGGATCAACTACAACAATGAAACGATGCTTTGAGTAGGTAACTACCCTAATTGAGGCAATAAATTATTTTTTACCCGATTGCACTATTATACGACGGGTGGGTAAGTAATGTATAAAATGGAATATATAATTTAATTCACGTTACAAAGTTTTTGGGATTGCTAGTGGTTTGTTTTTTTAGCGAATGAATAAAAACATTGAAGTGTGTCATTCATAATAGTGATGAATGACGATGAGTTAGTTGTGTAACATGCAGTGCTGATGTTGTGCAGACGAAGGCAGGTCAGCGCGAGCAGCGCGCGTTGTGTACACCGATCAGCTGTAGTTGGCGGCGCGGCGAGGGCGCGTGGGGCGCTATCGGCCAGAGATAAGCCGCTATCAGCACGTGCGCGCCGCCTCCGCGTCTTATCTGCACACCATCTCCCGACCTAGGCTACCGGCGCACCAGCGCACCGCCACACCGCACACCGCCACACCGCACACCGCCACACCGCACACCGCCACACCGCACACCGCCACACCGCACACCACCACACTGCACACCGCCACACCGCACACCGCCACACCGCACACCGCCACACCGCACACCGCCACACCGCACACCGCCACACTGCACACCGCCACACCGCACACCGCCACACCGGCACGCGCCACTCGCACCGGCACACGCCGCGGTCACCTCGGACCCCGTCTAATGCACTGTTTACGCTTGCTCACATTTGTCCTAATCTCTCGAACGAGTCGTAAACAAGCATATCGGTTTACTAGCCGTCGCCGGTAGTAGTTTTTATGAGTAGATTAAAATTTAGTGCTAGTGTTCCGCGTTACATTCATAAAGATGTCCATCTGACACATGTGCGCGGCTACAAATCACGACAGACGTTATCGACTCCCGGGAATCTATAAATTTTATTGTATTAGCGGTAAAAGTGCTGTAAATCGCTGGGTTGCCAGTTTTTCATCGTTCCAAGTATCCTCACTCGTAACACATGAAACTTATAAAAAAAGTGTTATGACAGATCTGTCGAGGCCCGGGCGGTGGGGGGCGGTGGAGGCCCGGGGTGTCGGGTGTGCGCCCCGCCGCGCGCCGCTTTCACATAAATAAACAAGTCAACGAGCCATCATCGTTAACTGATTTACAGCATCGCTTGTTATGCGGACACTATTGTTGGCAAACATTATCTGCTAAAACAACAATCGCACTTAGTTAATGACGACACATGTTACTGCCTACCTACTTAGTGGTGATGGATTGCACATGCAAGTAACTGACTGGTTTAAAAAAATATAACCCTAATTTCAAGTAGGTACGCACAACACAAGGGCGTTGACCCCGTGTTCAGCTGTTTAGTACATATTTACGTAGGGCAGACCGGGGCTAAAAGTTCCGCAAGTACAAAGGTTCCTTATACCTATCTTCAAAACTAAAAGTGCGCAACCAAATGAACGAGCAGCGTACGACGCGCGACGTAGCCCCGCAATGAGACCTCGCGAGTGCCAAATGGGCTGTACCTGGTCATGCAGTGAGAGCTCGCGAGTGCCAAATGGGCTGTGCGCCGTCTGGCAATGAGAGGTCGCGAGTGCCAAATGGGCTGTGCTCGGTCATGCAATGAGAGCTCGTAAATGCCAAAGAGGCTGTGCGTGGTCATGTAAGGAGAGGTCGCGAGTGCCAAATGGGCTGTGCGCGGTTTTGGTAAGAAATAAAGAATTACTTGTCTTAGCATTTTTGTAAAATCATCCCCCAAGGGTTAAAATGAGGGTTGATTTTAAAATTCACATGTGATATTGAAATTTTTGTGTAACCCCTTATAAGTGGATTTAAGGGATTGGAAATATAGTCTGTCTATTACCTTTTCATGCCATAACGGCTGAGCAGAATCGATGAAAGGCATAGGGACAGGCCATGACCTGAGTTAGGACATACGATACTTTTTTATCCCGCTTGTAAATTCGCGTGGGATAATTTCCGACAGATACGAGGGCGAAGCCGCGAGCAAAAGCTAGTATTGTTATAAATGTTACCAAAAACATATTTTTAAAATACTTCGTTGGCAATGCTTTACTGAACTGTGATCGTTGCTTTACTATTTCACTGGGCATCAAACGCGGTTTTTTCGGTTTACATGCAGCTCCGGCGCGGCGCCGGTGCAGCGCATTCGCGATATTTAAGCCTTCTTCAAACAGGCGCGACACGTGACGCGACACAAAGGCACGCTTGTCGCGCGACGAGCGATGTCTTTGGGTCGCGCCTGTTTGAAGGAACTTTTATTCGTATACACAAACATGCAGTCCGGCGCCGGCGCGGCTCGGGCGTCATGTACGAGAAGACTCATTGAAGCTATAGCAAAAAATAATAAAATAAAGTAAAGTTAAAAACTAAAGGGGGCCTCCATACAGGAAACGTGTATTTTTGTAGTTTTTTGTCTCTAACTCAAAAAGTACCCAAGCAAAGTTAATATACTTCATATGGGTGAGCGCCACCGCGTGAGCTTCCTCTACTAAATGATAAAAAAAAACTAAATCAGTCCACAATCGATGAAAATATCAATGAAGTTATGTTTTTTTTTATATGCCTGTACAGACGAATTCAGAACCTCCTCCTTTTTTGTAGTTGGTTAAAAAAAGTCATAACCGACCTACGTGAACAGTTACAAGGCAATACTTATGTGACAAGTGAACCTTTGCGCCCCGCTCTGACAGGGGGAAGAGATGGGACATTCTTGTAGGTATAACGCCTAGGGGACGAGATGGAAAGGGGAAGAGATGGGACTAAACCGAAAAAAAACATGATTGTAACAAGTTATTATTTCAAGTAGGTACCTAAGTATCCTACTCGAAATTATGGGTTGCTACAATCATGGTTGTCTTCCTATTGGATGTCCAATGCTGACCTGAATGTATGAAATATCAAATTTAATTAATTTAATGTGGGATTGATTTACTTAACCACACCATAATACACCATACCACACTAAAACACACCACACTACACCATACTTCACTGGTACCACAATATTCAATAATGTTTTTTTTTTTTTTTTTGTTTACTATTTTCTCCTACCAAAGGATAAAATAATTTGTTAATATTATCTTCCTTCGGGGGGGGGCGGGGTCTGGTAATCTGATCTGTGTGACAGGTTTTCCTAGTTCCTAGTGCAGATAACAGTCTCCCAGTCTTTATCAGATGTAATAATGCTAATTTTTTTAAAGCGGCTTTGTGGACGAGAAATAAAATGTTTATTATTTATTTAAGTTAACTAAGTGTGTTTCGTAAGTAATGTAAAATAAAAACGACTATATCTTAATAAAGACATCAGTATGGAAATTGTATATTGCACAAACCGAACCAAACCCAAGTCCCACCTTTTGGCAATTGCACCAAACTTGAAATCACTCAAAGTAACTTACAGAGCAAGCCTTATTTTCAGAAATACCAAATCTTGACATTACCTTTAGTTTGCATAATATTAAGTGCAATGTTCTGAAGGTCCAAGTCTGTCCTCTTTTCTCGCACGGCAGATCGATTTCCTCGTAACGTAATGATGTGACAATAGTAAAATTGTCTAGGTACACCAATACCTATACACCGGCACTTATGCGGGAAAGTGTATTTTACATGGCTCCAAAATGTATAAGAAACTACCTAAAAGCTGTAAGCACTTAAGTGACGTAGCGTTCAAAAATAAAGTTATTAATTTCCAACAGATAAAGCTAAATGAACTTTTTCAACACATTTGCTAAAAAAATGCATTTACGAAGCCTGTAGACATTATTCGAAAGCCAAAAATTACGCACCATACAACGGAATGTGCGGTAAAATAGGTACTCTCACTTAAGTACTCTGTTTCACTGCATACTCCGTTGTATAGCGCCGTGCGTATACTTTACGTTTTTTTTTTAATTTCCATAATAATATAAAAGAATTCCATCAAGGAGTTTCACATTGCGAGAATAAATAAGCTGAATAATCGAACCTTCTTTGAAGCGCATTTGCTCAATACGTTTGTCTCACTAAAGAGAAAATGACACGAAAGATGTAGTTCTAATTTTCACCGCGCGCATGTGGCGCCTTTTGCAAATTCGCGCCATTTTCATATCAGAAACGTCAAAGATTGTTGTGACTTTCCGACTGTTAATAATTATATACAAAACATAAACAAAATAATAATATCAGTTCAAGCTAGGAATCCGATATTAATATTGTACTGTTTTCTCGCAAATGTGTCGAAAAACGTTGTATGACACACGTACGGAAATCGTTATTTACAAACTCGTGACTATGGTAAGCCCTCGACTTCATCTCGGGCTTACATTCGTCTACACGTTTATAAACACCAACTTACCGCACTAGTATCATAAATAACTAATCTTATGTCTAAGTACTTTGTGTTACAAAACTATTACGCGGAACAAATAGAAATGTAAGTGCAAATCAACATCGAAATTGGCTACATTACCAAACATGTTACCTGAGGGCTTGCAGAAATTCATCACAAAAGGTACCTACTTGGGTACTTAATATACAGGGAGAATTTTCCACGTGTGGGTGGAATTTCCTCATCTGCGTTTTCCCAACTATATTGGGGTCGGCTGCCAGTCTTACCGGATGCAGCTGAATACCAGTATCTATTTACATGAAGCGACTGCCTTTTTGACCTCCACAACCCAGTTACTGGGTAACACGAAACCCCATGGTAAGACTGGTTGTCTGACTTTCAGGCTTTCTTACTACCCTTAACGACTGTCAAAGATCTACATAGGACAGCCGGGACCAATGGCTTAACATGATTACCAATTTCCGAGGCACGAAAGGGTTTATATTATTACAATGTAATGGATGGTCACGCATCCACGGACTGAATTCGTCAAGCTTAGCTTAACCTTTGATCGACCCATGCGGCTGGTATCGCGGTGGGTATCAACTCAAATTACTGTCTGATTATTAATTATCTGACAGAACACAGTGGGTGAAAATTAGCAATTATACAAGTGATAGATTACCTGTTACCCATGGAGTGCCACAGGGTAGTGTCCTAGGTCCAACGTTGTTCCTAGTTTATATTAATGATCTTACACTAGTTAATATTGAAAACTGCAAGATCATTTCGTATGCAGGTGATACTACCCTGACATTTCATGGTGATACTTAGAGTGAAATCTTCCAAAAGCACAACATGGTTTTAAAATGGTCACAAAATGGCTTGTTCTAAATTAACTTTCTGCTAACACCGAGAAAACCAAATATATAGGTATATCTAATTCTCTATTCGCAACGTTGAAGCGCTACAATCAACACATCGTGTATCGTATATCCTCCTACATCTATTTGCAACCCTGGTGAGGCGCTACAATCAACACATCGTATAACCTCCTACATTTATTCGCAACCCTGGTGAAGCGCTACAATCAACACATCGTATAACCTCCTACATCTATTCGCAACCCTGGTTAAGCGCTACAATCGACACGTCGTGTAACCTCCTACATCTATTCGCAACCCTGGTGAAACGCTACAATCAACACATCGTATAACCTCCTTCATCTATTCGCAACTCTGGTGAAGCGCTACAAACGACACATCGTTTAACCTCTTACATCTATTCGCAACCCTGGTGAAACGCTACAATCAACACATCGTATAACCTCCTACATCTATTCGCAACTCTGGTGAAATGCTACAATCAACACATCGTATAACGTCCTACATCTGCCATAATGAATCTATTAATTGTCCTTGTTCTTCCATATCTGCCGTTGAATATATTAAATACAATCTGACCCGACAGACGTTGTCCTGTCTTAACTATGAATGCCATATGTCGTATAGTTTTAGTTTTGACTATTGACTAAAACTAAAACTATCGACTCATTTATCAACCGATCCATCTGTGTTAAACGATCTGTGTTAACGACTGTCAATCGCTGACAGTTATTTAAAAAAACTGACAGTTATGTAAAATTAATATTGGTGTTAAGTTTTCTTAAATTTTGTAACGTTCCGATCAACTTCCTTATTTTTTTATTTCATAAGATCCTTTTCCTGACAACGCCGAACACAACAAAAAAAAAAGTGAAATAGGTCCAGCCGTTTCGCGTGATGGCGTGACCAAGGGAAATAGGGATTCATTTATATATATATATATATATATATTTATATATAAGATATATGACTCATATTCAACAAAAACTGAATTTAAAAAATATTTTAATAAATCTCGAACGTAATAAGAAAACTCATATATGTATTTCAACAAATAAGACACTCAGCCAATGCTAATTATGAAAATGATTTATTATTCCTTATGTCAAGCGGTTATATATAACCTATTAGTATAAGTATAACTTGTTGGGGCGGTGCCGCTAAAACGCATAATTTAATTTCTTTAGGAGCTCAAAGAGCTTTTAAAGGTAAATTTCTTTTAACCCTATGTATTTTCTACCACTGAGCTGTGTGAGCTGTTGCTGTGCTGAGTGATTGCTGTTTTACGTAGATGTGACGCATTTCTTTTTTGATAATGGCGTTTTTGCAGTTGGTCCTACGGGGGACCTTTGCTGCTTTACCGGGCTTTGGTGGGGCCAGAAGGGCCTCTCACCGAAACATTAAACAATATATTTAGGTAGCACAGCTAAGGGCGTCCCATAGTGGGACTCGAACCTAGGAATAGGGCGCTACCGATTACTGAGCAAGCGGGGACATGTTGCATCTGAGAGTTATTATTAGTAGGGGCATTGTTTTGATTTATTTGCTGCGCGCGGGCGGGCTGGGTCGAGGGGCGGGGGGAGATATGACGCATATTTTCCACCAACTCGTTCTTTTTTGTATTTGTGTGTTTTTCTGTGCGTCATGTTTACCCCAAATAAACGTATTTTCTTTCTTTCTTTCTGTACAGGGAATGTGAGGTACTAACTTAACTCAAACTCAAAGCATTTATTTCAAATAAACCAATTACAGGCAGTTTTGAATTGTCAGGGGGTCGGTCGGTCAGAAAGATGTGGCTAGTTGCCCATTCCAAAGCGTAGTATTATAGTATATATATTATAGTATAGTAGTATTCCAAATATTGGTTACATCATTCATATTGAAAGTATGCATGTAAGAACGATGCAGAACGTTACAAGCATCCGTAATAAAAAGACAAAACAATTCGGATATTAAATTAATTTAAAATAAGCCGTGGCAGCTAAGAGATGACCAGTCCCTACTGACGGCACCCGTTCACGAACATGACGCATGGATTAGCACTATTCAGCTCAATCATTTTGAATGGAGCTAAATGATCCAACACATGAGCCACCATTAGCGAGACATTAGAGTGAGCATGACATACTCTCCGCCGCCAGGGCACATCCAAGTCAATGGAAGATGTACCCAGTAAATGGTAGCTTTATAGTATGTACATAGAACTAACTGTACGTAAACTGTTTGTACTAGCCTTAGTTATGAGACAGCATTCCTGTGTCCAGGTATAAGTACCCCGAAAAATAAGAATTACAAGGAGAAGAAGTTTTGATCTAAAATCTGTACCATGTAGAACATGTTTTGCTCAAAAAACAAAATTTTCCTAGGCCCAACACTATAAATAAACAGTCTCCATGACAAAGAGAGAGTGCAAACAGAATGTGATCACTTGGCTTCTATCCTTAACCTATGATGAAACTGAAAAGCTGTTTAGCGTAGGTACTTGCATCATTTCTTTGTATGATAAAATTTAAAAACTATTATTACAATCGTTTATTTACTTGCTTTTATTTTAAGTGAAAAGAATAAATAAACGATTATACTTATTCATGTAAGTATAGTACGTTACTGTACTTGTAAAAAATCTGTATCCTAAGTTTTCCTCTGACGCACACACACACAATACACAGTCATAATTATACACACACAAACACACCCTCGTATGCACACACTCACACGCACCCTTACACTCACCAGCACATATCGTTTAGGTATCTGCTTGAATTTTTTCTTTGTTATTTTTAATTCTAGTTTTGCACCTAAACAGTTCCTAATTCTTGTGTTTAGTTTAAGACAATCTAAAACTCAACTTATATTTCAAATTATTCCTTATTACTGAACATTGGCTATAACGATAACGTGGGTGGCCTATAATAAATAATATCCACGAACCCCGTGAATGGCCAAATCCGAAAATAAAACCCAACTACGACAAAACCCAACTAAAAAGGTAAGTCGTGTATAAACAATACATCAATATTGTTTTTTTAGGTTTACGGATTTTTTTTAGTTTATTAAGTCACGTAATTATGACATAAATCTTACAGATTACGTGTGGCCGATTTTGGTGAAAACTAAAACGTAAAGTATCATTAAACTTTTGAAAAACAAATTTCGCAGCCAGGAATCGAATATATTGATTTTAGAACAAAACAGACACTGTATGAGTACAAGTATTACACCATCCGATAGTGTAAATGTAAATATCAAATTCTGGGAAGTAGGTTAAGCGAAATATAGCTATTGGAACGAAACAGAACTTATAAAGGCTTTTCATTCATTTCCCAAGAAAATAAATAGGAAGCTACAATAGGAAGGACAATAAGTAGGTAAAGTACTAAAAGCAGGTAGGCGAGTCCAGTTCGATAGCTAAGCGTTGCGTTCGGACAATTTCAACACGGCTAGAAGGTATTCAATGATTGGAGCCATGGAGCCCGCGGCAAGTGCTTGTGGGCGTGTAGTGCGTAGTGTCTGGGCAGGTGATGCCTGTTTTTGAAGGGGGTGCAACCAGAAAATTGGTATTAATGCAAATAGTCGTCAAATATTTCGCCGTTTTGATTAATTTGTCAATAATATTGAAATATTATTCAAAACAGCGAAATATTTGACAGTTCAGTATTTGCGTCGCTGCGTTGCCATAATTTCTGATTGCACACTCTTAATAACCATGCATCATCTGCTCAGGCACTACTCGGAGCCGAGCCTATGCCTACCTAGCCGTGATTGGTAAGCAGCTACCAGGAGAAGGTAGGGCTGGTGTCCGAGTAACGCTAATGACTTGTTCGCGGAAGACCGTGGGAACAGCGCACCACGCCGCGCCGCGCCGCCCCCCCCTGACTCATTATTATATTATTGTGTAGGTGGGTAATACCTACATGCCGAGCCTAATTACGGAAAGCTAAATGGAGCTTATCTTTTAATTCTATTCTATTGAAGCTATACTTACGTTGCTAAAAGTTGGGGACTCACCGAAATACCAAATGATTATAGAAAAAAAATGTCTTTCGCATGGGGTGCTGGAATAGCGAAATTAAGGGTGAAGAAATATTAAACAGGTTTAAAATGAAACCAAAGTCCAAACCCAAACAACTTCAAATACTGAAACTCATTAATGACGCAATCGCGGGGTAGAGTTTAGCTGTCATAGCGCGCCTTATAGTTGGAAGGACCCTTCCAACTTAGACGTGCAATGGTAGCTAAACTAAGGGTACTTATGTAGATTGTCGTACCGATATAAAATTTAAGGGGATTCGTAATATTTTTTGCCATCGACACGCTAAGAAGAAGTAGGGGATTTGTAACCCTAGGGCCTACGCTAACACCTAGCTTTATAGAACCTCTGCATCCGCAATATCACGACGAGTGTCAAACTGACATGAATCACAAGCTAAATGAAATGATACCGCTATCCTCCCGCACCACGTGGTTGACTCCAGCCTGGCTATATCGTAGTTGAGTTGTGCCTGGTTGTACCTGCCATAAAGCTAGCATTTACTGGGTACGTACGGCTTTCATTGAATTGAAAGTACCTTCTCAGTTGAGAGTATGCCATGCTCACTCAAATGTCACTCTCTGTGTCTCTTGGATAATTTGGTTCCCTACAAAATGGTTGACCTGAGTGGTGCTGATCCATGCGTCTTGTTCGTAAACAGGCGCCGTCAGTTGGGTCTGCTCTCTGCTGCCACGGCTTATTTTAATTAGGTAATTATAATTATGTTGGCAACTAGCTTCATCTTTCTGACTGATTTACTCCTTGACAATTCACAAGTGCCTATAGATGGTTTAATTGAAACAAATGCTTCGAGTTTGGGTTGATAATAATAACATTTATTCAAGAATAAAGTAAAATTAATGAATTATTATCATAATTTTCAATAGACTCGCTTCTTTTTACATGGGACTAACACAACTGGCGTGCGTATACTCGTGCTATGTTACTCATCTGCCTAACCCCTCGAGGAAAAAAGGAGGTTATTAAAAAGTCTTTTTTTATACATTCGAAACAACTCATCTTTATTTCAGTTTTACGGGCGCTAGCCCCGACACCGCGCCCGAGATGTGTGGGATGTGCACGTCAAGCTCTTCGGCGTTACCTACTTAGCGTTAGAGCCCAAACTTTGGACTCGGCACCGTGGTAGAACTATATGATGCAACTCCATGTTTTAAGAACATGATCTAGAGTGTTTGGGCCAGGCCAGCGGAAAGTCAGCAGTGATGAAAACACGAGTTACTAGCATTTGTGATAGTGAAGCAGAAACAAGATCGGCAGGTAAGTATGAGACATTGTGACTATTGAGTGGCAGGCGTGTTGTATGCTCGCTTGCGATAGTCTGCCACATTCCCGGGGCGCTGACTCACCAGCGGCAGCAGGCCTGGCCCGCGCCTGCGCACGAGCAGTGCGCCACTCGCCTGATCATTAGCAAGATATTGTTTGCTTACAGCCGTGATTAGGAACTTATTACGGCTGTAATTGACGTTGTAAACTAGAGTTCTCACAAATTTGTTTTTACATTTCGACACTAATTATATCATCAGGAGCCAAATAACATTGTGAACATAAACTAATTAGTTATTGATCGTTTAAACAAGAGTCGTCTGCCTACTGCGATTTAGGCATATTAACAAATATACAACAACATGGCCGAGCTACCACTGAATTATAAACTGGTAGCATTTCATGATAACGGCTCAGGAGCACGTCCGTAGGCCCGTGCTGGGGAGTTCCACACAAGCACGGGCGAAGGACTAAGGCCCGAGGACACGCGTAATACAATGGCCGAGGATAAGTGGTGCTATTATTACAAGTAGGTGAGGTGGGTAGGCTATGTGCTAGTAGATACGCTATTTATTATGTCAGTTTTTTTTTCTATAAATCGTTAACCTGCTATCTTAGTGGATACAGATAATCGATAATGGCTACTTTTACGTTAATTATGTGTTGTAAGATATTAGGTACTCACCTAATATCTTACAACACATAATTAACGTGAACCAACAAATCTATGTTGTCTTAAAAGTATATGAATAACGTGCCCGTGACAAACGTACGAACTTGGGGAAACTATAGTGTTCCTTGTAGTCGCTATGGAACCTTATAGTGCTCTGGCACTTAGGAACAACTAATCTTAGTTGAATTTTTACTAAGTTACGAATAATCAAAAATATTAGGCAAACGAGTGTGCAGTGCGCATTATGCGCAGGACGGCAGGATGCGCGTCGACTGTGACTAACAGCGCCGGAATGCAGCCCTGAGATGGCCACGAGGTACTACGAAATATGTATTCTGCGACTGCGGTGAGCCACCGTACTAGTAGCTACCTACCTAATCTGTGGCCATATACATTATTATCGTCACTATCTTTCGCTTTTATTTTCTGTATAGCTGCACAGGTACTACATATTTGCAGCGCAGCGCAGGCGCAACACGCTTCTACCTTCAAGAAGGCAACGCCAAACACTTTTGTTGGATTATTATAATATTAGGCATGTGGAAACCGAATAATTTTTCGTGTAATTAGTAGTTAAGTAGATATTTTTAACCAACTTCAAAAAACAAGGTGATTTTTAGGGTTCCGTACGTCCTCATGAAAAAACGGAACCCGTATAGGATCACTCGTGTGTCTGTCCGTCTGTCACAGCCAATTTGCTCGGAATATACCCGACTGATTAAGTTAAAATTTGGTACACATATGAGTTTCTGTGACCCAAACACGGACGTGTAACGTAAATAAAAGAATTTTGGATATAGAGGTCACTTTTGGGGAAACACATAGACACTTAAAAACAAAAGTTTTGCAAACTGTACCGAGTGACATTATCAAACGAAAGGGCTTGTTGGGAGAGTCTCAATTTCTTGTTGTATAATTTTAAAATAAACAGTTTTGAAGTTATTTAAGAAAATATATAAAAAATGACCTTCCCAACCTTTATTTCCGAAACTCCAGAGCCTAAAACATTGCATAAAATACAGAAATTAGTTATGTATTTACTTACAGATTACAGAAAAATCTATAAAAAGTCTAGGGTCTTAAAATAACATGGTAAATCTTTCAATAACGTGCGTACAAACTTACAATAAAATTGTAGTTGGAATATATCATAGCTTAGGTCTCGATAATGCTAGAGAGCTCAAATTCTCAGTATAAAATGTTATTAGCAAGCTTATAAAAACACTAAGTTTCATGTGTCTAGCATTAGGTTTCATTAATAGATAAAAAACGTCGATTTCGTCACTGACTGACTCACTCACTCGCTCATCAAATCCTTTAGGGCACTTCCCGAAATCCTAGAAAACTGAAATTTGGTATGCAGGCTAGGATTTGCCCTCTAGCCAGTCCCCTCTTTGGGGAGTTGATTGAGAGAGCCACGGCGTCCTCACCTTCCGCCTGACGCAGGTCCTCACCAGACATGGTTGTTTTGGGAGGTTCCTATTTTGTATAAGCCGGGAGGACACGGTGGAGCATACGGTGGAGTACTGCCCAGCTTGGGCGGAGTGCCACCGTGTCCTCGCTGGGGCGATCGGCGCCGGCGATTTCTCGCGTCTGGCCCTGGTCCAGGCCATGGTACGGAGCGAGAGGGCATGGGAAGCTGTCACCTCCTTCTGTGAATCAGTAATGCTCGTGAAGGAGGAGGCCGAGCGCGTGAGGGCGAGGCAATCGATGCGCTCTCACGCCCCTAGTCGCCGCAGGAGGAGACGCCCATGGCGGGCGTCGGAAATCGATAGCCGATTCCCGGCCACCGTAGGCGCGGGCTTGCGGACGGCGAGCAATGGGCAGCTCACCTTCCGGTAACGACCAGGCCCTGGTCGACGGCGCGTTGTGTTCCACGGCCAAAAGAAAAGGCCAGGATTTGCACACAAACAACATATTTTTTTTTTTGTATTATGTGTGTAGGAAAAAATCTACTCTTTTTAATAAAATAAGTGATAGACATAATTTTAATACTAGAAATAAAGATAAAATAGATCAACCATTTTTTAGATTATCTAAAGTACATACATCTTTTATGGGGTAGGTACTGTGTTGAATGTCATAACAAAATACCTTGTGATATATTGCAATTAAATTAAAGAAAATTTTAAACTCATATTAAAAGTACACTTTGTAAACAAACATATTACAAATTAGAGGATTATATCCCAGATAAGAATGCTTGGAAACAATGGTCCTGCTCCATAGGACAATCTAGAGTCTAGACAAAATCAAACTGGTTGCTAATTTAATTGTATAATTTATAATTTTTATGAGTTTGTTTTTTACATTATGTAACTACTTTAACTCACTCACTAAATTATTACTTGTGAAATTTTGAAAAAATCATTTACTTTTCAATATTTGTAAATATGTGAGCACCATGTATCTATCTCATAATTAATTTACCTGTCATGCGAATTTAATTATTTTTACCTATTGTGGTATAGTAATTTTATTCTAGGTGCATCGTCTTCATATAATGAATGTAAAACATTTTTAAAAGAGTAACGGTGGACTTTCTTGCCCATTCTTCTCCATACGAAACTACCTTTTGGAAGGGGCAACTAGAATCAATTCTATTTTTCTGTAAATTTTTACGTTCATAAATGCCTTTTATGAGCCTATTTGAAATAAATGATTTGACTTTGACTTTGATTGAGGAATTTGTAACTTTTACTTTTCAACCCTCAAGCCCCATTGTTGTTATTTACGGAGCAAGCTTTGTCAATGTAGGTATTTCCAAATAAATCAAAAGACGAACAAGTGACAACTGAACCGTGACCAGCAAGTGTACCGTGACTCATGTAAAAATCTTTATAAAATTATTTCTTTAACTCTTAACTGTTTGATGTTTTATAAAATCTGGTTCCATCTGACGGTTTGCTACAGTATTAGGTACCCAATGGCATAGCAATGATAGCCATTTAATTTGAGAGTTTAGAGAAAAGTCATATTTAGGACGAATTCTGGGAAATTTTCAAAAACACAAAAAATGGGTGTTCTCGAATACCATGAATTTACGCCTATGCTTCAGGTAAAAAGTGAATAATAAAAAACTTTTCACACGTCATTACGTCGTTTTTGATAGAGTTTAATCATAAATCATACAGATAACCTACGTGTGGCTCCAGCTATATGAAAATCGATGTTATTTTTCATTTGTCTATCTGTGATGTGAGCTGATGTCTTGTTCATACCTTTTTGGTTGGCGTTTTTGTCGCAGTTGGTTTTTAGTTTTAGAATAGGTACCTACATACCTTGCCCACATACATAATATATAACATCATTACCTATTGCTGCCCATAGATACAGTTATCTTCTAGACCTTTTGAAAAGTTTGCAGCAGACTATCAAATGTGTTATGTGTAATACATCGTATGTGTTTACAATATTGCTTGCGTTACAGGTGACCTCTGTTTTCAATATTCACAAAAAAACGTCTTGGTGCGTGTCTGATAAAGTGATAACATGAACCACTTTTATATGTAGAACAATGGTCAACCAGCAGTCGTCGTGCGAGCCATCGTAGGTAAGGCATTTGCAATACTTAGATACCTACTGGTATTGGATGACCATCGGCAGTGGTGACAACAGAGGGCCAATTTCCGTATGTTTGCGGACGTTCGCATGCTAATACGAGTATGTCTCAATCTATCAAAAATACTTCTAATTTCCCGAAACAACATTTTGACAAGTTTTTGAAAATTGGCAATCGGAGTTGATTGTCCCTGAGATGAATCAGATTGTGACTATATTTTGAACATTTTTAATTACGAGGATTTGCCTTCACTTATCACACCTGGTTCCATCTTTGTTTCAAGTTAATGCTGAATTAAACTGCTTCTAAATAACACCAGCTAAATTGGTGATAGTAAACATGTACAAATATACATACTTCATATATTTGTCATTGATTACAAAAAGTAGTGTACCACTACTGCTAAGCGCGGAGGGCCAACGTTTTCACTTTTCTTTGTAGCTATAGAGGTCAGACGTGTGAGGTGCAGGCGGGACTACTCCGTCCGTCAGTGAAGTCAGTCCGTCCCCTGCGTGCGCTGCTGCGCGTGAGCACTGACTCCGGCGCGCGGCGCCTCTCCACCACTGGCTGGAACTTCATGAGACTGGCCATTAATTGTACGTACCTACTTACTAGTATTAACTAGAATGTCATCGTTAGCATGTTTGTGCTCGCCCGATGAGGGGGGCGAGGGGGAGGGGTGGACGTTTAAATAAAATGGTGATATTAATACTTTTTAAGCGCAGAGGCCGGAGGTCGGCGGTTCAGCGTTATCAGCGCAGCCCTCGCCCCGCGCCCCGCATCTCTCACCCGCTGCCAACATACAGGCGACTGTAAAAATCATTTTATGATCCACGCACAGCTGCCACACACTGCAGTGTCCACGACGTGGTGCCACGGCGGCCGCCGCACGAGGCGCGTGTCGCTAGCTCCGCGAGCACCGCACACCCCTCCTGCGTCTTCATAGTCATCTCTGACGCTTCCGAAACTTTGCCGATTCTTACGAGCTGACTCCTCGGTCACAGATACATTACCTGTTGCTCCACTGTAAGACGAAATTTCCCAGTCTCATTGATGTGGTTCAAGCAGCTGCTGACTCACGTTATCTCACAATAAGTTGTAATAAATCTGCCTGTCTGTGCAAGTTGTCGACCTAATTAAAGAGGCCCTAACCTAACCCAGATATTTAGCTCCCGCCGGCAGTTCGGAAATCAAATCATGTCGTCTCAGTGAATTTCGGGATTACGTTAATAGGTATGTGCCTAGTGGTCACTTGTTGCTTTAGGTATGCTGGCAGCGTTAAGTTACGAAGACACGATCTGTTTCTCCCTCGACGAGTTTATTTGGCGTTGTAATAATAATTAGGCCTTCAGACTGAAGTTTGGCCATGGCAGCCAATTTCAGTGTAGACTAGCCATCTTGTACGCGGAATGCAGGGTACTCACTGTGTGGAAGCTCTTTGTGCTCAATGCCACCCTCAGGAAGCACAGTCAGGTTCCTTCATTAGATCCAACCACTCGTAAAGTAAAGTCTGCATGCCCATCTCCTTCTCACAAGACAGCTGTCGCACGCCGCCAACTGTATGTAATAAGCTCACTCATTTACAGAAGGGTCAACAAACATATCCAAATAAGTAATTTAAACAAACACGAAATCATAACCAAATTACAAAACTGGCTGTATATTCTGTATAATCAGGACTGTTCCCGTACAGAAGATCTTATTTCTGAAATAATGTAGGCACGTAACAATCATTAATAATCTACAAAAACGGATACAGAAACACATGCAACATCACACGAACATACCTTACACCCCTACAAAACACCCCCTCCTCTCTCATACACAACACCACACCCCATCCTACCCACACAGCCGTCCCCCCCTTTACACACATACTCACACATTCATATTCATAGTTAAATCAGGTCTTTATGGATGTATTAACACACATAAATAAAGGTTTCTTGTGTATACGAAGTTACAGTAGCACACTGACTCCTAGGTCACAGGGTTCCCCTAGTTTAGGAGGCAGGGTTTTTCACTATTTGTGCAGCCTTTTTCCAAAATCAAATGTACCTGTGTGAAATATAATGGTATTGTATACAAAGGTATTTTGTGTTAATAAACTTATTTTATTTGTTTTAGACTGTGACCTGTGAGTTTGTTTCGGCCTTTCTTCTCAGAGTAGTCAGATAGGAAACGCCGACCTCATCTAGTTTAAAAAATAATATTGACGTGTAAAAGTGTTTGTACAAACCTACTTACAGAAATAAAATCATTATCATTCATCATCATTTATAATCTATGCGGAAGATATTATAGTGCACAATTGTGTGCGCAGAAACGAATGTGAGAGCGATCAGGTGCAGGACCAACGCTTAACGCTTTCCGAGGCACGGGGCTATCACACCGCCAACATCCAAACTCTGTTACTGCGAAATTCCTATTGGAAAAACCCAATAACACTTTGCTCGACCTGGACATCGAACCCAGGACCCCACGCTCAGCAGTCACGTGTGCGATCACAAGACCAACGAGGCAGTTACAGTTTTGGTGATGTACGATGTACATAACGATGTACTATGTACATACCGGGCGCATATACCACTGGAGAACTTGGAGCCCCTCCTCGTATGCTAAGTACAGCTACTGTGCCATGTTGGTAGGTGAGAGTCAGCAGAACCTTTCGCCTTGATCAGGCAGAGGATAAACAAGAGAATTTTAAATATTGCCGAGGGATGCATTGCTTACATCTAGCTGCCATGGAAGACGATCAATATGGCAAGCCAGGAGTATGCCGTAAAATTTGTGCTTCATTGAGTCTTTGGCACTGTGCGATTGGCACTGACTCTTCAAAATTGTATTTTTTGCAGCTAAATGTACTCCCTGCAACCACCCCTAGAATGAGCCACCATAAAAATTCAACTTTTACGCTACATGATAAGTAGGAAGCTAAAGTTTAAATGAATTGGGCCATCGTAGAGCTCTATACCAACTTACTTACATCGAAGTCATTCCATAAATAAGTGTAAGGTTTTACCAATTTTAGAAATACTGATTGGTATAGGCTGAGTAAGTATTGCAAGGACCTATTGATTTGTTGACATACAACCGTAACTCATTAAACAAATTAGTAGGTACTTCTAATAGAGCAGAGTAGCATGTGGCCCACACTCCACAGAGTAGCATGTGGCCCACACTCCACAGCCACCTATTTGTTTGCTGGTACTACGGCACGGAGGTCCGGAGTTGTTCGGGATATGTTGTTTATTTTTTAAATTAAATACAAGCAGCTGAAAGTGAAAGCAATTGTTTACCGCGATAGGTACCGATCGGCTACTCATTACACACATATTAAAGCGTGTCGAAAATGTAGCAGCTATTAGGTAAATAGGTACACAGTAGAGAGGCGCGCTCACACGTAGGAAAATTTTCGTATTTTCGGGGGCAGGCACCGACAACTGCGTGCTCTTAAAGTCGCACGCTCACGCCAGTCAGCCTGTGCTGTTGTTGCCAGCCGCGGTGTGCGACCGCTGGCAACAACATACAGCAGACACAACTCTTCCACGATGTGCGACATCCCACAACAGCTATCTCCAGCGTCAGATGACGACAACAAACATTTTGCTTCACGTAGCGGCAATGCTGCAGGTTGCGTACCTTGCTGACTGAGTGACGCCTGTTCCTCGGCACGCTGCTGCTTTGTAGACTCAACTTGCAGCTTGTCGAGAATAACTCTGGAATAACTCCGGAAGTCTCCATTCTGCACTGAAAAGCTAAGTATTACTTCTTTATTAAACTAGTTAGTAGTTTATTCTGTGCGATCTGATGATCCTGGCGGCGCGGCGGCGCTGTGTGAAGACCGCTACATCGCGAATTGCGCTACATCTTATAAAGTGCCAAAACGTTATCTAGGTGAGCCCACTACTTCTAATGCTGCGTGTTCACTAAACACTAGTCACATAACAACATTGTGCGTTACCCACAGCCTACTCCTGTTATGTACTCAATCCAACAGAATCGCAGACAAAACTTATTGTAGAGTGGCGCCAATTGATGGTAATAGACTTGCCCTCTATTACATAGGACTTAAGCATAACAGTTGGTGAAATGTGAGTACCTATTGTACACTACACCTCTGCCTAACCGTCCAGGGAGTGCAGTCGTGATGTTGTTTCTGTAAGTAAGCACTAATGTGGATGCAAACAAGCATGACTACAATGACAAGGGAGCGGCGTGTTGCAATCCTACATATCGATCAATCGGAGATGAACGGCACGTAGCGACACGTTCGCTATTTAGAAACGTGTGTGCAGCCGAGCACCCGCAGGCAATGGGCACGTCCGTCCGCAGTTCCGTACTGGTACGCGCAGCTTGCGCCCTTAAGAAACCTTGCGCCGCACCAGCTCTCGCCGCTGCGGCCGCCTGTGCGCCAGCGAGCGGCGAGCGAGAGCGACGAGCGGCGCGGGCTATTTGTGCGCCGGGGAGCTCCGGGGTCGTCGAGGGCGCCGCTTATCGCAGCCCGCGCCCCGCGCGCCCGCTCCAGCCCCCGACACAACGATATTTACATTGACAGACACAACTCACAAACTGATATCATCACACCGATAAATTTTGTACAGATTATTATTATAAGTTTTAAAATTTTGCTCGATAAACACAGCAGCGGTTTACGTCATCTCACCACTGATATTGTTAGTTACAGTCTTGTTGTTGTAGGTAGGTTTCCTAAGCTATCTTAGTCGTTTTTCCATCGTAAAGCCGACACTCGGTCCTAGATCAGGATCGGACAGATCGACAACTCTGAGCTTATAGAATAGAACCCGAACTACCAAAGCATACCCTCACCCTGTAGCTCCATCAGCTAATCGACGTCTCTTCAGAGCTCGACAATATTTCCCAGAAAACCACAAGTAGGCGTCTAATTGGTCGCTTGATGGTCTTTCGAGGGGCTTCCAAGCAACACAAATTGGCTGAATAAACATTGGATAAAAGCGTTTCTGCAAACTTCAAGCTGACCCAGATGACTGGTTAATGTCTGGATAAGCGCTTACACAGATATTATTCAAGCAATTTGGGAACAAAATAAAATACTTTAAACTGAATAAGAGCACTATAATAGCAACATAGTAACTGAATAAATGTACAACGAGCTTAATATCGTCTGTATACGCTGATCTACCTTTCAACAGCTATTTAAACCAGTTGAAAGTGCTCAGATTCAGTAATTCAGTCAATAATCAGCATTTAGATTATTTTTGTGCTTTTATGGAGACAATATGTAAATAACATTTAAAAATATATAAAATTTTAATTATTATTTCATCATTGTGACTCTCACTAACACGCCATATTTTGCAATCGGTGTATTATTGAATTTCGGTAAGTAAACTTTGGTTTCATATTATATTAAAATCAAGGAAGTGAATGATTATTGAGCATGTAATTTTATTGTGAATATACATATATCTTTACTGTAATTTTTTAAGCGCCACTCTGTACAGCTATCAGTCAGGAAGTAAACATGTGTTTTATAATAGCCTGGCTTAGATGAGTGAAAAAAAATCATGGATTTTGTGAATTTTAGTGTGCAAAAACAACGTGGCTAATGCTGCGCACCCTTTTAAGAGTGTTTCTATTAATAAAAGATATTATCTTCGCGGTATTTGATTAGATTTTGTATCGTTTATATTTTTATCAAAGAGGTTATATACTGGTGATATTTATGTTGAATATAAGCTGTATTTCTGCGTAATAGATGTAATGTCCCCAGTTATCATGCTATTATTTGGTTAAAAATGGTTTAAACGAACATATTTGGGATAGCAGTTCTATAATCACTCATTATAATGTTTTTAAACAGTCTATTAGGGCTCCGTTTAGGAATATGAAAATCCATTTTTTTTCAAATGTCAGAGACTATATGTATACAAGGTATAAGTAAGAGTCCTGTGATCTTTTTAACCACATATTGTGTCAGTGGAATAAGTAGCCGATTGCAGGAGAAAAAACTTTTTTGTCGAAAAAAAATCAGCCTCTTCATACAAATTAGCACACAAGACTACGCGCAGAAGAGACAATTACTACTTTTGAGAAGTCATCGAATGTATCCCACTGACATGATATTGTTAAAGGAATCTCAGTAGGTACTTTTACTTAGACTCACTTAGTACATGGATATTTAAAAGTGTGCCTGGTCATGTAATTTCTTGTAATATAAGGAAGTAAAATTAATAGACGAAACGGGGGGTGTCTTGGGACACCCGGTTGGGACAAAGTTCCTTTCACTTTCCGCCAAGTGTGCAGAGTATACCGTGCGATAGGGAACTTCGTTCTACGAGTTAGTAAGTGATCAAATTTATTAAAACATGTAGGTACCAGTGTAATTTAGTAACAATTTCATTGTTTTTCAGGAAAATGCCGTTTAAAAGTGTGTATACGCCACAAAGGGGGTCGAACTAAGTACAGTAACTGACTTATGGGAAATTGGAAAGCAAGGGTAAAGTTCGCTGACCCAAAAATAATGGCGAACTACTGGCAAAGGACTACGAGTTATGACTGATTATGTTAGAAATAAGAAAAACGCGTGAGTTTCGTGGAACACTCAGTTGGAACGAAGTTCCTTCGTAGTTGTTTAGTCAATTTGTCAATTAATTCGCTATAAAAAAATAAGAGAGTCGTAATATCAAAATTTGATATTAAAAATAAATTATTAACATTAAAAAAAAACTATATCTGCGCAGCCGGTGCGAACTTACTGGCTGCTTTGAACCAATAAGCGCGCACATATAACTGGGCACAGCCAATAGCATACGCGATATGGATAACCGTCTACACTAAAGAAAGGGTCGTGACGGAAAACTCTTACACGGTTTTTCCCCTAGCCCCCATCCACTATGACCGTACCGTGCGATAAGGAACTTCGTTCCAAAAATAGAAGTTAAACAATATATTTAGTATTGAGAATTTGAGATATTGTTTTTATTTTCATAAACTTCTAGCTGTTTTTTTGATGATTGATTGTATCATTATACTTACAATAAAATAAAGTCATACAAATTCTGGTTTTATTATAAACAATATTAACAACCCCTTCAGTGAAGCATTTATAGTCTACTTAGGCAGGCACTAGGTCTACGTAGGTAGGCTTATCTTGCAGGCCTTTATAAAATTATTCCAGGCAGTCTTTGGTTAAGGATGCCTAGCAAATCTTTTAAAGCTTCTTGCGAAATAATTTTGTGCACTGCCCATTTTTTAAGTTATTACGAATTCTTCCATTTCTTCAAAATCTGTAGAATTGCTGTTCTCAGAGTTTTCATTGCAATTTTCATTTAAAATTATTGATGAAGATGCAAAATTATAGTTTACGGATCCCTCTTCAACCGTGAATAACCGTACTTTTAAACTGTATAATATAGATATGCGGCGGATTTACATCCGTAGAGTTATAACAGCCTTACGACTCTTCAGTACCCAGTTATTTTTTGTATAAAAATCTACAATTCATATTTGTCAACGCTATATGCTGGTAAGATGGTAAGCAAACGCTTGGAGCGCTTTAAGTTCGTTGAAAGAGCTTACTCACTATCAAATAAGCAGCCTTCTGCTTTAAAAAAAACTAACAAAACCTCAAATATTCAGGTACTGAATAACCGGTTATGATTGAATTACAATACAGCTTGAAGAAAACAGAAAATAGGTTATTCAGCAGCAAGCAGTATAATGAAAATTGATACCGAAGTTAAATAGATAAATGCTATCACATCAACTATTATGCAGCTCTCAGCGGTCTCGGATGCCTTAGATTGAATAGCGTATCTTTAATAGTTCTGTTCATTACCAATATTAAGCTTTAAAAAGGATATCAGTGCTTTAAAGAGTTGATTCAGCTTAAAGCTTAATAATAGCCCAATTACCATTCAACCATGCATACCATGCATTTTTTTATGCCGAAAACTTTAATAGCTATATAATTAAGCTTCAAACTACTTATTAGTAAATTTTTATACTGTTATCTGGCTTATGTGTTGCTTGGTTAAGTAATAACAATCACACGGGTCGATCAAAGCACAAGCTACGCTTGGCAAGGTCGGTCTGTGGATGGGTGACCATCTATTACATACCAAGTCCAGCCGTCCCGGCTAAAATTCGTAGAGCTTTGTCAGTCCTTACGGGTAGTCAGAAACCCAAAAGTCTGACAAACAGACCACCAAGGGGATTGTGTTACCCGCACTGGATTATGGAGGTCAGGTAGATAGCTGCTCCATGTAGTGCTGGTAGCTAGCTGCATCTATTTACAATTTAGTTGGGGTGGGTTGGAAGATGGAGAACTATTGATCTTGCGACCCAGTGTTACTGGATTCAGACGCTGGGTGCAAATGAAATCAGCGTTTAGCGGCTGCTCTATTCAAATACATCACTGGATACTGAATGCAGGACTGGGTTCCTAAGTGTTAGACAACATAACCTAGTCCAAATATCGATTCAGTGTAGTGATAAACACGATACATGCAATCTATTTAGATTCCATGTATCAATGTAAATCAGCCTTTATTTATAACCTCCAACAACTTTGAACAGAACAAACAATATCTACAATTGGGCGTAGAAAATGAATCACTGAGCAACTAGGCAAAGTTTTTAGAGCTCCTGGTCTGCATGTACCGGCAGCATGTGGTGTGCACCCCTGGGATAAGCACACATAGGTAACACCAGGGACAGCACCAGAACTGCGACAGTGTGATGGAGCAGATCTCAGAATTGGATCAGTATTTCCCGAATGTTTATTGATAAATAAAGCTTCATGTGCAAGGTAGTGTCTGCTAACCCAAACGAAGTCGCAAGCTGCTGGTGGAGCTGTCTCTCATGCATTGCATGTACTACGACAGCTACATGGCAGCCTGCTCCCTGAGGGGCAGGCGACCGCTGCCTACAAGCCGTTATTCAGGCACCAAATGATAGTTCAGATGTTACCTAACATTTCAACACTATAGAGTGTCTGCGTGGTCTCAGTAAGCAAAGGGAGAGAGAGGCTCTTCGTCAGTCTGCAAACGTGTACTGCACGAAATTGCACTCATGATTGTATTTTTAAATCTGTACTAACAAATAAAGTTCACGTTATAACACCTACCTACTTGTTTTAGGTAGGTACCTGGGAAATGCCGACGATATGGTGCTGAATACTGCGCTTATATGGTCGCACTGGCGCAGCTTAGGAGACACTGCAGCACTCATTAAGGAAGACTAACGAGAAGAAGTAGTGGCTTTTGTTTATCGGCTTTCGTTTATCAAAAAAGGCAAAATAATTAAATCCATTCATTTACTTGGAATTTCTATAATAATCTGTAAGTACATAGTCACTTTTTGGAGCTGATTTAGTGGGTATGTACGTAATGTTAGCTTCTTGAAACTAGTAGGTACAAGTTAGAATATTCGGCTCAGGCGCAATTATTTTTAAACGCTATATAAGTAAGTATGATACGGTTGAAAAAATGTGCGTGTACGCCGCGTTATCAGTTAGCACCGGAAGCACCCCAAGCGGGCGCGCACCGCGCACATCGCGCAGTCGCCGCGCAGCGCAGCGTGCCGGAAGTGACAGTATTGTGCGCTCTAGCCCTTCGTTACTATTAATTACTGTGGCATAGCCAGGAGCCTGACCACTTTAACATTTCAACAGTATGTACCTTTTTTTGCACGATATTATCGTAATGAATCCCATTAAACAACGAAGACAAAAGTACCGAAATACAACATAGTTGGTAAGTGTTCTCAAACGCATAAAAATGAAGGTGTAACGCACCGAGGTGGCTGTGCGGCGCGGCGTGCAGATGCGGCGGCAGAAAGCGGGTCAGCGGCGCCGGCGCGGTCAACACTCGCTAACAATAACAAGGAAGCAGCCTGCGCTGGCGCCGGCGGCCAGCGCGCGTGCCGCGTGCGCCTCTACTGCCACCGCGCCGCCGCAGCGCGTACAGCTTTATCTAATCGCTGCAAGATAAACTGCTCCGAGTCCCGCGAGTCTCGCGAGGCTCCGCTCCGCTCCACTCCACTGCGCTCCGCTCTGCTCCAGGCAGGAGTCCTTCGCGCCGTGAGAGTTTCGTGAACTGCAACTGGTGCACGCCATATAAAAACGGTGTGCAGACGTTAAGCGATAAAAAACAGCGACAACCGAAAGGTAGGAAATCCGTCAGAGCGCACGGTGACTGCGACCCTGCGCCCGCGCAACTAGGCAGCATTCAGCGCGCGCGCCCGCGTCGCAGCACTGAGCGCTGCAGACCCGCTCGCGCGATCAACTTAGTGCGTACCTCATGAACCTAGGCTAGATCTAAACAAAGAATTGCGATTTCATGATAATTTTGCGCATAAAATATGCCTACAAATATAAACAAGCATGACAAGTTACATGTACGAGCAGGTAATCTGATTAGCTCGTATCTATCGACTATTCATGTTTGATAATTAGGTTCAACTCATCCGGAAAAAAACACTTGCCAGCTTCAGTGGTGGCACGGGAAGCTTGTGCTTGTGCTTGCGATGTGTGTGAGTGTAACGATTCGTGTGTTCTACGTCGCCCTGTGTAAGCGTGAGTTAGCGTATGATTGACGAGATCTCATTATTTATGCGGCCAAGTGCAAGTCGTACCTAACTCGTACCAGGCACGACCTACCTAGGTAGTCGTACCGTTTACGCAGTGTTGCATAGCAAATAGGTAAGTCGTATCCTTGAACCTTCGCGTAGTCTTCTGACTACGTAAATTGAAAATGCTACTAATAATAGACACAATGCTAGTTTCGGAAGCCGGCGGTTAAAAAGGTTTTAACAATTTTAATTTTTCACACCCGTTTCTGTTGATATTTCAAGTATACCAACTGAATTTACCCCCCATCATCGAAATTAATCCTTTTTTTTAACTTTCCGTCTAACAACGTGGTCGCGGTTTATAATCATAACACCAGCCTGTTATTGTCGCATTGCAGTGCAAAGCTTCTCCTCTCACACCACAGGCACGAGCATTGATCATCACGCTTGCTCATGACGGGTTGGCGATTTAAGACTTACATTCGATCGGTGGATGTCCGAGGTTAAGTTACGCTTGCCGAGGTCGTTCCGTGGATGGGTGATCGTCTAATACATAGCGAGACCCCTCCGTGCCTCGGCAAGCACGTTAAGCCGTTGTGTCCAGCTGTCACCTGTGACAGTTATTACGGGTAGTCAGAAGCCCCAAAGTGTGGCAGCCAGGCTGACGAAGGTGTATCATGTTACCCAGTAGTACTGTAAAATACTGGTATTCAGTTGCATCCAGTTAGACCGGAAGCCGAACCCAACAGTTGGGCGAGGGGGGGCAGACGATGACGTGCAGGCATGTCCGAGATACGCTCAGATACTTGTCTGGGTGTGAAGCTGAACCACCCCACCGTGCGTGGGACGCGACTACGCGAGCCTGTCACCGCTGACGGTATCCCTCACTCTCATCACATTGCAACTTATCTCTGTTGAATTCCAATTATGTTATTAACATTGATACAATTGGTAGAACATAATCTGTACGTTCTATACATCAAAGTCGTTTTTGGTGTCTGTCTGTGACTGCGTTGTTCTTCTAAACTTCGCAACGGATCTTGATGCGGTTTTCAACATTATTAGAGAATTTATTCTGGAAGGTTTATGTGTATAATAAATTAATATTAAAGTTAGTAATAAAGAAATCGTGACGTTTTGCCAAGTCGTGAAAATCGTGCGAAGCACTAGCTACAATCCTATAATCACAACTTTTCAGGACACCACGAGAGTGACCCAGGGCCGAGTTACTAGGCGCATCATGACCCAAAATATGGGAAGTATAGATGGGTTTCAACGGACGGTCATACAGACAGAGAACAACCATCCACAACTATATAATAATATAGAATAATATTATAATACGATATGATATTAGTGTTTCTAACACTAATATCATATCGTGTTGTTGCATAAGATACCTAATGTTTGGCTCGGAGAGTGACATGTACTCGTAAGCAGGCTACTTTCTATCCTGGAAAACTCCTCCACGCAGGACCGAAGCCACTGAAAAATGTGATGTTTGAAAAACGGAATAAGGTGCTGTGAGACCAAAAGTCGGCTGTATAACTACAAATACCAGTTTTTTTTGGTAATATATTTCTAATGTTTAAGTACTTAGCACAAAAATTACCCTCCCCCCCCCCATATCTCCGAAGTTTGCTAAGCGAAAAGCCTAAAATAAATCTATTTGATGGAGGTTAATATAAATATTACAGGATAAAAAAATGCGGGACCGTCTTTGGGGACTGCCAATAGAAGTCAAAACTAAGTAACTTGTGAATTGTATCGTCGAAGCGTGCGGTGACGATGCCGCGAGTTTCACGCTTTTTGTTCACCCAAAAAGTACACATTTAGACACAGTATACATATAGCTCATGGAAAGCGTTCGGTGACGATGACGCGAGTTCCACGATTTTTGTTCACCCAAAAAGTGCTCAACGCGCCTAAAGAAGTTTTCACTTCAATAAAACGAAGTCTCCGACTAGCACAGGTTTGTAGTAATCATCTAAAACCTTTACTTAATTTTTTTTAATACCTACATAATTTGTACGCCGTTATTGGCAAAACATGGACGTACACAACATCTATTTCAATACCTTGCATGTCTGATTAAATCAGTTTATGTAAACGCATGTTTGACAAATAAATTATCTTTATCTTTACAATAGTTAACTTTAGTACCTACCTACTTTTATATTATATATGTTATACAGCGATCAAAATATTGAAAATGGAAACAGTTTTTCCTACAAAAGCACGGAAACCCCGGCGCGCAGCGGAACAGTGTGACTTGCTCTTGTATACCTAAAAGTCTTTTTTATTATATTTATGAATGTGAGAACGTTGTAGGCCTCGTCGACTCATACAAAGTAGATGATTGACTCCCCGCCGAAACACAACATAAAATTCGAGAATTCTGAAGTATATAAACTGAAAAATAAGAATGTAGATAATCTAAATACCTACCTAATCTGAATTATTTTGTGATTAATCAAATTTCCCGAATCAGTCCTCGCCCTGCTCGCCTGTCGCCTGGCAAGCTCTTGCTGATCGGTACAGCTCTAACAGCTCTGCATCGACAGCATCCGCCCGACTGATGTTCTGTGTACTTACACCAGCTACCTAACAAACCCCCCCTAATTTCCCCTCCTAATTTGTATTTAACACCATTTTATACCATGTTTTACGCATATAAATATTTTATTATTATTTCCTTTATTTCATTATTTACATATAAATTACATTTTTAAATATTAGAATATAAAAAATATAAAAACATTTAAAAATATAAAAAATAGTAGCCCACCGGTATCGGGAACAGGGTCCAAGCTACCGGCGGTCAGGGCTCCAGAGAGAGGAACCTCCTAACAATGCGAGCCGTGTCCAGAAGTACCGCTTTCTGAATCAAGCCCTTGATCCAACTGCCCAACGAGAGCCTCCTCAGGTGTTGGTCGAGGCTCTTGGCTATTAAGCCATTGGCTGTCACGACTATCGGCACAATGATCGCTGAGTCCACATCCCACATGTCGACAACCCTTATTATTATTATTATCAACGTCACGGTTCTCTTCCCCCCGGTGCTCTCCCATTTAAGTGCATGCCTTAGAAGCAATCATGCTTAGGTATAATAAGTTTCTCGAATGGGTCAACTTTCGGGATATTTGTACCTACTCACCAGGATTTTTCTTTTAGTTCTTTTTAACGTGATCGTATTTAAACCAAGTATACACAAGTAGTTAGGTTATAGGTGTGTAGGAGTCGCAGCACCGGGCGGACAGCACTTGTCTAGCTCCTTTGGAAAGGGGCTTGAGCTTAAGCATGTTAATCATACGTATGTAAGTTATTTCTTAAATAATATGAATACTTATAGAAAATGGTTTTAGCGAGTTTATTGTCACGAGTTGGTAATAAATGTTTGTAATTGTTACCTTTCGAGTGGCGAAGCTACACTAGGCAGAAGGCGACAGCCGCGAGACTCGTCACCGACTACACTAAAACAAATGAGGGTTGGCGAGGCACTCACCAAAGTGGTACTCGTTCTTAGTAGTGGCCATGGTTCAGTAGCAGGTGCAGGTCCGTGTGGAGCAGTCAGAGCCGGTCAGAGCGCGGCAGGCGCGCGTGGCACAGCATCACCGAGCGCGCGGGCGCGGGCGTGAGCTGAACGAGCGAGGTGCGCGGTGCGCGTGCGCGCGGCAGTCGATGGCGCGCGAGTCCGGCGGCGAGCGCGCGCCCGGCTCCGCCGCGCCCCGCGCCCTCGCCCCGCGCTCTTACGCAACGAAGACGTCGCGACTCGCCTGACCCCGGCAACCGCCGCGATGCTGCCTCTTCAGCGCCGGGTGGCTCGCTTACCGCTGACTTCCATTGGGATAATACAAACTTATTTATGCTGTCGATAAAATCAATATTGTGCATGAGAAAATATTCATCCTGACTACGGAATAGGCACAGTCACACTCACAGAGCGTGGTCCAAACCGCGCCTGGCTCGTTTGTATTTATATAGATTTGTTTGGCATGCTGGGCGTGAAGAAAACGGAAGATCTAGACGGCAGTGTGTTAAAGCCAAGTTCGGTGAGGACCTCGTGTATAGGAGCGAGGTTACACAAACCATTTCGAGCTACTTTTGTCCACCCCCTACATCAAAATTTATCAGACCTACAAAGTTGCAATCTTGCGTACGTGTTAAGGTCCCACCAGCCTAATATACAGAATTTAATGAATGTCTCTTGACATTTCTCGCGACCCTGGGATCCCGGACCTTTGGAAGGCATACCAAGTCTCAAAGCTAACTGGCAGAGGCCCGTTACACGTTTTTAATGAAATGAGGCACCAAACGTCGATTATCCCTGTTCGGACTATATAAATGCACCCAAGGACAACCACTAATTGGTGTAGGACTATTGCAGGATATGGAAACAAAGATATAGGACTATGGATTTGGGTAGCTTAAGTGGACTGGTTATCTAGGACTATGGAAAGACTATGGCCCCTGCCTGACCAATGTTTTATATAAAATACACAGATAAAATGGCAGAGGGTGACTTGCATACTCAATAATGGGCCCGCGGAAACGGTCGCTAGCACATAGTGTCGTAGCGACAAAGGGGCAACATGTTCTGAGGTGCTTATGAGGATTGGAGAGGTATCCCACGGCTATCAGGACAATCCCGGAAGTACGGTCAAGAGCCCTACCAGCATTTTACTGGAATACTTCCTTCCTCCGACCACATTTGTTCTTGCGAAGCTCCACTCTAGCCGGCCAATAAAGGCAAGAAAGAGGCGGGAGCTCTGTTCCTCGTCATTGTTCACTCCAGCCGGCCAATAAAGGCAAGCCAGATTTGAGGAACAAGACTTCTCCCGGGAGATAGGGTCCGTGGGGTCGCTACTGCCCAATAGCTCGCCACATGCTGCCCTGCGAGTTTCTATATCACTCTTGGTCTTCCTCCTCACCCCTAGACCTGTTTCGGCAAAGTAAACTCAACCGGTATAGACCTAGAGTTCAGGAGCACGCAAGCTCCACCAGGACGTCAACGTAGAGATACTGCGGTGGGGTCACTATTACGGTTCTTATTATAACGGGTGTAGAAAGACGCTTAACGAAGCCAAGATTCACTGAGGTACATATAAATTAAATTTTTGAATAAGTATAGTGGGCCATGCCATACCTGGGAACGTTATGGTTTAAACGGAGTTTTTTTTTTTACGAAAGTATGCTTAGGTATAGCTTTAAAAATATTTAAATGTTATAACTTAACTTTAAATAATAACCCTTTAACTCCTGTACCGTTACATGCACTCGTGAGCACAATGTTTTCCGTGCGTTGCATTGCGCGCTGCCGATAACAGCGATTTTTACACCTTATTTTATTAACTTTGCTTAAGCAGTTTCAGCTAGCTTCAATATTACGTAAGTAATTAATTTACTTTTTAGGGTTCCGTACCCAAAGGGTGTCAACGGAGCCCTATTACTAAGCCACCGTTGTCCGTCTGTCTGTCAGAGGGCTGTATATCACGAACCGTGATAGGAAGACAGTTGAAATTGTCAGAGTATGACGTATTTCTATTGCTGCTATAACGACAAATAATAAAAATAAAATACATGTGAAAATTAAAGGAGGTCTCTATAAGTACAGGAAACCTGTTTTTTTTCGGCGTTTTTTGCCTTGTCTTCGGAACCCTACGTGTGCTAGTCTGACTCGCATTTGGCCGGTTTTTGTATGCTCTTATTTCATAGAAAGCACCTAGTGGTATACGATTTTGTGTGGGGTGCAAATAAAAAATAATTAAAAACAAAAATCTTCCAAAAAAAAAACAGCCGACTTCCAGAAAAAACACTTTTTGGCAGTCGGTTGTATTTATTTTGGAAAAAAACTTTGTTCACTGTTTCACTGATTAACTTAGTCACTGACTTTTTCATCCACAAAGTAAAATCATTTCCAGATGACTTAGAATCTTGGCATGAAGGTAAGCTACGACGAACTAACAAACGTACGTACACAAAGACGTATACAAAGGGAAAAAAATATGAATTATTATTCTTATTATTTATACTTACGAGATAAGTAAGTAGGTATCTCGGCATTGCGCCGGGTTTATGGGGTAGTACGGCCCGAAGACAAGTGCTACCCCTGGGAATTGGTTAGATTATGAAGAAATGATGCTGTGTTCGGATTTTGTGATGGTGAGTGTCTGTCCATGTGACTGTGTTCGTGCAGTGGGTGCTGCACACGGACGTGACAATTCATGTTTCGTTGTCATTTTACATAAACTTTCTTACAATCCTGCAGGTGTTCAAGATTGCCGCTTTTTGAAAAGTCTGTTAAGTGTAGGGTGGTAAATTGAGTGTTTTTAAAATGATATGTTGAAAAAAGTGTGCTTTTTCTTTTTAGTGTACCTTTTTAAGTATATGGAATAGGTATTTAACAATTTGGTATATGTTTTATGACTATATTTCCTAGCATCCTGTAAAAGGAATACACGATACAATCAAATTTTCTCGATACAAAAAATATGCAAAGTTCTATCTATGTTTATGTTTTTTTGAGCATTAAGGCGTAACGCTTATGAGTTATTCATTGAAGTTTACTATAAAACATAGAGAATAATCGTATTAAAGTTTAAGTAAAGCAGTTTTTGTTTTAATAATACTTTTTATTTAAAAAAGACGGCATTTCGTTTTGGCACCTACGTTGTTTTATTCCGAGCACACACACTTTATCGCCATCCCTTCTTTTGCCTATCAAAAGTAATGTCATCACTCTCGTTCGTTCATAAATCAGTCGCCCGCACAGAGTACTTTTTATATAGGGAGATAGAGACGTCACTCGAACATTTCAAGGCGCCTGGCGCCCTCTAGCAACAACTAAAAACAACACTCCATGAAGCAATATATAGGTACGTATAGCTACTAGCTATACGTATACATATAATGCTTCTTAAAGCTATAATAGTTTCAAATCTGCAGTATGCCCTGTCCTATTTCCTTCCATTTTAGTTAGGTAGTAGTTTTTAACCAAAAATAAAACACTAAATCCAATGTCAAATACCTACTTTATTTCTTCTTCAATATTCTTTTACAATATTTGAAGGCCAACTCTTGAATTTTTGCAGATCAGCACACAACACTTGCTCGCGTTCATATTTTTATACAACACAATATCGGTGCGTTTCACAAACAAGTACACAGTCCAGATTTTCGTGCAGGGGTCGTTCTGATTTAGCGAAGTTGTCGGTTCTCGGTATCCAAAACCTTACCAGGTCAATGGATAGAAGCAGAATCCTAAATGTCCATACAAGCAAAGTCGTCAAGAATAATCGAGAAATTAATCGAACCGCATCCATAAATTCTATTCGGAATACATTAAATTACAACATATTTTGACAATTACGCGAGTTGCGTTCCTTTTAGATGATTTTATCCATTTAAACAAACGTTGTATGTTAGCACAATAAATTTAAAAGGTGTTTCCACTCCTTAAATATATTTATTTGTAAAAAAAAATGTTGTTATTTTAAGAAAATCTGACTAAAATGGAACATATTGTGTTTAAACCTATTTAAACATAGTATCTCTATGTAGTCTGTGGTTAAGACGAAACCCATGAACATTTGAGAACAGCGCCATCTACCAATAAGAAAATTCATCTTTGATATTACTCTACTAGTAAATTAAAAATCTATAGAATTGAGTAGTGTATGTCCAAAAGCAGAAGCCTACTTAAACTGGTCGGATATGATTCCCATACTTTTGTTCCAAGCTACAGCACCGTGGTCGCCCGGTGGGGCTGGTTGAGGATGAATCTATGTCATTTTTTTTGCAAATCGGTGCGATCTAATTTACGTGATTTAAATAACTGTGTTTACAGAAAAAGTTAATAGCTTAGCAAGTCAAGGTAATTATTTAATACAATTAGTGTTGAATAGGTATTTAGTCTGTGTGTGCGTGTATTCTTGTGACTGTGAACTATATAACATTCTTTTTCTATTATTATTTCGTGACGACATCCAAATTATTTATGAAAATGGAAAAAAATAAAAAACCAAAACTGAACAGTACCTTCAACGTTAGGAGTATCTGCTGTCTGCACAATCAATGCTCCAATGATCTCATTCAATAGCAATAAGATGATGATAATAGTGAGTCGAATTTACCACCTGCACTAAAGCATTACGAGCAACAATCTGTTCTCGCCTTGCAAAATAATATTGTGTACCTAAGCATTCTATTTTTTCTTAGAACGTCTGTTTTTATACCTACAACTTATAATAATCGTTTCCTTGAAATAGGCTAAATTAAATGATTCATTTTTAGGTTTGAAATACGTCAAAAATACTTCAATATGTGAAATACTGTCACTACGAATGATATAGCACAAAAAATGAATGGAGTCGCATTTGAATTGTGAAAAAAGGTGAGTTCTTACCCGACTACGGCAAAGCCAAAGGACGGTTTTGATTTTAACAGGTTATGTATGTATATGTATTTATCTGTTTCCTCATAACTCCTCGTCGTTTTTGTACAAACGAGATATCGTTGGAAGCGTCATGTTGTCTCGCGGGTTATAAGCTACATGACTTAACATAAAATTGAACATGGTAGCTAATAGCGGATGTGAAGAATTACCGGGTAAAAAATATATATATATATCTTGTTTGGTATCTAATAAAAGGTCTGAAATACTACTTTCTGAAAATATATTGGATATCTATAACTAAACCCGCAATAAGATCAAAACAATTGTGTTTCACTCAGTCTGTTTTCAATAACACTAAACATCCTTCTAAAATTTTATGAAGGCCGCTTAGCAAATTATTGTTATCAAATTCCATTTGCTACCTCCTCGCAAGGATCTCCAAAATACGGTTTTCGTATATAACCGGAGTAATGTAACGTAATTAAAAAAAAAATGTCATGTATTTAGGGCATAATTCACATAGATTACCACTGCCATACGAAATCGCTCTTGAAGAAAATGTGAATAACTTCCATTTTAATTTTAGTTCATGTAAATGAGCTGTTAAGCTAACATAGAGCCAGGCATAAATAGCAATTTCGTATTTTTTTTTCTGGTGTACAAAACTTTCTGGAGTACCTACCTAATGCCGGTAAATCTTTTTTTATCTATTTATTACACTGCATGGAATTACTATGCACTTTATAGTTCAAATGGAATGCTTACAAGCACTGAAATGTCAATCTTGAAAGAGAAAACTGAGCAAGTAGTATGTCCTTTTTTAGTAAGGTATTTACTTATAAAGTAGGACACGATAGAAAAGTTAAGAGTATTACGTTATTGACGGAATGTATGTAACAATAGGTGAGTGAAAAAAATAAAAATTGTCATGTACCAAGCCAGTGTATGGTGATCGCTGAAACGGTGTTGGAGTTTATCAATCTAATATATACCAACATCTATTTTATATAAATAAAGAAGATTAATTAACTATTTTTAATTTCATTTTGTATAATATAAGTAATAAAATAAAATATTTTGTATTATTTGTCTACTCCATAGATGCATAGTGCGAAAATTTCATACACCGAGATAAAATTAACGTTACTTAGCACGCACGTTTTTCTTAGATATGTTTCCGTCCTTATCTTGCACTTTTAGATTGAAAGTTGTGCGACAGTGAGAAAAATAATGCTTAGCCAAAGCCCATGCTAAGTAAGGATTTTTTTTAAATTCCGGTCAGTAATTTTGGTAATTCCACTTTTGGCCACTGGTTCAGGTTCATATAAGTTTGTAGCGGTGACGTGGTGACCGACCACGAAAGATAGAACCGCCACTCCCCGCGTACGGGGGAAATAAGCCACGCCCATCAAACAATTATTTATTTTCAAGGTAGGGCCTTAAAGACTGGTGGAGCTGTTTAGGTATTATTGTTGAATGTAATTTTCTGATTTTGAATTTCGCGCCTATTTATGTTGCTTGCGCGCTTTATCATATAGCTGTCTCTCTCTATTCCGTGACATCAAGCACAGAGTACATTTTATATAGGGAGATAGAGACGTCACTCGAAAATTTCAAGGCGCTGGCGCCGTCTAGCAACAACTAAAAACAACACTCCTTGAAGCAATATATAGGTACGTATAGCTACTAGCTATACGTATACATATAATGCTTCATATAGCTATAATAGTTTCAAATCTGATGTATGCCCTGTCCTATTTCCTTCCATTTTAGTTAGGTAGTAGTTTTTAACCAAAAATAAAACACTAAATCCAATGTCAAATACCTACTTTATTTCTTCTTCAATATTTTTTTACAATATTTCAAGGCCAACTCTTGAATTTTTGCAGTTCAGCACACAACACTTGCTCGCGTTCATATTTTTATACAACACAATATCGGTGCGTTTCACAAACAAGTACACAGTCCACATTTTCGCGCAGGGGTCGTTCCGATAAAGCGAAGTTGTCGGTTGCCGGTATCCAATACCTTTCCAGGTCAATGGATAGAAGCAGAATCCTAAATGTCCATACACGCAAAGTCGTCAAGAATACTCGCGAAATTAATCGAACCGCATCCATAAATTCTATTCTGAATAAAAAAATTACAACATATTTTGACAATTACGCGAGTTGCGTTCCTTTTTTTCCATTTAGACTTATCACAGTTTCAAAAATTTATGTTGCGTTATTAGATGATTTTATCCATTTAAACAAACGTTGTATGTTAGCACAATAAATTTTAAAGGTGTTTCAACTCCATAAATATTTTTATTTGTAAAAAGAAATGTTGTTATTTTAAGAAAATCTGGTTAAAATGGAACATATTGTGTTTAAACCTGTTTATACATAGTATCTCTATATAGTCTGTGGTCTAGACGAAACGCATGAACATTTTGAGAACAGCGCCATCTACCAATAAGAAAATTCATCTTTGATATTACTCTACCAGTAAATTAAAAATATATAGAATTCAGTAGTGTATCTCCAAAAGCAGAAGCCTACTTAAACTGGTCGGATATGATTCCCATACTTTTGTTCTAAGCTACAGCACCGTGACATCAAGCGACCGTGTATTACAGCTCCTAAATGTTTGCTAGTTTTATAACAAATGGTTATTAAAACCTGAGCTACGTCGTTTAATTCAACAGGTTATGGGCCCAGAAAAGCTCAGAAATAAAGACAGTGCAAAATTTAATCGTAAAATCAGTGATCAAAGACATTGAAGTGAACCTAACCTCAAAACGAAACGTGTTTCGTGTGAACGTTTTTTTTTCCTTGTTGGACTTTTGCGAAATTAATATACGCTTTTGAACTGAGTTATCTTGTTGAAAATGGCATTAAATAATACTTCCGCGTTCATCGAAAAGCTGTCTGGCCGTGAAAATTATGCAACCTGGCGATTTGCAATGCAAACCTATTTGCAACATGAGGAACTCTGGGATTGCTTATAAGACAACTCAGATAGTGTAGATAAGAAACGGGACACTAGAGCTAAGACAAAAATAATACTCTCAGTCGATCCAACAAATTATGTGCACATTCAAGAGGCTCGCACTGCCAAAGAAGTATGGGAGAAATTGTCGTCAGCGTTTGATGACTCTGGGCTAACACGCCGAGTTGAACTGCTGCGTGATCTGTGTAATACATCGCTAAGTGAATGTCAAAATGTAGAGGAGTATGTAAGCAAAATAATGGGTACCGCTCATAAGCTCAGAAACATAGGCTTTAAGGTAGATGACGAGTGGCTGGGAACACTGCTACTCTCTGGCCTTCCTGATACATATCAGCCTATGATAATAGCAATAGAGAGCTCTGGAATGAAAATTACCTCAGATTCTGTTAAGGCAAAGTTATTACAAGATGTAAGACTGTCTGAAAATGACTCCAAGGCATTTGCTGTAAACAAAACGTCTCGAAAAACCATAAGAAGCCATCGAAAGGACCTAGATGCTATACTTGCAATAAATATGGCCATAAAAGTTCAGAATGCAAATCTAAAGCTAAAGACACACAAAAACCAAGTAGTTCGTCATATGCTGCTGTATTTGTAGCATCATTCTCACAAAATGATGCCTGGTATGTGGACTCCGGTGCAACCTCGCACATGACCAAACACAAGGATTTGCTACAGGATGAGTCGACCTCTTCCATAAATAAAATAAGAGTTGCAGACAACAAGGAGTTATCTGTGCAATCCTCAGGACAAGTAAGCTTGGACACTTATAATAATAAAGGTCATGAGAAAAAGGTCCTGTTTAACAATTTTTTATGTCCCTGAACTGGCGACTAACCTGCTATCCGTGAGTCAGATTATTCGAAGTGGTGGCCAAGTAAGATTTGACAAAACTGGCTGTGTTATTATGAACAGTAAAAATCAGATAGTAGCAACAGCTAGTATAATCAACAACATGTACCGGCTGAACACTCCTGGAGGAGGCTATGCATGCATGTCTGATGTTGAAGAACAAGATATTTTCCTGTGGCACCAAAGAATGGGACACCTTAATTTCAACAGTTTAAAGAAAATGCCTGAAAATGCTGACCATGTAACTTTCTCAGCAAATACAGAAAGTCTGACATGTGTCACCTGTAAAGAAGTTAAGCAAACACGACTACCTTTTAAAAGTGAAGGAAGTAGATCAACGGTTCCTCTTCAAGTGGTACACTCGGATATATGTGGACCTATGGAAACACAAACAATAGGAGGTGCCAAGTATTTCCTGACCTTCACAGATGATTATACTAAGAAGATTTATGTGTATTTTCTTAGCAAAAAGAGCGACACACTAGGAAAATTCAAAGAGTTTAAAAGTGAAGTAGAAAATCAATTGAATAGCCACATAAAGATTCTTAGAACGGATAATGGCCTAGAATATGTCAGTAAGGAATTCTCTGACTACTTAAAAAGTGCTGG
The DNA here is from genome assembly GCA_916610205.1 of Griposia aprilina. Lineage (NCBI taxonomy): Eukaryota > Metazoa > Arthropoda > Insecta > Lepidoptera > Noctuidae > Griposia > Griposia aprilina. The sequence continues at coordinate 25,937,493 of OU744286.1, forward strand.
TATCATACACCAGACTACCACACCATACACTCCTGAACAAAATGGGACTGCAGAACGAATGAACAGAACCCTCATTGAAAGAGCAAAATGTATGCTGCTTAATGCAAAACTACCAAAACAATATTGGGCTGATGCCGTAACACAGCTGCCCACATAATTAATCGTTCTCCGACCAAATCCCTTTCATTCAAAACACCAGAAGAACTGTGGTCTGGACGGAAACCAAATGTAAAACACATGCGCATATTTGGTTGTGAAGCAATGGTACACTTACCGCAAGAGAAGCGTAAAAAGTGGGACCCAAAGGCACAGAAAATGATATTTATTGGCTATTGTGATCACAGTAAAGGCTATAGATTCATAATACCAAACTCCAGAAAAGTGATAAAAAGCAGGGATGCTACATTTTTGGAATCTACTGTCAAAAGAGATTATGTTATTGGAAAATAGCAGCAATAATAACAGCAGCAGTGGTCTTATAGTTATTATATATATTCGTGGTCTTATATTTTTCACACAAGTCACAATGTACAGACATAAAACAGAACCGTAACTATGCTAATTTAAAATCGGTGACAGACAGGTGTAAATATGATTATTCATACAGGCCAGTGTATATACATATACGACCTCCAATACGCCCCCTTAATCTATTACACATGCGTATGATCACTTCTGTACTTGTCAGTACTCGGTACATAAAACTAAATAAATTACTAACACTTCTGTGTCCGACTGTACTAGGCTGTACCCAAACATAGAGTACAAAAAGCATGCATAAAGAGAAAATTATCTATTACACAAAACACTTAAAAAAATAAACGTAAAACATCAAAACATCTAACTACTTATCCGCCCCCTTAATAGAATAATTTGACAGGGATAAATCCTTTAAAAAATCTCTAAGTTTCGGGCTGTGTATACTTTTAGTTAAGATGTCCGCTATCATCTTATCAGTTGACATGTACCTTAATTCAACTTTGTTAGCCAGTACACACTCACGAATAAAATGATACTTGATATCTATGTGCTTTGTCCTATTATGCATCATTTTGTTAGCTGCAGTTTTATGTGCCGACTGATTGTCATTATAAATGACTACCGCTTTATAGTAAAGCTAAACAGTTTGACAGCTGTGGATAGCCACAGCTGTCAAACTGTTTAGTAAACTACGTAAATAGAGCGCTTCCTTCGAAGCTTGACTCAATCCTACGTACTCTGCCTCTGTGGAGGACAAGGATACTGTCGCTTGCTTCCTACTCTCCCATGACACTATATTTTTACGTAACTTGAAAATTAATCCTGTGAAAGACTTTCTATCAAGTGCCCCTCCCCAATCTGTATCAACGTAGCCTCGTAAGTCTAAATCTCCTGACTTCCTAAAAGTAAGACAAAGGTTAGACGTACCCTTTAAATACCTTAAGACCCGTTTCGCACATTTAAAGTGTATTTCATCATAACATGAATTAAATTGTGAAAGCACACTCACCGCATGTGCTATGTCTGGTCGCGTATTACAGGCCAAATAGTTTAGACACCCTATTGATAAATGATAAATGATAAATGATAAATGATAAATGATTTTATTTCTGTAAGTAGGTTTGTACAAACACTTTTACACGTCAATCATATTTTTAAACTAGATGAGGTCGGCGTTTCCTATCTCACTACTCTGAGAAGAAAGGCCGAAACAAACTCAGAGGTCACAGTCTCTTTTAAAGTCCAGACATAATCTTGGTCAGATCATGTGAAGACCATGTAGATTGGTATCTGAAATGGTCTTTTGAGGAAAGAACCACACAGATTGAGTGGACCTTAAACTGTGGATATTAAACTTTGTTATGGCAGATCGCTATGAGAATTTGTCGATCTTTCTAATTTCATACCGACTTCCATTGGGGTCAAAACTGGCTTAGCGTCTGTCATATTAAATTCATTCAAAATGTCCGTAATGAATTGTTGCTGATCTAGACAAATAATATCTTTATCTCTCCTCAGTCTCATACCTAAAACATGCCTAGCCGCGCCTAAATCTTTCACTTTAAACTTGTCAAGCAAACCGATTTTTAATTTTTGCTTTTCTTGTTCACAATTTCCAAAAATGAAAAGGTCATCTACGTAAATTAACGACAATTCATTTCTTATTAGTTTTAACCTGCTTCTGATACAAACAAGGTTCTATTTTTGATTGTAAAAAGCCTAAGTTCAACATCTCTTTGTCCAATTCCTTGAACCAAGCATTCGAAGCTTGTTTGAATCCATACAAAGAACGCTGCAGCTTACATACTTCGGTCTCTTGACCTTTGACTACTGCTCCTTTCGGCTGGAGCATGTAGATGTCCTCTTTAATCTTGCCATATAAAAAGGCAGTTGTGACATCCCACTGGTCAATAAACCAACCGTAATCAACAGCTAGCGAGAACAACAATCGTAGAGTAGAGCTTCGAACTACAGGAGAATAAGTCTCAGTATAGTCTATACCACATACCTGTGTGAAGCCTTTTGCTACTAGTCTAGCCTTGTACTTCGTTACCTTGCCGTCGCTATCTCTTTTGATTTTGAACACCCATTTGCACTGGATAGGCTTCTTATCAGCTGGAAGATTCACCAACGTCCAAGTCTGGTTCTCCTTTAGTGACATGAGTTCATCATCTATCGCTTTTTGCCATAAGTTACCATCGGATCTCGCCAACGCTTCATTAATAGTCAATGGATCACCATCAAGATTGCTCTCCTTGGCATACATAACGTTGCATCCGTACCGATCGACTTGTCTTCGTTCTCTTACAGGATACCTTCTTTCTGATTCAGGCACCGCCACTTCCTCTTAAGTCAATACGTCATCAGGTACTTGGTCTAGTACTACAGGTTCAGGTTCTATCTCCTCCGATACTTTCACGTTCTCATCTACAGCATCACGGTCCACATCATCGTGAGCCTCCAAGGGTTCAGATCTGCTTGTCGATCCGTTGGTTAAACTGGAAGGAACAGAATCTGTATTCAGGTTTATAATTACTTACGACTTTTCCACATTCTCTTTTTGGAGAAAGACGTTTTCCAGGAATTTGACATCTCTTGCAGTTATCACTTCACCTGTCTTAGGATTCATCAGACGATAACCCTTCTGATTATCTGGATATCCAATAAAGATCATCGGTTCCGTTTTCATGTCCAGTTTGCGTCTCTTTTGTTTTGGTATCAATCTATACGCCAAACAACCAAAGATTTTTAGATGACTGACATCAACATCTTTTCCAGTCCAAAGCCTCTCTGGTACCGTATTGTTCAATGCTTTCGTGGGGCTTCTGTTTTTTAGATAAACAACAGTATTTACAGCCTCGGCCCAATACTTCTTGCTTAGGTTCGATTCTGAGAGTAATGTTCTTGCCTTTTCTATTATAGTCCGATTCGCTCTTTCTGCGACAGAATTTTGTTTCGGCGTGTACGGTACAGTCGTCTGGTGTTTTATACCTGCAGACTTCAAAAAAGATTTAAATTTACCATTACAGTACTCTGCACCGTTATCAGACCTCAGACACTTAATAGATCTACTCGTCTCATTTTCAACTTCCGCTTTGTATTTACGGAACTTGTCGAAAGTTTCACTTTTGTTCTTCAAAAAATAAACATCAGTCTTCCGAGTATAATCGTCAATAAATAGAAGAACATACCTCGAACCACCAAAGGACGGCTCCTCGATTGGTCCACAAACATCACTAAAAACCAACTGTAAGACCTCGTTCTAATGATAAATGATAAATGATTTTATTTCTGTAAGTAGGTTTGTACAAACACTTTTACACGTCAATCATATTTTTAAACTAGATGAGGTCGCAACTCTGAGAAGAAAGGCCGAAACAAACTCAGAGGTCACAGTCTCTTTTAAAGTCCAGACATAATCTTGGTCAGATCATGTGAAGACCATGTAGATTGGTATCTGAAATGGTCTTTTGAGGAAAGAACCACACAGATTGAGTGGACCTGTCCAGTCAGTGCACGCATTTGTCAGTAATCGTGCAGCTCAACTCAGGAAGTCAGAACTTAAGGAGCTCAACGATTCGACGAACAATACCAAAGAAAGGACATTTGGGTAGGCCACATAAATTACTCAATCTGCCAGATCATGATCAAAATTAACTGCGGAAAAAAAAAGCAATGACCCACATAATCCTCACATTCACAATAATTAAAATAACATACTACTTTACAAGTAAATACTCATGTCATTGTGTATATAAAATTCAACAATGTCAATGTGTATATAAAAAAATCGGACATAATGTTTGAGAACCATGTAGATTGGTGTCTGAAATGGTCTTTTGAGGAAAGAACCACACAGATTAAGTGGACCTGTCCAGTCAGTGCACGCATTTGTCAGTAACCGTGCAGCTCAACTCAGAACTTAAGGAGCTCAACGATTCGACGAACAATACCAAAGAAAGGACATTTGGGTAGGCCGCATAAACTACTTAAACTGCCAGATCAAGAATATAACTGAAACAATGACCCACATAGTCCTCATATTCTCAATAATGAAAATAATATAATACTTTTTACAGTAAATATTCATGTCTAAAATAGCTAGCAAATTAAAATCAACATTCACCGTGTAAATTTATTGGAGCAGCTCAATCCCAAGCCTTTTTGTCCTCAATATAGTCTTTCACAGTATAATAGGCTTTCTGGCATAGTTTCCGTTTTATAAAAGATTTGAATTTATTAAAGCTTAGATCTTGAATGTGGCTAGGAAGTTTATTATAAAAACGTATACATTGGCATCTAAACGAGCCACCTATTTTTTTGAGCCTGGTTGTAGGAACAATAAATTTGTGTTTGTTTCTAGTATTTATATTGTGGATATCACTGTATTTTTTAAACAGATTAATATTTTTATGTGCATACAAAAGATTTTCATAAATATACTGAGAAGGCACAGTAATTATATTAATCTCCTTAAATTTATCTCTGAGGGAGTGTCTGGGACTTAATTTATAGATAGAACGAATTGCCCTTTTTTGTAAAACGAAAATTGTCTGGATATCGGCGGCATTTCCCCACAACAGAATACCGTACGACATGACACTATGAAAATAACTAAAGTATACTAAACGGGCTGTCTCTAAATCAGTTAAACCACGAATTTTTCTAACGGCGTATGCTGCAGAGCTAAGCTTTTTTGACAATTTATCTATGTGGGGGCCCCATTGAAGCTTGGTATCCAAAGTTATGCCTAAGAAAACTGTGGTATTTTCGGGTTTCAGCACTTCACCCTTTATGAGAACACTAGTTTCTACTTGTCTAACATGAGGTATCGTAAACTTAATACATTTAGTTCGCTCTCGTACCTTGGTTTTTGAAGGGACTTTTGCATGTCTTTCCTTCGATACATGGAATACTCGGCTCGCATAAATCGGTACTCTTAAATTCCATACCGCTTACTAAAACTTTCATTTCATTCATATAATTACGCGATAAATGAGCTAATCTTTTATGCCAAATGTTCGAAATATTTTCATTTTGTTTTGACAGTGTCAAATTCACGACGTTATTTTTAATTTCTGTCAACTCATAAATTCCGTCGACTTCTTGACATCTTGCAACAATTTGATTCTTATTTTGAATCATGCAACCTTCTTTGTCAAAATTCATGCAATAATTCTTCTTGGTCAAATCGCTCACCGAAATTAGGTTCATGGATAAATCAGGAACATGTAAAACGTTTTCTAAAATTAATTTTTCGTTTTCGCTGACTCGTGGCTCAGCATTTCCTCGTCCTTTCACCAATAATTTCTCGCCGTTTGCTACTGCGATCTTCATGTTGCTCTTTTCAGGTCTATAAGACAACAACTTGCTTTTATCGTGGGTTATATGAATTGAGCACCCACTGTCTAAATACCACTTATCTTTGTTTATCGCCTCTTTCGTATTCAGGCAGATATTCGCGGTTTTGATCCGCTCCTTGCATTCAGACGCCTTGTGTCCTTGCTTGTGGCACTTAAAACACTTGTAGACGAACTTCAGCTTACGATCGTTAGTTTTAATGTTAGATCTTGCATCCTTCTGTACTTTACGTGTAATTAAGGCTTGTTCGTACTCTCTGTTCAACTTACTCTGTCTACTTCCTTCTTGTAACAATTTCATTTTGATTTGCTCTAACGTGATCTCTTGTCCACTATTATCTACAGCCATGATCAGAGGGCTGTACTCAGCGGTCAATCCACCCAGCAAAATTGATATGATCCAATCGTCAGGGATTTGAGCATCAATATCGGACAATTGTTGTGTCAGGAATGTAATTTTGGATATGTAGCTTTCCATAGACTCGAAATTCTCTAATTTACAGTTGAAAAGCTCTCGCTGAATATGTATACGTCTTCCCCAACCTTTATCTTTTTATACGCTTTCTGTAAGCTGTTCCAGGCTTCTTTCGCAGTCTTCGCATTGTAGACGTGGGTAAAGCACTCTGGTTCTAACAACAAGCAAATTGTCGTTCGTGCCTGCCGGTCTACGTCAACATTTACTACAGCTGTAGAAATTACTCCCCACCAGTTTTTATTCTCCAAGTAATTTCGCACTAAGAATTTCCAATTTGGGTAGTCGGACGATCCTTTCAGCTTCTTATTTCCACTTATGCCAATTTCAGCTGACATAATTGAGATTTCGTAAGTTTAGATTTACAAGCACACAATTAATATTTATACCACTCAACTTATTGAGCCATAATCTGGGCCCATAACCTATTGGAAAATAGCAGCAATAATAACAGCAGCAGTGGTCTTATAGTTATTATATATATTCGTGGTCTTATATTTTTCACACAAGTCACAATGTACAGACATAAAACAGAACCGTAACTATGCTAATTTAAAATCGGTGACAGACAGGTGTAAATATGATTATTCATACAGGCCAGTGTATATACATATACGACCTCCAATATATGTACCTGTACAACTGTTAGAAAAGAATACTGTAACGAAAATTGATGTAAGTGAAGAAAATAATACCACTGAAATGGATGAAGAATCTTCAACAAGTTCATATGATACTGTATGTGAAAATAAAACATCTTGAGACAGTGAGTACTCACCCGAAATCAGTTTAGATTCTCCTATAGTTAGCAACATAACATTAAGACCTAGAAAGAAGAGAAATGATGTAAAACTAGATGATTCTGAAGAAAGTACATACCCGTGTCAAAGTGAAGACATTCAGTCAGATGTTCCAGTAACATATAAGGAAGCTGTGAACTCAGTTAATAAAGATAAATGGATCAAGTCCATTGGTGAGGAACTGGAAGCTCATCAGAAAAATAACACCTGGACATTGGTTTGAAAAACCTCTGAATGCAAAAGTTATACCATGTAAATGGGTATTCCGAATTAAGGATGAACCAACAGGTCTAAGGTATAAATCAAGACTGTGTGCAAAAGGGTATTCACAGACCAAGGCTATCGATTACCAAGAAACTTATGCTCCGACAGTCAGGTATGATTCTATACGTTTGCTTCTTTCAGTTGCAGTACAAAATAATTTAAAAATTATTCAACTGGATGTCAAAACAGCATTTCTTTATGGAGAACTTGACGAGACCATATTCATGAAACCACCAGAGGGCCTGCACCATGAAGACAATATGGTATGCAAACTTAATAAATCATTATATGGTTTAAAGCAGGCTCCACGTTGTTGGAATAGTAAATTTGACTCTGTGCTTAAGAAGTTTGGCTTTGTCAACAGCAAAGCAGACCAATGTGTGTATGTTGGTGAAGTCAATAAAAAGAAATGCTATCTATGCTTATAATTATGTTGATGATGGGTTGTTATTTTCCTCAGATGAATGGGCTCTACAGGAAATAACTAAAGAATTGAGAACCATATTTGAAATTAAAATATTAACCAAACCTGGAAACTTTGTGGGAATGCAAATTGAACAGTTTAGTAAATGCATATTTATCCATCAGACTAAATATATAGAAAAAATGTTGGCTAAATTCAACATGATTAATGCTAATTCTAACAGTGTTCCAGTTGACCCCCATATGAAGTTGCAAAGAGGAAATGAAGAGGGTGAGAAGGATCTACCGTACAGAGAAGCAGTGGGCTCTCTGATGCATCTGGCCATTGTGAGTCGACCCGATATCGTGTTTGCTGTCAGTCTGGTGAGCCGTTTTCTTAATTGTTACAATCAGATCCATTGGACTGCAGTAAAACGGATTTTCAAATACTTGAAAGATACAAAAGAGTATGGATTGTGCTATACACAATCTCCAGAAACAGACATCACAGGCTACAGTGACGCAGACTATGCAAATGATATGGATATACGCCGTTCAGTCACTGGCTATGTATTCATCAAGAACGGGGCGGCTGTGACGTGGTCTAGCCAAAGACAACAAACAGTGGCTCTGTCTACAACAGAGGCCGAATTTATGGCAGCCTGTGCTGCTACCAAAGAGACAATGTGGATCAAACAGTTTTTAAGTGACATTAATGAATATAAAAAGGACTCTATGTGTCTTAATTTAGATAACCAAAGTGCTATCAGTGTCATTAAAAATATTAATTTCCATAAGAGATGTAAACATATTGAGATTAAATATCACTTTATTAAAGAAAAGTATCATCAAAAGATAATTCTATTAAAGTTTGTTAGTAGTGATTGTCAGTTTGCGGATATACTTACAAAAGCATTGTCTAAAGATAAATTTCAATATTTAAGGTCAAAGCTTGGTATGTTATCATATAACTCTGTTTCCAATTGATTCAGGACTTATGTTTAAAGTTAAAGCTTGAAATATTATTATATAACTTACTTTTGTATAGATTTAGGTGTTTAGGTAAGTTCTAAGCTTGGAATGTTATTGTCTTAATGAGGCTTGAATTCAGGAAGGGTGTTGAATGTAATTTTCTAATTTTGAATTTCGCGCCTATTTATGTTGCTTGCGCGCTTTATCATATAGCTGTCTCTCTCTATTCCATGACATCAAGCGACCGTGTATTACAGCTCCTAAATGTTTGCTAGTTTTATAACAAATGGTTATTAAAACCTGACCTACGTCGTTTAATTCAACAATTATACCTACTGTTGACAGTACTATAGGAACTATAGTGACATTGCTTAGCCGCTACATTCGCCTGTATTTTTTTTCAGGTCTGTATATTTTGACAGTTTTTCTACTATAGTATTCTGTAGATTGCGTGTATTAGGAATGGCTACGTCTATGATTTGTGCAGTTTTGTTAATTTTATGTAATAACGTGATGTCCGGCTTATTGTAGAGTGTTTTTTTGTCGGGGAGGACACCTCGGTCAAAGTAAAGCTTTTGAGTGGAGTTTTGGAGAACAGTTTCAGGTTGATATTCCTAATAAGCTGTACAGGTGATGTGGGAATTAATTTATATGTTATTGCTTGTTTCTGTCTATCTGTCAAGTCTGTGTTTGTAATCAGTCCAGACTATTGCTTTGCACGCACCCGTGATGCGTTGAGTGGTTTCGGGGCAACTATTGTATCGCCTGAATCTGTCTATGGTTTGAGGAACTCGCATTATATATTTCTGATAATTGCGAGTTTTTATTACTTGGTCTTGAATAGCTATCTTAAAACCTTCTGTCCCAGGGAACAGTTCTCCACGCCATTCGTTCGAGGCTAACTTGTCGTCGTTAGGTTGATTAACATCGTGTCGATGTCTTCCATGCAGTGACTTTTGGGTCCATTCTGCGATTTTAGTCTGTCGGTCAGTCTGTTGTTCATTACTCTGGGGTGTCTTCTCAAACATGTTACCGGTAAGTTTTTTTTATCATTAATCGCTATTGCTTTATGTAGAGTTGAAGTAGTACTCTTAGCATTAAAGTATGTTCTTAGAATAGTTACTTGCTTGTTATGTGGGTTAGTGATATATATTATTCCCCTGCCACCTTCGTTCCTTGGCAGTGTGAGCCTCTGAACTCATGACCTAGGGCGATGCGTTTTGTGTTTAGTCATAGAGGTATTTATAATCGGTTGCAAATATTTGAGTTCGGTCTTGTTCTAATTTATGGTTCCGAAAGGTATAGGTAAGAACAGGGATGGCATAAGTATTTATGATTTTTATGGTGTTTCAAGCGTTTATTTGTGTATGACATATTGTTTTTAACTATTTAGTGAGTGTAGCTTAAATATCCTTATGAAGCAGTTGTTTAGCCTGTATGTAACCTAAATATTTGTAAGCCCCGTTTTCGTTTAATGATTCTATGGTCACCTGTCTGCATGACTGTGGTATGAATGTGGATAAGTTTTGCCAGCTCTGAGTGAATTAATTTTACATTTGTCAATCCCAAACACAATAGCGATAGCATTTGAAAATTGTTCAGTAGCATTAACTAGTTCATATAAGTCGTCTGGTGATGATGCGTACAATTTGATATCATCCATTAGAGCAGGTGGTTTATTTTACAACTCTGCTGGTCAGTCAGTATGACAGTCGTTGCATTACTATATTGAAGTTAATAACCGGGCTTTAAGGCATTGAGTTTATTTAAAGCGGCTTTAATGCGAGACAGAACCACAGTGGGCTGAGTGAGTCTCCTTGGAATATCCATCGCTGGATCTTAATGAGTTCTTTCTCAACTATTCCTGTGTATGTGTTCAGGTGTAATCGCGTCTGCCATTTGTCTATTATATTTCCTAAAAACTTGATGAGTTGTGAATGTATTTTGTATAAATTCAAAACTTTAAGAACCACAAGTGAGGTACTGAATCGAGTGATTTCTTATAATCAATATACATAGAGCATAAATCTTTCTTAGTACGTCGGACATGTTTAAGTATTACTGCATCTATTGCTAACTGTTCTTTACAACCTTTCTAAACTTCTTGCATCCTTTCTGTTCTTCTGTTAATATCTATTTGTTTCAAGGTGCGTATATGATGTAAGTCAGGCACGATGTCAATATCTTTTATATAGTTTGCAGACAGTTAATTGGTCTATATTTTGCTAGATTACATGTGTCGTTAGGGTCTTTCAGAAGCATGTAAGTCTTGCCTTCTGTAATGTATGATGGAATACATGTTTTTTTTTTTTAATAAAATCTTTAATATAGTTATAAGATATGTGGATGTATGTGTGCTAGACCTCAGAGAGGCTGATGATGAAACCTGTGATGTTACCTTCATCATTAACAGAAGGCATATTTGCCTGAACACTTTTTTTGTTTTCGATCTAGTTATCATAATTAGTCCCACGAGTAGCTAGGGACTAACAAACTCGATCACAGCAGAGCGCTGCGTTCTGCGTCGCGTAAGGGTAAGTAAAACTGGAGGCCCCTACTATCCAGAGTTGGCATAGTAGCGACTAGCGCATTCCCCTAGCCAAGTAGCTCTTGGCTTGGATTGCATGTCTCTTGGCCTGACTCCTCACCCTTGATCTGTGTCGCCAAAGTAAACTCTACCGGCACATACCTAGGGTTCATTGGAGCGCGCTAGCCCCACCAAGACATCAACGTAGAGATATGGCGGTATATCGTTTATTTATTTACATACTTATTTACATACATTTTTAAATATTAGGTCTTTACCTATGAAATTGCCGTTCTGCAGTACTGGCCATTTCAAATCAAAATAATTTTTGTTTGGCTAAGAATTCTAATTTCAAATTAATTTTATTTTAAAAACATGGTTTTTTTTTTCTAAAAGTAGTCATTTCTTTATTGATTAGTGTTACATTTTCATCGCATTTCAATCTTTTTCGTCATCATGGATACGTTAAAAATTCGAGTAATTATGGAATATGAGTACCGTCGTGGCAGCAACGCGGCACAAGCGGCACGCAACATCAACGACGTTTACGGAGCTAACACTACAAACCAACGCACCACCTGTTATTGGTTTGCTCGCTTCCGTTCTGGAAATTTCGACCTGAAAAATGAACCTCGCGGTCGTCCGAAGACTTTGGTCGACAATGACGAATTAAAGGCGATTGTGGAAGCTGATGATACACAATCTACGGCTGAATTAGCAGCAGCTTTCGACATTAGCGTCAAAACAATATTGGTCCATTTGCGTCAAATTGGCAAGGTAAAAAAGCTTGACAAATGGGTGCCCCACGAACTCAATGATCGCCAGCGCGAAGTACGCGTCGAGACGTGCCTTGCACTGCTCAACAGACACACAAATGAAGGAATTTTGAACCGCATTGTTACCTGCGATGAAAAATGGATTCTGTTTGATAACCGTAAGCGCTCAGCAAGTTGGTTGGATCCTGGTTCAGCACCTAAACAATGCCCTAAACGAAAACTTACCCCTAGAAAAGTGATGGTCACTGTTTGGTGGTCTAGCGCCGGTGTGATTCATCACAGCTTCTTACCAAACGGGGTGAGCATTACTGCAGATGTGTACTGTGAAGAACTGAACACAATGATGGAGAAGCTGGCGCATCTCCAACTAGCATTGGTCAATCGCTCGTCTCCGCTGCTCCTGCACGACAACGCGCGACCTCATACTGCACAGCAGACGGTCTCCAAGTTGCAAGAACTGGGGTTGGAAGCTCTCCGTCATCCGCCCTACTCACCAGACCTTGCGCCTACAGACTACTACTTTTTCCAGAATTTGGATAACTTCTTGGCGGGAAAAAAATTTAATACCCGAGAGGCAGTACAAAATGCCTTTGAAGATTTTGTTGCCTCCCGTCCAGCTGATTTCTTTAAGAAGGGCATCAATAAACTGCCACTGCGATGGCAAAGATGCATTGATTGCATGGGTGATTACTTCGATTAATACAAATAAAAAATTCATGAAAAAAATTCGTTTAAATTTTTTCATACAAAACGGCAATTTCATAGGTAAAGACCTATTATTTCTATAAAAACATTGAAAAAAACATTCAAAAATATAAAAAATAGTGGTCCACCAGTATCGGGAGCACGGTCCAAGCTACCGGTGGTTAGGGCTCCAGAGACAGGAACCTCCTCACGATGCGAGCCCTATCGAAGAGTACTGCCTTCTGAATCAGGCCCTTGACTCAATCGCCTAACGAGAGCCTCGAGAGATGTTGATCGAGGCTTTCGGCCATCAGGCCTTTGGCCGATACGACAATCGGCACAATCACGGCCGAGCTCATATATTCCATATGTCAACAACCTCGTGTGCTACTGACTGACTTGACTTTGACTTTGACTCAGAGATGATATGTCTGATGGACTCACCCGGACGATGGCATGCCCGACACACGTCAACCGTCCCGTCTTTCATAATATGTGTCCGGTAGTTATTCGTCAAGATAACTTCGTCCATAATTGCACAGACGAAACCTTCAGTTTCCCGAAAAGGTCACCAAAACATAGCTAGGATACGGACGCTAAGAAATCTAAACCAGGTTCTTGAAAAGCCCGATAGAAGCGTTCGTGTAGCTCCTTGTTTTGCCATACCTCCTTGCGGTCATCGGTAGTAAGTACCACAGGTTTGCGCCAGTTCTCTTTAGACATGGAGAGCGAGGTGAGTCCCTCGTCCACTGCTACCACATCACGGTGCATACCCTATTCGGCTTTAAAAAAATATTCCCTGAGACTGCACACTTCGCGGTTGTGGAGGGTCTTTGCATTTAAAAAGCCTCGACCCCACACTTCCGCGGTATATACAGTCTCATCACCGATGATCGTGGGTGATGCATCCGGTTTGCGGTCAGCAGTGTACAAACCCTCCTATCCAGAGCGTCGAGTTCGGTCTGACTCCATTTGAGTATGCCGAAAGTGTACATCAAAATCGGCATGACCCAACTATTGGAGGCACGAACCTTGTTTCCGCCTGAAAGAAGACTAATTAATACCTTCTTCAGGCGACCAAAGAACCGCTCCTTCAACGATTGCTTCATGTCAGCAACGTTGATGCCTAACAGTTCCGACATACCCAAATACTTATAGCTTTCGGATGATGAGAGGGATCGAAGGTGTGTTTCATAATCTCACCTCGCTTTAAATGCATGACTGCACATTTTTCCACACCAAATTCCATGCTGATGGTGCTACTGAAAGTTTCTTCAGTAGCTCCATCAGTTGAAATTTATTGGGGGCAAACAGTTTCAAGTCATCCATACAGAGGACATGAGATATGACCTGAACACCTCTCCTCAACCGATAGCCTAGACCTAATTCCACCAGTGGTGTGCTTAGAGGATTCAGGTCTAAGCAGAACCAAAGTGGACTCAATTTGCTCGACTTGCCCTGAAATATTCCCCGTTTAATCCATACAGGCTCATCATTCGCCTGGATCTGTCGACACCCTGGATAGCGAAGAACCGTTCTCCATTGCCCCATACACGACCTAAAGAAGTTGCGTAGAGTTGTATCTATCTTGTACAACTCCAGCACCCTCATGAACCATGTTTGTGGCACCCAGTCGAAGGCCTTCTTATAATCTATCCAGCATGTCGACAGATCCCTGCGGGATGGATGAACCGGGATGGCTTATGGCCATATCGATAAGGAGTAGCTCCTTAGTACCGCGGCACCCGTTCCTACATCCATTTTGAGAGGCTGCCATAATCGAGTTACTTTCAATGTGCGTATTAATTTTCGCTCTCAAAATGTATGTAAGAAGTTTATAGACCGTCGACAAACAGGTGATCGGTCTATAATTCTTGGGATCCGGGGGACTACCTGACTTATGGAGCAGGTGGGTAATGCCTGTTGTTAGAAACTGCGGAAGCGACCCAGACTCTGAAGATGACTGGTACTGAGATGCCAGGCAGGCGTGTGAACTAATTAGACATTTCAACCAAAAGTTGTGCAATCCGTCCGGTCCCGGGGATTTCCAATTTGGTAACGGACGGACTGCTCTGGCAACGTCTAATGGCGTAATTAGGACTGCTTCCACTTCTGGTACAGTTACACACGCCCGCCCGACATCCCGTATCCAGTCAGCTTCAGCGTGACAGACGGGCACTGACCAGATGCTGCGCCAGAATGCACTCGTGGCGGTATCATCCGGTCGGCACACGTCTGACACATTTTATTCAGGTCACTCCCAAGCTCTATACACCCATCTGTCACCGCTCTGGAACATGCGATTCTGCGTGTACCGATCAACCCGCCGCTTATACCGCCGAATACGGCTCGCCCATGCACAAACTTTCTGCTTCAGGATGTCGATGCGCTCTGCGATATGGGACAAGTATTCTCGAGTGCCGATTCCAGTCCTCGAGAATGTCCGCCTTACAAAGCGCATCACTTGTGCTCCGTTATTGCCGTCCCTGAAGCAGTATAGTTTGCCAATGAGTACCCTAGCCTCATCGATATGACGCTCGATCCTGCACTGCCAGGCTGGTGCGGCTGGTTTAGGTCGAGTAGCTCCGTCACAGTTTGGAAATTTGAAGTTACCTAAACGACATGCTGCTACAGCCGCGCTATACAGTATCGAGTGGGTATCAAGACCGCGGCTGTATTTCACCAATGGTTGATGCTTGCGCCGCGGTTTGTGCCGAACTCGAGACGATATGGTTGCTCAGCTCTGAGCGCAGCCTATCAAGTGCGGCATCGTCCAACCTAAGGCTGCGTTGGATGACCCGCACCTTTTTTTTTTTTTTTGTTCCGGTGTGGAAAATCCTCGTGGATGTCCTCCGTCCTGGGGGGCGGAGGGGTCTGTCAGACTCTTACTGACTAAAAACCACCCCGGTGTTCCCTTCCCACACTTGCACCGGGGATCATGGCAACTTGTGCGCCTTCCACGATCCCCGGCTAGTGCCGGCCCGCCTCTGCGGGCCTCCTCAAGTCCGCGGGGGGAGTGAGGTGTAAAACTCCCCCCGCGACGTCGAATAGGGGCGCGCGTGGAACACTACGCGCCGCCGCCTCGGGTCCTGTTATATGAGGGGCGGCGGACATCCCCAGGTCCGCCGTCCCTCTGGACCCGTTTATGGGGGCTGAAAGAGGGCGTTGTCCGCCTTCCGCCGACGCCCGGTACGTCTGCTGCGGATCGGGAGAGTGGCCTCGGACTCTCTCAACCTTTCCGCAGCCTCCTTCTGTGAAATGACGGGTTCACAGAAGGAGATCACCGCATCCCACGACTCGGCGCTCCCGACCATCGAACAAGCGACGGCCGGAAGCGACAAGTCGGCTCCAACTACTGACACGAGGGCACGGCGCGGTTCCTCCCATGCTGCACACTCTGCCAGCGTATGCCACGCCGTGTCCTCCGGACAGTTGACGCAGTGATAGTAGTGTATAATTGGGGGTTCTGGATCACTTGCCCTCGCTTCGCTCGAGCGCATGATCCAGAACTCCCCAATCATACACTAATATCGTGATCTGCGATATAGTTCATAATATTGATTGAGTTGCTCACGCTTCGCTCGAGCGCGTTATGCAGAACACCCCAATCAGCGGTGCGATATGTACTTAAAGTAATAAGTAATGAAATCTTCTTTCTTGAATCGCTGACCTGAGGTTTTTATGAATCTGAGTTCCGTTTATAATTTGTGTAAAACTAACTCATGTGCTGTATCACTCTCCTGATGGAATAGATCTGCAGTTGCTGTCGATATACTACTTACTCCCACTGGTCTTTGACGAACTAACAATCGATTTTTCATGATCAGTATGTTTGTTGCTAACTTTAACGAATTTGCGAAGATCCTCACCAGGTTCGCTTTTTAGTATAAGGTAGTGAGTATTTTTCAAGTTAGATTTCTCTGAATCTTCCAACTTCTGGTAAAATAAATCTTCTTTTCGGGTTATATCACTATCCTGATGTTTTAATTCACCTGAGTTCGATTTCTTTTTTCTAGGGTGCATATCTTGAATATATATTATCTCACCCCTAGTATTCTTGAAAATAAGTTTAGAAGTGCCTTCCAAATCAAATTTCTCTGAGTGAAACATGATGTAGATAGGTAATATCAATAATTGTATCTCTCGTGGTGCAGTAAATATTTGTGTTATTTATTACTTAGTTATATACTTAAGATCTATCTATTACACTGCAATGCTAGGAGTCTAATGCTGCGATGCAGATACGCGTATTAAATATATACTCTCTTCCTTTCACAGCGTTCAAATAAAAACATTGAGGAAAATTTATAGCATGTTGCATCCAAGGATCGTCATAAATCTCCCAATCTTCTATAACACCTCCACATGAAAAACATGCTGCTTTATCATTTATACTATTGCCACAGTAAAAGAATCCAGCGTCAGCCATTTCCATCACTAATCTTTTCTTTGAATCAGCCGTTGCCCAGTAATAGTTAAATGAAAATTGACGCATTTTATAAGTATTATACATGTCATATCGAGGTTTGTATTTATTATGAGACATGCTTCTCCGTTTTACAGATAACTGCATAATGACATCGTCTAGTTACAGTCAGCAGCTTATAACAATTTGACGACGTTGAAGAGATTGGGAGGGATAGGAAACAGTTTACCAAAAATAAAGAAATTAAACAAAAAAAAGTTTATTTTATAATTTTATTATCATAGCACCATTTATTTAAACACAATACATTTTTTAAAGCACATACAGAGTCATGATAAATACAACTATACAAATCTTGAGAATATTTATATTGATGGTGCAGACTTAACAAACTAGAACAACCTTTATCTTCTAAATTAAATATGTTACTATTACTGTTTTCTAATATATTTTTTAACCACAAGACTTTTTCTGAACCTTTAACATAGACACATTTATCTCTTAAAATATCAGCAATAAAATTCTGGTAATTGGAATATGGAATAAATCCTTCACACCAATATATCTTTCTGTTACGTTCAATCCAACTAACTTGTTTTTTTTCTTGTTTCGTTAATTTTTCAAATGGAAATGGTGGCTTAAATAAAAACACTTGTAATGTTTTATTATATAATATAGCGATTTCTTTTATTATAAATTCATTTGTTTCTGTTTTAAAGCCTTGAATATCCACAATAGCAATCATGATAACCTGCGCACAATGTTGCTGAGAGGTTTGTATTCCACAAGTCGATCGTTTATAATCAAACAATATGCAGTAGTCTTATCTGGTATTGGCGTTGAACATTCAATTTCTATGCGTACGTCTACTGGACCTGATTTTAGACTATCGTTTTGCCTTGAGCAGTCTAAGATAAACAGGGGAGCTTTTTCTTTGAAGTCCTTTAGATCGAGCAACGGGTCTACTGGACAGTTGTAATACGACTGACGAAATTTCACATACATTTCATATAATATACTGTATTTGTTGTCAGAAAACTTTAAACCCAAAGGCTCATAAGGATAATATTGAGAATTTAAGAAGAGCGTAACGTTTGTCACCTCGCAATGATCGAATAGAGATATGTCTTTAGTTTTATTATTTTTTCTGTTAGTTTGTAAGCAAAAAATTACATATCTAGGCTTTTCCAATTGTGAAGCAGTCTTAACTGACCAAGAATGTTTTGTGGTTTTAGGTAATAAAGGATATTCATATAAATCCCAATTTCTAAAAGCCATCTGAATGGGTTTATCTCTTTCTAAATGCTTTAAAAGTGTTAATCGTTCTCGATCTGACACTTTTATGTGTGGCACCCTCCATTGAACTCTTTGCATATCTATTTGAAAATGAGCAACATCATCAGTAAGAATAACGCTGTTTAAGTTAGAGTTACTTCTATTCAATATAAGTTCATGTTTACAATTTATAACGATTTTATTGTAATCCTCTGCAAACCCTAAAATCTTATTTAGCGGTATCACTAAACTAAAATGCCCATCACTTTGGAATCCGTTTAAATTCCAACCCCATAACGCAGCAACTTTATTTTCAGCTTCATTTAATGAGATGTATGATTTTATTGTTGACGTTATTCCAGAATTTTTTATACGATCTATTTCAATACCATTCATTTCGTACCTGATGTCTTGAAACAAAGACATAACAGGGTTATTAGTGAACGTAACAGTTTTCTTGATCGGATTCCCATCTTTACCGAACAGCTTTGCTTGGCCTTCGATGTAAATTGAACTGGCTGATGGTAGCACGTATATGTCTTGCTGATGTATGGGGATTCTGATTTCATCGTTTTCTCTAAAGCTGTTATTGTAGGGATTATATGAATGGATTTCATAACTTTCGATCGAACTATCGAAGTGCGGTAATTCAGTAATCTGGAGTATATTCATACTTTAAAACCTAGGGCTCTAAGAAAACCTTTATTTGCTTCAGTCAATTTCTTAACTTTTTTCTTACGTCTATTCACCTTAGTGGTCGTTAAAGGAATAATACGTTTTATTTTCACAGGAGTGTTTTTATAATATAGTATCATTTTGTTTTTCTTAAATGAAGACGTAGTTGAATATTGAATTCGTCACCAAAGTTAATACAATAACCAAATTGATCAACAATTCTAACAGATATAGATGAAATTATATTTTTGTTCACTGGAAAGTAAATAACGTTTCGTGGTATTTCTATGCACTGATGACCCGGAGCAGTATCAAATACAAATTCATGAATAAAATGAGTTGGTAGTCCGTTGCAGTACGAACTGTGTACAAGATCACATTCAATTCTGATTACAGATAGACTGCTGCTATTGATGGACACATTTGATCTTGAATTTAACACTGAAAAGTATAACAAACCGCACTCGTATTGATCGGATAAATGCAGTGGAGGTTGAAAGTATGACACCAAATCAGATTTATTTCCAGAGATGGTAACTGTGGTAGACATGCTTGCATACTGGACTGTTTCAGAAGATCCTGTTTATTTTATCCCTAGACTACTCCAAAAATTCCTTAGAAAAATTAAACACAGATGTCCGCAATTGAAAGGATGATCGCGTTGTATATTTTCATAATTATAGTGGACTTTAGTACCTCCGTATTTTATAAATTCTTTTGGAGGCTTAAGATTTCCGTAACTGTCAAAGTACTCAATATAATCATTGTATTTTGCATAGGCTACCCAATGAGAGCCAGGATCTTTTGAACTATCTAAATTAATAACTCCACATTCTTTTTTAAACGGGTATTTAGGAAGTTCATCTCTCATAAAGACTCCTCTAAAATATGGAATATTAGTTCCATACTTCAAAATGTCGAAGTTAGTTAGGGCTCGTTTGGGTAGCCGATATCTTAGTTTTTTTCATTCGATACATAAATTCCAAGCCCGTTTTTATGTGGTTTAAGGTGTAGTCCTTTCCCAATGCAGAGAGCTTCCATTTTTTCATTGTGTCTCTTCGATTCAGCCAACAGCTTTTTAGCCATCTTGAATTCATTTATGGTTTTGGTAATACCTGCTGCACCGCCTGCTATTGCTCCCACTGCTGATAATCCAGCAAAAATAGGAATCAAAGGTAATACACCACCAGTTTTTGGTATAGGAATAACACGAGGAAGTTTTATGGATGAATCATCAGCTAATTCTCTGGCTGCGGCCATAGCTAATTCTATTGCCACTTTTTTGCATTTTGGTTTTAGTTTTTTCATGTGTCTTTTCGTTTTAGTGATAACATTTTTAAATTTGTTTTTTAACCCTTTTCCAGGTGTAAGTTTTTGAAAGCACTTTTTTCTATTTTTTTTTAGGCCGGAACCAGTTTTAATTTTTGTAGACATTGTCTTGCTTACTAAGCGTGCTGCGATTTTCTCGCTTACACTTGCATCCGAGGCAACTGCTCGCTCTTTTGCCATTTTCAACAAAATTAAATCAGCTCTGTGACGATTCTTTAAGTTTGATGATTTGAGATAGGCAATGTCGTGTTCTTTGCAATGTTCGTCTAATTTATTAATACCTTCGTCTCCGCGTGTAAGCCTTTTAATTAATTTTGTACCAGGACCACAATAATTGTATCCTGGTAAGTGTAATTCAAATGGTAAATTGTTTATAAGCCAATTGAGAAGACTACTCTCTCCAATACACATCATAAGACTAATGAATCTGGATTGAACACTTTAATAAATACTTATACGGTTAGTAAAGTTATTTTTATTTATATTATTACATTCGATTTATCAATCCAACTGTTTTCAGCAGAAGATAAACCTAACCATTTTACTAAAACCCTGTTTCCTTTTCTTCTAAGAACTTTCTCGACTAGATATACATTAGGATATTTTGTCTTTTGAAGCTCTTGTAAGTAAAACGCTCCTAAAATAGGTTGACCTCTGATTGTATCTTCAATTAAGTAGGTAATAGGAGTTGTATTTTGTATTTTTCGAATTTTAAATATTTCTGTCGACCAGTTGGGGGTATATCCTTTTTCAAATGTTCCTTTGTATTTACTGATACGTACATAATCACCCACTTTATACTTGCTTTTTATTCTTTCATTTTTTACCGACCTTAAATACCTTTCTAATATACGTTTTTTATTCATGTTATCCACATTAGCAGGAATTTCATGAATTGTCCGATGGTAAGTGTGATTGTATTTATATATAACATCATTAAGGGTACTATCTACCCAATTATAGCTGCCTTTTAAACTGAATTCCTTATACAGTTTAGATTTCAAAGTTCTGATAAATCTTTCAACTATTGAAGCCTTTTTTGTTGAAAAGGTTGAATAGTGGTTAATATGATTAGATTTCATAAGCTTTTGAAATTTATTATTATAAAATTCTGTTCCATTATCTGTTTGGAGGTTTTTTGAAACACGCCCTGTAGCCAACAAAACTTTGAATGAGTTACATACATCATCTTTGGTTTTACTTCTCAGAGGAAAGGCCCAAGCATATTTCGAAAATGTATCGATAACGGTAAGAATAAATCTGTAATTTTTATTTTCTTTTGAAATTGATTGCATATCAATTAAATCTGCTTGCCACAGGTCGTCTATATCTTTCATAATAACATGTCTTCGGGGAAAGTTTACCCTTGCATTTTTATGAATTTCGTTTACCACATCGGCTTTGCTCATGGTCAGAATTCAGTACATTTGTCTTGAATCCATGTATAATACTGAATGTAAAGCATATTATTACGACTATTTATTCTTTAATTATGTCAGCTTCTTTTAATTCTTCAATTATCGATAAAATTTCATTATCATGGTTTGTATTGCCAGCATCTCTTGAAGCTACTAATAGTTTCAATCTCTCGACTAATTCGTTAGGATCATCCCAATATACCAAGTCGGTGTTGTTTTTGTATTTGTTTAACGTTGGTAATTTTCCTCCAAGTTTAGTGTGAGCATGTATAACATCGTTTGACAATTCGGAAAATAGAGGTTTTATTATTTTACAATATTTTGTACCTTTGTCACCTCTTATTTGACCTTTAGGATTAAAATCTCTTTTATGTGCATTTGTATAGTGTAACATATCCTTATAGACAAGTTTATCTTCGCTCGATATTAACTTTAAATCGGGTTTTCTTCGGAGTAAAAGTTCTTTTAGACCAACTGTTAAATTGTAAGCTTTGTCACCGATTTTAATTAAAATGATTGTATCGTTATTCAAACTATCAATTTTAGAAAATGATACTGCTGAATTACCCATCAATAGAGTTTTATTTTCACTTCTAATTCCAAACGGTATACTAACACCGTCATAAATACCAAAGATATCATCATCCTCTAATGACATTTCTAAATTATCTATCGATTCCTTTTTAGCATTTTGTTTGACGAATTGGGTAGAATTTAGTTTTGGATCGTAACAGTCATTGAGCTTTGTAGATGAGCTAGTATTCTTTTCATCGAATTCGATTCCTTCAGAATTATTTAAAGTTGGATTTTCATTTATTTTTATTTTTTCTGCACATCTATTAGATTCAACAAGAGTTTTTAGAGGATTTGTGACAGGTTTTAGCATTTTATCAAGCGACAAGTTCATTGTATGTTCCTGATTTTTCATTTGTTTTATTTTATTCTTTATGGAGTCGACAGACTTCACTAATTCCATTTTAATATTTTTGTCCATCTTACAATAAATAACAACTGTATTCAGCTAAACAAGGAATAATACTAACAGCATTTATGTATGTAATTCATTTATAAATATGTACCTTCATTCAAAGTTTAAAAAAATATCAAAATTCTGTCTGTACCTCCCATTATTTAATGCCGACTCTTTATTAATAAGTAGAAAATTATAAGGGTTACTCCAAACAGTTTTACAAACTTCTTTAAACTGATTCCACAGCAGATCAGAATTTACATGTTCTTCATAGATATGCTTTAAGTTCACATCATCTTGTTTAAATATTATAAGAAAATTAGCATTATCACGTAGCAACTGTTTCGGAATTTTTGAGTAGGTTTGTGATAAATAAAAGCAGTCAATTTGCTTATGTCTTCCCATAGAGAAATAATTACGAATGTTTATTTGCTTTTCACACATAACATCATCAAAAATAAATACAGAATTTGTTAAAGCTTCATTCGGAGCTATAACATCTTTGTCGTCATTGAACTCATTGAACTGTATCTGAGGTACTCTTCTTAATACTTCACTTAAAAACCGATATTTTGGCTGGAAAGTAGTTTTCGAGTAAAGATAAAGATTTTTAAATTTAAGCCCATTTTCATGCAGCAGTAAACTGATCATAACGTTTGTTTTACCACAGTTCGAGGGTCCACATATTATGCAGCGAATTGTATTAGGCAATAAAACACTATGTCTAATCTGACGAGCTGAGTCATTGAAATTGATATTATTCACGTTCAAGGATATGGGTTGTTTGATCAACTTCATCTTGCCTATTATTTATTTTCATTACTTACTATCCTTTATATATGAATATGTGACTTGCGAGCACAGTATTCTAGCAACGGGTTTGGACCTGGGTCGTTATTAAGAGTCGTGTCCTCGACTGAGTTACACAGCGACAGTGTCCGTCACAGTGTTCGTAGTGGACGAGTTTTTTTTAAATTATTATTAAATTATCTTTAATCGTCCATTCATCTATTTAAGATTGTAAGTAACTAATAAATTTGTCAAGTCTAATAATAAAAATAATGTTAATTAAATATAAAAGAAAATGGAAATTAATTTTATCTTTTTTTTTTTTTTTTTTTTTCAGAAAATGGAAGGCCTTGATATTGTTGATGATGTTATTAAGTCATTCTATTTTACTCAAGAATTTACTGGGGACAATGTTGAACAAACTGAGTTCCAGGAAAATCAGCAGGATAAAGTCAAGGATACTCAAGAAAGTCCAATAAAAAGAAAAAACAAGAAGTTGAAATTAACTTCTAAAATTACCCTGCCCAAGCTATTGGATACACCGTCTACATCTTACGTAATTCGCAAGGATCCAGGAAAAGCACACCATTTAATAAAAATATCTATTTGTGATTTAAATGACAATAATTTAATAAATCGTGTTGATCGCAGTGATAGTGATTGTGCTTGTGTGAATGTTCAGTATTTAGTCAAGGACAATTACGATGAAATTATGGATGAAGCAGAATATCTCGTCGGTAAAATAGTTAAAAAATTAAGTTCACCCACATGCAGACCTTAAATGCAGTTTATAAGTTATTGTTTATTAGTTATTATTATTGGTCGAGTTTATTTAATTGAAGGCGAAACAATAAAATTAAAATTGATTCTACATAATGTTTTTTTTATTATTCACCTAATAAGTTAGTATACAGGGGTCAAATTAAATTAGCTAACGAACGAGAAACTCCACAGACGTGATGGGTATCGATATCTAAACACATCGATATAAAAACAAAAAAAAGAAGATATTTTTTTATTTTTTATTTGGGGTCCTCGACCGCTGGTTGTGCTGGTACTTGAAGTATGAGTTGAGAAAATCTGTTTTCTTTTGTTTTATCATGTTTAGGTATCGATACCCATCACATCTGAGGAGTTTCTCTAGCTAATTTAATTTGATCCTGTATGATACCTCTTAATAATAAACACTGCATATAGTTATGACAAGCTAATAGACATAAAAAAAAAAAATTAACATTAACCATGACATAATCTATACACAGTGTTTATAAGAGGGAAAATCTTTCGGAAAAGGAAAAGAAAAGAAAATAAATATCGATTATTCATTTATTGATTATAGTAACATTCATTTATTACATTTTTTTATTCGATTACATACTTTTTACACATTTAAATCATTTGTAATTAGCTTTTTTAACTTAAACTATAGTTTTAGCACAGTAGAACGAATACAGTAATCCGACAAGTATTAAAGTATTGAACTATAATGCCCCCCAAGGCAAAGTGTTGAAACAACCTTCAGTTCTCTGCCTTTTATCGTCATCACTATTAAGTATGAGTTTATTCAATTTTTGTGTAAAAACTTGATGATTTTTAGATCTTATAACATTAAACAAAAATGGACTTTATCATCTTTAGTTATGTACAACAAATTGACATGTATAAGCTTTCGTTCACGTGTCAAAAAATAGAGGACCAGTTACATGATTATTAGCTTCAAGACCATAAACATTCACACTTATACAAGGATTATTTTTCTAAAATATTTTAATATCATCGAAACATGGCGGAAAAGACATATCATTTATTTTTAAAAGCAACGTATAGTGTGGGTACGATTGCGTTCTATTAGCATTCAATCTTTTTGGAAACATCTGGGCAATAATACACCACAAAAACAATGATTGGCATTGTTGTGTATATTCAAACATGACTTTGTGTTTTTTATAACCGTAGGCAATTCTAAGTATGTCCCAGCTCTTAAAGGATTGCACTTGTTTATGTTTATTTCCAAATGGTTTATAGAATTAATAGCCCAACCAGATTCGGCAAGTTCAAACTCTAAATAATAATTTTTCAGAGCATTTAAAATACATGTTATAAACATTTGTATTCGGAACTGCTATCTCATATTTGGTGTTGAAAGATTTCATAGAGCTTTCATTATTTTTTGGCAAAATGTATGACACAAATAATTCAAAATTGACTTTAATTGCTTTATGTTTTTGAATCATAAGATTGATAATATCACATACTGACTTTGAAATTTGAAATAAAAACGTTTCTGGAGTTATTGTTACTTCACTAGATTTAAGTGGATTCACTTTATACTTATGATTCTATTTCTAAAAGCAATAGCAATAATTTGAATATTTTCGAATTCGGAGCAGAGCAATCGATTAGATATATGAATATTTGTTCTACTGTGTGCTGATAATTTTGAAACATAATAATTACAGTATTTACAAAAAAAAAAACATGTTCATTATACTTATTTTAAATTTTATAAAAAGCTATTTTTACTAAATGTTTTTTTTTATCTCAGTAATCCATTTTTTATTTAAAAGTTGGTAAATTCTCATATTTAAAATTTCTAAGTTTTTAATTTCTCAGTTCATAATTTCTCAGTTCTTAATTTCTCAGTTTTTAATTTCTCAGTTCTTAATTTCTCAGTTTTTTATTTCTCAGTTCTTAATTTCAGAATTTCTTATTTCGGTTTTTTTAATTTCTCAAGTTTCAATTTCGATTTTACATCATTCTGAGCAGAGCAATCGATTAGATATATGAATATTTGTTCTACTGTGTGCTGATAACTTTGAAACATAAATATTACAGTCTTTACAAAAAAAAAACATGTTCATTACACTTATTTTAAATTTTATAAAAAGCTATTTTTACTAAATGTTTTTTTTTATCTCAGTCATCCAATTTTTATTTAAAAGTTGGTAAATTCTCATATTTAAAATTTCTAAGTTTTTAATTTCTCAGTTCATAATTTCTCAGTTTTTAATTTCTCAGTTCTTAATTTCTCCGTTTTTTATTTCTCTGTTCTTAATTTCAGAATTTCTTAATTCGGGTTTTTTAATATCTCAAGTTTCAATTTCGATTTTACATCGAAACTCTGAAAAAGTACATGTAAAATAATTATTATAAATCAAATAAATATTCTCTATTCTATTGATAATTTTAATGCTACAAGAGACTGTTTCCAACGTTCATTTGGAGTAAGTTTTTCCACTTCACCTGTGTTATAAACTCTTAATTCAAAATAATACTTTCCAACCCTGTCCGGGTTTGATTGGAAGGTATAACCATCAGCCACCCGCTGAGTGAAGCAGTTCTTCAGAGTGGTAGCACGGATCAGCGGTCGAGACGATTCATCCTGAAATACATAAGATGACTAGTTTTAATTAAAAATAATAATGCGTGAGGGCGAGTAATTAAAAAATAGATAAGTAAAAAAAAAATAGATATGTAAAAAAAATATAATAGATAAACTCCAGACTTCCACGTTCTTGAATCTACCGTTACCATAACTATAATCTATTATCTATTAGAAAAGGTCTATTTAAACACTTGTGTCCACAAATAAGTATAATTTTGATGGAGAAAATCACACGCTGTAAAACACTGGAATGGTTTTAAATGAAATGGGAATTTAACATGTTTGAAAAAAATGTCTTACCTCACAGTCTGAAGCGTTGGTATTCCGTTTTCTTTTTGGAGCTGGTGTTGTAACAACTGCCGGCCCGTCGCTATCAGACTCTGGTTCTGAAGCGAAAGGATTTTAGAAAGCAAAGCCTTCTTCTTCTGAGACACTTTCTTATCTCTCTTCACAGCTGTTTTTTTTTTGATCTGCCGCTTGTTTTTTTCTTTTGTTGGTCCAGACGTTGAAGGTGTGGAGTCCTCTTCTTCAACCCAAAAAGGATTATTCATCGACTGAGCCCTGAAAACATTATTAAAATGCAATAAATATTTTTATTACCAACATTAGTAACATGAAACAACAGCACCCATATTCATCAAAGGGTTAGGCAGAGGTGTGCTGTTAGTCCCTCCCCCTTACTTTTTACGTTTTTACGTTCTTACGTTTTGAAATCTCATCGAATAGGGAATAATATATTTACAGTACTTATCAGGAAAAAAAAACTTTAAATGACCTAAGAATCAAACCTAGGCCTTATTTTTATTGCATGCTAGAACAACGAAGCAAGAATTATTATTAAATAAACGTTTGTAAAAATAAAACGTTAATAATTATTAAACGTTTGTAAAAATAAAACGTTAATAATTATTAAACGTTTGTAAAAATATTAATATTAATATGAAACTACAAATGCAGTACAAGTACAATAGTTTTGAAATAACTATTATATGATCTAAACTTAATTGAGTAATTTCAGTGGTAAAACAATTAACTATTACAGTCCTAGGATCGAAGAAAAAATATTTATTAAATAAAATATAATACTCACATACTCTGTTTCTGCAACACTTGTGAACAACCACAAACAAATTTAAACTCACTGTTCAGTGAAATGCACTTCAGCACAACAATGACAAAATGTAAAGGAATTCTCTCACATGCTTTTTATAGACCTAAATCCTAAAGCCTTAGTCATATGTTAGTTTCTAACAATAATTACTCCGAAAAATTAATTAAAATAATATTTGTTATTAGAATTTCATCTCTATCACTTGAGAACCTAGAGTAGATTTTATTTTATTCATTTCTCGTACTGAAGTCGCAATGTGAATGCTTCCGAATACTCTAGTTATGGAAAGTGTTTTCACAGCACTTTATCCTTATTAGAGTTTTTGGAGGCGACTGGAGACGACAATCGTGAAAGGAATGAGGTGTCAATTAACTCTGTCGGAATACATACAAACTTATAAGAAACCAATAAAATGAGATCTCTGGTAGTTATTTGTCATGTACACAGAAATGTCGCCTTATTCTTTAAACTCTCAAGTCGTAAAGGCTGTGTTAGCTATAGCTATCCTGCTCATTTTAATGTAAATGGAAAGAGGTGGCAATGGATTTCTAAGTGTGTTTTTGTTATAGAACTCGTAATAAGATATTACAGAATTAGGCTGGGTGATTGAATGTTGGGAAATGAAACAAACAGAATTTTAATTTTTAAATATATTCATAAAAGGAGTAATTAATCTTCTAATAAATAACAGATTCTTTACCTAATCTAACATCAATGTGTATAATTATAATAAGCACCTTTTTTCCTTACTATTTGGTAAGGAACCTGATATTTCTTAAAAGATTAATTACTCTTTTAATGAATATGTTTTAAAATTAATATTCTGTTTGTTTCATTTGCCAACATTCATTATTCACCCGACCTAATTCTGTAATACCTTATTACGAGTTGTTTTATTTTTATTTTTTATTGAAATGAAAATTGATATTGGAAAATGAAAACAAACAGAATTTTTATTTTTAAATATATTCATTAAAAGAGTACCTAATTAATCTTCTAAGAAATAACAGATTCCTTACCTAATCTAACATCAATGTGTATGAAATAATAAGTTTTTTTTTTGTTTTTTGTTTTTATGCGATACAATCAACAATATTAGTTGTACTATTTAAGTATATTATTAAATGCTATTTTATTATGCTAATTATAAAAAACAAACACAAACGTTGGTACTAACATATTGATTACATTGAATATCTCTCTCTCTATACTTAATAAATATATAAAATAATTTCAATTATATATTCTCACGAATTTTACTAATAATGTTTTCTAAATCTAAGTATATATCACTTGTGACAACATTTTCAGTTATAAATTGCACACAATTATTTGCACTGCACTTGCAAGATTTTTCTGGTAAATTATCACACTCGTATATCTCAATTTTGATCATGCATGTCCTTGAAGATGTATTTGGCGCCCTGGTTTTGATGTACGAGTAGTTTTGCTGTCGTTCAAGTTTCTGTGGAGGACCTGTCGCGTCATTTTTTCTCTTCAAATTGAGTCGTGATGTAACAGATTCTTTGAGCTGCTTGTTTGGGATAAAATTAAAAAGATCCTCATTGTCCTGAAAACAGAAATAAATTGTGTTTTGAGTATGATTACATACAATGCCTACATTATAATAATTAATAAAAAACAATAATAATAATTTAATATGTTATAACTATTACTTACCGACATTGTGATTCAATCTCAGGGTAGCGAAAACAGCCAAATACAAAAAACTTGTATTTACTGTGTCGCAGTCAAAGGCTCTCTACGATCTAGATACAAAACAGATTCTCTTATATAAGGTATATAGATTCATGTCTTTAAGGTTTAATTTCCTTCATAATATTACAACTATGTGCTTGGCGGCAGAATCAAGTCGAAACATGTCGATATCACGAATGTACCTATGTACTTTAATACTGAATACATATTTTATCTCATCACTGACGACACGTTTGGCGCATTGGTTAAGAGCTCGACTCGCTACATCACAATGTAAATAGTAGGTTTAAAATAGATATTTCAATTAATGTGCCAAAGTGTTGCGGGTTCGATTCCCGCACGGAACAAATGAGTATTTGTTCCGGTTTGGTTTTGGCTTTTATGACTTTTTTTTTTTTACGTTCTTTTATATTATAATCAATTACTCTATCTCCATAATACAGTTACTTTTACACACGGCTACACATTAAGTTACAATTTCCAGTAACAGCTGACCTCTCAATATGGTTTTTGTATCCATCAATACAAAAAAATATGCGCTACATCGTTTCAATGCAGCGCTGCGCGGCGATCG
This sequence comes from Griposia aprilina, assembly GCA_916610205.1. Lineage (NCBI taxonomy): Eukaryota > Metazoa > Arthropoda > Insecta > Lepidoptera > Noctuidae > Griposia > Griposia aprilina. Next base: position 25,967,901 of record OU744286.1, read on the forward strand.
AACATGATATTGTTGTTTATTATTTTTAAGTTCACGCGATAATTTTGCTTCGCTATAACAGTTCGATACCATGCCTGTTTATGAATACACACGACAACCGCTCGGACCATTAAAAAATTGGAGATCCTGTATCAAGCGCTCCACTGTGAATGAAACACAATACTCAATCAATATTATGAACTATATCGCACATCACGATAGTAATGTATGATTGGGGAGTTCTGGATCATGCGCTCGAGCGAAAGCGAGAGCAAGTGATCCAGAACCCCCAATTATACACTACTAGTGATGACACCGAGCGTTCGGCTCCCTGTTTATGCGACTCAGGTAGTTCCCAAAGCAACCATGCCCCGAGAGCACCTGTGTCACCCTAAACGACAGGGAGCCGTGTCTCCTCCCGAGCCATTCGTTGAGCACCGGCCGGACCGCCTCGATGGTGACGAGACCGGCGGTAGGGCGTGGGAGCCTGTCCCGCCACTCCGTCACCAGGACCTCGCGGAGCTGCGACCGACGCAGCTCGATCTCTCGCTGCATCGGTCCACCAGCCCGCGACCGCACCTCCTCGCGCCACCGGTACAGAGACGCGAGGGCTCTCGCCTCTAGGGGATGACCCGCACCTGATCTGACAGTCGTTGGGCCGAGACGTTGACGGTTGGTTCCAGTTCCTGAAACAGAGACAGCATCCTATCACGGTACGCAGTGAGGTTAGTTCCCCCTTCTGTAGACCTGTAATGTGTGCGCATGACGTTCTCGTTCATAGACTGAGTCCATTTCATGTGCTACACACAACCACCGGCAGCGGGGACCCGGCTCGGGGCCGAATGGCTAAGCCCTAAGTCCCAAGCTTTTCGGTGGCCGGCCTCTCCCCTGCCGACGTACAGGTGGTGGGGACGTCGGTAAAGAAAAATACTCGTCGCTCGAGCTCGACGCAACTTACGCTGCCGGTGTCATCACAGCGCTCACGGTGGGGCTGGATACCGGCGGTGGCGAGGCGGAGCTGAGTGAAGAGTCCGGAGGTGGTGGGCGTGCTCGTCTAGTAGCAAATCTCATCAACATACTTTTTTTATTTTTTATTTATTAACTATGGATGACTTACAGCTAAAAGAAAGAGAATAAAAATAGTATGCGAGACTGACAGCCAATTACAAGTCATCACTTCTACAGCAGATTGGAAATAGAGAGTGTGAACAACACAACATTACTAAATTATTATTACTTTTACTCTTAGAGATACACATAAATTACATACATTTTATATACCATTTCAAAAATTACGAAACTGCGACTCCTACAGCCAAGGCACAGATGTGAAGGCTGTGCTCTGCATGCGCAGCGTCCGACAACGCCCCGAACCCGAGCGTGACTGTTCCGTAGTCGTCAAAAAATGTCAATTTCATTTGACATTTTCTATATAGTATTTTTTGTTGAATTTTTTTAGGTAAGTTTAACTGTACCTTTAAGTGTTTTTATAATGCCGGCTGTATCACCGCTGGAACTGTGCCAGTTGACCTGCCACACACGTTTGATGACCAGCTGGTGAGATGGTCACATTGCACACAGGCACGCTTTTTTTGGATACGCTATGGCAAGATCCTCAAATCACATAGTGTACCGTTGTGCCCCCAGCCACCTCCCCAACATCAACACCTTGAGAACAAACCTTGTGCAAATAGTTAGCAAGATTAAAAAAATCTACCCCAGTGTTAAAGCGATTTCCCCGAGGCGCGAGACGCGGTCTGTTGCACTGAGTTTAGCGCAATGTCTCCACCTTGCGACCCAGGAGAAATTGCCTGGGAGCAATTACTTACTTCCCTTATAGGAATGTGCATGTTTAAAAAAAATTGTCGGCAAAAAAAACCATAAAGAACTAAATTAAAGAAAATTGTAACAATTCGACCCTTATTTTAGATCCAAAATTACCAGTTTCCAAAAACCTTTAACGAAGAGGCGTATGTTCACATGTACAATCCAAATTAAGTGAAGGTGACATCAGGGGAGCGGCTAGCCTTCTGTTCAGAAGCGATGTGTTGGCGCCTTACTCTCCAGAAACTTTTTCAGCCCAGGTAAGTAAACATCCAGCGCCAGCGGATGGTCTCACCGTCCCCGGAACAGGATTTAACACCATCAGCTCCTTCGGAAGTGATTCCGATGGAGGCCTCGATGGTCTGACTCCTCAGCATTTAAAATACTTATTAAGTTCAAGCGCCGGGGAAGCTGGTGAGTTACTTTTAAGGGATCATGCGGCTCTAATTGACCTGATGCTCAACGGGGTGCTGTGAATGATGCCAGTCGTCGATGTCTTGTACGGGGCCAATCTGTGTACCCTGCGCAAGAGGAACGGCGGCATTTGTCTCATTGTCATTGGGTGTACCTACAGGCGTACGGCAGCTAAGATATGCTGCAAATTGTACGGCGAAATGTTAACAAACAAGTTCCAGCCCCTACAGCCTACTCTGAAGTTGAGTACTATAATTGATTACAAGAAATACCAGACTGAAATCCTCAATCAATATTAAAACAAGCACATTATCTCAACTCAAAAATACAGATATTTTTATAAAAAAAACAACACTAAACAAAAATACCATGGGGGCGAGGCTTTTTCGCAAATAAAGATAACTATATAACTATTACGTTAGTTCATCAAAATATTGCAGGAGTACTGAGCAAACAAGAATTAATAGAGGTAGCCCTAACAGATTTACAACAAGATCTGGGTTCGATAGATATTTTATGTTTGGCAGAAACATTCCTTAAAAGTGGCTGTGAACTGAAGCTTAGAAGTAATAACTACAAACTGGTATCGTTTTATTCTCGAAAAAATCAACGCCGGGGAGGTTCATGTATGCTAATAAAAAATAATCTACAATTCAAAGAAATCAACAATCTTATCAAATCAATTCCCCTTCAATTCGATTGCTGTGCTATCGAAATTATAAAATATAATCTAATAGTAGTATGTATCTACACAACACCGACATATGACGCAACAACATTTTTGAACAGTTTGGAAATTCTTGCCAATAAACTTTATAAAAAAAAAAAAGGTTATCTTATGTGGCGACTGGAATATAGATATACTAAAGGCAAATAAAATATCAAATGATCTAAATTCTATACTAAATAACAATAACTTAAAAAACTATATAAAACTACCTACGAGGAAAAACTCATGTGTCGACTTAATAGTAAGTAATATTAACGACGCTAAATCTGCGCTTCACTATGTAGCACTCTCAGACCATGAATCAGCACAGTCAATAACAGCCAACTTAGAAACTAACCGTAAAGTTAAGGACATTCACAGTTTCCGGTTCAAGAGTATGAGGACCTCGGTGACAAAAACATAATTGTAGAGAGTGCATGTGAAGCCTATCTTTCCCTGAGGTGTACGAAGCGCAAACAACAAATGACGCTTTTGATAGCTTCCATGATACAGTTACACTCTTTTACAATTTATGCTTTCCTATAGTTAAAGTTAAAAACACTTATAAACACGAAAAACCAGATGTGTAATTAAAGACATAAAACGATGTTGCAAAACGGGCGTTACCTATACTTAAAACATAATCTGTGTAAAGAAAATAAAAATAATTATGACGACTACTCTCGAATATTTAAAAGTTGTTTACATAAGGCGCAACAGATTAATAGCTTATTTATATATAAATAAATCAAAAAATGCAAGTAAAGTAGTATGGAACGTAATTGAAGCAGACACGAATAATGTGACAATTTATTCTGAAATTGATGCAATAAAAATTGACAGTAAAATATATGACAATCCAAACCAAATATGTGACTTATTCAATGACTAATACATATCCCAAACTAATACGACAAAAACTACTCATATAAACATGCAAGACACTACAATAACCATTTCCCAAAATCCCAAAAGTAGTTCCCTTACACCAGTGGATCAATCTGACGTTTACTTACATACATTAAGAAATATGAACTCAACTGGTTACGATGACTTAAGCACTAAAGTGTTAAAAATATGTGCAACGAGCTTAGTTTTCCCTATTAAACCTGTCCTTAACAGAAGGAGTATTACCAGAACGTCTTATAATGCCAATTGTTAAACCTCTGTTATAAAAACAGACATGAACAATTATCGACCGATAACTTTAATTCCCATTTTATCTAAAATTTTCAAGAAAGTCATGTATAATAAAATAGAGAAATTTTTGACGACTTGTGACATTCTTAAAAAAAGTACAATTTCGCTTTAGGAAGGGCAGCTCTACTGCTTTAACATGTTTCTCGTTAATAAAAAACATATAACACACAAATTACAAGTATATTATAAACATACAATTTATTTATTTATTTATTTATTTATTTATAGTTAATTAAAACGGCACAGGTCCAATTACATTAATTAACATAGAATTATAAAAATTAAAATAAAATAAGCATTCAAATAACATACAATACAAAAAATTAAATTCAAAGATATACAATTCGTGGATAAAATTATTAATAATTATTTGAGTAAATGGTTCAATAAATTAGATACATCAATAAACTAACATGCAACAGTGGACACCCTCGCATATTGTCCCTCACAAAACAACAGACAAGCCCGCATTATTTTCTTCCATTCATCGGCAAACACATCACATTCAGGGTCGGCAGTCAGGAGGGCGTTTAGCATCCTTAGGGTTCGACAAACTGGGGATTCGGCTCTAGCAACAGATCTAGACAGCGGTAGTGCGAACAGGTTATGACGGCGGCTTTGACGGTGCCCAAGGTATTTGTCGGGCACAAATAGGCGGCAGAAAAGTCCGTGGAGTTCAGGGCAGTCAATACGACCGCTTAGGGTTTTACAGGCAATCGTGAGCTGATCAAATCCCCTTCTTACTACCCTACTACACCCTACCACCCTATTACTTCTTACTCTCCTATCGCAGGTATGCTGGAAGAGATTTCTTTAGAAATAAGCATCACCTTTGTACCTATTTTTCTGTTCCGTTCTTGTTGTCTGTTTATAAAAATAAAAAAAAAACAATAATTTGACAAACGACATTTTTAAAGCTTAAGACGATGCAAAAAACGATACGAAACGATACGAAAACAAAAATAATACAATTTCAGACATTTAACGCACACATAGTTAGTCTAGACATTCAATATAAAGATTCCCACTTAACTATTGTGTTTGAATGTGTATTCTTAGGTTCATCCGTCGACAAAAACTGCAGTTGGGAACCACACATAGATAAAATCCTGTTAAAAATATATCGTTTTGTAGATGTCCTGAAAATAATCAGGCAAACTGTTAACCTCGATACTGCGATGGTTGCTTAACATGCTTACGTATCCTCTGTACTTAGATACGGTATTATAATTTGGGGCAACTCAGTGGAAGTTGACAGAGTTCTCAAAGGACCAAAACAATGTGTCCGAGCAATATGTGGAACCCACTTTATAGACAGCTGTAAGCCACTGTTTCAAAAACTAAAAATATTACCATTACCATGTCTTTATATTTTGGAAACTTGTATTTTTGTAAAAATAAAACTCGAAAATAATCAATTCGAAAATATTGGTGACAAGCTAAATACCCCGACACGCCATAAAGACAGACTACCATTGCCACCAATAAAATTAAAATTATTTATGAGAAATGTTTACTGCATGTCTATTATGTTATATAACTATTTACCAAATTCCCTTCAAGATTTACCATTGATATTGTTTTGTTCAAATAAAACGTTTTAAAACTTTTACTGCATAAAAAAACGGGAAATAATAAAGCTTCCGAAAAACAAATTAACTTCCAGCGATCTGTGGTTGACTATAATACTAACTAAGCTGTGTTAAAATGAATTACCGAAAAATTAATACAAAATTAACCGACAAAAATGTTGTATTTAACGAACAAACATGAACTTATTCAAATTATAATTCTACGAAAAATAATCTATACTTTCAAATAAAATAAACTAAATTTCCAAAAAAAAACACTAATGTTCCGGAAAAATTACTAAGTTGCCGAAAACATATAATAATAATAATAATAAATACGTATCAACGAAACGTCTCGTTTTCCAATTTTTTGTAATTTTAATAGAGAAAGTGATTTGGACCCAGCCTTACAATAGTATTTCATTTTATATAAAACCTGAAACTTGAAACCATTTTAAAATCAAAAAAGAAACCAAAATGTAATAAATTTAATAAAAAACTGCCGATTCGGAGGTGACATGACAGATGTCACCTCCGATAATCAAACATGAAAACTAAATAGGAAAATGAAGATGAAAATAAAATGTTGACAAGATCAGCCGCACGCCAAGCACGCCCACCACCTCCGGACTCGTCGCTCAGCTCCGCCTCGCTGCCGCCGGTATCCAGCCCCACTGTGAGCGCTGTGACGACACCGGCCGCGGTAGTTACGTTGAGCTCGAGCGACGAGTATTTCTCCCCGCCCACGACGCCACCACCTGCTCGTCGACGTGGAGGACACCGGCCGCCGGACGGTTTAAGACCTCGAGGCCCACCGGCCTCTGATAGGGTCCCAGCTCCCGGCGGAAGTGTGCAGCGCATGAGATGGACACGATCCATCAATGAAAATGTCATGCGCTCATACTATGGGGCTACAGAGGGGGAAACAATCTGACCGTGACCGTGTTCGGATGCTCTCTCTTTTTCAGGTGCTTGAGCCAGCTGTCAACGTTACGGCACAACGACTGTCGGATCAGGTGCGGGTCATCCAACGTATATACCGTATAACGTATATGTTGGATGACACTGTACTTGATCGCCTGGGAAATGAAATGCAGAGTAGTCATGTCATCGCCCCCCCGTCGCAGACTGTTATAGTACTACCACAGTCCAAAACAAGTCAGGCAGACGAGGAGAGTGATGATAGGGCTACAAACGTAAGTACCCAGTGCAATGATGAATTGAGGAGTGCTTTGGAAGATGCGATTCGAGAATATCGGTTCATATCGCCCGAACTTAGACCACGCTTACCTCGTTTACCCATGCATAACAAAAATAGGGGGCTGGTGGTGGCGCTGGATGCGCAGTTGTCAAATTATTTTGATGACTGCGTAGACCTCACCGATACACATTCGATTCTATACTGCGCGGCTGTAGCGGCATGTCGTGTAGCTCACGTCAAATTTGCTAACGATTCTAGAGCTACACGACCGAAACCAGCCGTACCAGCTTGGCAGTGCAGAATTGAGCGCCGTATTGGTGGGGCCAGAGCTCTCATCGGCAAACTAATCTGCTTCAGGGAGGGCAATACTCGCCCTAGAGTGATGCGCTTTGTGAGACGCGCATTTGCAGGGACAGATATCAGTCCTCAGGACTATATGTCCTGTGTCACAGAGCGCATCGACTTCCTGAAGCAGAAAGTGTATGCATGGGCGAACCGTATTCGTAGGTATAAGCGGCGAGTGGAGCGGTACACTCAGAATCGCACCTTCCAGCGCGATGAAAGGTGGGTTTATAGGGGTTGGGAGCGACCGGATCAAGGTGTGGCTGACACGTGCCTACCAGATGATGATGCCTTGTGTTCTTTCTGCCAAAATATCTGGTCGGTGCCTGTCAGTCACACCGAAGGTGATTGGACTCGGGAAGTCTAGCGAGCCTGTGATCCAATACCAGAAATGGGGGCTATTACCATCTGCCCCCAAGATGTAACTCGTGCAGTCCGCCCGCTGCCTAACTGGAAGTCTCCAGGGCTGGACGGACTGCACAACTTCTGGATCAAATGGTTTGGTAGATCGCACGCTCGCTTGGCTGCTCAGTACCAGGTTGCTTTAGAATCTGGTTCGCTACCCCAATTCCTAACAACAGGAGTTACCCACCTGCTCCATAAATCAGGTAGCACTGCGGAACCCAAAAATTATAGGCCGATCACGTGTTTACCGACGGTCTATAAAGTTCTTACATCCATTTTGAGAGATAAAATTAACAAACATATAGACACCAACTACATCATGTCTCCTTCTCAAAATGGATGTAGGAACGGGTCCCGTGGTACTAAGGAGCTACTCCTCATTGATATGGCTATTAGCCAACAGGTTCGTCGTTCCCGTAAGGATCTGTCGACATGTTGGATAGATTACAAGAAGGCCTATGACTCGGTGCCACATACATGGCTCATGAGGGTGCTGGAGTTGTATAAAGTAGAGGCAACTCTACGCACCTTCCTGATGTCATGTATGGGGCAATGGAGGACGGTCCTTCGCTATCCAGCATGTCAAAATACCCAGAGGAATAGCGAGCCGATAAGGATCGAGCGAGGCATATTTCAGGGTGATAGTTTGAGTCCGCTATGGTTCTACTTAGCCTTGAATCCTCTAAGCACACTCTTGGAGGATTCAGGTCTAGGCTATCGGCTGAGGAGAGGTGGTCAGGTTATATCTCACCTCCTCTACATGGATGACCTAAAACTTTTTGCACCCAACAATTCGCAACTGATGGATCTACTGAAAGTAACTGAAACTTTCAGTAGCGCCATCAGGATGGAATTTGGTGTGGACAAATGTGCGGTCATGCATGTAACGCGAGGGGAGATTGTGGAATCCGTCGGAACCCAACTCTCGGATTCCATAAACCTTAGAGCCCTCTCCGCATCCCAAACCTATAAGTATTTGGGTATGTCGGAAGCGTTGGGCATCAATGGTACTGACATGAAGCAGTCGTTAAAGGATCGCTTCTTTGGCCGCCTGAAAAAAGTATTTAATAGTCTTTTATCAGGTGGAAACAAGGTGCGCGCCTTTAACGGTTGGGTCATGCCGGTTTGGATGTACTCTTTCGGCATACTCAAATGGACTCAGACCGAACTCGACGCCCTGGATAGGAAGGTCCGTACACTGCTGACTGCAAATCGAATGCCTCACCCACGATCATCGGTAATGAGGCTGTATATCCCGCGAAAGTGTGGAGGTCGACGCTTTTTAAATGCTAAGACCTTCCACAACCGCGAAGTGTGCAGTCTCAGGGAATATTTTTTAAAAGCCGAAGTGGGTATGCACCGTGATGTGGTAGCAGTGGACAAGGGCCTCACCCCGCTCTCCATGGCTAAAGAGAACCGGCGCAAACCTGTGGTACTTACTACCGATGACCGCAAGGAGGTATGGCAAAGCAAGAAGCTACACGGACGCTTTTATCGGGCTCTTCACGAGCCCGGTGTAGATTTCTTAGCGTCCGTATCCTGGCTACGTTTTGGTGACCTTTTCGGGGAAACCGAAGGTTTAGCCGTGCAATTATGGACGAAGTTATCTTGACGAATAACTACCAGAGACATAATTATTATGAAAGACGGGACGGTTGACGTGTGTCGGGCATGCCATCGTCCGGGTGAGTCCATCATACATATTGTCTCTGGTTGTTCTCGTCTGGCTAACGGCGAGTACTTGCACGGGCATAATCAATTAGCCAGGATTATTCACCAACAATTTGCTTTGAAATATAAACTAGTGGATTCTGAGGTACCGTATTACAAGTATGTGCCCGACCCAGTTCTCGAAAATGACCATAATAGCCGCGTACTGACTGAGCGAGCAGCCTCGTGAGGCTGCCTCGGACGTTTGCTTCGCAACGTTTGCCGTGCGAGGCAGCCTCGGTCTGTATTTAAATATGCATGAGGCTGCCGCGCGCGGCAAAGCCGAGCCGGAGCGAGGCTGAGCCATTAGTCGAACGTCTCGAACGCTCAGTGGTGACTCACAAGTCGAACAGAAACCACGCGAGCGTAGCGCATATTCAGTTGTGCTCAAGATTGTCATTAGGCCGTGCGTTCGGAAGGCTATCGCCACCACTGCCTTTATACTAATTCATCAACTTGTACAAAAAAAGAAAAGAAAAAAACCTAAATGTTTTTGGATAAAAACGATATACAAAAACAGATTACAAGCTGGGAACAGATTATTTGAAGAGTTGTGCTTTGATGATGCAGAAAGCAATTTCACTAGAATGAATAAAATTGAATTTGAAAATTTGTACTTTCTTATTAAGAAGGACACAAATTTTCGAGAAGCAATAACCGCGAGGGAAAGATTTTTGGTTACGTTAAGATTTTTGGCCACGGGAGATTCTTATACTAGTTTGCAGTATCTGTTTCGTATATCAAAACAAAGAATATCAGTAAACGTTCCTGAAGTTTGTGAGGGGTGCTAAAGGATTATGTTAAGGTAAAAAAAAAATATTTTATTTCAGTTTTCGTACGTTTTTTATTAATAATTACAAAAACATGACAGAAATAGACGAAGAGACAGTTGACATAAAACGCTTAATTAAACAATTATTTAACAATGAGGACGTGGAGGCGGAGGAGGGGGAGGCATCGGTGAGATAGGAGGCATCGGTGAGGTACGAGGCATCGGTGAGGTAGGAGGCATCGGTGAGATAGGAGGCATCGGTGAGGTAGGAGGCATCGGTGAGGTAGGAGGCATCGGTGAGGTAGGAGGCATCGGTGAGGTAGGAGGCATCGGTGAGATAGGAGGCATCGGTGAGGTAGGAGGTATTGATGAGGAAGAAGGACAAGACGTATAATTGGAACTGTTTAGTCCACTGTATGATTGAGTATAATAACCAATGTATGATTGGTATGCTCCCATATCCGCTTCGAAAATAATTTTATTTATAGCATGCTTTACATTTGCTAAAGTAAAAGCATCATATTTTCGCAACTCATTTGCGACGTGTTGCCCATAAACATCGTAGGAATCATGTTTTTCTGAAGCAGTACTATCACTTGCACACTGTTGTAAAAGTGTTAAGGCTTCTGATATAGCATTATTAGTTAAATCATCTGGCTCAGTTCTTTTAGTTCTCTTCTTTGCTCTCGTATTTTCATTTCTGGTTTCTTCAACTGTATTTTCATTGTCTACTTGACTTTGAATGCCACCATTTTGAGTTTCACTTTGACTTCCATCATTTTGAGTTTCACTTTGACTTACATTCTGTAAAGTGAAAAATCATAATTTTATTTACAGATACCATCATCCGAAGAAGAGTGGCTTACTACAGCAAGAGAATTTGAGACAAAATGGAATTTTCCTCATGCCATTGCAGCAATGGATGGGAAACATGATTGTTATATTACAGTCGCCTATAAATAGTGGCAATGATTACGATTGTTACAAATTGTTTCCCAGTATAGTTCTGTTTGCTTTATTTGACGCCAATTATAAATTCCTGTACGTAGATGTTGGTATCAAAGGTCGTATATCAGATGGCGGTGTGTTTAAAAATACCAATTTATATAAAAAAACTCGAAAGAAGGGAAATTAATATTCCTCCGCCAGAAATCTTACAAACGCCTTATGCAAGTGCAGTGCCATATTTTATTCTAGGCGATAAAGCTTTTGCATTGAATGAGTACACAATGAAACCTTATGAAGGTACTCCAGATCGAGGTTCAATGGAAAGGATCTTTAATTACCGACTGTCCAGAGCAAGGAGAGTTGTGGAGAATGCGTTTGGAATTTTAAGTTCTGTGTTCAGAGTATTGAGGAAGCCCATCCTATTGGAACCAGAAATAGCTACAAAAGTCGTGTTAACTACTATATACTTATATAACTACTTGCGAAGAGATCAAGAGTCCTCTCAAAGGTTCACTCCCCCGGGATCATTCGATGCCGAAGCTGAAGGAACAATAATACACGGGCAATGGCGGCAGGATACAGGAATGTCATCAATGCTACCTATTCAAGCTATTCCACGGCGAGGGCCAACAGATATAAAAGAAATACGTTCACATTTAGGGCGACATTTTATTACAAATGGAGCAATTGCTTGGCAGAATAATTATCAGTAAATACTCACTTCTTCATGTAAAGAATCTTGCGTATTTCCTGGGTGGTTTCTATCGCCCAGGAAACTGAAAGCTTCATAGGCGTACCAATGTGATTTATATATGTCACCACGACCTGTAATAACATTAATGTTTTTATTTTTCAATATAATTGAAATTTTAGAGTGTATGTTTATAGTCTATAGTTTTCTCTGTCTGCGATCCAAAGTGTGGCCGGCTAAATACACTGAAGTGTAGTTTAAATTAAAGGCATTAACATAATAATAAACATAAACATACCTGATCCTGTGATACGGCTTTTCTTTTCACGTGACCTTTCCCGCCTATAGGATCCTAACAAAGACTCCATCTTTTTTTTTAAGTCAGTTATTGGAATGTTCATTTCCTGGTTTATGTTTCTCCACGCATCTTCTCTTAGTCCCCTGTTGGTATAATCAGGACATAGCGCATCCCAAAGTAGTCTATATTCGCCATATAATTGTATTAATTTGGGACACTGTTCTTTATTCATGGTGTTCTTCGAAGAAGTGAGGCAAAACACAACCGTCTTGAGTGCGCGCGGCAAGTTACTGAGGCGCTTTAGAGCATGGACAAAAACCGACAATGTTTGGCTTGGGCCGCGGCACGCTCGGGCGAGGCAGCGCGTGGGTTTGCCTCGGGCGAGGCTCGTCTTGACCGACCGAGGATTTGCCTCACGCGGCTGCCTCACGAGGCTGCTCGCTCAGTCAGTACGCGGCTATTACGTTGTACTGGGATCGGTCTATCATTACTGACAGGACTATTGTCGCCAATAAGCCTGATATAGTGGTGATAGATCGATTAGCGCGCCGCACAATGATTATCGATATTACCATTCCACATGACGAGAAGCTCGTGAAAGCTGAGAAAGAGAAACAAATTAAATATCTCGACTTAGCACACGAGGTTGTTGACATGTGGAATGTGAGCTCGGCTGTCATTGTGCCGATTGTCGTATCGGCAAATGGCCTGATGGCCGAAAGCCTCGATCAACATCTCTCGAGGCTTTCGTTAGGCGGTTGGCGGACCACTATTTTTTATATTTTTAAATGTTGTTTCTATGTTTTTATAAAAATATTTAAAAATGTATTTAAATAAGTATATAAATAAATAAACGAATAATAATAATAAAAAAAAACTAGCAACACCACCGTGTCAACAAAACGTCTCATTTTCAATATTTTTATTTAAAACAATGAATGTGATTCTGACCCATTTTTACCATAGTTTTTCTTTATAAATCAAAACCTTTTATCATCTACATCATCGATACACCAAAGAAGAGACCATATTACTCAAAAATAAAATAAAATAAATCAAAAACTACCGATTTGGAGGTGACATGACAGTTGTCACCTCCAAACAACAATGAAAAAAATATGAAGAAAATGAAATGATGTTGACAAGATCTGTTAAAAGACGAGCACACCCACCACCTCCAGACTCTTCGCTCAGCTCCGCCTCGCCACCGCCGGTATCCAGCCCAATTGTGAGCGCTGTGACGACACCGGCCGTGGTAGTTGCGTCGAGCTCGAGCGACGAGTATTTCTCCCCGCCCACGACGCCACCACCTGTTCGTCGACGTGGAGGACACCGGCCGCCGGACGGCTTAGGACCTCGAGGCCCACCGGCCTCTGATAGGGTCCCAGCTCCCGGTGGAAGTGTGCAGCGCATGAGATGGACACGATCCATCAATGAAAATGTCATGTGCATGACTATGGGGCTACAGAGGGGGGAAACAATCTGACCGCGTACCGTGTTCGGATGCTCTCTCTTTTTCAGGTGCTTGAGCCAGCTGTCAACGTTTCAGCACAACGACTGTCGGATCAGGTGCGGGTCATTTAACGTAATCATATGTTGGATGACACTGTACTTGATCGCCTGCGAAATGAAATGCAGAGTAGTCATGTCATCGCCCCCCCGTCGCAGACTGTTATAGTACTACCACAGTGTAACACAACTCAAGCAGACGAGGAGAGTGATGATAGGGCTACAAACGTAAGTACCCAGTGCAATGAGGAATTGAGGAGTGCTTTGGAAGATGCGATTCGAGAATATCGCTTCATATCGCCCGAACTTAGACCACGCTTACCCCGTTTACCCATGCATAATAAAAATAGGGCGCTGGTGGCGGCCCTGGATGCGCAGTTGTCAAATTATTTTAATGACTGCGTAGACCTCACCGATAGTCATTCGATTCTGTACTGCGCGGCTGTAGCGGCATGTCGTGTAGCTCACGTCAAATTTGCTAATGATTCTAGAGCTACACGACCGAAACCAGTCGAACCAGCTTGGCAGTGCAGAATTGAGCGTCGTATTGGTGGGGCCAGAGCGCTCATCGGCAAACTAATCTGCTTCAGGGAGGGCAATACTCACCCTAGAGTGATGCGCTTTGTGAGACGTGCATTCGCAGGGACTGATATCAGTCCTCAGGACTATATGTCCTGTGTCACAGAGCGCATCGACTTCCTGAAGCAGAAAGTGTATGCATGGGCGAACCGTATCCGTAGGTATAAGCGGCGAGTGGAGCGATACACTCAGAATCGCACCTTCCAGCGCGACGAAAGGTGGGTTTATTGGGATTGGGAGCGACTGGATCAAGGTGTTGCTGACACGTACCTACCAAATGATGATGCCATGTGTTCTTTCTGGCGCTATATCTGGTCGGTGCCTGTCAGTCATTCCGAAGGTGATTGGACTCGGGAAGTCGAGCGAGCCTGCGAACCATTACCAGACATGGAGGCTATTACCATCTGCCCCCAAGACGTGACTCGTGCAGTCCGTCCGTTGCCTAACTGGAAGTCTCCAGGGCCGGACGGACTGCACAACTTTTGGATAAAATGGTTTTTAAGGTCACACGCTCGCTTGGCGGCTCAGTTCCAGGTTGCATTAGAGTCTGGTTTGCTACCCCAGTTCCTAACGACAGGAGTTACCGACCTGCTCCATAAATCAGGTAGCACCGCGGAACCCAAAAATTATAGACCGATCACGTGTTTACCAACGGTCTATAAAGTTCTTACATCCATTTTGAGAGCTAAAATTAACAAACATATAGACACCAACTCCATCATGTCTGCCTCTCAAAATGGATGTAAGAACGGATCCCGCGGTACTAAGGAGCTACTCCTCATTGATATAACCATTAGCCAACAGGTTCGTCGTTCCCGAAAGGATCTGTCGACATGTTGGATAGATTACAAGAAGGCCTATGACTCAGTGCCACATACATGGCTCATGAGGGTGCTGGAGTTGTATAAAATAGATGCAACTCTGCGCACCTTCCTGATGTCGTGTATGGGGCAATGAAGGACGGTCCTTCGCTATCCAGCATGTCGAAATACCCAGAGGAATAGCGAGCCGATAAGGAATAAGCGAGGCATATTTCAGGGTGATAGTTTGAGTCCGCTTTGGTTTTGCTTAGCCTTGAATCCTCTAAGCACACTGCTGGAGGATGCAGGTCTAGGCTATCGGTTGAGGAGAGGTGGTCGGGTTATATCTCACCTCCTCTACATGGATGACCTCAAACTTTTTGCCCCAAACAAATAGCAACTGATGGAGCTACTGAAAGTAACTGAAACTTTCAGTAGTGCCATCAGGATGGAATTTGGTGTGGACAAATGTGCGGTCATGCATGTAAAGCGAGGGGAGATTGTGGAATCCGTGGGAACCCAACTCTTGGATTCCATGAACCTTAGAGCCCTCTCCGCATCCGAAACCTATAAGTATTTGGGTATGTCGGAAGCGTTAGGCATCAATGATACTGACATGAAGCAATCGTTGAAGGAGCGCTTCTTTGGCCGCCTGAAAAAAGTATTTAATAGTCTTCTATCAGGTGGAAACAAGGTGCGCGCCTTCAACGGTTGAGTCATGCCGGTTCTGATGTACTCTTTCGGCGTACTCAAATGGACTCAGACCGAACTCAACACCCTGGATAGGAGGATCCGGACGCTGCTGACTGCAAATCGAATGCATCACCCACGGTCATCGGTAATGAGGCTGTATATTCCGCGAAAGTGTGGAATCGAGGCTTTTTAAATGCTAAGACCCTCCACAATCGCGAGATATGCAGTCTCAGGGAATATTTCCTAGAAACCGACGTGGGGATGCATCGAGATATGGTCGTGGTGGACAAGGGCCTCACCCCGCTCTCCTTGGCTAAAGAGAACGGGCGCAAACCAGTAGTGCTTGACACTAATGATCGCATGGAGGTATGGCAGAGTAAGGAGCTTCACGGACGCTTTTTCCGGGCCCTACATGGACCCGATGTAGATCTACAAGCGTCCGTAGCCTGGCTACGTTTCGGAGACCTCTTTGGGGAAACAGAAGGTTTTGTCTGTGCAATTATTAACGAAGTTATGATGACAAACAATTACCGGAGATTTATTGTGAAAGATGGTACGGTTGACATCTGTCGGGCATGCCACCGTCCGGGGGAATCAATTAGACATATTATCTCTGGGTGTTCTCGTCTAGCTAATGAAGAATACTTGCATAGACACAACCTTGTAGCCAGGATTATCCATCAGTGACTTGCTTTGAAATACAGCTTTGTGGAATCGGAAGTGCCGTACTACAGGTATGTGCCTGACCCAGTTCTCGAAAATGGAAATATCACATTGTACTGGGATCGATCCATCATCACTGACAGGACTATTGTTGCCAATAAGCCTGATATAGTGGTGGTGGAACGAAGAGAGCGGCGCGCAATGATCGTTGACATAACGATCCCGCATGACGTGAACCTCGTGAAAGCCGAGAAAGATAAACAAATCAAGTATCTTGACTTGGCTCACGAGGTTGTCGACATGTGGGACGTGGACTCAGCGATCATTGTGCCGATAGTCGTGACTGCCAATGGCTTAATAGCGAAGAGCCTCGACCAACACCTGAGGAGGCTCTCGTTGGGCAGCTGTATCAAGGGCTTGATTCAGAAGGCGGTACTTCTGGACACGGCTCGCATTGTTAGAAGGTTCCTCTCTCTGGAGCCCTGACCACCGGTAGCTTGGACCCTGTTCCCGATATCGGTGGGCTACTATTTTTTTTATTTTTAAATGTTTTTATATTTTTTATATTCTAATATTTAAAAATATAATTTATATGTATATAAAGAAATAAAGGAAATAATAATATACTTTATTGATACAAATCCTTACAATATGCTTAATATCTAGCATAAGTTCACAATAGTTAAATGCGCACAAAACTTGAAACCCTGACACCCAAACTAGGAATACCAGTGACTTAGGAGTCAGTGTTCTACTGCCACTTGGACACTATAAACCCTTATGAAAATTAAGAGCTAGTAAACTGATATTCTACAAAAATAATATATTATTATATAGTGATTTTAAGATAAAAGTTGAAACCAAACAATATACTCGTAAAAGTAAAAATTAAATATAAATTAACATTAAAAAGTAAAATGACTGTGTGGTTGATTGGGATGATGGATGACGGACTGATTGATGTGTGACTGGGAATCGTGTGTTTTGTTTGCGGTGTGTGAGTGTGTGTGTGTGACTGGGAAACATGTGTGTTTTTTGTTGTGTGAATGTGATATGAGGAGCCTATGTAGGTATGTGAATGTGGCGGTGTCTAGTGTAAGACTGTGTTTGAGTTAGTACGAGCTTAGTGTCTTTTGTTATAATAAAGATGTCTGTGACTGTAGTTTATGTTATTGTATGGAATGTTGCGAGTTATGTCAGAGTGGTTAGTAGTTTCTCAGTTTGAGCGTAGTCTAAGAGGTACAGCATGTTTTTCAGCTTAGTTTTAACCTCGTGTTTGCTTAACCTTGCAATTTGTGTGGACTTGTGAATATTTTTGTAAACAAGAGAGATCAGCACATACAGCTATCTTCTAGCGAAGGTAGTTCTATGACTAGGGGTTGGGCAGACTATTCTTTGACCGCGTTTATTCGAGTCTGGCGGTGGTACTTAATTATGTTTCCAGAGAGTGGTTCTAAGTACAAATAGCTGTCTCACAGTTAAAAGTTTGATCTCGGCGTAATTGACATGAAATGTATTTGCACGCCATCATGGCAGGATATGCTGAAACAAAATTTACTGTAATGTCTATTGTACCATATTCTGGTAAATAAATATTTTTGATTTGATTTGATTTGATTTACAGCTTGGCTTCGGATCCAAAGGGGGCTGCGCGGCGGCCATACATGCGCTGTCCAGTTTTTAAAATTCCGGTAAATGTGAGGTCATCCTCAAGGTTGACGTTAAGAACGCCTTCAACTCCGTTAATAAGGACACTTTGTTGCCTGAAGTAAAAAAGGAGTTACTGGAAATTTATGTTTTTTTGAGGCAGTGCCGTGCAGTGGCACCTATCAAAGAAAAGAAAAGTTTCAGAGAAAAGTTTTGGAATCCGCAGTCGGATGCCAACAAGGTGATCCTCTCGGGCACGTCATTTTCAGTTTGGCTATCCACCCCATAATACAACAACTAAATTCAAAATTGAATAAATATGTGGTATTTAGATGATGGCATTCTAGGTGGTGACGTAGAGACTGTTCTAAAAGATCTCCAATTCCTAAAGTAACAGTTCCGATCCATCGGCCTTGACCTAAACTACTCAAAATGCGAAATTTACCTTTGTGACAATACAGACAGACAATCGTCTACACAGAAATTCAATTCAATAGCCCCAGATATCAAAGTTTTGGAAAAAACTTCCCTGCATCTCCTAGGTTCCCCGATTTTAGAAGGTATTTTTCACCTTTTGTTAACGATAGATTTAAACATTTTAATGATATTTTGGATAGACTTTCTAAAATTACATTCGGTATTGTTCCTTCGGTACTGCTGTTTCGGTCCAAATATGTATATTTTCCACTCTTCCTCTTTATGGTATCAGTCACAAATTATTCGAAGTATTTTAACATCCATTTTAAATGTGGCATTGGATGACAGAGCGTGGCTGCAAGCCACACTACCCATTCGTTTTGGTGGGCTCGGCGTCCGCAATATTTCTAGTATAAGCTTATTGCCGTTCCTGTCCTCGATCCACAGCACCAAAAAGTTAACCACAAAAATCTTAGCTTCTTCTCAAGTTGACTCTGAAGTGCCCTGTTTGACCGATGCGATTAACGCCTGGAAGGTGGCTTGTCCGGATTCGGTGCAGCCTTAGAACTCGTCTTCCTAAAGACAGTGGGATGAGCCCCTCTGCATGTTGATAAGGAATAACCTCATTAATACGTCCACCAATGCTGCTGTGCATGCCCGCCTGCTGGCTGTGGGAAAATGGAAGTCCGCCCTCTGGCTTCAGGCGCTACCGTCACCCAACATAGGCAATATGCTGGGTGACGTGTCTGGGCGCTCTTTGCGTGGCTCCACATCGCTGTCAGTGCGGTGAAGCAGTCGACTGGCTCGGACACCATGGCCTTTGCTGCTTTTCTTTCAGCAAGAGCGCTGGTCGGTTGACACGGCACGCCAGTATAAATTAAATCATCATCCGTCGGGCTCTTGTCACCGCCAGGGTGCCAGCTGTTTTAGAACCCAATGACTTGGCACACGACGATGGGAAGAGCCCAGACAGAATTACCATATACCTTGGAAGTTAGGTAGGCCTTTGGTGTGGGATGCAATCTGTGTTGACACCCTCACGCCTTCCCGTCTTTCCAGCATGGTGGGCAGCTGGCCCCAGCAGGAGCTGGGGCGGCTGCTGCGGGTGCAAAAAACTACAAACGATGTAAATATAGCAACCTTATTGGGAGTTTTATGTTTCAGTCGTTTAGGGTAGAAACACTAGGTCTGTGTGGTCATCGAGTATTTTGGGACACCGCCAAGCAGTTGGTCGACTCGTCACGTAACCAAAGGGCTGGTCTATTTTTAGTTCAAAGAATCAACATTGCTTTCCAACGTGGCAATGCTGCCAGCCTTTTGGGCACTTTTCCCACTGACCGCGATGTGTAAGATTTTTTGATCCTTTCCCTATTTTTTATTTACATATTATTATTAGAATTTAAGTCTGTTAGCTTATATATTATGTAAATATTATCTTGTTTGAAAATAAAATAAAGTTCATAGGTAATTACATTTTTAAATAAGTAAGTATTATATGAATATAAAAACATTACAAAATATACAAAATAGTGGTCTAGCGGTGTCAGGAGCAGGGTCCAAGCTACAGGTGGTTAGGGTTCCAGAGATAGGAAACTCCTCACGATGTGAGACGTATCGAGGAGTACTGCTGTCTGAATCCTGCCCTTGATCAAGCAGCCTAACGAGAGCCTCGAGAGATGTTACTTGAGATTGTCGGCCATCAGGCCATTGGCCGTTACGACAATCGGCACAGTGACCACCCAGCCCACACTTATATCGACAGCCTCGTGTGCAACGTCGAGATATAATTAATTTGTTTCTCTTTCTCAGCGCTCACGAGGTACTGTCATACGAGATGGTAATATTGACAGTCTTTTAATATCCATTCAATAGCCATTTTTCTTTTCTTTTAATTCTTATTTTAGATTTAATAATTTAGCTTAGAAGCGTTGTTATCATGTAAGTGACTTTGTGTCTTTATTGAGAATAATTATCTTCAACCCTATATTTGCGTGGTGTGGTAATCGATCTATCACCACAATATTAGGCTTATAGGCAAAAATAATCCTGTCAGTAGTAATGATATACCGATCCTACTGGGATCGGTATATCATTACTGAACACGCAAATATAGTCATTTTTTGAAAACTGGGGCGGGCTCATACTTGTAATACTGTAAGTACTTCAGAATCCACAAGTTGCCAGTGTACATTCTCAACCTTACTGGGTTTATCATACACTCCTAAACACCTAAATCGAGCCATCCCACATATTTTTGTTTAAAGATCTTTAAAAATAATAGTAGTACAAAAAAAAACCGGCCATGTGCGTGACAGACTGCGCACAATGAAAGGTTCCATAGTTGTGACGAATTTATCCCAACAACAAACTTTACTTTGTAGTATACATCAACGACCTACCAGAGGCTATTAATGAAGAGTGCGTAACTATTTCCTGATGACACAACATTGGTTATTAAAAGCGACGATAACAAAGACTTGAAAAACGAATTGTTAAAGCATTACACAAGGCAATCAAATGGCTAGAAAATAATAACTTAATAATAAACATGACAAAAACAAATATAATACAATTTCAAGCATATAACACAAAGACAGATAATGTAGACATCTAGTATAACAATTCCCCCTTAAACACTGGTAATGAATGTGTATTCTTGGGTATAACCGTGGACCAAAATTGCAGTTGGAAACCACACATAGATAAAATACTCAGAAATAGATCGCTTTGAGTAGGTCCTAAAAATAATAAGACAAACGGCTAGTCTAAATACCGCAATGAATGAATGAATTAATGAATGATATATTTATTTGCAAGAATATAGGTAGTTATCAAGTTCTTATGATCTATGGGCAATGGTTGCTTACCATGCTTATGTAGCATCTGTACTCAGATTATGGTCTTATAATTTGGATAAACTCAGTAGACGTGCAAAGAGGTTTTAAAGGAGAAAAAAATGCATCCGAGCAATGTGTGGAGCCCACTTTTTAGATAGCTGTAAACCTTTATTTCAAAAGCTTAAAATACTGTCTTTACCATGTCTATATATTTTTGAAATAAATATCTTTGTAAGAAAAAATATATTTTATTTGAAAAAAAAAGTAGTTACAAAATAAATAGCAGAAAACGGCACAAAGACAAATTGAAATTACCCCAAATAAAACTAATGCTATTTAAAAGAAATACTAACTGTATGGGAATTATTATAAATAACCATTTGCCAAATAGTACTCAAGATTTGAGAATGGACGTAGTGAAACAGTGTGAACACCTGTAGGAAAATTGTTCTCAGGGTGTGTGTTGGGTATATTGAAATGATTGGAACGCACTTTTAACAGTAAAAAGTAAATAATAATTGTCAAACACAGTGTATAAGGGGCACAAACAGGTAAATATAAAAACAATTAAAACTTTCATGAGCTGGTCGCGAGCGTGGCTTACGGACTCACGATCCTTCGTCCACTGCCGGGCTAGCGCGGGGGCGCGGGCGCGGGCCCGGGGTGTCGCTTACACACACGTTCGCACACATTCGATAAACGCCGCGTTACACACCTTATTAAAGTTAAATATAGTCCAAAACTGATGTTGGGGGATTTTCCTTACTCTGATACTTCAATTGGCGAAAATAATTATATTTATAAGTGATAAATTATTGTATTTTGACACTAACATGTTTGTTAGCGGTTATAAGTTAACTCTGAGAACTTTATCTCTGTCTTGGGAATGTAGACATCTAATTGCTATGTTGAAAGCATATAATATATAATATTAACGAGGTCATAGCTAATATAACAACTTGTAGTATTAGTGACGAGTCTGTGTTGCCTAGTTATAAGTACTAACAACATAAGCATATACTAACAACTTAGACATAACATAACATCACGCGTTTAATCATCAAAAGGTTCGGCAGGAGTTTACTTATAGTACGCTCACTTTTTGCCAGTTATGTTTAAGTCCCACTAACAACAACATAGTGATTAATTATGAATCATCATGTTGTACGAAGGAGGATCCACCTATAATACCAACATCCTTGGAGGCCACTACCAGCAGGCTTAGCGTGACGCTTTCTATTTCTACGAAAAATAGGCATATCTCTTTCTATACAAAGTGACATTTCGTTTCTCCTTTTTACATCGCACCGTAGAAATCCTTCTACAATTTGTAATTTTTCTTTCGTTTCTAACGATCTTTGTCTAGGTCCTTTTTTATGTAGACTATTTCAGAAGAAAGTTTTCTATCCGAAACTGTCAAAATCACAATGACAACTGCCAGTTGTCTAAGGTAGTTTAGAGACTGCACATGGCCCCATCAGGTCAGATGTAGAAATAGCTCAGGAATTTGAAAACTTTTTTACTAATATTCCCTTTAAAACTACTGAAGCTTTAAATTCATCACCCGCGCTTTCTGCTGCCTTACTTAAAAATAATGTAAAGGCATGCCCTTTGGAGTTTAGGTTTCAGCATACAAACCCCCAAGCTGCTATAAAAGCTTTTAAAGATCTTAAAATTAAATCAACAGAGGATCTCTGGGGAATGTCTGTAAAAGTTTGTAGATCTCTCATCGAAACTATTGCGCCCTATTTAGCTTTCATATTTAACACCAGTGTAGACCAAGGAGTCTTTCCGGATCTTATGAAACACAGTAAAGTAGTTCCTTTGTTCAAATACGGTGATAGCAAAGAACCAAACAATTATAGGCCTGTGTCAATTCTGCCAGTTCTCAGTAAGGTGTTTGAAAAGTTAATGCTTAATCAAATGTTACGTCACTTTAATAAAAAATCCATCTTTCATGAACAACAGTACGGTTTCACCAAAGGGCGTTGTACCACTGACGTTGGTGTCACCCTAATAAAGAACATTTTTAACGCCTGGAAAGAAGCACAAGATGCCATTGGAATCTTTTGCGACCTCTCTAAGGCGTTCGATTGCGTAAACCATGAGACACTTCTGCTGAAACTAGAGCACTATGGGATTAGGAATACAGCTCTTGATCTACTAAGATCATACCTGAAAGATAGAAAGGTTAAAGTTCAAGTAAACGGCATGAACTCATTAGGGTCTGAAATGACAATGGGCGTTCCTCAAGGTTCGATATTGGGTCCATTCCTCTTTTTAGTTTACATTAATGATTTAACCCAATTACTGCAGAATCAACCGAAGATGGTGTTATTTGCAGATGACACATCATTGATTTTTAAAGTTGGCCGACGGTCACAAAATCATGACGACGTGAATAATTCCATTCTTCAGGTCCAAGAGTGGGTTATGGTAAATAATTTGGTACTGAATGAAAAAAAACCAAATGCATTAGATTTCATTTACCAAATGTTAGAAGTTGCGAATGTGACATCATATTGAATGGAGAAAAACTAGAATTTGTTAATCAGACGGTTTTCCTGTGAATCACGCTAGACGAGAAATTACAATGGGGACCCCATATAAAATCTCTTGCGGGGCGGTTAAGCTCGGCCGCTTATGCTGTTAGGAAGATAAGACAGTTAACAGATGTAGAAACCGCGCGTCTGGTCTATTTTAGCTACTTCCACAGCATTATGTCATATGGCATTTTACTGTGGGGTCGGGCTGCTGACATTGAATCCATTTTCATTTTGCAAAAGAGAGCTGTCAGGGCCATTTACAATCTACGTCATTGCGAATCTCTTAGGGAACTATTTAAAAACATTAATATTATGACGGTGCCTTGTCAATTCATTTATGAAAATATTATGTATGTAAGAAAAAAACTACATCTTTTTAATAAAATAAGTGATAGACATCATTTTAATACTAGAAATAAAGATAAAATAGATCAACCATTTTTTAGATTATCTAAAGTACATACATCTTTTATGGGGTACTGTGTTAAATGTTACAACAAAATACCTTGTGATATATTGCAATTAAATGAAAGAAAATTTAAAACTCATATTAAAAGTAAACTTTGTAAACAAGCATATTACAAATTAGAGGATTATATCCTAGATAAGAATGCTTGGAAACATGCTGGTCTTGCTCCATAGGACAATCTAGAGTCTAGACAAAATCAAACTGGTTGCTAATTTAATTGTATAATTTATAATTTTTATGACATTGTTTTTTACATTATGTAACTACTTTAACTCACACACTAAATTATTACTAGTTTTTTTTTTTTGAAAAATCATCTACTTCTCTATATTTGTAAATATGTGAGCACCATGTATCTATCTCATAATTAATTTACCTGTCATGCGTTATATTTAATTATTTTTACCTATTGTGGTATAGTAATTTTATTCTAGGTGCATCGTCTTCACATATAATTATTATGTATACATAATATTGTAAAACATTTTTAAAAGAGTAACGGTGGAGTTTCTTGCCCATTCTTCTCCACACGAAACTACCTTTTGGAAGGGGCAACTAGAATCAATTCTTTTTATGTGCCTATTTGAAATAAACGATTTGACTTTGACTTTGACTTTGACTTTAGTGAAGACAATTTAATTTTGTAGTCGCCATGCTAAAGACATTAGAAAACGGGTAGTAATAAAAGCTCCGACAAAAAAAGATGAATTGTCCTTACTTAAAATATTAAATCCACTGCCTAAAATACTAACTTTCCGACTACTTTTGTCCGAATAAAAATGACGAAACGACCGAATGAGATACTGAAATCTTCGAAAAATAAACATGACTGTTTATTGCGATAATACTTTTCTACCAGCATAAATTACATTCTACTGAAAACTATGCTTTTGTGAATATTCCACACATTAGGCGCTAGATGGCGTGACAGAACGCGTAGCAGCATAGCGTGGTAGCCGTCAACGCAAAGGTGCTGGCACCAGTGGATCTTTGCGGTACTAACGTCGAGCGTCAACCAATAGGGAGACGACATTAACGCGCCACCAACACGAACCAATCAGGCTTCAGAATTGATTGTGAAGAACGAATAACGAGGTGTTGAGTTTTTGCCGGGAGAATTGTTAGGCACTTAATTTTTGTAATCTCACGGGATCAATCAAGAAAATAGGATATATAGTGCAGGATAACCTGATTTTAAGAAGGAGCTAAGTATTTACCTATATTTGATATTTATGTTCTCAATTTACTTAAATTAAATGTAATAGTCGCTGTTATAGGCAATTTATGTTTATTTCTTGGGGATAGCTCTGCTGTAACTTACTATAGTTTTATTTTGAATAGGAGGTGATTATCTTGTTCAATTCTATTGTTTTATGAGGTTCCAATAACTTTATCTTAATTAAACCTATGTAGATGTTAAAGGGATGTAATTAAAAAGACATTTTATACTGCTACCGTTGTTTACTTAATATAATTGTTTTAATATGTGTAACATTTTTCAGAAGTGGGATACGTGATCTGGAGCAAAATCTCATGTAAGGCATGAGTTCCGATGGTCGCAGCCGGTCTCGCAGCCGGTCCCGTAGCCCTGTCAGATGGAGTCGCCGGCGGATGGAACGACCGCAGCAGGAGCGACGCAGCTGCTCCCGCGATACCTGGCGACCGGGGCGTTCGCCAGTCCGGGGCCGTCAGGGCCGTTCTCCGCCAGGCTTTTCAAATGAACCCGGTAGGTCATTTCCATATTATTCGGGTGTGATGGTCAAGCCGGATATAATACCGGAATTCGATCCTGAAAAACCGGAGCTACCTGCGTCTCAGTGGCTTAACAAAGTAGAGCAACTAGGTGCCATACACGGATGGAACGACAACGTTAAGAGTTATTATATGCAGGCACGTCTTGCTGGGTTAGCAAAGTTGTGGCATGGTGCACTACGAAGCTATGAATTTACGTGGCTGGAATGGAAACAAAAAATTCTGGAAGCTTTCCCTCAAAGCATAGACTACGCAGATGCATTGAGGGAAATGTTAAATAGGAAAAAGTTATTTAATGAAACGATGACTCATTATTTTTATTCGAAATGTACCATGCTAACTAAGTGTGATATCATTGGAGAGAAGGCAGTGTCGTGTATTATAGAAGGGCTGCCGTTCCACATGCGGACCTCAGCAAGAGCTGGTAACTATAAAACCCCAGGCGAGCTTTATTCTCACTTTCTGTGCATGAACGACGACAAAAGGATGAATCAAAATCAGAGAAACGTTCCTCGAGCTCGAGATTCCACATCAGGGTCTTCAAAAGATGCAATTAGAGATCCAAAAGAACGAAGGCCAGGTGTAACTTGTTTTCTTTGTAACGAGTCGGGTCATGTTGTCCGATCATGTCCTAACAATCCTAACGCTATAAAATGTGAAATATGTGGGAAAACCAACCACAAAAAGGAGCAGTGTTATCAAAAGTCTGTCAGCATTGTACAAATACAGGTAAATGAATGTTATTTTAAACATGTCTTGATTAATGGTTTAAAAGGTACCGCTTATTTAGACACGGGGGCTCAAGTCAACCTTATCACTCATGATTGTGTTCTAAAGCTTGGTGTTGCAATGCAACCTTGTGTTATTTTTGTCAACGGGTTTGCGGGACCACCAATTAAAGCTCACGGACAGGTATCGTTAGAGTTCGTTATAGATGAAGTTAAGGTTTGTTCAGACGCAGTTGTCGTCGACGCCGCTGTGAACCGCGCCGACGTTTTTATTGGACAGCCTATTTTGAACAATGAAAAATTCAAGCTTACAATTAGTGGTACTACCGTCTTTTTAGGATATGCAGATAGAGATGAAGAGAAAACTGAATCAGTTGAAATAAATTCTTTGCAGGTAGGTACATGTGTAGATAAGGTTAACATTTTGTGCTCTGCAGACACTGTCGTTCCAGCTTTTTCATCCTTGTTTGTTGACACCTACAATGATGTGGAAATTGACAAGTCAACTTTACTGTTTGTAGATGCTCGTACAATTGTTTATAATGGTTACAACTATAGCATTCCTGCTTCTACGCATTGTTTTCCAGTACACGCCATTTTCATTGTTAATTATGGTAAAAAGTCAGTTTGTTTCCAGAAAGACCAGGTTATTGCTCGTGGATTAGTTACTCGGGAAGTAGGTCATTCTCCTGGTAATTCTACAGATAATCTTGTTTCGATCATGAGCATTGATACAACAAAAATCAAATGTGGATCCGAAGATCCGCAGGTAGTTACAGAGTTGGTGGACATTTTAAAGGAATATTCAGATTGTTTTTCGGTAGATACAGGAGAATTAGGTAGGACTGACAAAATAGAATTAAATATTGAACTTAACTCGGATAAGCCGGTTTGTTATCGTCCTTACAGGCTTTCTTTTTCAGAAAAGGCAATAGTACGAGAAAAGGTTGAAGATATGTTATCCAATGGTATCATTAGGGAATCGTCGTCTAGTTATGCCAGTCCGATTGTATTAGTTAGGAAAAAGAACGGAGATTATCGGTTTTGTGTGGATTTTAGAAAATTAAATAGTATCACAGTGAAAGATAAATATCCTCTGCCCATTATAGAAGAACAAATCGAGAAACTAGGTGGAAAGAAACTTTTTACGAGTCTTGATTTGTCGCAAAGTTTCTTTCAGATTCCGCTAGCGGCGACTTCAATCCACCGAACAGGTTTTGTCACGCCTGAGGGCCACTATGAATTTTTGCGTATGCCCTTAGGTTTGGCCAATTCACCAGCCATTTTCCAGCGACTTATGGACAAGATATTTTCTTCGCTACGTCATGATAAGGTGCTTCCTTAGACGATCTCTTGCTACCCACCAAAACTGAACAGGAAGGCCTTGATCTACTTCGGGTAGTTTTGGAAATAATAAGGGACGCCAAACTGACGTTGAATCTTGATAAGTGTTTTTTCTTGCAAGACAAAATAGATTACCTGGGTTACGAGATCAGCGAAAAGGGTATTAGGCCTGGTAGAAACAAAATTGATGCTGTGGCCAACTATAAAGAACCTAAGAATGTACACGAGCTTAGGATGTTTCTAGGTCTGACTAGTTATTTCAGGAAGTTTGTAAAAGACTATGCGTCTGTCACGTATGATCTGTATGGGTTGCTAAAAAAGAATGCAGCATGGATTTGGGAACCAGCACAACAGAGGGCTTTTGATCAGCTGAAGAAGATTTTGACGACTCGACCAATACTCTCTTTATTTTGTAGGAAAGGTGACATAGAAGTTCACACTGACGCAAGCAGTAAAGGTGTAGCTGGAATTCTCTTTCAGGATCAGGATGGGGGTTTGAAACCCATCGCGTATTTCAGCCGAAAAACAAGCAAAGAAGAAGCTATGTATCACTCCTACGAATTGGAAACATTGGCAGTAGTGGAATCGTTAAGAAGATTTAGAATCTATTTAGCAGGTAATCATTTTCAGGTGGTGACAGACTGTGCAGCCGTTCGAGACACTTTCTTAAAAAAGGATCTACTACCTCGAATAGCAAGATGGTGGTTATCTATTCAGGAGTACGACATGGATGTCGTTCATAGGCCAGGTAAGTCTCATGGGCACGTTGATGCGCTGAGCCGATTTCCGGTAGACCTTCCCATAGTAGCAGACATCAATGTGATTGACGTATTTGATTGGTTAGTATGTCTTCAACATCAAGATGAGAAGATTCGCATCATTCGAACAAAAATAGAATCTGGGGATAACGATCCAGATATACGAAAAAATTACAAGCTGAAAGATGGTCGAGTATACAAGCTCGTTAAGGATGGAGAACAGAGGTTAGTAGTTCCTAAATATGGACGGTGGAATGTCATGAGAAAGTATCATGATTGCATCGGACATCCAGGCCTGAAGCGTTGTGAAGAAATTATCAAAGGTAACGTCTGGTTTCCAGGAATGACACGTTTCATACGAAAATATGTCAACTCATGTTTAGACTGCCTTTACAAGAGGGGACAGTACGGAAGACCTCAAGGTGAGTTACACCCCATTGAAAAAGTTCCGGAGCCAATGCACACACTGCACATTGACCATCTCGGTCCATTCTGCAAAAGTCGAGCAGGTAACAGTTTTGTGCTGATGGTGGTCGATTCATTCACTAAGTTCACATGGGCGGTACCAGTTAAAACTACAAAGACTCGAGAGGTAATAAAATCCTTAAATAACATATTTTGTTTATTTGGTTATCCAAAAAGAATTATATCCGACAGCGGTACGAGTTTCAAAAGCAAACATTTCAAACAGTTTAGTTTGGATAATCAAATAAAACACATAATAAATGCTGTAGCATGTCCACGCGCAAATGGCCAAGTGGAAAGGTATAATCGCACATTACTAGATTCACTCAACACAAGTGTAGAAGATGAAAAGGATTGGGATACTCGGATCGCAAACACCACCTGGGGAATGAATAATTTGCAAAACGGTTCGACGGGATTTACACCATACAGGCTCATGTTTTCCGCAACTCGAAGCAGGTATCAAGGTATGGGAGATAACATTGTAGATAATGAGGAGACAGCTGCACGAACTAGGACCGAGGCCACAGCGAACCTAAGCCGCACGGCGGAGAAAATGTGTAAATATTTTAATGCAAAGCATAAACCTCCAACAAAATACAAGGTAAATGATTTAGTACTATGGAAAGGAGCTGCTGACCGAAATGTGAACGTTCGACGAAAACTGAAAGAAAAGTACAGCGGACCTTATAAGGTAATAAAGGTAGTAGGAAATGATAGGTACACTATTACATCGCTGAAAGGTGTGAAAGGGTATAAGCGATTCAGAGCTCTTGTGTCGTCAGATTCGTTAAAACCTTTTCAGGGGGAGGAGGACTCGGATGCTAGCTCAAATCATACAGAAGTGGACAGCACGGAAGAATTGATCGATTTGCTTGAAGGCTGAACTTTATTATATACCAGGAATAATCAGTTTAATACTTATTTTGATGAGTGGAATAATATGATGGTCTTGGGATCTCACAATTATGTCTGATAATATCTAGACAAATAATTTGGATTGTGATTGGAACTATTATGATATTTGAGTGGTTTAAAATTGGAATTACTGACGGACATGTTTTAATAATTATGGTTAAATGTTATGGATTTGAAAATTATGGTGTTTTTGGAAACTTGTTTTGGTAAACAAGTATTTACTTTTGGGATGACTTTACTTGATGATTGATAATGATTTACCTACAGGAAATACTTATAATGTTCGTTTGTATTATAATTTCTGGGCCAAATATCATCTTACGGTTCATAGAATTGAGTTTTTCTTTTCTACCTTTTTAGGACTGAACCATGCTATTTTGAACATTTACATACCGTATTTTGTCTTCTTCCTTTGCAGAGTCGCAAAGGCGTCAGGATGGACGAGTGTGAATATTCCACACATTAGGCGCTAGATGGCGTGACAGAACGCGTAGCAGCATAGCGTGGTAGCCGTCAACGCAAAGGTGCTGGCACCAGTGGATCTTTGCGGTACTAACGTCGAGCGTCAACCAATAGGGAGACGACATTAACGCGCCACCAACACGAACCAATCAGGCTTCAGAATTGATTGTGAAGAACGAATAACGAGGTGTTGAGTTTTTGCCGGGAGAATTGTTAGGCACTTAATTTTTGTAATCTCACGGGATCAATCAAGAAAATAGGATATATAGTGCAGGATAACCTGATTTTAAGAAGGAGCTAAGTATTTACCTATATTTGATATTTATGTTCTCAATTTACTTAAATTAAATGTAATAGTCGCTGTTATAGGCAATTTATGTTTATTTCTTGGGGATAGCTCTGCTGTAACTTACTATAGTTTTATTTTGAATAGGAGGTGATTATCTTGTTCAATTCTATTGTTTTATGAGGTTCCAATAACTTTATCTTAATTAAACCTATGTAGATGTTAAAGGGATGTAATTAAAAAGACATTTTATACTGCTACCGTTGTTTACTTAATATAATTGTTTTAATATGTGTAACATTTTGTAATTTTTATCTTTACTTGCCTACTATTAATTCATAAATTACCTTTCATATTTCATAGACTGCGGTGCTATTTTAACTGTAACATTATACTGAAAATATTATTCTGAGTGGTTATACAGAAACTTATAAAAAATATAAAAATGTACTTGTAACAATAACTTTTACTTGCAAAATATATCATGAATTTTACTTTTAGTTTTTATAATGTCAGCGAAAACAAAGATAAAAATAAAACAAAACTCAGTTTATTATGAAAATGTAGTTTTAATAGGTAGTAGAAAATGTTAGGTTAACAGGGTTAACCTATTTCTGTCTAAAGGGTTTAAAGGAACCTAACCAACCGAACGTCGGGGTGCCCCTGACGTTGACCGTGCAAGCGCACTGCGCTCGGATCTTTCGAACTCGCACGCGAAAACAGCCGAACGCGACCCGAACCCGATCGCGCGGGCCGAACAGTTGAGGTATTTTCATCATTATTGAGAGTTAAAACATAAATTTGATAACCAACAATATAAATTAAAACAGTTCATGCAAGTTGTCAAAATATGATTATTTTGACAGAACCTCTGTTGTCGGTAACTTAGTAATTTTGTCGGAGGTTCAGTATTCTATCCGGAAGTTTAGTTTTGTTATTCGAAGATCCATTTTTTTTTAGGAGAAAATGTAATTTGAACGTGCTCTTATTTGTTGTTAAATTGGATATTTTTATTCGTTTATGTTTTGGGTTTTTTGTCGGTAATTCATTATAACGCTGGTTAATTAGAATAATAGTCGGCCACAGATCGCTGGTTATTTAGAATTATGATTTTACAGGTGAACGTTTTATTTATTTTAGTACATAATATACGTACATACACATTCCGAACGTCATTTTTGTCTACTCTACCGTCGATAAAACGGTGTTCGTGCTAAGCCTGCAGGAAGAGAATACCCTATCTAACAGGAGGCTTAGCGCAAACACCGCTACTCATAAAAATAAAAATCTAAAGGGAGTGCAACATACTTTAAAATTGTATAATCAAAATATCCAAGGTTGCGCTTACAAATTACTGGAAATAGAATTGATTTTGGAAAATACCAAGTTTAATGTCATTTGTTTAAAGAACATTGGTTAAAAGATCATCAAATAATGTCAATTAATTATGAAAATTATTGTGTAGTTAACCATTTCAGCCGAAAACGTATGATACATGGCGGGTTACTAATATTAGTTAAAAATTTAATTACCACCGCCACCATTATATTGGCGCCCAGCGAAAATCTTCTACCCGCAACAATTTTATTGGATTACCCACATTTTTGACGGTGTACCTACATATTGGCGGATAAACAGGAGCCTACCCTCAAGAGAATTTATATTATTTTGACAGTATTCACATGTCTGAGAAAAAACCAGCCAACTGGGAGTTGGACTCGCGCACGAAGGGTTCCATACCATAATTTACAAAAACGGCAAACAAATCACGTTTGTTGTATGGGAGCCACCTTAAATATTTATGTTATTCTGTTTTTTTTGTATTTGTGGTTATAGCGGCAATAGAACCATCTCTGAAAAATTCGACTCTCTAACTATCACGGTTCATGAGATACAGCATGGTGACAGACGGACAGACGGACGGACAGCGGAGTCTTAGTAATAGGGTCCCGTTTTACCCTTTGGGTACGGTACCCTAAAAATATGAGATGGTGATGATCACTTAGGGACAGTTCACTGCGCTCATAACAAAGGTGACAAAAGCGAACGAAAGTGGAAATATACATTTTAAAAGTTTCGCTGCGTGCACAAAGCGTTACGGCGTTAAACGAAATTTTGATAAAGTTGAAGAATTTGTGGCCGGTACCTCAGTTTACAAAAAATAAAATAGAAAATCAGGGACGAAGACGCCTTGGATGGTTTGACTTTGTTATTGTCTGGAGCTGCTGCTACGTGCTGCTACGTGCTGCTACGTGCTGGAACGGTGTAAAAGGCGACATCAAAAAGTGGAAACACTAATAAGTCTGCTTACATTGTGTTACGCAACAATAATTGAGAATTAAATTGAATCGCTTTTGCGCCGAAAATTCAGCCACACGAAATTTATTTGGAACTTATACACGAAACAGCAACAAGCAATTGACGCATTTGTTTGTGAAAAACGTGCCTTAACACTCGCTCAGTTACCTACAAAAAGACATAAGGAAGAGGAACATTTGGACTTTGTTTACGGACTTCTCAATTTATCCTACAAAAAGGTGATTGCTTGCACGGAAGTGAAGACGTTTGCTGAACTTCTGGATCGTGGTAGTCATATTGAGAGTCTGCACATGGAAGCTGGTGAAGTAACGACATCAACACAGACAGAACGAAAGCCGCTCCAAAAATGTTTTTTTTGTGGCAAGAAATGTCATCACGTGCTACGAATGTGGAACATTCGGTGCTTACAGAAGGAACTGTAGTACCTGTAAAACCAAGGAAACACCAAAGCCCGTTGCACTTTATACAGTACAAAATAACTTAAAGATACAAACCAAAATACCGACGATGAAGGCATTGAAAACCTGGAAAGGAAGTTACTAGATCTAAATTTAAAGTCCAGATCGTCCAGTATAGAAATAAGAAATATTCCAATGGTTGAAAATTAAACAAGTACTGACCTTTCTAATGTCGTATGTCGTATGTCGTCAGAAGCTAGGTGCACGGTTCCAATTGGTTGTTTCCTATGGAGAAGAGCCGGCAAGAAACTCCACAGTTACT
The DNA here is from genome assembly GCA_916610205.1 of Griposia aprilina. Classification (NCBI taxonomy): domain Eukaryota; kingdom Metazoa; phylum Arthropoda; class Insecta; order Lepidoptera; family Noctuidae; genus Griposia; species Griposia aprilina. The sequence goes on from OU744286.1 coordinate 26,001,877, forward strand.
CTTTTAAAAGTAAGGGGCTTTTACAATGTTTCCAATTACAGTGTTGATAGATGTGGGAGGACAGTGTAGGCCTGTCAACAAGTAACAGGTACTCAACAAAATATAAAAATGTCCACAAATCTACAGTCTACACATCACGCCCACAACGTTCTCACATTCACAAAATATAGAAGAATCTATATAAAAATAAAAGCCTATTTAGACCAAATGACATTTATTACAATTACGACCTTGACTCGTGTAATTTCAAAAATTCGTACATTTGCTGTCCAAAGGACTGTAACAAATATGCTGGCACTCTAGTCGAGCTATAAAGATAATTCACATCAATATTAGAAGTGTAAATAAAAACTTTGACGAACTACGCATCTTACTGTCTCATAAAAAAGTAAACTTTGATCTCATAGTCCTATCCGAATGTTGGCTTAGCAAGGTAAAGGATCTACCTATCCTAGATGGTTATGTATCACATTACACCAGAAACATAGGTACTTAACCAAAATGACGGTATTATTATTTATGCCAGCACAAAACTAACCTGTCTAGTCTATGAACCAGCTTTCAAAGATGCAAATTGTATGGTTTGTCAAATAGGAAATAACGTAGAAATCGTTGCTATTTATCGCCCCCCTTCACTTAAGACTAGAATTAACCACGCTAATTTCTTAGACAGTTTAAATACCGTTTACACTGAACTAAAAACTAGTAAGCACGTCCTTGTTGGTGATATCAACATAGACATCTGTAGCATGAATAAAAACCCTATTTCAGAGAAATACCTTACCTTTAATGCATCCCACGGCTTTTTCCCTACGCACACATTTCCCACTAGGATCAAAACATGTTTGGACCACATTCTACTAAAATCTAAACTGCCTTCTACAACACTAGTAATAGAATCAAATATAACCGATCACATGCCTGTTGTATTGTTCATAGAATACGCGTGTCCCAAACGTCAGTACAATAACGCTAAAACTCGTACTGATTATCCGTCAATAAAGCTCGGAAAAGACAGCGCAAATTTCAAACCTCTCTTAGAAATGGATGACGCTAACACCGCAACCAACTACTTTATATCAACAATCTCATCAATTATTAATAAACACACGCAAACAGTTTTGGTGCCTAATAAGCATAAAATCTTAAAGCCGTAGATTACGTAGGGGCTCGTGCGCTGTATTAAAAATCGGGATAGGTTGCATGTTAAAGCAAAGAAATCACCAGATAACATGACACTTAAAGTAACATATACGCGATATAGGAACTTTACAAATAAACTTCTACGAAAACTAAAAATCGCATATGAGAAAAGTCAACTGGACAAAGCAGGCAACGGCCAAAAGCCCTATGAAAAGCTATCAAAGAGATAACCAAGACTCAAAAAGTTAAACACAATCCTTTGAAACTACTTCAAAATCAGATAGCCCAAAGTCGTCTGCTGACCTTGTCTGTAACTTTTTTACCTACAAATGACTGTCTCCCCTCGACCCCCTGCCTCAGACTGTTCCGAATACTGTCTACCCAACTCACTCGTTATCCTAAAAGTAGATGAAGCGGACATTGAAACCACTATCCTATAGCTGCGGCCGGATTGTGCTACTGGAGTGGATGGAATTCCATCTTCCCTGCTCAGAGAGTGCCGACGTGTACCGATTCCACCTATAACGCACATCTGTAATCGTGCTATTACTACTGGCGTGTTACTTGCTGCGTCAAAAGTTAAAGGCCCATATCGGTATTGTCCGCCTTATCAAAGATCTTGGAAAAAAATCTCTACAAATCGCTCAAAAAATATATGAATCGCTTTAAAATCTTAGCCGACAAGCAGTACGGATTCAGATCAGGTGTTACTACAGAGAACGCAGTGTTGGATTTGACAGAGCAAGTAGTGGAAACCCTGGACAAAAGAAATAGATGCCTATGTATATATATAGATCTGTCGAAGGCGTTTGATACAGTTCCTGTCCCTATCCAAGAGGATAGGGACAGGAACTGTATCAAACGCCTTCGATAGTGCCTCGTACTCCTATTCGTTCTAACTTTGATAAGAATCAAAGTTAGAACAAATAGGAGTGCGAGGCACTGTTTTAAATTTATTTACAGATTATCTTTCCCGGCGTAAGCAATATTTCAAAATAGGCGATTGTCTTAGGAAGCAACGCACAATCCTCTTTGGGGCCCACAGGGGAGTATTTTGGGCCCCTTTTGTTTTTGGTATATATAAATGACCTCTGCACAATGTCACTTCAACACACCAAAATTTTTACATATGCAGATGATACAGCAGTACTTGTATGGGGACGGAATTGGCAGGTGGTCAAGGATAGAGCTGAATATTCCCTCTCCAAGATAATGACCTGGCTAAGACTAAATCTTCTTACACTAAACCTGAACAAAACAGATTTCTTACCCTTTTCTTTGAGACCGACACAAATGTACCTGCCAGGTTATCTCTCGGGTAGAATTGGCAAAATATTTGGCAGTGCTAATGGATGATGGACTGAGGTGGGACAGGCAGATTGACGCGATCATTACCAGAACTAGGCGGCTTATAAATGTGTTCAGGACCCTAAGAGATTCTGCAACACTGGAAAACTTAAAACTAGTCTACCTAGCCCTACGTCAGCCCAAGTAGCAAAAAGTTGCTCTATAAATGTCATTAAAGCCAAAAAAAAAAAATTTTATAAAGGCCATAATAACGCTAATAAGATTGCGTATGGGCACAAATTATAAGGACTAAAACCTTGTAGAGATTTTATAGTTCCCATATAATAAGCTAATCCCCCTTAATCTCGCCATGTAAAGGCATATTGTATGGCTGATTAACTATAAATAGGCAAGACATTTGCTTGTATGTAACAAATTACACTTATAAACCGCTAACAAAATTCGGCTATAAGGGAAATTTCTCGTGTTGTAGCAAACGCAATACGAATATGAGAAGTTCATGATTTATTCACGCGTCATTTGCCTCAATACGTGATTTATAAAAGATAGTAATAGCTGTAATTGTAAAAGTCATATATCATGTAGGTTTGTGTCATATGTATGTGTCAACCATATTGGAAGATTTTAGGGTTCAACCTCAATTATTATTTATAATAAAATTTTGTGAATACCT